>OZ012618.1:8931367-9531367 GCA_963942555.1 Aleiodes leptofemur
GAGAGAGAGAGAGAGAGAGAGAGAGAGAGAGAGAGAGAGAGAGAGAGAGAGAGAGAGAGAGAGGTCGTATTCGACCAAAGACAAACATAAGATAGATGGCATTAGAAAAACAGGCTATATACATGAGTACATTTTTCATTAGTGAATTAGCAGATAGGATTAAGCTAAAAGTAATTATTTAGTAATTCAAGAGGCAGACCCTATTTGACCGATTTGCCAGTTCAATCATTATTTCGTTATTATTACAGTAAGTCAGTCATTCCAGTGTAGAAATAAGAGATAGTAACAATTTGCGGGTGTTAACTTTGCATTTTGAAGAAGTAATCGGCTAGGTAGTAGGCAACAGTAATTATTAATCATGATGATAGAGTGATTTAAGTCGTTCGATGTCATCGAGAGAGTAGATGGTGTGGATCAGTTCACCTTCAGCGTAGCGTGCGCACACTAGATCGTTTTTAGCCCAAATGAATCTAAATCCAAGTGGCTTTAGGGCTGCCTTTGTCTTACCCAGGAGCCTAAAAGGACCACTCGTCAATAGAAGGCTAACATTGATGGCAAAATCCGAACGCCAGGCTGGAGAGGATATCACATCATCTGGAAGTCTGTGAGTGTCAAGCTGCGAAAAATTCAAGCAACCATGAGCTTTCTTTTTGGAAATAATCGTCGGTGCTGCTTCAGGACTGGCGAGCGTTACCACAATCGACATGCGTCCACCGAGAGGATGACGGGCAGTTGCCTCTTTAGAGTCAGAAATTGCCTCCAGTTTCTTGGGTTTAATCAGACGACATGCAACGTAGTCAGATGAACTCAGCTGGTAGTCAATGGAGGCTAGAATGGTTCTGGCAATTGGGACCGGGTCAGTCAGTGATTCATTATTCGGGAGACCTGACAGAATGATTTCAGTATTTTTCGCAGAATGTCGGTTGAGAATACGTTGAATGCATGCTGTGTGAGAAGTAGTAGCTGCGGCAATACGGTTAATATCAGCAGAGAGAGCAGTTAATTGAGAGATTTGCATGGGAGTAGCTGAAGAGCTGGATAGCTCGCTAGCCGATAGCGCATCAACCCTGGCTGTCAAATCTGTCACAGTCTGCCTTAGAGACGTCTGGTCCATTTTTACATCCGCCAGTTCTTGGCTGAATTGGTCCATTCTATCCGAGATTGTGCTTTCGAGCGAAGAAAAACGAGAGTTTATGTCGTGTTTGAGATCATTTATAGCTCCAATGAGGCCCATCATGCTATTTTTGCCAGTAGGACGTTTTGGAGCCCAATCCTTTCCGGGAGATATGACAGGGGAGAGAAGATGTTTTGATGTGGTTGAGGAATCCGATCCAACCGGTGATTGAACGCGTTGCTGATTCTTATCGCAGTTGTTATCGCTCATGATGATAATTAGTATAATTAATTGATTGACTAAATTAAATTTAGAGCTTAGGTGATAACTGATGGTCTTAATGATAAGAGAAAGAAGAAATAAATACAAATAGTAAAAGAAAATACTGGGCTGACTGACTGTGACTTGATCGTTGTAAGGCAGTAGATAAGGTAGAGAGTAATAATATCTGCAGTAGTAGTGTAGTAAGTGGTAGGAAGTATAGATGGCGTTGTCCACAAAGTCCGATGTCAGAGAAAATGCTGTCAGCGATTGTGAGTGCACCTTAATCAAAAATGTGACCAGCACTAACCTCAAAATCCAAACAGCCCAAGCAAAAAGATGAAATAAAAAGAAGTAGACGTGAGATGCAATCCAGATTTATATTCCAAAATGTGGATTGCTGTATAGGCAAGCAATAATCTGCAAAAAAAAGCACGCCCGGAGGCAGTTTGAGGCAGTAAATGCGAAAAAAAATAGAGATAGCAGTAAGCAGTGATGTGAATGTACTCACAGAGGGAGAGAGAGAAAGACTAAGAGACATCTTTAACAGAATTGTGAAATAAAGATGTTTCTTGATTAATATGAGAATATATGCATATAATACGATATATAGCATAGAAAAAATCAAAATTTCGCGAAAATTTCAAAATTTGAGATTAAATAGGGTAAACCGTCCAGTCCGTGACCACTCACCAGTGAATGACCGATGGACAGAATAATCATTATAGTAATTTTATAATTAAATTTGAACTTGTTATTCACTTGTATATGCAATCTTACATGTATTCATCATCATTTAATAACAAAAAATCCAAGAAATTCATAGAATTATTATTCAAATAAATTGAAATTATACAGGCACTCCTGAGATTATTAGGAAAACACTCATTTTGACCTAAAATCCGTGAAAACAAGGAATTCGGGAAACTATGTATTTTTACAGTAATAGTTGATTTTGATATGAAACCAAAAATTACTCATCATTGTTATGAGTTAATAATCATTAAAATTGACTTTCTGTACATGAAATTGAACACAATAATTAGTTTTTCTTAATTTTATGCCAGTCATTCACTAGTATACTTCATTACTCTATTGAGCCGGTGAATGACCGCCCAGTCATTCATTGGTAAGTCAGAAATTCGTCAGTACCACTGAATGACTGTCTGATGAATTATAGGAGATCTGCCAGCAGAAGGAGCTTCTGATATGTCAAGAGATCTATCTTGCATCGATCATATGGACTATATTCAATTTATAAAGTCAGAAACTTTATCGTTAAACTAAAATGTTGAAGATAACTTAATTAATAGATGTGAGGCATTCTACGCTATTTCACTTATTCTTTAATATTTATTTTCTGATTTTGTTCATTTTTGGATATGTATTTGGAATGGCATAGGAAAGTCATTTCTAATAGAAACAAAAAAAATAACCAAAAATTATGACCATTTAAAATTTTGAAAAAACGGTGAAGATGCCCATTTGACTCTAGCTTTGAATGCTCCTATCTCGTTCAATATCAGTCTTATGAAGGAAATGCAGGAGTACTTTCTGATTGCTGAAGAGCGTATAATTACAACGAAAATTTATTTGCTGGGAATCTTCACCATCTCGTAGAAATGGGCGTCTTCACCGTTTTTTCAAAATTTTAAATGGTCATAATTTAAAAAAAAAACAATTTTCTTTGTTCCCATGGCAAATGATTTTCACAAGCTATTCCAATAATACATCCAAAATTGAACGAAATCGAGGAGAAAAGCTTGAAAAATGAGTGAAATAGCGTGGAATGCCTCATATATAACAGAGTTTTTCTTTTTAGACTGACATGCTTTAGCTAAATAACGAACTGGTGATAACAATGTAAAAGTCATACATAATAAAAATAATATTACATATTGAAGTTTGTTAATTGTTTAAATTATCTACGGATCTATCTGCATAATTTAATCATTAACTAGGCACAATATAATTCCACACTGAGGGAAAAAAATATTTATTAAACGGAAAAAATCCACTGGCAAACGTTTCCCGATTGACATGAACTCCATAATATTCCCAGAAAATATTTTTTTTCTCAGTGCAAATTGGGTATTTGTGCAGAAGAGCACCCATAAAATTCAAATAATTATCAAAGTCAAATCTTCGGAAAAAAATGTGGAATGCGCAAGCAGGATTCGAACCCACGACCCTCTGATTACGGGTGGGTTCGTCTTGGACGCTTACGCGCTTCAAGCGCGTATATATAGATATACAACACATGCAAAATGTTATAGGATGTGGCGCTCAGAGCGCTCAAAGTGTCCAAGACGAATGCACCCTACATGTCAGGTGCTCTGACCACTGAGCTATTGCGAGTTCCTATACTTTCCTTCAAATTTTTGACCAAGATATTACATCATTTTCGCCACCTCCCTTCCTGAGGTAATTCAAATTAAAATAATTAATTTTATTGTGGGCTCTATTATACACAATTACCGCAAATTGTTATAATTGATGATTTTATGTTAAGAGAGTTCAAGAATATTTTTATACATCTAAAAATAATCTGTTTCAGAAAATTAAGATATATATCTTAATACATGAATACTGTGATGGAAAGAATTCGTTGAAGAAAAATAATGCATTTTCAAATGAATAATAGAATATAGTTTTTTCACGAAGTAGAATTAATAATCTTCTCGTTCAGATGAAAAAACAAATGTAGAAATTAATTTGCATACTTTAAGCAGTAAGTTAATACATCGGTCATTTACTGGACCACTCCCAGTCATTCAATGGGCAAGAGCGGTCATTCACTGGGTCTTGGTACTCTACTCTATTTTTTATTAGTTTACAAAAAACCGTGATGAAATTGAGGAGATAGCACGATGAAGACTGGAAGAAGAATGATTGCTGAATACCATTATATGAATCAAACTGAGTTAAAAAATTAATTACTATTTTTCATCAGTAGAAACATCCCTCACTACAACAGTTCGGTCATTCACTGGTCGTGTTACCCTAGTCATTTTAAAATATTGCTATTGTGAAGGTGTAGTGGAGAGCGAGAAAGAGATAGATAGATAGATAGATAATTTTATTATTGTTCAGAATTGTTGAACAAAAGATACAGATATATTGCAACAGCAAGTGTTGTAATAAAGCATAATACAGAAAAAAAAAAGCATATTTATAAAGAGTACAAAGGTAATAATTCGATAAAGATGTCTCTCGGCATATGCACCTGCACCCTCCCATCGTCCTAAACATTTATATATTACGTTAGCAAATTGAAAAAGGAGCAAAAAAGAACCAGAGCAAGCACAACTTTAAGCAGTTGAGTTAGAAATCATTGGAAATATTTGCAATAACTGAAACAGTTCATGAGAGTTAGCAGACAGGGGGTGGTCCAGGACAAGATCCATCAAAGTTGTAGAGACCGAGGAGGCGTTCAACCTCTTCTAGATTCAAGATTGTGTGCGTCAACATCCCCCCACCATATTTAGCAAAAACGAAGTCACCCTTAGTCCAAATAAATCTGAAGCCAGCAGGCTTCAAGAGTGCCTTCACCCTGCCATGCAGCTTGAAGACTTTACTCGGCAATAGGGCGTTGATATTAATAGCAGAGTCGGTCTGCCATTGGGAAGAAGATTGGATATCCTCAGGGAGTGATGCTAGGTTCAGTTGACGCACTGAAAGGTGACCATGCTCACGCTTCTTGCTGATAATAGCCTTGAGAGTGTCCGGATTAGCGACCTTTACGATGATGGACGAGCGAGTTCTGGCATTGGGAGAATTCAACATTCGCTGATTCGTCAGGCGACAGTTTGTGAAATCAGTAGCATCAGGGTCAAAGTTTATTCCACGGAGAGCAGCTTTGACGATCAGCAATGGATCAGGCATGGGTTCGCTCAATGGAAAATTGGAAAGAATAATTTCTGTTTCCTTACTTGTGTCCTTATTATTGTTGAGTATACGATGCAGGCTGGTAGTTGTAGCATTTGTAGCAGCAGCAATACGCTCAACTTCATTAGAGACAGTATATAGCTGTGGAGAAGCCTTGGGATACATGGAAGTTGAAGTTGAGGGTGGTGCGCCGCTGGTAGACAAAAACTTGACTTGTGCCGTCAGGTCAGAGACAGTCTTCTTCAGGGAGTCCTGATCAGCAACTATGCTCTTGGTTGTTGCTTCGATAGTTGACTTGACAGATTTAGTCAGGATAAAGTTAGAGTCGGTAAAGTAGAGATGGATGAGAGCAGCCGGTTGGCTAAGTAGTTCACATACAGTTTGCGATTTATAGGTGGCGTGACAGACAACGCGACAGCAGTGCAGTGTGAAGACGCCTTGATGAAAATGCCAGTAACAGATGGAGATAACCCCACTTGTCAGCCTCACAGAAATATGTAAGAAATGCCACAGGAGAAGCAAAAGCAATCCAACTTAATTAATTAAAGTAAAGATTGCAATAAGGCGCATGCAACAGTACTGAAACAAAAATGCCCAGAGGCAAAATGAGGCAGGAAAAGCCAAAAGAAGCAGAGCAGAAAAGAAGTGCGTGCGCAAGTACTTACAGAGAGAGAGAGAGAGACCAAGAGACATCTTTAACAGAATTGTGAAATAAAGATGTTTCTTGATTAATATGAGAATATATGCATATAATACGATATATAGCATAGAAAAAATGAAGATTTCTCGAAAATTTCAAAATTTGAGATTAAATAGTCTTTTTTCTTTTTTTTTGGGGGGGAATAATCTCCAATAAATAAATTGATAGGTGAGCATGAAGATTTTGAATAAATTATTTTGCCTGAACATTTTAATTGAAAACGTTTAATAATTGGAACCCACAAATAATTAGCCTGAACAAAGCAGAATTGAATTCTAGAAATATTCAAACAGCGAGTTGAAATTAGTAAATTGATTTCGAGATCACACGCTCCAAAGACAGCTCAAAAAGAAAAATTTGGAGAGATCGCTCAAAATTTTTGAAAATGTCTAAGGTCGTCGAAAATTGATTTTTCTCCCTACTCTATTTTCCTCGTTATTTCACTATTTTATACGATAAAAATGATTAGGATCCTGCGATTTCCAAGTCGATATGTTCATACAAGTGGGTTGGGGGCGCGATGCGCCCGCCATTAAAGGTTCCATGGATCTCATTTAAAACATTGAACTTTTTTCGATAATTTTCATCCAAAAATAGAGGTTTTCCTACAGATTTTCATTTCTTTTGAAAATCAAATATTCAAAAATTAATGCACATTCGATTATATCATATTGATCTTAATTTTTATACTGTTGCGGCAAGAGCCTGGTTTCTGACTGTAAAAAGATCAAGGACCTGGCATCTATCGGAAATTGGGGCAATTAGTTGCCAAACAATCATCTTCGGCCCAATTCGGACAATCTTCGGTTTTTGACCCCCCTTGTGGAAGAACGAGGGAAAGGGCTTCACTTGACTCATGGCAGTTCGAGTGTACAGAACGGTTTTGTGTTAATTAATTATTTCCCGGTTTTTTCGGTATTCGGCTCCGGCAAAAATACAGTCCATCATTTTGGTGCTAATTACGGAATTAACTTCAGTGTGAATTCAATTGACTAAGTGCATATAATTTATTCATTGACTTGTAACAATATATGACTATGCCTTGTGGCTAAAATCAGTGTTTTTCTTCGAAATCCAAATCCTTCCCTAAATCACCTTTTCCAGGCCGCCACCGGCACTAAAAAACGGTTCTTCTCGAAACATATAGTCATAAGATTTAAACTTCGTTTTCAACTTACTAAAGTTCAAAATGATTCAGAAGAGTGTTCTCAGAATAATTTTTTTTAATTTTACTTGATTTTTAACATTTGAAATTCAATGATGGTTGAATTTGAAATTGAATGATGTATCAGTAAATACTCATCATCAATGAGAAAGCACATATTATCACTAAATATCAGTCATCACTCAAATTAATTGCACATCGATTGAATTATTGGCATTTTCGAACAATATTCCGATGGAATTACAGCAAATGTCATATTAAAAACCCAAAAACAAATGACTACAATTCCACGATCAAATGTTTCATGAAATTGAATGTGTCGAACTTCAATTGAAGATTCGAATATTGCTGTTCTTGCAGTCACTATTTTCTTCAACTTATCGAAATTCATTATTTATTACTGCTTGGCTCCATCACTGCAGAGATGAGAATGATTCCGAAATACTAAATATAGTGGCCATTAATAATAGAATTTCCAAAATCAATAACTTCAAACCTTGTTTTGTTATTAAATATTCTGCCAATTATAATCGAACTTATGCGAAAGGACGTACTCTATAAGTATTCACAGCCAGGGTAATTCCATTAGATTTTCTCTCATAGTTTCTGAGATAATTACAGATAACTATAGATCTACGAAAATTGTAAAGGCAATGTCTTCGGACAGGATTTGAAGATGACAATTTTAGATTTCGTGCCTCAAAATTTGATTGGACATTGTTCTCATGACGTGATGTGATATAAGAAGTGGATAAATTTCCATCCAAGAATTAAACCTCCATCATATTACATCATTTCATAATATACAGGGTTTCTGGTAAAAAGTGTAACCCCTTTCAGCCAGCGGTAGAAGAGACTTGAAGAAGCATTGGGAAATAAAAGAAAAAAATTACTATTTAAAAAAATTCGAATTATTGATGAATAATATCAGCCTATGAATGCATGCCATTTCACTGCCAAAATCCAAATGGGGGGAAGACAAATAAATGTGACAGCATTGCAATGACAGAACACGAATGAGTGCAGTACACTTACTGGTTATGCACCCCTGAGTTGCCACCTGGAGGCCGTATCTGCGCTGGTCGCAGGCTGTACACTTGCCGTATGCATGCAGTATACATATCGTATTTTCGAATGATATCCGAATATCAGTATTTTTAGACAGTCTACTCGCATTGTTTGAATGGTGACGTTGCCACATATTTCCTTCTTACCCCCATTTGGATGTTGACGGTACAATACATATGCATTCATAGGCTCATGTTAATCTTCAGTATTTCCTATGCTTCTTGATCCTTCTCCTACCACTGAGTCAAAGGAAATACACTTTTTACCAAACACCCTGTATTATCCCAAATGATGATATTCTGTATTTTGTTTTTTTCAATATCTCAAAAGCTACTGAACCTATCGGCTTATCTCTACCCGTACTGGATTCATTTGAGCAGGGTTCAGTTATCAGGGATATGAACGATGGTTTCACATCCGATAGACTACGTCCGTAACCGATAGCTCAGATCGCTCGCAATAGTATGCGATGGTTTCCATCGGATGTAACTTTTTTTCAGTGGCGCATCGGACGAGAGATTTTTGCATTCATTGCACTTCACCACCGATGGAATTCATCCAATTCTCTCGAATCGGATATCTAAATTGTTCGAATCATTCATTCACAACCGATAGGATATGCCGAATAAACGATGTGGCATATCTTCACCCATACTGAATTCGTTTGAGCAGAGTTCAGTTGTCAGGGATATAGATGATGGTTTCACATCCGATAGCTCATATCGCTCGCAATAGTATGCGATGAATTCCATCGGATGTAACTTTTTTTCAATGGTGCATCGGACGACAGATTTCTGCATTCTTTGAACTTTACCACCGGTGGAATTCATCCAATTCTCTTAAATCCGATATCTAAATTACTGGAATCATTCATTCACAACCGATGAGATATGCCGAATGAACGATACACAGTGCATATATCGGTTGCACCGGATTTTTTGACTCAATGCCGATAAGGTAGAGAGTACTCTACCTTATCTATACAGTGTCTTTCATTTCCACTCCGCTAGATGGTATTAGTGAAATAGAAAATCATTTCTATACAATGATGAAATTATTATTAACAAGTTTTAGCTGCTCCAAATTTCTATAAAAATTCATCTTTTAAAAAAATAGTTAAATCAAACCAATGATGTGAGTACCTTCTTTTATCTACAAAAAGACTCATAACATAAATGGAGTGGGGTCAATTTGACGCCACGTGTGCTCGGAAGTTCTGTTCAGGGGTAAATAATCCGAGGGTTGAGAATAATTGATTTTTTTTCAAGTGGAGCAGCTAAGATTTGTTAATAATAATTTTATTATTGTATAGAAATGATTTTCTATTTCACTAATGCCATCTAGTGGAGTGCAAACGAAAGACACTGTATGGATATGGTACTCTCTACCTTATCGGCATTGAGTCAGAAAATCCGGTGCAACCGATATATGCACTTTGTATCGTTCATTCGGCATATCTCATCGGTTGTGAATGAATGATTCCAGCAATTTAGATATCGGATTTGAGAGAACTGGATGGATTCCACCGGTGGTAACGTTCAAAGAATGCAAAAATCCCTCGTCCGATGCACCATTGAAAAAAAGTTACATCCGATGGAATCCATCGCATACTATTGCGAGCGATATGAACTATCGGATGTGAAACCATCGTCCATATTCCTGACAACTGAACCCTGCTCAAACGAATTCAGTGCGGGTAAAGATATGCCGCATCGTTCATTCGGCATATCCTATCGGTTGTGAATGAATGATTCGAACAATTTAGATATCGGATTCGAGAAAATTGGATGAATTCCATCGGTGGTCAAGTGCAATGAATGCAAAAATCTCTCGTTCGATGCGCCACTGAAAAAAAGTTACATCCGATGGAAACCATCGCATACCATTGCGAGCGATCTGAGCTATCGGTTACGGACGTAGTCTATCGGATGTGAAACCATCGTTCATATCCCTGACAACTGAACCCTGCTCAAACGAATCCAGTACGAGTAGAGATGAGCCAACCTATCTTAATGAAATTCATACAGGATATAGTTCTCTATAACTGCATTCTAACAGTCAAGTTTCATTCAAATTCGTCTGAGATTTTCTGAGATAATCACATGTAAACCTGAATCGACAAAAAGCATGAAATCAATGTCTACGGACAGAATTTAAATGTAAAATTATTGGCTTAGGAACTCAAAATTAGTTTCGATATAATACGAACTATCAAATAAGACAAAGAGAGTCAGAAAAATTCAAATCAGAGACAAAAAATTCTAATCGATTATTATATAGAAGAAGATCACTCATAGACCAGGGTAGAAGACTTTAAAAATAATAAAAAGGGAAAAAAATATTATAGTAGGATGAAACCCATTGGGGAAGGAGGAGAATATTATGAAAATGAAAGGAAAAATAATTTACGGGCGATCTGAGGTCGGGAAGGGGGAGGGGGTGAGTTTTTAAGGGTGAAAAACAGTTTATGTCGATTCCCGGCAAAACTGCGAGTCCTATAAAAAAAAAATTCCTGACAAAGTTGTAAGTGATAAAAAGTTCTACAACTTTTGTATCCATACTTTTTTCACATAACCTCAAAATTCATGTGAAAAATTCAAAAAACCAAGTTTTTGGTTTTTTATTTTTATCTTTTTCAAAAAAAAATTTTTTTCAACGAAATTTGGTGAAAACTCACTTTCTTATGTCCCAAATACACTAATTTATTTGATTTGAAATATTCATTTTTTCACCTCATTCTGACTGAATATCGAAAAACCACCCTAATTTTCAATGGAAAATTCACCCGTCAAAATATGAGCTTTTTTCAAAAAGTCGGTGTGCTTTCTCTTCGCTGAAATGTCTACTTTCCGATGGTGTAAAAAAATATATATTACTATAGTAAATTTCCTCAGAAAATGCGAAAATCTAAAAAAACTTGAATTCGAAATTTTTGAAGTGAAATTTCTTATACGACGTCAGACGCGTGTAACGCTGGCGTTAAATTTCCACGCGTTAAATTTAACGCTAGTATATCAGGTATAGGGGAGAGTGAGAGGACCGAGAACAGGGAAGGAGTGGGGCGGCGCCTGCGCACGAGGGACGGCAGACTCAATAATATGCAGAGCACGGATGTACTCTTTCAATCTTCTTTTGAAAATATCTCGGAAACTAAGCGAGATAGAGTGATTTGGCTAAAATTTTTTCATAGACCTCTAATTCTCTACAAGATAGCTAGAGGGTAGAATTGCCCTATCTTGATTAGTTTCCGGAATACTTTCAAAAAAATGATTGCAAAAAAAATCTCCTCATCCTGTTTTTTTTATGTTTACATGTTTACAAATTTTTTTGAAAATCCTTGGACACTAAGGGAGATACAGCGATTCTACTCTGATTTTTCTGTAGAAAATTTCAAGAGTTGCAGAAGGGCGTATCTCCATTAGATGTCGAGATATTTTCAAAGAATCATTGAACCGAAGACTATCTATAAGTCTATTTTTTTGTCGTAGAATTCCAATGAATATCTCGGAAACTAAGCGAGACAATGCATCTTTTATAGGAAGTCTTTTCGTAGTTTTTGAAATCCTCCAAAAAAAAGTTTTTCAGAAAAATTTGCTATCTCGCTCAGTTTCCGAAAAATATCATTCCTAAAAAAAAGGATGCTGAAAACAAAAGAATATCAAGATTTTACACAAATTAATTCCATTTAATCATCAATTTTCTTTGAATATCTCGAAATCTGAGCAACGAAGGGCGATTTTGCACTAGACCTTTTTCGCAGAGAATTTCGAGAGAGCTGCAAAAAAATGGAGGCAGAATCGCTCTATCTCGATCAGTTTTCGAGATAGTCACAAAAAATTATGATTGAAAAAGAAATCGATTCATCTGAATACTTCATAAACGTGGAAAGAATGTAGTTTCTTACTGAACAAAAACCAATATACTATAGGCAGGTATTCAAATTTTTAATGCTTAATACCTATGTTCATTGTACAGCTAGCAGACCTGTGCATTTGGTTGTTTTTATTCAAGCTCCTACCCGCATCCACTTACCATTCTCGCAACTATTATCTCTTGTGAGGAAATCTAATAACTCATCTCTATCTATCCTAATAAGCAACAAATTTCAATTCTGTTGCGCATGGACTCTATGCACCCTCTTTTGCACTTATCGAGATCTGAATATATATCTAATTAGATACGAATATATCACTAAAAATCTTGTAGTGTATAATCTTCGGCTACTGAACGGCATTCTGAAAATGATATAATAGGGTTGTGATTGAAAAACAATTGTATCATAAGTCTCATGCACCATCCAAATATTTTGGGGGGATGAATTATTGAAATTTGATTCTCAATACGTAGTGCATGAACTTCAGCATTGTGTATAAGAAGTTTCACTTCTTACGCGCGGCATTCCACGCACCCTCTTTTTTTTAAAATTCTTATAGAGGAGAGGCGGGCAAAATGGGATAGCACTTTTTTAATGGCGTTTTCAAAAAAAAAAATTTCAAATTCTCTCAGTTTTCAGATGAATGAATCCATTCCGATTTTCTTTTCCGTAGATTCAGATTTTTCTCTGAAAATGGAAAGCCGGGCAAAATGGGATAGCCAATTGTTTGGGGGAAATTTTTTTTTTTCTACCATTTTTTCAACTTTTGTTTTGAGGCAGTTTTTACAGTGTTTACTTTATCCTCATCACTTGATGGTGAAGTGTGAAACTCTCTGGCTTGAGGTTCCTGAATTTTTTTGAATTGTGTACCGTAAATCTGCTAGAAAAAAAAAGGGATTAAGATGTTTCTGTCCGCATAGTCAAAAAAGAAGTTGAATTTCTGCATAAAAATAACAATTTCTACGAGAATAACTATTTATACGAGATAAAATTCTCAAATTTGATTAAGGCGAATCTGTAAAGAATGTAATAAGAAATGAACTAAGTCCTGGAAACAAAAAATCGGTTAAAAACTGTAAAATTTTCTGTAGTTTTGAAAATTCCTTCAAAACTTAAGAAAATAGAGGGAAAAATGTAAGAAGCACAGAGAATTCTTCAATTTTCGATTCATTTTTTGTCACTAAGACTTATTTTATTCCTCATTACATTCTTTACAGATTCGCCTTTATCAAATTTGAGAATTTCATCGCGTATGTATTGTTATTAATGATTTTATACAGAAATTTAACTTTTTTTTTGACCATGTGGACAGAAACACCCCAATCTCTCTTTTTTTCCAGCAGATTTACGGTACACAATTCAAAAAAATTGAGGAATCTCAAGCCAGAGAGTTCCACACTTCACCATTAAGTGATGAAGATGAAGTAAAAACTGTAAAAACTGCCTCAAAAAAAAAGTTGAAAAAATGGTTGAAAAAAAAAAAATTCCCCAAAAAAATTGGCTATCTCATTTTGCCCGGCTTTCCATTTTCAGAGAAAAATCTGAATGTACGGAAAAAAAATCGGAATGGAAATATTCATCTGAAAACTAAGAGAATTTGGAATTTTTTTTTTTGAAAAAACCAATAAGAAAGCGCTATCCCATTTTGCCCGCCTTTCCCCTATAATAATTTAAAAAGAAAATTTCGAATTCAAGTTTTTTTCGATTTCGGCATTTTCTGAGGAAATTTACTATAGTAATATATATTTTTTTTTACACCATCGGAAAGTAGACATTTCAACGAAGAGAAAGCACACCAACTTTTTGAAAAAGCTCATATTTTGACGGGTGAATTATCGATTGAAAATTAGGGTGGTTTTTCGATATCCAGTGAAAATAAGGTGAAAAAATGAATATTCCAAATCAAAAAAATCACAGTGTATTTGGGACATAAAGAGGGAAGTTTTCACCAAATTTCGTTGAAAAAATTTTTTTTTTGAAAAAGATAAAAATAAAAAACCAAAAACTTGGTTTTTTGAATTTTTCACACAAATTTTGAGGTTATGTGAAAAAAGTGTGCATACAAAAGTTGTAGAACTTTTTATTACTTACAACTTTGCCGAGAAACTTTTCTCCATAGGACTTGTAGTTTTGCTGGGAATCGACATAAACTGTTTTTGACTCTTAAGAACTCACCCCCTTCCCCTTCCCGACCTCAGATCACCCGTAAATTATTTTTCCTTTCATTTCCGTACTATTCTCCTCCTTTCCCAATGGGTTTCATCCTACTACTATTTTTTTTGGTTCCAAAAATTATCGACCCTGGTCTATTATCCCGGCGAATCAGTCCTCTGTATTTGAATTCACTGGGAATGATTTATTCGCTCGTGAATCCTCTATTCATCGATGGATTCATTCATTAAGAGTGATTTCTCATGATGCGTCTATGCATTATTATTATTTCTTAATGAATATTCTATGAAACAAAAGTCTAGTAACAAGTTTTGACGATTACATTATCTTTTCTAATTTTCAAACGACATCTACAACAGAATGATGACGAAGTATAAAATTCGTCCACTAGATGGCGCTTCTCTTCACTTCTATTCTACAAAATTATTCACAAAATTTCTCTCCCTCTCTGTCAAAAAAAGAGCTAAATTACCGACTGATCCTGAATTGTCGCGGGATCAGAAGGTCAATCGCGTCGATATCATTATGCGTATCGACACCAGAAGCGATTTGGGGGACCACCGGCGTGGTCTCATGAATTATCGTCCTTCTTCGCGTGGGTCTTATCAGAGAAGCATCATCGACGTAAAATCGTGTAAAATCATCGACTCCTTTTCCGTAAGCCAACGCCGACTCGATAGACGCGTAGCGTTAAAAATTAACAATTGCTTTGATGGTTTTGAGTATAGCACATTAAACTAGTGAATCATTAATTCACATTATTCGCGACTTACGACGGGGATTCTACGATAAAACTTAAAAATCGAAAAACTGAAGTTCAGGTTCCAAATGAGATTTTCATTTCTTCTGATTATAATCAGAATAAAAAGGGGTTCATTTCGTAGAGAAAATTGTTGACTCCCAAATGTAGAATAAAAACTAGGAGTTTCCCTGAGGAAAAAGCGGAAAAAACCGTAATTTTTGGAAAAACTAGTTAAGCGAATACTTTCATGGAAGACCTCCTCTAAAAAATCCGAAGTTTTCACCATTTGTTGAGCTAATTGAGATGAATCTTTGGAGCTGAACTTGAATGTAATTGCGCGTATAGTTTCGAAGGTAGGAGAAACTGGGGCAGAATGGACCCCTTAGTCAAGATGATCCACAATTTTTCTCGAAATGACGGAGTTTACGGAAAAATACAAAAAAATTTGAGAAGATGCTCCAGCATGTCTACGTTGTAGGTGAATTTCCTCAAATTTTCTTGTAGAGGCCTTTACTCCAGAAAAAATCTTGGATCATGCCGACTCAGGGGTCCATTTTGCCCCGGTTCCCCCTCTAACCTTTTTCCATAAAATGGTTTTTTGGCAATATCTCAGAAACTACTGAACCGATTTCGCCCAATTTCAATACGAAACTTTTCGTTCATTAGATGCACAAACTGAGGGAATTCGAAGACTTCAACTCGAACATTTTTTGAGTTATCGCGACAGCAAAATCAAAAATAGAAAACGCTGCAATTGGAATTATTTGCAAACGAAAGATTGCGGGAAAATTTAACCCGAGTGGGAATTGTGAGTCCAAATGAGATGAAGCTCATCGCTTGGAGTGGGTGCTGTGAATCGATTTTTCACGGAGAAAACTCGAAAGAACGATTTTTCCAAAATTTGATTTTTTCAAAAAGTACGGAACTGATTTCACTGAAATTTCACTGACAGCAGTTTGCATGGGACGGGAAAATACTGTTGAATTCGCAGGTCGTCAAGTATAACTGTTCCGGAGCAATGTCATGATATGTGATACACGCACACACACACACACACATACAGACATTTTTTTTTAATGTAATTTCTCGACGTTTTAGAACATTGAGGCATATCCTGATGAAATCTCCAAATCGAAAAATGTCACGTTCACGATGCGTTCACGATGCCATTCGGAAGAAAAACGTCGTGAGATTTGAAAATCATGTTTGGTATGGGAATTCCCTATTTGTGATGAAGATAGTATTTCAACCACGACATGTGAGGAGTGTGCGAAATAATTAAAATTTCTTGTTTTTTTTGATGTGGCACTGTGTTATCACAAATTAAGAAAAAATAACTAGAATGAGAAAAAAGAAAACAGGATGATATCTTTTTTAACAACTATTTTCACTATTGTTCATAATAAAACTTGTTTAAAAAAAAGTAAATCATGGATAATATTGTTGATTATTTATTCAAGAGTCAAATTACATAAAGACATCGAAGGACGGTCATTTTGGTGTGTATGAAACCGTATAAGCCCCTTAGTAGGTCATCGAACGGGGGAGGTATCAACTTTGATAGTTAATAACTTTCATTAAATGATTAATGACAAACAAATATAACGGAAAATTGATGTGAAACTACTTTAACTTCGGGGATCCGGGTGGTCATAAATTTTTTTCGAGGGGAGCTCAATAAATTCTGTCTTCGAAAGTGAAATGGATACCCGGTTATTGACCGGACGGTTAAGGATGGTTATTGCACTTGCTGGATTATTATTTCTAATGGAAATATTATTTTTATGATTGATGATTTTCCTACATTCATTATATTCTTAATATTTTTTTTCGAACTTTCTTTCATTATTTTTGGATTTGGGGAGTTAGGGGAAAAATTCGGGGGAACATTCAGCCTGCTGAATTCTACGCTGTTTTTTCTGGTTCTCTAGACTTAAGAACGTTTTCGCCAATAAAATTGATTCATTTCAACTGTAATTATTTTTTTATTATTCAATGTACTGTACTTTTACCAGATTTTTCCAGTTTTCGAGTAATTATTTGTTCGATGAGATGCCTGGATCTCAATATATTTTTATTGAGATGAATGAGATTATTTATGGATTTTTAATGAGAGCGTGGAGCGTGAAAAATATGAACGCGAAAACGAGAATTCATCAACTAACACTTTATTTGAACAATATAATAAATCTTTCTATTATTCCAACACTTATAATTAAATTTGATTTTACTGATTTTCATGTTATTAATAATTGAGAAGTTCGATATTTTGATAGTTCTGAATAATTAAGAGGATCCTGAGAAAAACACTCGTCACGATGTTTGCACTGAGAGTTCTTAGAAAAAAATGAGAGGGAGAAAAAAAATCAAGATGGCAGGTGTCTAATTCCACGTGGCCAAAACACCTGTCCATCATGTGGTGCCTCAGGTGCCCAAATAAATAAGTCAGTGTCGAGAGGCCGATGACCGATAAGGCAGAACAGTATACATGTGTGGTGAGTGTATGGGCCAGCTGACAGTGGTCCATAACCAAACATCATTTAAAAGTTCCTCATTTCCGTCTTTCTCAATTTTTCAGGATTTTTAGAGCTTTTCAGGTGGTATTCCCAGTAAAAGGGAAAGGACGGCGGATCAGGTTAACACCCCTCACCCCCCCCCTCCCCCCCTGACTCATGTACGTTTTTCTTGGGAGCTAGCCGGGAGAAGCGTAACACCTCTCCCCTTTCACTCATTTCGTTCTGTTCACGGCGGAACTCCTCGCTGCCACGAGCTGTAGTTGGGCCATAGAAATGTAGAAGAGGAGCCCACCGAGGAACTTCCGGTTCGGTGGTTCCGCAGAAACCACCTGGCACCCATTTGTTGGATTTTAATCAGGGAATGTCATTGGGAGAGGCGGAGGGAGGGACGAAGCCCAATATGGCGTGTTCAAGAATAGAATCACAGACATCCACCAACTAAATGATTTCATCCATCTAGGAATGCCAGATGATGAGGCAATCTCGAAACAAGATTCTGCAAATAAGATCATCTCGTACAATGACTATGATCTTAAATATCATCAAGCGGAACAAGCTGTGCTCGAGAAGACCGAGCTAGCCGTTCTACTGCTAGCACCAGAAAATATGAACCTCCGCGTCCCAGAGCTTAACGGCACGCTAGCTAATCAGACAATGCAAGACACCAAACGCTATCGATTGCCCAAGATGGAAGTTCATGAGTTCAGTGGTGACACTAAGGACTGGTTATCTTCCTGGAGTCGTTTTGAGAGGATACATGGATCAGGAGACTTGAGAGACGAAGAAAAGTCGCAACACCTGATGCAAGCAATGACCAAGGAATCCAGAACGAGTCAATTCGTCAACTCCTTCCCACCGACGGCAGCAAAGTATTCCAAAGCAATTGAGAGTTCAGAAACACGCTCTGGAAGAAACGATTTGCTCATCGAAGCCTACGTGAGAGAGCTACTGAAACTCGTTCTCAACAACAAGCACGAGCAGTGGAAACCTCCGTCCATCGAGAAGATTTATGACCAGATTGAGACTCACTTGCAAGCACTCGAGTCACTCAAGGTAACGGAGGATATGTGCACGGCGATGCTTTATTCATTGGTAGAGTCTGCCTCGCCAGAGCAAACGTTGAGAGCCTGATGAGACACCCCACAGCCTCAGGTATCACCGAAGCAGCAGCAAGGCTGACGACGCTCATGACACTCCTGTCAACAGAAATCAAAGCTGAACAACAGTGTCCATGGTGCGCTAAGAAGCACGGAATGTTAATGTGCAGATATAGTGGTTCACAGGTGTGAGTGTGTGTGCGCTGTGCGAACCACTATTGTAGTTGGCCTCGTCTGTGTGAGGCCCGTAGTAAGGCTGGCATCGACGTGAAGAAGATTGCGTTGACCAGAATTTGAACCCGAGCGTGGCCTGAGAGACCGACATGAAAAGCGTTGGCTTTAGCCAGCCCGGCCACGCTTCCAGCTTGTATTCGTTCGTTATTGTTATCGTGTAGATGTAGTCCGTGAGCCACTACACAGAGACCTTTCCTTGAAACCGGGTGTTTCACCGGAAAACAGAGAAGGAATTTATGAGACAGTGCAACAGCAGACGATGATGAGCATCGATGCAGAGCCAGGAGTATTTCTACAGACATTACGTGTGAAGGTGGTGAATCAATGACTGTTTGGGCCCTCATCGATCACGGATCACATCGGTCTTATATTCTCGACCGAGTCATGAATCGGATGGCTTACAAAGTTGAAAATACACGGACAATGACACATCTGCTGTTCGGTGATTCTCGTTTCACGCCGGTGGTTCACAAGCAGTATAAGGTGCACCTGAAGAGCCTGGATGAATCGTACGAGTATGAATTGAAAGTCCATCAGCAACCACTGATCTGCCAGAGCATCTGTCGTGTTGAACAGGGTCCGTGGTTGACGGAGTTGAAGTCAAACTCGATTCAACTTACAGATACAGCTACAGGGAATCAGCTGATAGCCCTTCTACTTGGTTCTGATGTTGTTAGAAAGTTGTACCCAGGGAAAATGATGCATTTAGAGTGTGGAGCTACTGCCATGCACACGCGTCTTGGATGGACACTAATTGGTGACAATAATTCTAGCTATTCAGATTCTAATCATCCTGCCTTACTAACCGTCTTCACGTTCGTGCAAAATGCGAGCATCTCTCAACTATGGAGTCTCAAAATGCTGGAGATTACTGACACTATCGAGAAAAAGTTGAAATTCGAGCAGCAACAACAAGTGATGGCCAACTTCAGGAACACTGTCACGGTTAGCTCCGAGAAAAGATACGAGGTGCTTCTCCCATGGAAGGAGAGTCATCCTTCCTTGGCACGTAACATGACATGGCTGAAAAAAGGCTCAAAACCACGTTGAAGAAGCTCAAGAAGGATAATTTACTCCATGACTATGAGACGGTATTTGACGAGTGGTTGAAGAGAAATATATCCCATCGCTGCTCACCCGGTTCGGAAGGAATCAAATCGGAGTCACTGCAGATATCGGAAAGGCGTTTTGGCAGATAGCATCACTCCTGGTGAGCGAAATGATTTAAGATTCTTGTGAAAGAGAAGAGGAACGGAGCTGTCTTCGAGTATCGTCATTGTCATGTAGTGTTCAGTGTCTCCAGTAGTCCATTTCAACTGAGAGCCCCATAGAAATCCATCTGGACACAGCGATAAGTCAAGCTGATTCAGAGAAGAGCAAGGCTTTTCAGAACTTACTTTAGAGATCGTTCTACGTGGACAATTGTATCACCAATGTCTCTTCGACAACGGAGGCCAGAAAGTTTCGCTCTTTGGCAACGAAGGTCATTGACAGTGGTGGATTCGATCTAAGAGGATGGGAAATTTTGAGTGAGCCAGGGCGACGGGCGACTATTTCTATTCTATTTGGGATTAACGTGGAATAAATTTTGAGACAGCCTCCATCTGTCAGACACCGTCTTGAACCAAGCAATCCCGAATAAAATTACCAAAAGGATTATCCTGTCGCTCGCACAGAAAGTATTCGATC
The DNA here is from genome assembly GCA_963942555.1 of Aleiodes leptofemur. Taxonomy (NCBI): domain Eukaryota; kingdom Metazoa; phylum Arthropoda; class Insecta; order Hymenoptera; family Braconidae; genus Aleiodes; species Aleiodes leptofemur. The sequence continues at coordinate 8,951,888 of OZ012618.1, forward strand.
CCATTGGTATGGATTATCCCACTCTTCTTATCCCCAAGCTGATTCTCCAAAGACTTTGGCGAAGCCGACTAAATTGGGATTCCCAGGTCGACGGCAACGCGCGAATGCCTTTTTGTTGTGGTATCGGGAGCTGCCCCTCCTACGAGAATTGACGATCCATCGTTAGGCATATGGAGATAATGAAGACGAACTTTCAGTCCATCTTTTCGTCGATGCGAGCCAGGACGCTCATGCTGCCGTCATCTACACCATAGTCGAGACGTCTCATAACGTTCATATTGAATTCATCAAAGCCAAGACCAGAGTAGCCCCGAAAGAATGGCTGATCATACCTCGATTAGAACTGCTTGCCGCCACGGTGGGAAAATGGCTCCTCCACTCAGTGTTGGAAGTGGTCGATAACTCAAAGTTATTCGTGTACTGTTGAACCGACTCAACCACCGTTTTCTCCTGGATACAACGCAATTGTCAGTGGGTGACATTCGTGTTCAATTGGGGGCAGGAAATACAAAAACTGACAAGAGTCGAGTGGTGGAGACTCACTCTGGGTGAGGAGAATCCCGCCGATCTTCCATCAAGAGGCTGTACAGCTGGGCAGCTCGTTAACTCGCGATGAATTGAGGGACCCGAATGGCTCTGCTGTCCTCTGCCGTGCTGGCCAGTTTTTGAGGAGAAGGGAGAGGAATCTCTGCTCGGAAGTGAACTGAAGGAGACGGAGCCCAAGACAAAACTCGTGTTGATCTCAACGTCTAATCTTATGATGGATGTCCCGACTGCTGCAGGAGACGAGTGATAGCCATGGTATCTCAAACGTTTCTCCACCTACAATGAAATGGTAAGCCTGGTGGCTTGGATTCTACGACCTGTACACAACTGTCAACCCAACAGGTAGAAACAGGAGACAGGTGATATCACGTCAAAGGAATGGCAACAGGTAGTGTTCATAATCTTTTTTTTTGTTCAGCAAGAGAGTTTTGACGAAGGGAACGATCCGAGATTGAGCACTTTCAGAGTGTTCAAGGACAATGCAGACCTACTGAGACTGTATAGTCCAGTGGAGCAGCACGAGGACACGTAGAGCTTCCGGAATGCCGTCATCCTCGAACCATGACATATTCTGGTGAAAAAATTGATCGAGTATTGGCATGAGAGACTACGACATGCTTCGATCAACACAGTGATCAGTTCACTTCGTGAGCGAGTCTGGATCTTGCAGTGTAGACGTGCTGTCACAGCTGTGACTCACCAATGTATCATGTGTTGCCGATATCATGGAGATCACGCACAACCTCCACCCTCAGCATTCCTGAGAATCGGGTCCGTGATGCTAATGTCTTCGAGATCACCGGTATGGATTTTGCTGGTCCTCTGAACCTGAAAAATTGCAGTACGGTATGGGTTCATGTCCTCACTCGTGCCATGTATCGTGGGGTACATTGAGAACTTGTGTCGTCTCTTTCCACGGAGAAGTTCATTGAGGCATTACGCAGGTTCATTGCTCGGCGAGGAAGGCCATCTACCATCTATGCTAACAACGCCACGAATTTTCGAGGGGCAAGCAGCTCGCTAAAGAATGTGCAGTGAAAAAAGGTGACGCAGGATGATTCGATTAACGAGATTGAGTGAAGACTCAACCCACCCTCAGCTCTATGGTGGGGAGGATTGTGGGAGAGATTGATCTGAATTTTGAAGGATCTCTTGTGAAAAATATTGAAACAAGCATTGCTCCCCTATGAAGAATTAGTGACCGTGCTATGCGGCTCGTCTTTACGCGGTTGAGGCTGTTATGAGGCTCGTCTTCTCACATATCTCGCCGAGGACCTCCAGCAGCTTGCACCGTTAGCCCCACGCTCTTTTTCGCAAGAAATACAGAGGATGAGAGTGCCGCATCTCGATGGAATAGATACCGGAGCTCGATGAGATAGATGCTAATTCTGTTAAAAATCAGAGGGATTTTTATGACGCTCACTCAAGTTACTTATGAGTGACCGTGTAGATTTTCGAGGAATTTCTATTAAAGTGGACTGTATTTGATGATAATGGATAATTGATGATTTTCGTGAACCTTTGAGGAATTTTCAGGATAATTTGTGATGGGTTAACACAATGATAACTCGCGAACTTTATCAAAATTATACTTCAATTCTTGACTAGATTTCACTTGGTTACATTGATGGATTTCACTGATAATTTTCGTAATAGTTCACTTGATAATTGTCTTTGTCTTTCACTGGATAATTGTCTGATAATTTGCACGTGTTGGTTGTAAATCGACGCGCTTGAGATAATTAATCATCTGAAGGATTATTTGTTGATGCACAAATGAATTATTGAAGATAATTCATTTAGCGATAAGTTTCGGATAATGATCTATAACTGTTAATTTACTATTGCATCTATTGATTTAATTAATTCACTTTGAATAAACGGTATGAATTTTTGCACGCACACTACACGGAAGTATAGAAACGAAGATAGAATTTCGGCTGTTTAAGAGCAAGTGACGCTACGCGTCTTCAAAAATAATAAACGAGGTGGTCAGTGCCGTCACTGACCCCCGTGGCCAATAATTGAATTAGTTTCTTTGGTTGACTGACCTTTCCCTTGGTCGGTAAGGCCAAGATGCTCAACAAATTCTCTCATTCGTCGACCGAGGTACAAATTGAAACTACGAGAACATTTGAGACATCGATTCCATGCAGAGTACCTTGGATCCTCGCAGCAGAAAATGTACAAAGTGACCGAACATGACGTCAAGATTGGATACCTTCTCCTCTGTGGCAACAATCAACACAAGAGACTTGATTGGCCGTTGGCATGAGTCCTTGAGCTTTACCCTGGGAAGGATGGACAGCCTAGGCTGGCGCGGATCAAAACGGTGACTGGAGAGCTGACTCGCCCCCTGCAACGAATTTTTTCACTCGAGGTGTCGTCTGCTGAGGCAACGGTGTACAGAAAACGCTCGACTACCTCGAGCGGAGACGCTGAACCAGCGAAGGAGTTGACGACGCCAGTTCCAGTTCCTGTGGCTGCTACATCAGAACGAGAGGTGCAACTTGTGCAGGTTCCCCGTAGCTGCAATGACAAGCTTCCTCCGATCTCGACTACACGATGTGGACGTGCTGTGAAGATGCCAGCGAGATTTGAAGACTGACAGTAGCTGATTGAAGAAGGGATAAATTTGCTACACAAATCTAGGTGGGAGAGGCGTTAGCGTCCGAAATTTGAGAATTACCGCGAGTCCTGCTTGAGCCTATGCTATTAGCTGCACTGGCGACACTGGGGATGTTGTTTTTCAGTTTTCTCAGGTCGAGAGACCTGACTTACTATCATTATTCTTTTTGTCTATTTTCAATGATAACACGTTTGTAATATCCTTCGACAAAAATACATTTTTCATTCAATCATCACGTGTTTGAGGCTTTCTTGCATCCCCATTCATCTCCACTGTAGAAGATACGTTAACAGGAGGGAGGATTCCCGAGTTTAATCCAATCACACACGTTTATTATAATAAATTGTAGTATATTGAAGCGTTAATGAAGACACGAGTTGAAATTTGACTCGATAACATGGACTAAGTCTATCTTCTATTCCAGGTTCCTCGAAGGCTGGTAGCTCTGCGTGGAGTACCATTGATTTTCCCGCCTGGTGTTTTTTAAGCCCCCGGTGAAGTCAGAATACCAAGGTAAGCGTTCTCACGGTTCCGAACATATTTCAACTTCTTCTGCAAGGAGCTGGACTACCTGAGATCCATGAGACTGCTCACCTGGTACTTTAGAGAGATCTCGAGTTCAAGTCTATCTTGCTTTAACGCTGAGAGGTAAACTCCACACGTCACATACGCGAAGTTATAATCCGCTATGGAAAGTTTCTATAAATATTCTATGGAAACTTCCTATACGTTTCATTCATAGGTGTGTATGCACGTCAATTCATGGTTCTTCCTTTGAAATGATAACCAAGATAAAAAAAAGTACACAAACAATCCCTTGTATTGGGAGTACTAGCATTACAGTGAGATGTTCGCACTTCCTCTGGTCCCTAGCCTCGCTTGTGCTTCATACGGTTGCGAGGGAACGATATGGGGCTGTCTATGAAGAAATTGGGGCGAGACAGGGCAAATCGGGCAATTCATGGTAAATGTGCCCGATCATTGTGCACGATGGTCATTGCACTCATCCGTGCTCCGATGATGGGTTGCTACCATAAACAAGAACCTTTGGGCTCATTACAGGATGAATTTCTTTTCTCTTTTCAACGGAAAAATTGATTATGTTATTGGGCAGAACATCATGAAGTCGCTATAATAGAGACACTTATACCATCGAAACGGACAACTAATCAATCACTATTGAGGAAGATGATTCCACAGCTCTTCCGAATTATTGGCAAAAATAATCAAAGCAATTGAATGATATTTATGAATTCCAATTCATATATCTTACCAGTTCAGATATATAGGCACCTTTTCCACTCTGGAAACCAGTTAAGCAAGTACCTATTCCCTTCATCGGTTTCCTCTGGAGTTCCACCTCCACTTTTGTGAGTGAATAATCGTCTCGTGCTACAGTCATTTTGATCTGAAAATAGAATTGAGTGCAACATGAATCATTCTCAGCAATTTAACTGGCTAAACTACCCGGTTTCGCTCAGGAGTTGATATGAGATTGTGTGTTAGTTGGGATAGAAGAATAAACTCTAAAATATAGAAAGTACTTTTCTTTCTTATTGAAAACATATTCTAACTTCTTAAACCTTCTAGGATATGCTCAGAATTTAGAAGATTCGCGAACCTTAGGAACATCTTAAAATGTTCTCGAATTTTCTGGAACACTCGAAAATATTCTCACACCTTTGAAAACATTCTAGGAAGTTCTCAGACGTTTTGGAACATTCCAGAGTGTTCTCGAACGTTTTAGAACATTCTACAATATTTTCACACCTTTTGGAACATTCTAGAGAATTCTCAAACCTTTGGCAACATTCGAGAGTGTTCTCGAACTTTCTGTAACATTTCAAAAAAAATTCCACACTTTTTGGATCATCCTAGAGAATTCTAGAACTTTCTGGAACATTCTAGACTATTTTGAAACTTTCTAGAACATTCAAAAATATTTCCAAACCTTTTGCATCATTTTAAAAAATTTCCAACCCTCCTGGAACATTTCAGAATGATCTCAAACTTTCTGGAACATTTCAAAATATTCTTAAATCTCTTGGAATATTCTAGAAAATTCTAGAATGTTCCGAAACGTTTTGGAACAATCTAGACAATTCCCGAACCTTCTGGAACATTCCAGAACATTCTAAAGCATTGTCAACTATTCTAGATCATTCAAGTGTTCTGCAGAACGATCTAGAACATTATTTTATCCCCATAAGGGGCAATATTCGCTATCCCCATATCCCGAAAGCCGACCCCCGTAGCTGAAGACGGAAAACCTCTTCATGAATGGGGGTCGGAGGGCTAACACCCCATATAACACCCATGGGGCTACGAGGGCTGGTTGCTTAGTTTTAGCGGCATGCACATAGGATACTTTCTTTTATTATATATATTAGATAAACGATTCTACGTGAATGAGAATCGTTGGAACTATCAAATGCGTACTTCATTATTTTTTTTAATGAAACATTTGAAATATTTCCAACTAAATATTTTAAGCATCTTCAAGTCGTGAATGATATTGCTGAACGTGGTGTAGCATTGATTGAACAGTGCAATCAATGCTTAACGAAAAATGAAGAACAGCTCCAGTATTTATTGCAAGTAGTGAGTGAACATAGAAAAAAATATCCTACTTGCAATAAAAAAAAAACTTCACATCACCCTGATGGATCGGGCGATTACATATCAACTATAAGTCGATCAGACAGGCGATTCTTCCTCGAAATCGACTGTCATGTGACCACGATGCGACTGTGATGCGACTGCGATGCAAACGCATCGTGATCAAATTACGGTCGACTTCGTGAAAAAATTGACTGCCCGATTGCAGGACTCACCAGGGCAACTTAATTATTCAATTGAATTCCTATGATTTAAATAACACTTGATAATCAAAGAATATATTTATCAGTAACTATTGTTGAAATGCCATTTGAAATGTCACCTTCAATGAAATCATTAAATATTTAGTGGAAAATATTTCAAATGTTTCATGAAAAAAAAACAATAAATTACCCATTTGATAGTTCCAACAATTCTCATTCACGTAGAATCGTTTATTAGCGATCATTTATTGAATTTTCTATTGAAGATAAATAATTCTTCTTCAAATTCAATAGAAATTTAGTAATTTTATAATATATTGTAACGCCATATTTGCGTTACAATAGATTTTTTTTTAAGACCGGTATCGCGATGAAATTTAGTTTTTTTTATCCACCAGAACGGAGGGTCCGAGAAACAAGAAACGATATTTTTTTATTTTTCGAACTAATTTATTTGATTTATTTCCGCCTTGAATATTACCGCTCTTGCCGGAGTTCTTCTTCATATCGGAAGGAGGCGCCTGCAGACGGACAGGATCATAGAGAGCTGCTGAAGGAAGTTATCGACGCAGAAAACGGAAATCGATGGGAGGAGTTTTCCGATGGACTCTCAGTATTGATTGGTGGATAATAGAGAAAATCAAGGACGTCTGAATATTACAATGAATTGAATCATAATTAATTGCCATAATTATCAATTAAGTTATGATTATTTAAATTTATTTCGGAATTTTTGACGTTGAATTTTAAGACTTTTTCTTCTATCATGAATGCAACTACCGGATTAAAATTAAAACAATACCGGCGATAAAGGAAAGTCTTAAACGTCATTGGATGATTAATTAAGGGAAGAGCCACCTGTGGTCTAATTTGCGACGCACGTCGGCGTCTTCCCTCACTTTCCGTTTTGGTGGCAGAAAATACAGACGTGTTTTTCATTGTGGAAATTTTAAGCAATTACCGTTGTAATTAGCAAATTAACGTTGCATTGAAAAGCCAATATTTACCGAGGATTAATTGAGGAATTTTTTTTGGACGATTACCGGGGAAATTGGAGTCATAGTTTGGCTTCGAGGTTATCAACAACACTCCGGTAAACGTGTGATTATTCTCGGCATAATTTTGACATATTATGTTAGCGTCGTTTTCGAGGCCGGTAACCGCCATTTTCGGATTTTTCATGGCGTGTTAGTTTTTTTTATTGTGTCGCAAATTTGAATAAACGCGAATTAATTAGAGTTTTCTCGTTTCTCGCTAATTATTTCTATGATTTTTTTTCGGAAATTATTATTGTCGGAAATCAAAGAATTTATTGTGATTTATTTTTTTTTTTGGGTTTGGAAAATTGGCGTTTTAAAAGGATTTTCAGTGATATTTTTTTTTATGATGAATATTTTTTTTATTATTATTACTTTATTTATTAACGACGATTGTGGTCGTATAATTTGGTTTTACTTCATTTTTTGATTTATTTCTGTCATCGCTGAAAATCATAAAGGCGGATTTTCATGGGACGCCAGTAGCCCATATAAAAGTAGAGCATTAAATTCTTGACTATTTTCTTTTAACGACAAATCGAATAGTGTTGTTTAATTTTTGTTTCGTCGTGTTGGTAAGAATTTGTCTGGACTTATGAATTAATTCTGGTTTTAATTATTTTTTTTATTAATTATTTTTTTATGGAAATTTTGATTGTATCGAATCAGGAGTGATTGATTGTGCAAAACGTTTCGATAATAACGGCAATAATTTTAATTGTTAAACAAATTTAACATTCAGTACCAAATTATTTTATTTATTTTGATTATTGTAATTTCAATTTATTTTTCAAAAAGAGCAGAAGTTTCAAAAAAAAGAGATCACGCTCTAATTATAATTCCGAAATGAAAATTGATTTCTTTTATTTTTTTTTATTTCTCGAAATCTGTATTGCTAGTCCAATCTTTACAGGTGACGTTGTGAACCCAGCCGCCTCCGTGGTCATTAAGATCTAGGGATCTTTTTGTTGCTGACTAGTCGGAAATTCACCTCGGAATTATTTGGTTCATTTTGGTTTTCTTTTGGATTTTGATTTCGGACGAAAGGTCGTCCTGGCGCCGAACAATTAACGTTGTTTGATTTTTACTTTTGGGTTTTAAATATTTTGATTTTGTTTTTGAGTTTCACGAATTTATTGATTGCCGTGGATTTAAAAAATACGTGCCAATATATAGCACTCATACGTAGAACCACTTTAGTACTTCAATTTATTTGAGAAAATACTCGAAAATTTTATCAGGTACTAATTAACAGACTCATAACTCGAAAACAATTGACTTTATGGATTTTCTGCAAGAGACCTTTTCCGTAGATCGTTCAATTTCCGTTGAAATCCATCATTCAAAATTTACCTGCAATGGACCGTCTCCAAGCTACAAAAATTATAGAATTGAAAAAATATTTTTCTGTGTTATTTAAATGGGAAAATATAAGAATGGATTGAGGCAAACCTTAATATCAATATTAAGAGCTCTACTTATGACCAAAATTTTCGTTTTTAAGTATACTATTAATTTTCGGACACCATCAGAAAAAAAAGAGGGTGCGTGGACTGCCTGTACGCGCGATAGAAGTTATACTTCTTCAGCGTGATCTAAAACTTATTATTTGATAAATCAGGAGATGCGGTAGCATCTCTCGACAAGTAGGATCCCAACACTCTCCGTCGGGTAAAGGCTATCACACTCCTATATGGCTAAATAGGATTCACAAGATTTTAATCATTTTTTGCATAGCCGAAATTCCATCTAACGAGACTATTTCTTGGTAACATATGCATACTACCGTCATCTTTACATTTAACTCCAAAAAAATTTGAAAAAACGATATTTTCTAATCAATTAAAAACGTTGGCCAGGATTCTTCTCCGAAGCGAAAGGTTTAGAACTGTGTGAGTGCATTGCCGACACTACATAGAAGTATGCATCACACAAAGGCGGAGAGTGAACATCAGACGCGCTTGGCTTTAAATGAAAATATCTCGAAAACTATTGAAAATTCATCGAGACATGCTGCGAATAAAATTCAGGGGATGAATTAACGAACAGAATAAGCGAAACCCCGTTCTTCTAGGACTGGTAGTTTCCGAGATATTAATTTTTACTAAACAGAATTCTCCACCTAAAAACAAATAATTAGAGCCTCACGCGTCATTTTCGAATTTTCCATTAAAAACACCAAATTTCCGGAACTAATAGTCGTAGGGAAACGGGGTTTCACTCATTTTGATCCTTAGTTTTTTTGAATAGTTTTTGAGATATTTCAGTTTAGGTCAAATCGATCAACACGCATCTAGATTCGATATAATCCATCTCTGTCACATTGCACGTTCATACATCAAAAAATGCTATACGCTGCTTCGGTCTCTATCTCCACTAATACGCTGGTAGTTTGGGCCCCTTAGGAGAGAAGTAAGCCGATGTACAGTATAGTCGTTTCATGCGCGTTTTCAGCTACATTCATCTTGTGAATTTTCTGACTCGGTGTGCACGCGCACTTCGTTTCACTCAGAAATTTCACTCTCATCCGATTTGCGTAACGCGCCTAAAGAAGTATAACTTCAAAAAATCTTTTTTTTTTTTGAAACACCCTAATGTATATTCAATATGGTCTAAGAGACTACTGGGATCGAATCTGATTCAGATCAGCTGTATAGTTCTAGGAATATTCTGAATTCAGTCTTCTTGATAATAGGCTATATCTTCTAGACTGTTCATTCGATTTCATTCCAGCATAGCTTAGGACATTCTTCTTCGAAAACTGAAATGACGATGATTGACTACTTTTACCCTGCCGAAGACGATAAATTTTTCCATACATTTTTCTGAATTATTCAAACTAACTTGATGTGTTTCGATGGAGCAGAGATCATTCATTAGGTTCCGAGGCGAACAAACAAAATCCTAGTTACATTCTTTCTGGAATCAACTAACTTTTTCTAGGAGTCACTAACCAATTGAACGGAAAAAAATATTGATTGAAGGTGAGATTATCTCCATGTTTCGCATCACTCGACGTGAATGTAGTGGTGCATAGGCCTCAAGAAGGAACCCATTCTATTGACGACTCTGGGGCTCTTAGTTGAAGATTTTTTATCGAATCAAACTCCAGCTACCTCCACTGGGTATTGAAAATTGATTTTGAGACAGATTTAAAATGTGAATTCAAATAAATACCCTCGACATTTCCCGGTAGGTAAGACTACTAATTGGTCAAGTCAGTCATGGGCGAATGCGTCAAAGTATTGATCAATGGGCCAAGCGTACCACGCGGGAACAGCAACAAGTGACACTATTCACTCGTTGTTCGTCCGTTATTGCCACCATACGTGAGCTCTGACATTCTATTCGCTTCATTCAATTTTCTGTTCGACTTATTGTTTTCATTCATTAATAAAATATATTATTTTCACTCATTGAAATTGATCAAAGAGTTTTGTGTCTATCATTAAATGAAATAGTTAACATTGATCAAAGGAATGCTGAGAGGGCTGGAAAACTGTAAGCAGAATCACAATTATCCTCTCGGCTCTGCGATTTATTCCTTTTGGGTCTCCCGAATGGAACCCAATTTTCTCGTTTCCTTTCCGCTTTGGTCAACGTACACTGGACAAATTATTAAAATTGACGGTTTATTGATTTTACCACAAAATCAATTGGTGCCCAGCTTTACAGGTTTGTTACCAAATCGATTAATTGTCAGTCAAAGAGCCCGAGCAGCCATTCACCCAGGCTGCGCTCGGTGTAGGCTTTCTTTTACACCATTTCGCCAAATGAATTCATTAAAATTCATTAAATAAAATTTAGATCAATATTTAATTTGATCAATTGCTCGAAAATTCATCCGATAAAAGAGAAACCTGTCCCATTTGGTGCCCAGCGTGGGGCACGTTTGGGAAATTTCCATTAAATTGAAATTTAGTCTAGAATATTTCGAATAAAATTGAGGAAAATTCCTCATATAAAATTTTATTGTCCAGCGTACGTCAGTCGACTCACTTTAGCAACGACCCTAGCAACGGCACTCGTGTCTGCACTAACCTCTTGAAGTGAACCCGTTGGCTCGTACAGTCACGTTGAAATGTTTGGATCAAAACAAAAGTACAATCCAAAAAAAAACTAAAATTGAAATAGAAAATGATTTAAAATCGAATTGAAATAAATTGAAGTGCCTAAATATCTGAAGAAATGAATAAAAGCTCAGACAATTGATTAATAAATTCAAAGTTTATGAAACTGAATTAAATTTTTCCACCAAATCAAGAATTATTATTGAATAATTAAATGAAACAAAAATTATTTTTCTTTGATCAATTAATCGAATCTTGTTTCGATAATAGATCCATTATATCAATTTGAATTGAATGAGAACTGAATTGAACGAACAACGAATCAATGTATTTCTTTTCTATCTTCTTTTACTAATGCTTACTATCGCTTTAGGATTAATTAGTTTATTGTAACGAATCATTGGTCCTATTTGATAGTAAATTATTGAAATGTATTGTTGATCAAGTCAATCGATATTTCTCTTGATTTGATCAAATAAATTAAATAAATCAAAAAATTGAACATAATGACAATTCCAAATATTTTCAAATCAAGTTATGAGAATATCGTTTCGATTGCTTGATTCATTAGGAATCGAATAAATTAACTGATTGAATTGATCAACAATAACCATTGATTGGGTAAAATAATTATTGATTGATTGCATATTGTTGCAACATTGAAATTGTTTTGATTGATAAATTGAGTCAATTAATTGCGGCAAACTGAAAGAATAATATTTTCAAATAAAATTGGGTGGGTTTTCGCGGGTTGCTAGCGGCCTTGTTCAATTAAATCAATTACAGATTGAGACGAAACCGGATTTGACATAAAATTTTGATCAAATTAAGTTCTAATCGGCGTGAACCTTGGTGAGTGAGTTCAGTTGGATCGATTAAATGATAAGAACACGACCGGAAGGCCCACTAAGAATGGGTGATATGGCAGAAGCAGTAATGGTATCGGTGCGTGGGTAACTCGCGACCGACGACGAGTCAAATCTGGATGCATCCGCGCGAAACGACCCCTCGCTACCCTTAAATGGACAAGGTAGACCAAGCAGTAGGGGATGGGGTCATGGCTCACAGAATGGGGAACAATCACCACGAAGATCATTTACGCCTATGCAAGAAGAACAGTTACAGATCAATGCTAGAAAAATAGATACCCTAGAAAGCGCAGTTCACATGCTGCAAGACAGTCTTGCTACACTCATGGATCAAATGGTCAGTCTTACCGGAGCTGTTCACGCAGATCAAAATTACGGTCGATCGAATAACTCCAACAAGAGGGGTCAAGAGTCCTACCGGGGAAAGGATTCACGACACTCTCCCGCTGATAACTATGATGGCGATACTAGCGAAGCCGACGAATCGATCGAGATTTACAATGAACACTGCCAAAAAGCGTGAACGATCAAACGGAGCGGCTAACATTGATAGACCAAATAGCTTGACGCCGTATAATGCAAATGCAAATAATCAGACAACGGGATGGTCAAATGCAGCAGAGCCTTCCAACATTGATCAGCACGAGCCGGATAACCATCACGTCCACTCTAGCCAAAGTCAGAATCTTACTGAAGATTTCCCCCCCGATAAATTCACTACTGAATAGTGGCGGGAACCCCCAGGATCAACAACCGCCGAATTGAGTATTGAACAGGCCACATTTTGTTCAAATTCTCGTTAGTAGACAGTTACCGGACGGTCGATTAGAATCGAGAGAAGTTTTCGTGACAATTGATATTGATTGATGTATATTATTTCAATATTAAGCATCCGTGATGCTGTTACCTATACTGAACATGCTAAGATAATGACAGTAACTGCTATGGACGTCGCTTACGCTCTCAAGCGCCAGGGACGTACTCTTTACGGATTTGGAGGTTAAACACGGCTCGTACATTTGGACAAAAACAATTCTTATAATGATAACAAAATGAAGAAGCTGACCGGGGTGTCGCAAAACCGTAAGAGCCCAGAGTACCAAGCGAGTGGATGCGGAGTACTAGTCGAGCGTCAGTACTAAGTGAGCGAACGCGAAGTGCTAGTCGTACGTCAACTCGTTCATTTGGCCGCGAGAATCTACCGTCTTCTTCCCGGTATTCGGTTGGGAATGGAAACAACTCTCGTACGAGTCGCGGTAATTTGTCATAGAAATCGAGCGATTCTAGTGACGATGCAGAGCATTTTTCCATGACACGTCCCGATCGAAGAGGATCGCGGAATGGCTATAGAGACAACCCAACGGTCAATAACAATTTCCCTTCCCGGATGAGAACTGGTCGAATCATGAATGCGTGGCAGATCTCCTTCCCGCGGATGGAGAAAGATCCGGAGCAATTTTAGTTGGTTCCAAAAGATCTATTAGCCGCTGGATCAATGGAGATCTATCCGTACCGTGTCTGTCAAAAATCGTTGAAGGACCATATCGATCGCGGTACCTCATCAACAAGAAGTCCTGGCGCACATGGAAGAAATTTGTTCGGGCTTTTCGTTATGAGTGGGAAGAGAAAAAGTCAGATTACCAGTTACTTCAAGAAATCGATGAACTGCAAGTCGAGATGAATGAAAAACTATCCGAGTTTGCGTGCCGTGTCCAGTCAATTTTCGAAACCATGCAAGTCCCACCAGAATTCGAAGACCAATTGGAATTGATCTTGACGAAATTTAATCCGTGGTTACTACCGGAAATATTGAACTTTCACATGCACGATTATACGAAATTCTTGCATTACGTAAATGAAAGAGGCTATTCAAGACCTGCAGTGGTTAGTTCCCAAAAGCCAAAATCTAGTATTAAAATCGGAATTAGCCAATCGGTTGATGACAAATTTATTCGAGAAGAAACTGACGTATTTATTGATCCTGAAGAGGTTGACGATCAAGTCGAGGTGGAAACGGTCAACGCGATGGGAAATGATCGAAAGCTCGATTTAAATGCCTTTCAGAATCCAAATTCGAATAATGTAGCCAGAAACGGTCAAAATTCTGAGCCTCTAGTTAGGCAACGACTCAAGCGGAATTTAGAGGGTTTTGAAAACTCAGTAGACTCAGCAAAGATTGAGAAATTATCACCGGAACCGATTAAGGCAAATCAATCGCGGAATTTCGATCAGAGCAAGATGTTCTGTTATAACTGCGGTCAAATGGGACACGTCACGCGCTATTGCTCAAATGACCGACAAATTGTTTGCGTGTCATGCCGAAAGGTAGGACACTTGAACAGAAATTGCCCAGCTAAATCGAGAAACGCTTAGAGCCCTCAACCACTCAACCTCAGAGTGTTGAAACAAAGGGCAACGTTGAGAAAAAGATACAAACTAACGAAATTCCAAGCACAAGTGAACTGAACCAAGAGTTCAAAGTAGATCAAATAGACAGCTTGGAATCTCGTCATGAAAATGGATTAAAATCAGATTTTAAACTTGATCTTATTACCGAACGATCGGAAGAATCAGGTATCTCTGATGACGATCACGTAGAAATGATCAATACGTTGAACGTCTTGATAACGGAACCGGTCACGTTATTGAACTCAGTGGATGATCAAGTTAAAACTAACACAAACGAAGTACACAGGTCGATTGATCCAAATATGATAAAATCGTGGCGTCCACCAGGTATGTCACCCCATCTAGTACATAAATTGGCACAACGTCGTATATATTGTGAAGGTAACACACGTGAACCGGTCAAAGTAGTCAGAATTTCGGTAGAAGTTCCTTTTTTTGGTGAAAAGGTTTGTGGGATAAGTGACAGTGGAAGCGAGAGATCTTACATTAGCGAAACGGCTTACGAGCAAATCAAAAACCCACAACCGCATGAACTAACACCCGATTCCACAATGATCAATGGAGTTTGCCTAGGAGACAGGTCAAAGGTCAACACGTGCGGAGGTGCTTGCTTCATCATTGATATATGTGAAGTTTACGGATCCCAATGGCTTAGTGTGATGCGTGGTCTATCCGGCGATTTAATCCTCTGTATGGATTTTTGGTTGACCTTTAAGGTCACAGTCGATCCGTTTTCACATTCGTGGATGTGAGCGGGTAGCAAGTATACTTATCAGCTGTCACACAGATTCGTATTCCCTACAGATCTAAAAGTACTCAATAATGACGAAAACGTAAAACTCCAAAACTTTCTTGATGAGGAATTCGCGAAACTTGATCGAGATTCCACGGGAGAGACTGGTGTTATAAAACACGTGATCGAGATCGAAGACCCGATACGACACCGTCAAAAACCATACAGACGTAGTGAAGACAAACGAAAATTCATCAATCAAGAAACAGATCGATTATTAGAAAATTGCTATATCACCTGGAGTAATAGCGATTGGGCGTGCTCACCAATCGTAGCTCCAAAAGCCAACGGTGGCTTACGGTTCTGTATCAATTACCAGCCGATCAATAAAAAGTCGAAAAGGCCGGCCTACACTCTTCCAAACGTGAGATCAATCCTTTCACAGTTACACGCAGCACAAATAATTTCCACGGTCGACATGAGCGAAGCATTTCATCAAGTGCCCATAGACGAAGACAGCCGAAAATACACTGCGTTCACGGCAGAAGGCAAAGGTCTATTAGAATAGCTCCGTATGCCATATGGTCTTACGGGCACCCCATCCACTTTCCAACGCCTGATGGATATCGTGAGAGAAGGCGTGAAAAAGTGGATCAATCAGGGGAACTTACCAAACAAATGGGTCGATGAAATGTTCACCTACTGAGACGACTGCATAATTACCAGTGAAGACCTAGACGAGCATATTGCTCCATTAGATTTACTTTTTGAAGTCTTTTGCGAAGCTAAATTGGAAATCAATCGGGAGAAAAGCAGTTTCGCCTGCAGCGAAGTCAAATTTCTCGGCTATCTTATAGATCAATATGGTATGAGACCAAACCCAGAGAAGATCCAGTCAATTCTAGATTTTTCGGTACCGAAAGACAGGACCCAGTTGAGGCGATTCAATGGATTGGTCAACTGGTATCACAAACACTTGAGAAATGTAGCTAGGGTTCAAGGTCCATTGAACAAATGAACTAGTCCCAAAACACCTTGGCGATGGACGGCAATAGAGCAAAATGCGTTTGATGGAATAAAACGAGCCTTAAACAATGCACCGTGGTTGTACGTACCAATACCCGGTAAACCGTTCACTTTCTACACAGACGCGAGTGATTTTGGTCTAGGCGCGATTCTTGTCCAAGTAGATCTGGAAAGTGGACAAGAAAACCTGATCGAAGTTTTGAGTAGGCCATTGAGGGGCGCTGAAGTTCATTATACCACAACAGAGAAAGAGTGCCTTGCTGTTGTGTGGTCGGTCGAGGAGTTGCGCTGCTATCTCGAAGTCATGCCGTTTAAGGTCGTAACCGACCACCAAGCGTTGAAATAGCTACATAGCTCTAAGAATCCTGTAGGGCGATTAGCATGTTGAGTAATCTACCATTACCAGCACCATATGACCGTCGAACACAAGCGTGGAACGCTGAACGGAGCCCCCGATGCTCTCTCGCGAATGCATGACACCGACGTGGATCCACTTGGCTGGGAGAAATTGATTGAAGAAACGATCAAGAACAGAGTAAAATTAACTTCTATCTGTGATCAAAATCGGTGTGAAACAAAATGCGAGTTAGTAAAAGAACAGCCGAGTCGAATCACTGAATGGAAAATCGAAAATGAGGTATTATTTTATTATCGACCTGATTATGGGAAGGCATTGATCGATGACGAGCATCCGTAGAAAAGAGTTGTTAAACCAGGCAAAATCCTGACAATAATTCGGAAAAATCACGATACGCCACAGGCGGGACACCTTGGCAAAGACGAGACGATTGATCGAATCAGGCAAAACTACTATTGGCCTAGGATGTCACAAGACATCAAGTCTTACGTGGAAGACTGTGAAATTTGCCTTAGGATTGAATATAATCAAAATCCTATCAAAGGTCTACTAATGACGCAACACTGGCAACAGCCATGGGCTCAAATCGCGGTCGATGCGGTTGTTTCTCAAACAAGATCTGAGAAGGGTCACTCTGACGTGATAGTTATTCAAGATTTGTACACTTAGTACATTGAATGAATTTCAGTGCGAAGGAAAACGGGTAAATTAGCAGTAAAAGTGCTCGACATAGTTTTTGATCGATGGGGAACGCCCAGGTCCATTATTACTGACAATGGTCTAGAATACGTGAATGAAGACGTAAGACCCTTCCTGTTAGCACGAGGATTGGAACACACTACCACTCCGCTAGCTCACCCTCAAGCCAATCCGGTCGAGCGAGTCAATAAAACGATCAAACCGATGATCGCAGCATTCATAAACGATCAATATAATGAGTGGGACGAACACCTATCCAAAATTCAATACGCGTACAACACCGTTCCTCACTCGGATACTAGAATCTCACCTTTTTTCTTGAATTATGGTCGCGAAGCTACGTTGAAACACAATACAAGAATTGAACTTTCACTAGATCATGCCCAACTGGATGAATTGGTAAAAGCTTGGATAGATCGATTGAAAATTTCGACGAGCTCAGACATAAGATCGAAATGCGCTTGAGAAAATATTCTGCCCAAAAGCTCGTCAAGGCTAATGCGAATCGTACAGTTCCAGATGAGCTCAAGTTGGGCACGGAAGTATATCACCCAAATGAAAAATTGAGTAGCAGGGCTGATGGTTTTTCTGCGAAGTTTGCACATAAATATGTCGGTTCAGCATATGAAAAGAAGAAAATAGGACCAGTGATAGTAGAACTAGTAGATAAGGCCGATAAAATTGTCGGGAAATATTATGTTACGGACATGAAGATACCAAGGAGAAGTTTATGGGTTACAGGCCAAGAAGATGAGCTCTACAGCAGACAAAGCAGCGATCGAGGAGATGGAACGGCAGTTGAAAGTTCTAACGGAGGACAAGCTGGAGCTTGAGGCGTATGTCAGAGAGTTGGAGATAGCAACGGAGTCAAGCTCGGTGAATACCGAGGATAAACAGACGCTTGAACCCCTTGACGAAGAAGAGTTGCAGGGTGATTCGGATGAGAGACTGAGTAACGATCAATTATTTGAAAGACCTCTTGCAGAGCCAGCAACATCCAGTCAACTGCGTCAAACAGGCCAGGCAGCACTAGAATTGATCGAACATATCCAGAATACACCAGCTCCGGAATTGCAGTTGAAGCGAATACAAGTTCTTACGCCAATACAAGGTCAGTTAGAGAATGAGAGACGCAGGTGCCTCCCTGATAAAACCTACAAGGTAGAAACTGATTCCATCACAGGGAAGCCTCAACTATCGATTGACTTGCCAGGTGCAACCCTTGCCCCATCGATAACTGTTGGTCCAGTACCAGGGATGAAGTTACCATCATTCCAGGACATTCTGATCGAGTTGGGCTTGAAAAAACCAGAAAACACCATTTCGACCTATGATGTCGATTAAAGGATGCTAAGTGAAGACACACTGATGCGACTCGTTGTGAGGCGTGCTGAATTACTATTGACAAAAAGGGCGGTGGAGAAAGTTGATCGAGGTACCCAAACATTCATAACCCAGGTGCATCGCCAACACCCACCAGGATGCCCAAATCGTGGGTCGAGTAGCCATTCACTCTGACAATGTGAGATAAAAAAATTCGAGGCTGGTTTTTGCCACATTCACGGTGCAGAAAAAGCCGACGAAGTGTACTGCTTCTACCCGCATGGAGTAGAGCACGAAATATCTCTCCATTTATGTCCAAGGTGTGGAAGAGACAAGAAGCTCTACTGCCCTGAGTGCCCAGACTGCAACATCGGATGGGAAGGAAGAGTGGAATTCAACAGATTGAACTACGCCACATGGCCATCTTGGAGGGTACCCCACGATCATCTTTATTTGATCAATAGCGCAAGACACGCTTCAATAATCCAAAGGATCGCCTAAACGAAATCCGGGCTGTCTTGATGAGAGAGAATGCGTTGGCTGCTGTGGTACCAAGCAGCAGTACAGCTAAAGGAGCTGTTGAGTTACTGGCTGAAGAAAAACGTCGTCGAGCAACTTATGCGCTCCAGACACCATTGATCCAGGAACACCTGGACGAGACATTCCGAGAGCGTCCACAACTGCGTGATGTCCGTGAACTCATGGTCTCCATTCCATCAAAGTATCAACCCGACTAGATCAACACCGACAACACATCTCCAATCATCATCGAAGAGCAGACGTCAATTGATTAAACAAAAAAATTAAATCATCATCCATATTTTTGTAAAAAATCAAGTAGAGTCAATAAACTCATTGAAGATAACCACCTCATGGTGTTGGAAGCTTTGCAGAGCCGAATTAGGTCACTGGGTCAGTGACTGGGGATAATCAGAATTGTAGTTTCACAGGTCCAGCAGATCAAAGGATGTTTCACTGAGATGTCAAGGTTTGGAGGGGAAGGATTGAGACAGACATAAAATTTGAATTTAATCAAATACTCTCGACATCTCACAGAAGGTAGGACTACTAATTGGTCAAGTCAGTCATGGGCACATGCGTCAAATTATTGATCGAAGGGCCAAGCGTACCACGTGGGAACAGCAAGAAGTGACGCTATTCACTCGTTGTTCGTGCGTTATTGCCACCATACGTGAGCTCTGAAATTCTATTCGCTTCATCAAATATGTCATTTCACTTATTGGAATTGATCAAAGAGTTTTATGCCTATTATTAAATGAAATAGTTGACATTGATCAAAGGAATATTGAGAGGGCCGGAAAACTGTAAGTAAAATTACAATTACAATTATCCTCTTAGCTCTGCAATTTATTTTTTTTGGGTCTCCCAAATCGAACCCAATTTTCTCGTTTCCTTTCCGCTTTGGTCAACGTACACTGGACAAATTAATAAAATTGACGGCTTATTGATTTCACCACAAAATCAATTGGCACCGAACTTTGCATATTTGTTACCAAATCTATTAATTGTCAGTCAAAGAGCCCGAGCAGTTATTGACCCAGGCCGCGCTCAGTGTAGGCTTCCTTTTACGCCATTTTGCCAAATGAATTCATTAAAATTCATTAAATAAAATTTAGATCAATATTTAATTTGATCAATTGCTTAAAAATTCATTCAATAAAAAAGAAGCGTGTCTCAATTTCATTTCAGTTAATGTTCGGATTTATTACCATGTTAATAATGATTGGTTCAAAATATCATGGGGAATAGGAAGGTTTCTCTACAGAACAGTACTGGAGCATTGTCAATTAGTGGAAAATTCGCTCATAATTTAAGCTTCATCAGGCCTTGTAAACCGAAAAATTACAAATCATCACTTTCTCAAAATAACGTAAGAACAAATACAACATCATATTCAGAGCTCACTAGCCTCAAAATTGAGGAATTCATCTCAAATTACCTTGATATTATCCGTATCTTATCAAATTAATACTACTATGGTTCATGCTGAGAACCAACAACATTGCATAATTCATTAAATACATTCACTGAATGCACCCTCAATTGTGTATTATTGCTCTTGACACCTCCGCTCTAGGCTCTGTCTCACTGAAGCCGCTGTCGTGGTGTGTGTGACGAATCACCAAGTTGCAGACCACAGCAGTTGCTCCATCTTTGAAAAGTGATGGTAATTTGGGAGTCAACGGGTTTCCGTTGTTTAAGGCCATCATCCATATCGTGAGATAATTTTCTACATATCACCATGAATTCAATATATTCATTCTGGGGAGCTGTCTTTCAAATTATTTTCATGAAGAACCAGCTGACAATCTCTGTTTGTTAAAAATGTTGCTATACATCTTGCTCAAACGTTGAGTATCCTGACGTTCATTTACATGTCATTGAGAGAAATGAAAATCATTTCAGCAATGTTCCTCTTTCTTCAATCAGACTCAGTATCGAGGATGCTGGTTTCATTGAACTTGAATGATTGACCAGTTTAAAAATGATGAACGACTGGAGCTGTTCTTTCTTTGTTTAGGATTCTCAATGCAGCACAATCATTTTAGTGTTGTTTCATTCTTGCTCCAAGTCGTTGCCTCGTTTGCTCAATGTAACACTCGCTGCATTCGCATGGGGTTTGTAGATGACCTCTGACTTGTCCATCAGCGGAATCTGATCTTTCAGATGTGAATACAAGAGTCCATGACAAAACATCTTATCTAAATATACAATACAAAAAAAACTTGAAAAATAATATCTGGTGCCAAAAACTTTTCATGGAAAAATATCTCACCAAAAAAATATACTGTGCGAAAAAATCTCCAACGAACAATCATTCAATACAAAAATCGCTTATACAGGGTGTATCAGAAGTAGAGGTACACCTTGAAATGTTAGGTGAAGGGGTTCATTCGGAGAAGAAGAGTCCTCTTCGACTTTTCTCTCCGATGACCCCCTACGGAGATATGAGGGTGGAAACGTGGGCCAGTGAGAGCCCATCTTTAGATGGCAGTACATCTGTGAGAAAATCATGGATGTACTGGTGCGTCCCAACCTAGCAGTCGCTGATCTCCTCCATGATCGCCAACGGACAGAGAAAGGAGAGGTAGTGTCTCTCTCACTCTCATGGTGGCTTGCAGGGGATCGGCGATCGTCGGAGGTCACGCATCCAAACCAACTCGCGTTTAGGAGGAGAGAGAGGGAGAAGGGAATTGCCTCAGCCAAAGAGCAGAAATTAATGAATCAAAAGGGGAATTCCGGATTTTTTAGGCGAAAAATTCATGATTTTTTCACTCATTTTTTTAATTTTCTCTCTCGTTCTCACTCTCAACTTTTCCCATTTCTCCATCTTCAGCATCAATAGACAAGCGATGCTGAAGAGAGAGAAATAGGGAAATTTAATGAGAATAATAAGATAGAAAATTGAACAAAAAAAAGAAAATATCCTGATTTTTTTAATAAAAAATCCAGAATTTATTTTTTCATTTCTCTTTCTTTCTCAACCTTGCATCTCCGCATTTCTCTCTCTTCAGGATCGATGGGCAATCGATGCTGGAGAGAGAAATGGAAAAATCGGATGAGCAAGATAAGGAAAAAAAATTTGAAAAAATGGTGGAAATCCGGAAATTTCAAAACAAATATCCAGAATTTTTTCATTTTCTTTTTCATGCTCTTTCTTTTTTTTTTTAGAATTTTCTCATTTCCTTCTCTTCACCACCAATGGGCGATTGATGCTGAAGAGAGAGGAATGGGAAAATTAGATGGGAACGATCAGAGAAAACATTGGAAAGAAATTTGAAATATCCGGAATTTTTTGATCAAACATCCAGTAGTTTTTAATTTTTTTTTATGTTCCCTCTCTTTCTTTCTCGAATTTTTCCTTTTCTCCCTCTTCAGCATCAATGAACAATTGATGCTAAAGGGAGAGAAATGGGTAAATAAAATGAGAAGGATGAGAGAAAAAATTGAGAAAAATGGTAAAAATCCGGAATTTATGGATCAAACATTCAAGATTTTTTCATTTTTGCTTCCGAATGGAAGCATTGTTTTCGTCGGATTTTTCGATTTCAAGATTTCATCGGAATATGACTACGAATGATCCAAAACGTCGAAAAATCATATTTTTAAAGCATGTCTGTATGTGTGTGTGTGTGTGTGACTGTGTGTGTCTGAGGGTATTGCCATATATCGTCATTTTCTCTGGAATGGCTATACTGAGCGCTCTCAAAATTCGACAGTCTTTTTCCTCTGCGTGCACAATGCTGTCATGAAAATTTCATGTGGAATCGGTTGAATAGTTTCCGAGAAAAATTGAATTTTCAAAAAAACGTTTTTTTGAATTTTCTCAGTGAAAAATTAATTAGTAGCGCCCAGTTTGGGCTATGATATTCATCTCATGAAAACTCACATTTTTGACTGTTGGTAAATTTTTCTCTGATTCTTAGTTTTGGAAATTATTTCAATTTTAGTTATTTTCAGTTCATATTTTAGCGGAACGATAACTCGATAAGTATTTGAGATCGAGATTTCAAATTTTGTCAGTTTGTATATCTGATGAAGGTGCAGGGTGCCATTGAAACTAGGCGAAATACGTCCAGCCGTTTCTGAGATATTTGCAAAAAATGATTTTTCTTTAAAGGCATATTTCTCAAAAACTACGGGACTGATTTGCACCAACTTGTACTTGAAAAATTCGCTATAATGAAGGGAATGAACTCTCTAGATGACCAATTGATTGGTAAAGTATTTATTTTTATTTTGAAAAAATAACTTTTTCATAAAAAATCGGAAATGTAAATTTTTTTCAATTTTTTCCCGAGAACACATATTGTTTCTATTTCATGATAATAAAATACATGATTTTCCGAATGAAATGAGACCATTTTCATCCTGATATGACGATTGGAAAGCATTTTATGTGTCTGTTAACGTAAGTTAACGTGATTCATGTTAATTGAAATGGTCATTATTGGATTAGAGATTGAAAATTCCATTCGGAAGCCTACTGCCAATTGTATTGGCAGAATATTAAATCTAAGAATCCAAATAACCCACAAGGAGTTAAGGCCTGCTTGTTTTTCATGCTCTCTCTCTTTCTTTTTCAAATTTCCTCTCTCTCTCTCTCTTTCTCTCTCTCTCTGCACCACCAATGGACAATTGATGATGAAGAGAGAGCGAGAGGAATGGGAAAATTAAATGAGAGAGATAAGAAAAAAATGGTGAAAATCCAGAATTTTTGGATCCGAAATCCAGAATTCTTCCATTTTTTGCTTCCGACTGGAAGCATTGTTTTCGTCGGATTTTTCGATTTCGAGATTTCATCGGAATATGACTACAAATGATCCAAAACGTCGAAAAATCATATTTTTAAAGCATGTCTGTATGTGTGTATGTGTGTGACTGTGTGTCTGAGTGTATTGCCATGTATCGTCATTTTCTCCGGAGCGGCTATACTTAGCGCTCTCACAATCTGACTGTATTTTTCCTTTGCGTGCACAATGCTGTCATAAAAATTTCAGCGAAATCGGTTGAATAGTTTCCGAGAAAAATCGAATTTTCAAAAAAGCGTTTTCTTGAATTTTCTCGATGAAAAATTAATTGGTAGCGCCCAGTTTGGGCTATGATATTCATCTCATTAAAACTCACATTTTTGACTGTTGGTAAATTTTTCTCTGATTCTTAGTTTTGGAAATTATTTCAATGTTAGTGATTTTCAGTTTATATTTTAGTGGAACGATAACTCGATAAGTATTTGAGATAGAGACTTCAAATTTCGTCAGTTTGTATATCTGATGAAGGTACAGAGTGCTATTGAAACTAGGCGAAATACGTCCAGCTGTTGTGCCCCAAAAATATTGTTATTAATATCAAGAAAGAAGTGAAGAAGTGGAACACAAGAATGAGTTCAACTTACTTCACATGTTTACATGTGTCAGCATTTCATTACAGCGTGATACAATCGTATCGTGTTGTAATGTGACACAATTAATTATTATTTAAACGATCTTACACGACTCCTCGAGAGTCAGTTCATAATCATATTCCGAAACTAAACGGTTAATATTAAGGAATATAACTTTTGTAATTAAATATCTCACTGAAATGAGATAAAGAACTAATAAAGAAAGACTTCATCATTTTCTAAATAAGTAACTTAAATTGAAGTATCTACCCACTGTAGAAGAAGATATATATTAATTATATATCAACTAAAAGAACCCTAACACGGTCTACATAACACAGCCGTTTCTGAGATATTTGCTAAAAATGATTTTCCGTTAAAGGCGTATTTCTCAGAAACTACGCGAGGGATTTGCACCAGCTTGTACTTAAAACATTTGTTATAATGAAAGGAATGAACTCTCTAGATTCCCAATTGATTGGTCAAGTATTTATTTTCATTTTGAAAAAAAAATAACTGTTTTATAAAAAATCGGAAATGTAAATTTTTCTCAATTTTTTCCCAAGAACACATATTGTTTTTATTTCATGATAATAAAATATATAATTTTCCGAATAAAATGAAACAATTTTCATCCTGATATGATGATGAGAACATTAAAAAGTTGAATCATCAAATTCAGAAATTATCTAATTCATGTTAATTAAAATGGTCATTATTGGATTAGAGATTGAAAATTCCATTCGGAAGCCTACTGCTAATGGTATTGGCAGAATATTGAATCTGAGAATTCAAATAACCCACAAGGAGTTAACGCCTGCTTGTTTAGGCCTTACAATCGATCATAAATCACGTTTCAAACCTCATCTACAGAAAATACTTAGCAGGGCTCTAAGGGCGTTGAATATTGTGAAGTTTATGCGGAGTATTTGGTAGGGAGCTGATCCCGAAACCTTAATAATGACTTACAAAGCTTCTGCGAGGTCAATTCTGGAGTATGGGTTACTCATTTATTTTCCCTCAAGAGAAACGTACAGACTCAAGTTGGAGAGATTTCAATTCTCAGCCATCCGGATGTGCCTGGGGTACCACAATACCACACCAGTAAATATATTGTTAGCTGAAAGTAAATTGCCTACACTCGAAGAAAGGGCAGTCTTTTTATGTAAAAATTACATGATAAAAATCCTATCTAATGAAAGTATTGCAGTAACAAGATGGATCTCAAAGGTCTATGCCAATAATGAACCGCTTTCCAGAATTCAGTTATTGAAAAAAAGTGTGAGGGAAATTTATCCAACGATCGTGCTATTGTATATTAGCAATAAATTTGCAATCTCCTCGTATGCCTATGAAACTTGTTTATGTACACTTGAAATCGATTCCGAATGGGGAAGGGCGATCCAATCGATACCGAGTCGGGAAAATAATGTAAATTCAATTATTGATCATTATTCACTAGACACCATAAGAATTTATACTGATGGGAGTAAGAAAAAAGATGGCTTGTCAGTGGGTGCTGCTTGTTTCTTCTCTTCCTCGCCCTCTCTTAATTTTGCATTTCCGCATTTCTCTCTCTCCAGCATCGATTGTCTATTGATGCTGAAGATGGAGAAATGGGAAAAGTTAAGAGTGAGAAAAAGAGAGAAAATTAAAAAAAAAGAGGGAAAAAATCCTGAATTTTTCGTATAAAAAATCCGGAATTTTCTTTTTTTTATTTTTATTTCTCCTCTTTCGCTTTAGCGATTCCCTTCTCCCTCCCTCGCCCTTTCCAAACGCGAGTTGGTTTGCATACGGGACATCCAATGATGCCGATGCCCTCCAAGCCACCGTGAGAGTGAGAGAGACACTACCTCTCCCTCCTCTGTCCGTTGGCGATCATGGAGGGGATCGGCGACCACTGGGTGGGGACGCACCAGTACATCCGTGATTTTCTCGCAGATGTACTGCTGTCTGAAGATGGGCTCTTATTGGCCCACCTTTCCACCCTTATATCTCCGTAGGAGTTCATCGGAGAGAAAAGTTGAAGAGGACTTTTCTTCTCCAAATGAATTCTTTCACCTGATATTTCAGGGTGTACCTCTACTTCTGATACACCTTGTATATATCACGGTCTTTTTGAAAGCATAATCAATTATGGCATCATTGCTTGGGGTGGAGCTTATGATAACTCAGTCAAATGTATCAACGCTTTGCAGAGTAAACTCCTCAGTAAATTAATGGCTGGCAATAATAGTATCGTTCGGTTTGAAATTAGGCAAGTATTTATATTAGAGTCTATGACATTCTATTACTCTGAGTGTCAAAAACTCTTCAATAATAGAATACTTCACACTAGAGCAAAACAATTAACACTACCTAAAATCAAAAAATCGATCAACTACAAAAATGCATATTATGTCGCAATTAAAAACTTCAATGAATTGCCTAATCATCTTAAAACATTGAACTCAAATAAAAAAAACAATTAAAAATAAGCTCAAGCACTAGATAAGTGATAATATTCGTTTAAACTAGAGATAAAAAAAAAAGAGGGTGCGTGGAATCCACACGCGGCAGAAGTCAAACTTCTTACCCATGAAATCTCCTCGGATTTTTTTATAGAACAACAGATAATAGTTGACAATAGTAAGAATATGAGTATGATCTCCAATGAACACAACCTAATGTACAATTTTGCACATTTGGCGATGCAATCGATACTTTGAAAATTCGAATACCTGCAGATAGTATATTGGTTTTTCGTTCACCGGCAAATTACTTTTTCCATGATTATGACGGATTCAGACAAATTTATTTTTCAAAGTCATAATTCTTCATGACTATCTCGGAAATTGATCGAGATAGAACGATTTTTTTTCAGTCCCTTTTTGTACCTCTTGAAATTCTCTCTAAAAAAGCATTCGTGCAAAATCTTCTCATCTCGCTTAGATTCCGAAATATTCAAAGAAAATTGATGACAAAATAAAATCTACTAGTCTGAAAACTTTATATCCATTTTGCCATCCGCTTCTTCCATAAATATCTCGGAAACTGAGAGAGATAATGAAATTTTCCTATCGGCCTGTTTTGTAGGGAATTTCGAAAACTACAAAAAGGAGCTCCAACTAGAATTGCATTATCTCACTTCGTTCAAGAGATATTCATCAAAACTCCGTGACTAAAAAGCGACTTTTAGATGAAGTCTCTGTTTCAATGGTACCCTTGAAGAATATTCCAAAATCCAATGGAGATACGCCCATTTGCCTTCATCGTTCTCTAGCTTCAGAAATTTTCTACAAAAAAAGGATTAGGGCAAACTCATGCTATTTCGCTCAATTTTGGGATATTCATAAACAGTCGTACTACAAAAAATAGACTAATAGATGTAATTTTTCTTTCAATAGTTTTTCCAAGAGTCTCTCGAAAACTACGCGGGATAGAGAGATTTTATTCTAATCGATTTGCGTAGTTCTTGAAATTTTCTACAAAAAAATTGCGGCGGAATTAGCCAATTTCGCTTAGATTCCGAGATATTCATCTAAAGAAAATAACAAAAAATCGACTTATTCCAGAAAAAAATGACTCAGTATTCTGATGACTTTTTGAGAATATCTAGGGAACTTAACGAGGTAGAGCGATTTTTCCATGATCTCTCTTTGTGGCTCTTGAAATTCTCAACAACAAACGTTCAGAGTAAAATCGATTTATTCCCTTAATTTCCGAGTATTCTCAAAAAACTATTGACAAGAAAAAATCTGAAAGACAGAAAAAGTAGGATTTTTCTATCAATAGTTGTTTGAACATATCTCGAGAACTAGGCGAAAAGAGAAATTTACGTGTAGATTTTTATGTAGAGAATTTCAAAAGCTACACAGAGGGACTGGGGTTCAAATGCCCCATTTTACGTCATTTACGAGATATTCTCATAAACTATTCACACAAAAAAAAAGAGGGTGCGTGGAACCCACGCGACAGAAGTGAAACTTCTTGCTCATTGTGTATAGATAGCAATGAATTATTAGGATTTTCTCAAATGAACAAGTGATAACAATTGAGAAATGTAAGGATACGGGGTTAATCTCGAAGAGAAATGACAGAAAGCACAGCTCAGCACATTTAGCTGTGTCATGAACACAACACTTTGAGTATCTGCCTATAGTATTTTGGTTATCTGTTCACTAACAAATTATCATTTTTTCACGATTATGAAGTGTTCAGACAACTACATTTTTTAAAATCGGTTTTTCGTAAATACACAGGAAATTGATCGAGATGGAGCGGTTTTGCTTCAATCCTTTCTTTGGCTCTCAAAACTCTCTATAAAGGAGGATTCGTGCAAGCTTGCTCTATCTTGCTGAAATTCCGGGATATTCGAAGAAAACGTTTACTTCCATATTTTTCTCATGCTAGCCTCATACTATGGTAGACGAAGGGGCAGTGTCGGGTACTTTGGATTGAAATATTTCGAAAACTATGCAACATTTATCGAGACATGCTGTGAATGAAATTCAAAGGGAAGATTGACGAAGAAAATAAGCGAAACGCCGTTTTTCTAGGACCAGTAGTTTCCGAGATATCCATTTTTTAATGAATAGTTCAGAAACAATGGACGAGGCCCGATAGTAAACAAATGAGCGCTCAGACGTCATTCCTGACTTTTTCATTAGAAAATTGAAATCTTAATAACTACGAGTTATAGAAAAACGGAGTTTTGCTTATTTTATTCGTTAATCTTCCCTCTAAATTTCATTCACAACATGTCTCGATGAATTTTGAGTAGTTTTCGAGATATTTCAATCGAAAGCCAAGTGTAAAATGACAATTTTCTTCAGGAATAAAAAACGAAGATTATGATGTGGAGGAAATTCCCATATTATCCTCTCCGTGTATTGAAAAAAAAATTACAAAATGAAAAAAAAGTATGTATATAGCACTCTACGCAAAGATCCTATCCCCCCCCCCCCCTCTCTGCCGTCTTCCCTCTCCGCCGCTAGAGCATATGCTAGAGTGGCATCCCTACCAACGCACTCTCCTCTTTCTTGCTTCTACTTTTCCCCCACTACTCTACTACCACGTTCCCCTCAAAACCTTTCACTCGTTCGTGACGCGAGAAAAAAGTTGGTACCCTCCCAAAAGAAGTTTCACTTCAAAAACTACTTATCCTGTTCATTGCATTTTTTTGTCAATAGTTTCTTGAGAATATCGGAAACTCAGCGAGATCGAGCAATTTTACACTGATTTCTTCTTGTAGAAAACGTATAGAGCTATGAAATAGGAATCGAGCACATTCACTCTACCTCGCTTAGTTTCCGAGATATTTCCAAAAAACTATTGACAAAAATTGACTCATTGAATTTACTGCTGCGTTATTTTTACCTCTCTCCTGTCGTCTCCCCTTTCGGCCACTACACTAGCATGGAGCATGCTATGTTGTGTGCTCATCCCCCCGCCCCCCTTACCGTCTTGTCTCTCGACCGCTAAAGCATGTGTCAGAGTGGTATAGCCACTGACGCACTCCCCTCCTCTGCCAGCTCCCCACCACGTACCCAACTATTCCCCTCACCGGATCTTATATTTCGTGACGCTCGAAAAATGTTGCCCCCTCAGTAAAGAAGTTTCACTTCAAAAGAAACAAAAGATATGTTTAAATATTGTAAGCTTATCATCGTATTTTCTATGTCAATGCTCATTTTTTACTATGAATTAAGTTTGTCACTTAAAAAAAAAAATTTGTTATTCCGATCTATGTACAGATGTTAACTGCACCTCTATAGAATGTAATTCGGAAATAAATAAATTAAATTAAATTGAATATCCCAATAACCTCAAAATTCATTATGGAAAAACTTCCATTAATTGCATTGGCTTTCCACAGAAATGCTATAGAGATATCAATTTTTCTTAGGGTTTGCGTTATTGAAATATTTAGTGAATTGTTGAGCCTCATTTCAATCCTATCAGATGATTAGTCGCTGATCCAATGGTACACACTAAATTCATTCATAACGAACAATTTATCAATCCGATTGAAATTTGCATAGCGCCATTTGATAGGAGAACCTTCACAGTAATTTGCGTAGAAATTTCGGAATTTTCAAAGGAAATTTTTTCGATAAACGAGACGATTGAATATATCAAGTGTGGAATTTCAGCTCGCAGCTTCTGTTCATAAACGAAAAAGCTGTAGAAATATTGAACAAAAAAATTCGCCACTCCGAAGACAGTTCCATCACCTACCTGAATCAATTTTTTCAATTTCTATATCTGTGATGGTACTTGAGAAAATGATTTTTTAATGTTAAAGGTGAGGGTCGATACGACGTATGGACCTCGGCCGATAAGAAAGTGGGTCGATACGACGTATGGACCTCGTACTTGAGGGGTTAAATTGAGGGGAGCTCATCTCGATCGGGAAATTCTTGTACTTCCATCAACCCGAAACAGAGCAGTTGATCATCTCATTTCACAATAACTCATTCCGGCCATTTCTATGCAACCAATGCAGTAGTTATATTACATTGGCTGCACACAGACTCCTATACCTGTATGGAACATGGAACGAATAGGAATGTTTCTAATGGCCTGTACAATCGTGGCTATGCCCAGCATGGTGTGAGGCCACTCTATCTGCCAAAGATCATTTGCAAATGACCCGGAGATAGGTGCTGGCAGCTTTAAAATGGAAAGCACAATTCCAAAAGTGTCCGGAATCATCAACGCTTCCATTATGTTACCTGCGTGGGTGGTGAAGTTATAATTTTCACATGGCGCAATGGTGTGGGCTCTGCTGAAAAGTATCGGAAATTCGAATAATCATTGATTGAATGTGGAGTGACCGGAAAGGGGGAAGGACTACACTACTTCCAATGGCCTGCTTCGTTAGCACTCCGCTTTATGGTCCTCACCCGTCTATTGCACTTTCTCGTTTTTTATTGAATCTTGTATTGATTGGAGCTGAGGGCAAGGGAATTGTTTATCTGAATGACACGAGCCTACATAGAAAATCAAGAGCAATGATCGAGCCAAAAATGGAACATAATATCGACCAAGTAAAGTCTGTTTCAAAAGTGGCACGTGTGAGTGAGGTTACGCACTGAGTTCATCATTTGTTATGAGATACTGGGTAGAGAAGAAGGCAGTTATTATGCTGAACATATCTGAGTGAATGCATTAGCAATTCATTGATAATGAATTGGAGAATACTTTTAGACAGAGCCAGAGGATTCATGAAATATGGAAAATTGGAGTGCGGCATCACCGGTCGCCCAGCGGGCTTTTGTATAAAAAGTCACCCCCTCCCAAAATTTAATTTCCATCTTTATTTCTCAACTAATTTCAATTTATACTCAATATAAAACATTTATGATGAAGCTTACTCAACTTAAAAGAAAAAAAATTCAAGAATATTTAGATTTAACACTGAAATAATGATAGAAATAGAGTTAATTTCAATTTAGTTTGATTTTTGTTTTGATTGGTCTTGGGGGGAAGGAACTTGGTATGTTATGTCCAGATTTTTCGGCGTCAGACGAAAAGTGCAATATCTGACATTAAGCTGAAATTATAGTTATTTTTATTATAGTAGACGCTTTCTGTTTTTATTATTCCCGCTAAGTTAATTTATCGAAAAGATTTCTGAGATCAGATTTTGTATTCTCAATTTATGATCTTTCTTCCCTATCGTGACCCCTGGATTGTCTTGGATGGGAATCGGGTTATTTAAATTAACTTTGACTCACTTTTCTTGTAAAGAGGTGCACTTTATTTTTATAATCCAATTTCATTCCGATGTACACTATTATTGAAAAATTTTGTCTTATCACTTAATGATTACTTTCGTGTCTCTTGTCTGTTTATTAGAAATTACTTATTTGAACTTGTATTTGATTGAATTTAATGGTTATTGAATTTGTTTCTATTTGCTATCGAATGAGTTGTTTTTATGAGTCCTGTAATTTTTATGGAATTAATTTTTCACCACACTTCACGTTAATCCTTTTTAAACGTATGTCCAATTTATTATTATTTGTATTTACGAATAATCAGAGATCCCATTAACTATTTATCAATAATTCCCTACTTTTATTCCGGAATTATTCCACTAAACAATGGCTCTACACAAGACCTAATTGTTTCGGTAATTAATAATTAATTTCGACAAACACCAATTAATTGAACCACGTAGGCGCGAAGGAATGACTCGTTAATCTCCACTAAGTCACCGCTCGGATTGTAGTGTCTTTTTTTGGGTTTTCCTTTTCTTGAGGAAAACTCGGTACCTTAATGGAAGGGGAAATCACGCCACCTCAAAATTGCAACGAAAGAAGTTCATCGCCTTTTTAGTGACGTGACCCCTGCTTCGCGCATACGTGCTTCAATCAGCCCAATAATTGCAACCGATGCAGAAATTCTCGCGTAGAATTTCTCAACATCTGGTGGCATTCAAATTTCTGTTTGAATGAATATTTATTTTGTCCTATTTTGAGAAATTTTGAAACGATCCAAATTTCTGGACATCACAGGTAAGAGGTGAAACATTGAAGGAAAATAATCGATAATTCTGCGAAATAAAGTGAGTTGAAGACGTACACGTTAGTAAGACAGAGACCAATGGTGATGGAGTGGGGCAGTTTTGGCATGAAAAACCAAGTGAGCCTTCTCCTGATTAGTGAGTTTTCTGGTGTTGCTGTGACTGTTAACTTTGTTTAGTTCTTCTTGATGAAGGGAAAAGTGTAATGTCTCAACGAAATACCATTGGATTTATGATTCCAGATGAGTATTTTCGAAATTTTCTCGAATTTAAATCAAAATTATAAGCATATTTTTCAATTTAATAGAATAAATTTTTTTTTTAAGATGTATGATATAAATTGAGGTTGATATTGTTCCACGTGAAGCAGTCGAGCGATTGCGTAGAGGGAAAAGTACACATTTTAATGCTCGATGTACTCGTTTTCTTAATTAGTTAAAAATTGAATTTTTGAAGCCCACAGAAGGTTGCGGTGGTTTTGTCAATAAAATTCGTCATCAAAATCCCGAGTGTCGCATAGGGTAGGTCGTGTTAAGTTTTTTTGAGGCCTATGCACCTCTAGGTCCCCGTCGTCGCCTCGGGTCATGCAAAACGTGGTGATAATCTCAATTCTTAGCGTTTTCGAATTTTTCTATATTTTGGTTTTTCAATGGGTTAAACATCCAAGGAAAAAGTGGTTGTACTTTCGAAGAAATTTCAATTAGGATATTGTTTCAGCTTTGAGCTAGTCACCAATCTCAACAAACAATCAAAAAAAGTCAATTTTCATTTAAATTTAACATATATAGAATTTTTTTCAAAGAGGTGCAAGCTGTTATAGTATACCCGTTTAGTGATACCTTTTAGTCTATTGTAGCGAAGAATTCATCCAGGTACGGGAAGAGAACGACCGTATTTAGATATTGCTTCTCATCTTCCTTCCTGAAATTTCGAGATGAATGTGGGTTCAGGGTCCCAGGTAATTATGATATAGGATCTGTGACGTGGTTTTTTTCCACGCCACCTGTATTTTTAAAGAGGAAAAAATTAGTGAGTAGAGAGAGAGAAATCCGCTAAATCCTCCAGGTCATGAGGAAAAACCGACTTAAGGCTATCTAACATCCTCCAGGTCATGAGGAAAAACCGACCTATGGCTATCTATTGTGGTTCTCTCGAATATCCTAAAGGCAAAGAACTCCCTTAGTTCAGGGTTGAGCTCTTTATGCCAATAGAAATCGTAATTTAAGTAAATTAAAGAAATTCACGCAAAAATATAAATTATCGTCATAACTACCGCCATTCCACTCTCGTCTGATTTTCGCCGTTACGAGAATCTGCTCTGGCAAATCTCGAGTGGAAGGGAGGGCCCTGAAGCTTCCAAGGTTTAATGACCAAGATAATGTGTTTCCTGGGGCTTCTGGACCACCCTCTCGGTCGTCCTTGGAGGTGAGTGCAGAGGACGGTTGGAAGAAAGCCGCGCTCCGATTTTGCGGGAATATTCGGGCCCTCGGACTGGAAGGCCCTGAGATAGGAAATAAGCCACCCTGTCGAGGGGATTACCAAAATCCGGCTTTATCTTATCGCCGAGGTGAGTCCGAGTACTCCCCAGGAGACGTGCCCCTCCAAATGACGACTATCCACTCGAGAGAGAGGAAAACATCCCCTCAAAGGTCCCAAACCTCAGCCAGAGGGAAATCCACACACCTCATTAAAAATTCCTCCCTCAGTCCAAATATACTCCACAATATTCTGCAATAGATGTCCGAAATCAACCTCAAAACCTCAACCGATCACCCTTTCCGATCCCCAATTTATTACTGAATATATCCCGATTTTATTAAATGAATTAAAGTATTTTATAAAAAGGAGAACTCAAATATCCCCAGTTTCACGGGTTTGAATAGCTCCCACCGAAGCCCAAGGTTCGGCTATTTTATCCCTACTGCCTAGTACCAAAAGTAGGCGCGAGGGTGCAGCCCAAATGGCTGGCCCCCACCGCTCTACGCATGACGACCGACTCGAGAGCGAGTTCAGTTCGCCGAGAGTCGTCAAAGTGTGCACCTCGCCTGCCACATTAAAAACGGAAAATCGCGTATAACAAGTCTCCCATACCCCCAGTCGTCCTGAAAAACTATTCCAAAAGACGGAGGACAAAACGGTGAGTCTCGTGATACATTAATTATCGCAGTTTTCAGTGTTTTTGCTTCCGAATGGAAGCATTGTAAACGCGATTTTTTTCGATCTCGAGATTTCATCGGAATATGACTCAGAATGTTCCAAAACGTCGAGAAATGACATTTTTAAAAAATGTCTGTATGTATGTGTGTGTGTGTGTGTGTGTGTGTGTTTGTGTGACAGATATCAGCTCATTGCTCCGGAACGGTAATACTTGGTGACCTGAAAATTTAACAGTACTTTCTCTCCCCATGCAAATTGCTCGTCGTGAAATTTGAGCGAAATCGGTTGAGTACTTTTCGAGAAAACTCAAATTTTCGAAAAATCGTTTTTTCGATTTTTCTCCGCGAAAAATTGATTCACAGCCCCCACTCTCAGCGATGAAATTCATCTCATTTGAACACACAATTTTCACTCGGGGTAAATTTTGCTGCGATTTTTCGTTTGCGGATAATTTCAATTACAGTGTTTTTTATCCTGAATTTTGTATACACGATAGCTCAAAAACTATTTGAGTTAGAGACTCCAAATTTCGTGGGTTTGTGCATCTAATGAACGAAAAGTTTGGTATTGAAATTCGGCGAAATCGGTCAAGTAGTTTCTGAGATATTGCACGAAAACCATTTTATGAAAAGAGGTTATATCTCGAAAACTACTGGAGCGATTCCACCCAAGTTCAGCTTGAAAGATTCATCTCAGTGAGCCCCACAAATGGTGAGAATTTCAGATTTTTCAGAGGCAGTCTCTTGTAAGAGTTTTCGATAATTTAGTTTTTTCAAAAATCACGGTTTTTCTTAGCTTTCTCCCTAAGAACACTTCTATTTTTTATTTCACCATTCGAAAGTAGACAATTTTTTCTACCAAATGAGTACATTTTCTTCTGATGACAATCGGAAAGAATAGGAATCCTATTTGAAACCTGAACTTCAATTTTTAAGTTTTATTGTAGGATCTCAGTTTTCATCTAATATTGAAAATTTATGTATCATATGACATTATTGCAATTTAATCGATTATTGTAAGCTAGGACTGCAGGTCCTAAGATTGAATCCTGAACAGATCGATACGGTCTGAAACAATATTCGTAGGAATGTTTAAGTGCGAATTTGTCGTAAAAATGATGTTATTTGTTTGAGCAATGGAATACATGAATAGCGATTTGATGCAAAATTGATGAAATTCCATTCGGAAGCATTTTGCCAATCGAATTGGCAACATATTAAATGTCGCACAAGGAGTGGGGCTTGCCAGTAACGCACAAAGAGTAGCACTTCTGCTTGTTAGAGTTTTTTCAGCCAGTGAAAAGATTAAGTGAAAATGACGCACCACGTGGCTGCAGCGTCACCTCAATCTCTCGGTTCTCTCAATCCCCTCGTGGCCGGTTATCTTAATTAATTCTAAAGGCCAGCGAGAGAAAATAAATGAGGAAAAAAGTATGCAACGATGCATTTGAGGACTTTTTCGCAATTTCAGGTGAAAAAGGCAGATTTTACAGGTGCAGTAGTGCTACGCGAGAAAGGACGCTACACGAGGCATCGGACTTTCCCGGCCCTCTTATGGCTCTCTTACTCCCTCCTGGCCGGTTCTCTTAAATTTAATTAATGGCTAGGATGAGGAGAAATGGGTGGAAATGCACTCTATAATTTTTCCCGATGATTTCAGCAATTTTAAAGTATATTTTCAGCATTTCTGGAGCATCGCGTCATCGGCTGATGCAATGACGCCCAAAACACGTGCTCCCCACGCTTGGGTAGAGCTGGCTTTCTCCATCTCTCTCGCACTCATAGTACCTATTGTTGGTTTCCTTTTCTCGGAAAAGAGTAAACGGCTGAACTGGTTGTCGAGCGTTAATTCCCCCAATTGTTTGGCAATTCACGACTCCAGCCAAAATTCTCCGTATTTTCCGTTCACCTTTGAGCCAAGGTATTTCTTTTCTTTTTCCTTTAACAAGCGCATCAGTATGAAGGTAGCAGAGCACGAGGCTCTCCCTCACTGTTGCCAGGCAAGGTAGAGAAATCCCTAGGCTAGGGGGAAGTATCTAGAAATTATCTAAGGCATATTCCCGGTGTGCATTGACGATTACGATTACCCATTGTATTCTCGCGATTCTCGTGACAGAATATTATCTTTCAATTATCTTCAAGTAATTCAATGCAGTAAGGTTATGTTTTTAACGTTGTCTACTAAATAATTCGCGATTATCTATTCGTTATCTTCGGTGTTTCACAATACTGAACCCGCGGAATATACCTACGTAAAATCTCTCTCTCTCTCTCTCTCTCTCTCTCTCTCTCTCTTTCTCTCTCTCTCTCTCTCTCTCTCTCTCTCTCTCTCTCTCTCTCTCTCTCTCTCTCTCTCTCTCTCTCTCTGCTTCTATTTTTTATTTTTAAACAAGTATTTTAAAATGTTATTTAACATAATTGTGATAGAGAGAGAGGGTTTGTTCTTGTGTATCTATTGTTCAATCTAATCTAGTGACCAATTTTTAATTGTTTATGTAATTAATATAAAATCCCAAGTGTACTACTGGTAGTGAACATTGTGTAAACCGCGTGTGTCATTGCCGCTTTTCCAAGATTTGTCTCATGATAACGGTGCTTTATTATTGAAAATTTTGAAATAACTGAAAAATGCGCTATAATTTTTGGCATTAATTAAAAACTGTCATAAGGCAATTTGTAAATCATAATTCTTTCTATAGTTTTTAAACATTGTGGTTATTCCAGTGTGATATACCTATATATATACATTTATATCTTCGTCAATTTCACAAGTCATCATCAGTCACAGCGCCGTCTTTGAATCTATAATCAAATCAGTTTTACACTTTCTACTATCGATAAAGTCAATAACTGTCGAATCAGCAATTATACTGCGTAGCCTAACAGCTGTTAAAGGTAAACAAATATGAGTGATAAAGATGGAACTGACAAACTTGATAACATTCTACGTGTGCTGCAATCCAACACTGATACCCTGGAAGAAGTGAAAACTGAAATGAAGGCCTCCACTTCACGTCTGGAAGAGCACCAAATTAAAATTAATGAACTGGAAATTAGTAACAATAATTTAAAGGAAAATGTGGCTCAGTTAGTCTCCAGTACAAATGGAATAAAACAGGAGATAACTGGTAATCAATTGCAGATAGAGCGTCTTAAACAAATGCAATTTAAAAATAGTGTTGAGATTGTGGGTATTCCTATCACTCGTGATGAGGATACTATGGCAATAGTGAGTGAGATATGTGCATCAGTGGGAATCTCGATTCAGAAAAAAGACATTAATGCCTGTTTTAGATTGGGCACGAGAGTCAAAACACTCCAAAATGGCAAGCAACACTTTCCTCCTATTATTGTGGAGTTTGTCCGGGAAAGCCTAAAGTCTGAACTACTAAATACTATCAACAGTAGTAAAAAGCATTTAATATCTTCTGATTACACTGACGCTGATCTACCGGAATCAGATGTTTTCATTAACGACCGTCTCACTCCTTTCTACAGGGGGATTTTTCTGGAAGCGCGCAAGTTAAAAAAACTGGGTAAATTGAAATTCGTATGGTGCAAAAACGGCTTAATACATGCGCGTCTCACCGAGGGTTCCCCTGTGTTGACATTTAATTGTAAAGAAGATATCACTTCTGCCCTGGAGAACGCTGATCCTGTTGATGGTAGTGACAATGATGATAATAATACGGCTCAAGTGGCAGAGGTGGCATTAACAACTGTTCCAATTAAAGATAAGAAGAGGAAGGAGCGTGAAGGGGATGATTCTAGCGTGGCCAGCTCAGTCAAAAGACGTGGAACTAGACTCACGACGAGCAGGAAGAAAAATTCTTCATAGCAACCACTTAGTCAGCATCATCAGCAGAAGCTCGGCAATGACCTTGGCAATCTTATGATCTGCCACTCGAACTGTCAATCTCTACCTCGTCATTACCTGGACTTATACAACGAAATTAAAAACAAATATCATTTGATTGGTGTGTCTGAATCATGGCTTAAACCCCATATGAACGATAAGTGTGTTGAAATTCCGGGGTATAGTATTGTAAGAAATGATCTAATTGGGAAAGAAGGTGGTGGGGTGGCTTTATACTACCGGAGTGATTTTCTCGTAAAGGTCCTTGATACTTCACCTAGTGAGTTCTCGGGGGTACCGGAGTACTTGATTGCGGAGGTTCGTTGTGCCAACATGGGCAAACACCTCGTGGCTGTTATCTATCGTCCACCACGTTTAAAGTACCCGACTACTTTTAAAGAGTCATTATCAAAATTGTCGCCGCTTTATAACCTCACTATCGTAATGGGGGATTTAAATATGGACTTGAAGGGAATTAAACAAAATGGGGATGAATCGGATGACAATAAACACCTGCGGCGCATGGCGGGCGACCTAAACTTATCCATTGTTCCTTTCGAGCCTACTCACCATACTTCCCACTCTCACTCATGGATTGATGTGATGCTTGTAAATAATCTTGATCTAGTACTTAATTTCTCTCAATTTTCTACATCCGTATCATATCATGATATCATCAGCATAGAATTATCAACCCGTGTGGATAAGCCGAAACCTAGGAGTTTTAAATATCGTGACTTTAAAAACCTTAACGAAGTGAGTTTTCTATCGGATTTATCTTCACGGGATTGGTCCTCCTTTTATCTTTCACATTCATTAAATGATAAAGTTCTATTCTTGAATAAAAGTTTAACTGCTGCACTCGATACACATGCACCCTTAACGGAAATTACGGTAAATAAGAAATGGGGACCTTGGCTAACCCATGATCTCTTGATGAGAATGAAACAACGTGACAGGTTGCGCTCAAAATTCCGAAGAACACGCGATGTAGCAGTTCATGCTGAATTTATTGTCCTGAGGAATGAGGTCCATCGCCTCGTTCACAGCTCACGGGCGAAATATTATTATGATCGTCTGAAGGGTATTACGAATCCAAAATTACTCTGGTCTGAATTTAAAAAGATGGGAATTGGTGGGGAGGGACATGAGGGTCGAGCACAACTGGCAGTCAGTGGGAATGATCTGGGGAATTATTTTGGGTCTTTCGGGGCATCAGCCAATAATAACAACATATTAACAAATGATGGAACCGGTGAGAATGGTACTGATGTCTCATGCAATCCAAGTATAATTTATAAAAATCTGTTCGAATTGAGAAAAATCACAGTGCATGATATTGATAAATTCATCAATTACTCTAAATCGAGATCTTGTGGTCCGGATGGCCTTTCATCACATGTTATCAAGCTATCGCTGCCAGTATGTGTTGAGCCGATTCTGCATATTTTTAACGAGTCACTTGAACGCAAAGAGTTTCCCTCTGCATGGAAAGACGCAATTATTCATCCGTTAGCCAAGGTTAAAAGTCCGAAACAATGCTCAGACTATCGTCCAATCGCTCTTACAAATTTTTTATCTAAACTCTTTGAAAAGATAGTTTCCACGCGCATGATGGAATACTTGGAGATTAACGAGAGACTGGATGAGCGTCAATCAGGTTTCCGCAAAAACATGAGCACACAAACAGCACTTATCAGTGTTCTTGATGACATAAAGAAAGCCGTTGATGACAGAATGATTAGCATATTAATTCTCTTTGATTTTTCCAGAGCGTTTGATTGTGTGGATCATGTTATCTTACTTGATAAATTGTCAAGATTGGGAATTTCATCAGACTCTTGTAAATGGATCCGTTCTTACTTAGGGAATCGACGGCAATCGGTCTTGACTCGGGAGGGTGGTGAATGTACTGGATCTGAATGGATCACCATGCAACGAGGTGTGCCACAGGGTACGATTTTCGGTCCTAATTTTTATAATTGCTATACTTACGATCTATCGTCATCATTGAATAACTGCACACATGCCCTATACGCTGATGATCTTCAGATCTATCGTCACTGCCTCCCCGAGGATCTCTCACATTGCATTGGCAAAGTCAACATGGATGTTCAGGCGATCTGTCAGTGGGCTGATCAGAATAAATTGAGTCTAAATGAGAATAAAACGCAGGCCATCATTATTGGCTCGAAGAAGTTTGTCAATGGTATTGACTTGAAGAGTATCGATAAAATTAAAGTGAAAAATGTGGAATTACAATATCTGCCACGTGTCACAAGTCTGGGTGTCCGTGTTGACAACAAGCTCCTCTGGCATGACCAGATTCATTCAATAGTTGGTAAGGCCAATGTAGCGTTGTACCAGATCAAGAAAAACAAGGACTGTCTGTCTTTGAAACTTCGAGAAAATCTTGTTAAATCGTTGGTATTTCCACATCTGGACTACTGCTGTTTATTACTGCTAGG
This sequence comes from Aleiodes leptofemur, assembly GCA_963942555.1. Classification (NCBI taxonomy): domain Eukaryota; kingdom Metazoa; phylum Arthropoda; class Insecta; order Hymenoptera; family Braconidae; genus Aleiodes; species Aleiodes leptofemur. The sequence goes on from OZ012618.1 coordinate 8,993,306, forward strand.
ATGCTCTGACGAGAATAATTATGTGTTGAAAAAAATAACGAATGGATGCATTAGACTAATATTTGACTTGAAGTTTGACTCTCCGATTTCCCCTTTTTACAATAAACTTGACTGGCTTGTCCCCTATTACAGACGCTTATATTTTCTAGGAAAACTAACGGCAACTATTCTCTTGTCAGGGCGTCCACGGTATTTATACGAAAAACTAATGTTTAAATCACGTAATTCTCAAAGATCGCGTCATGCGACTCCTCTTGATTTAATTGTGACAAATGCGAGGACGAATTTTGGTACCTCCACCTTTTTTACAGCCGCAGCCAATTTCTGGAACAGTATCCCACAAAGTATTCGGGAAATCAAAAACATCGATTATTTCAGTATCGCATTGCATGATTATTTAATGAATAAACAAAATTCCAATATGGATCGATATGTACCGTAAAATTTTTATTGTGATTGAGATAAAAAAAAAAAAAAAAAAAAAAAAAAAAACTAAAAATTAATAAATAAATAAATAATTAAATAATTTGAAATTGGACTGATTCACATATGTAAACAAAAACCAAAAAGAAAAAAAAAAAAAAATTTAAAAAAGCAAAGACAAAAGAAATAGCGAAAGATTAATATGTACTTGAGAGGTTACTTTCTATTTTTAATATGTGTAAACGAAAAGCAGTATCGATTGTTATATGTTACAAAATTGGATTGAAATTGTGCGAAACCCGTCATTGTACCAATTTAAGTAGGAAATAAGAAATAAGATTATAACAAAAAAAAAAAAAAAAAAAAAAAACACAAGGAAAATGAAAAGAAACTATATGTATTTAAGAAGTTTTATTACTATTTTTGGATAATTAAAAATGTATTGTGAAATCTAATTGTCCTTAGGGGAACACTGAGCTCCCAGGACATCAATAAAATGCTTTTCTCTCTCTCTCTCTCTCTCTCTCTCTCTCTCTCTCTTATTCAACAAATTTCAGATAATATAATGAATTTATTGAACTCTTTGTAATTATTTCTTTTGAGCGTCACTCTCAAACGTGTTGTAGCTTTTTGACCTACGATTTTGTATATTATTTTGGCAATAGCGGAACACGTAAGGACTATGCTGATTTCTATCTTCTTCCTCTATCCCCTATCTATTCCCTATTCTCTCGCTATAATGGTTCGGTTATCTTTTTCTAATTTTTAACGCTATCTCTGCGACTTCTGCGTGTGCCCTGGACTCACGCCCGCTCTCCACCATTCTGAGTTAGCCTAGCACAGCCGCAACCCCCTTTGCGGATTCCGCTTTCCCGACGTTTCTCCAACCCCTTAACCGGTTTACCGTTACCGTACCGTTATTTTATCGTTGATCTGGTTAGATAAATCCAGTAGTATTGAAATTTATCTGGTGCCCATTTCGTTTTATTTTAAGCTACCGGTTAAGTGGGCTTGGTGGACGGTATTTTTGGGGCCGTATCGAGCTCCAGGGCTACATCGGGGGAGAGTAATTTGGTTGAGAGGGCCGAAGGTGGAAATTAAGGTATTGGATGGATAAGGTTATGGAAGGTCAGGGCTATAGGGAGAACGCATTTTCCCAAATATTTTAATTTCTCACAGATCTATTTCATAGAATACTGATACATATTGATTGATTCCCTTGTGAGTTACCAGCAATCACACAATGACCAGTAGTTTTTGAAGGAACAAATGGGTGTAAGGAATGGATGATGAATATCATATCAACATCAATAAAATATATTGACGTAGATCATTCATAGTCCCGCACTAGTAGCTTACTCTCACTTTGCTATTCCAGTGAATAGCTCGAGAACAGGTCAGTAACAAAATAGCGTATTCCCATATGTAAGCAGCAAATCAATTGATGGACTCATTGATAACTATATTCAAGTATTGGGAATTCTCAAAATGATTATATTCAAACCTTGAAAATAAAATCATTTTGCAAATTAATTTTTTACACCTCAGGAGTGAAGAATCCGCTTTACTCCCTTGATTCGTTCGGTCCGAAACGTGGTTCTTTACTCCCTTGGTACAAAAAATAGTATACACACCCCGGATGGAAGAAAGTCAGCCTCGACAAAAATTTAGCACTCTCGTTTTGCTCCGGAGGTGAATTTTCGTCGAGGTTAACTTCGTCCCTGCCCAAGTGTGTAGTTAACAATCTTATGCGGATACCACATTTCGAAAAATTGAAAGATTCATTGCAAAACGTGAGTGAAATTGATGCAAAACTTGGAACACTTTATAGCAATTTCATCAGATTATCATCCTTGCATGCATGTAAACTTACTTGTCCTGATGCACTCAATATGCAGCTTTCTCCTTTTTCCCGCTCAATAGTTTTGAAATTTTCTTGATTGAATTCTAGAATTCGATCCCCTCGTTGTAAATGATTACTCTTGGCTGCTATGCCGTCCGAAAAGAGATCCAGAATGAAAATTCCACCCTGAAAAATGAAATCATGTCTATCAGACTGTGTCCGAAACCTGTTTCTCCCGAATAGAAGCATTATAACCGTGATTTTTCCATTTTCTAGATTTCATCGGAATATGACTCAGAATGTTCCAAAATGCCGAGAAATAACATTTTTTCAAAAATGTCTGTATGCGTGCGTGTGTCAGATATCAGCCCATTGCTCCGGAACGGTAATACTCGGCAATCTGAGAGCTGAACAGCATTTTCCCTTTCTATGCAAATGCTGTCAGTGAAATTTGAGCGGAATCGGTTGAGTACTTTGAGGGGAGAATCGAATTTTCGAAAAATTGTTTCTTCGATTTTTCTTCGCGAAAAACTGATTCACAGCGCCCACTTTGAGCGATGGAATTCATCTCATTTGAACTCACCATCCTCACTCGGGGGAGACTTGGCTGTGATTTCTGGTTTGCAGATAATTCCAGTTACAGTGTTTTTTATTTTCAATTCTGTCACCACGATAGCTCAAAAAGTATTCGAGTTAGAGACTTCGAATTTCGTCGGTTTGTGCATCTAGTGAACGGAAAGTTTCGTATCGAAAATGGGTGAAGTCGCTCCAGTAGTTTCTGAGATATTTGCAAGAAACCATTCCATAAAAAGAAGTTATATCTCCAAGACTATCCAAGCAATTACATTCAAGCTCAATTCAAAGATGTATGATCATGACAAAAATTTCTGATTTGTGGATTCAAAAATTTCTTAGAGTTAGATTATTCCTCGGAAAATTTTACTACAACAAGTCGGGGTAGGTAACTATCCATTGTAACGCCATATTTGCGTTACAAATAAAAATTGATTGTTCAACCGGTATCGCGATGAACGTTATTTTTTGTTTTCAAATCACCAGAATAGAAAGTTCCGAGAAACGAGAAACGGATTTTTTTTATTGATGAACTAATTAGTCCTTTTGATTTTGCGCCTTGAATATTCCCGCTTGCCGGAGTTTTCTCGTTACGTCAGAGGGAGGCACTACCGGACAAGGATCACAGAGAACTCCTGCGACAGATTATCGACGCAGATTGCGGAAATTAATGGGAGGAGTTTTCTTTTGGATTCTCCCACATGATTGACGGAAAAACATGGAGAATCGAGGACGTCTGAATTGCACAATTAATTTGATAATGATTGATTGTAATGAATATTAAATAAGATATGATTATGAAAATTATTTCGGAATTTTCGACGTTAGATTTTAAGATTTATTCTTTTATTATCAATTCAATTACTGGACCAAGAGCAGAACAAAACCAGCAATAAAAGAATGTCTTCAGCGTCAATGGATGATTGATTTGGGAAGAGCCCCCCTCCAGTCTAATTTTCGATGCACGCCGGCATCTTCCCTCACTTTCCATTTTGGTGGCTAATAATACAGACGTGATTTCCGTTTATGAGTTTTTCAATAGTTAACGTAACAATTAATTAACGTTACGATCAAGTTTGATTGAAATAAAGAAGATAAAAATTATACCAAGGATTTTTCTGACGAATTTGGACGATCGCTGGAGATTGGAAGGAGGTTGAGGGATTTCATATTCGAGGTTAAAATCAACAACACTCCGGTAAGCGTGTGATTTATTCCCGGCAGGTTTTTGACATTTTTTTTTGTTAGCGTCGTTACGATGCCGGTAACCACAATTTTCGGATTTTCCGTGGCGTGATAATTTTTTTTCATTATTGTCGTGAAATTAAATGAACGCGATAGGTTAATGGAATTTCTCGTTTCTCGTCAATTTAATTTTTTTATTTTTCGGAAAATTTGGTCAGGATAATTTTTTTTGTGACTGAATTATTTTTTTTATCCTTCTATTTGGTTGGAGATTAGCGTCTCTATAAAAAAAAACATATTTCAGTTAATTTTTTTTTTATCTTATTTTATTAACTATAATTTTCTTTATTATTCATTTGATTTTTCATTAACGACGTTGTGACGGTTTTTACCGTCACAGAATTAAGAAAATTATGAAAAATTAATTATTTTGGTTAAAATCGCGATAATGGCCGCAACTCGCGGTACCTGGTGAGAATGGGGCTCATTTTGAGTCAGGTCAGCATATGTCCAGAGTGAGGTCAGCAAAAGCTAATGACCTCACTAATTGTTTTTGTTTATTTTTATTCAATCTTCCTCCAAAATTTGGAGGAAAGTACGAGAGTAGGACTGGGAAGGATTTCTCCCAGTCCGACAAATAAAGTAGCAGAATCAAGGACGATCTGGAGGAGCCTGGATGGAAGCAGCATCCACTCATTTGGTCCAGCATCAGCCAACACGAGGAAATGTTGGCCAACAGTGAGGGAATTTGGAGATCGTCGAGGACAACGTGGGAATCAGTAAAGTGAAAGACTATTTATCAGTGAAAATGAAAGACTAAAGTTTTCCGTTTAGAAATGTCGGGAAAATATTGTCATGTTGAAATTATTATGATTATTTTTGTGTGTTATATATAGAATTATTATAGAGTGAGAATTCGTACCGAATTCTCAGAATTCAAGTGAACTCAGTGACGTTAAGGAGAGTAGTGGAGGACTCGCGCGATTATTGGTCGAGTTGGGCCTCGGTTCTACCGAAGTTGAGCGGGAACGGCCGACGGCACCCAACGCAACTCGTGGGAGAGAAGACTCGTTCTTCTTCTCCCGGGACACCGTGGCGGCCACATCGTGTAGAGACGATTAAGAGAAATTTAAGGAAAAGTAAAGGAGAAAATTGTAAAGGAGTTCGAAAGATTGAGGAAAATAAAGAGATAATTCAAAGAGGCCAAGACGGAAGAGAGGAGCGCGCAAATGTAAGGTACGCGAGTCCCCAAATAAAAGACATTTAGAGTAACTATTCTCGATATTCAGTTATAAAAAGAGCAGAGTTGAAGGGACGCCGGGTTGGCGTCTGTTTGGGGTGTATCCACCCAGACTAAGTAACAGTTATTTTTTGTTTATTCCGAGTTACCTTTAAAATTAATAATTAACGCGAAATAATCTTCGTATTATTCCAAAGAACTTCCTTTTTTGATTTACATGTACATATATATAATTTTTGAATATACCTAATTCTTTTGTTATTTAAACCGAAATTTTCAGGAGTCTGTGTAAAATTATTTCGTCTGTCCGAATACCCAAAGGGAGGGTATCGTCCCCTCCCCCCCTTGAGACAATATATCTCGTGTAAGAAAGCGGGTTACATTAGAGTCTTTTCAGAATTCTGTTATTCATTAGAGTGAATAAAACTTGGGGATTTGTCGTTTTCCCCCAAATTTGTAAAATCTTTCAAAAACGACTGGTGCCCATTTTTTCAGAGGCAAATTACTTGGGGAAATAATTGAGTAAAATTTTGGGAGCATTAAATTGGGTAAAATTTAGAAAATTTTCAGTGCCTTTAACAGTTGGCTCAAGGTCAGTGAGCAAACCGTTACAACGTTTTGTTGTCATATTATTTTTTTTTTATGATCTTTTTTCTTATTTTCGGCTGAAATTATAAAGGTATTTTTATTTGGACGCGGATCGTTTATGAGAACGTGCAGTTTTAAGATGCTTTCACGTGGTAATTGGAATTAATTCAAATTTCGACTTTCGTTTTTTTCTTTGACTAAATTTTTTTTAACGACATTGTTGAATTGTGCTGTTGAATTTTTGTTGTGTCACGTTAGTGGAAATGTCATGACTTCTGAATTAATTCCAATAAGCTATTTTTTTCATTTGAATTGTCTTGAATGTATCGAATGAATTTTCAATTAATAACGGCAATATTTCTAATTGTTTAAAAATTCGAAATTCAGCAACAAAGTATTTTTGTTATTTAATCATTATTGTACTTTTATATTTTTTCAAAAAGCAAAGATTTTGAAAAATAATATCGCTCTAATTATAAATATTGAACCGAATTTTATTTTTTCTTATTTTTTAAAATCTGTATTCCTAGTCTGGGATTTACAGGTGAAGTTGAGAACCCAGCCGCCTCCGTGGTCATCAGAATTTCGAATTCTTTTGTTACTGATGAGTTGGACATTCACCTGGGAATAATTTGGTTAATTCAATTTATTAATTTTTTTCGTTTTTGGAATTTTCGCTTGCGGACGAACGGTCATCCTGGCACCCAACTATTTGTTTATTGATTTTTATTTGAATTGTGAAACTTCATCTTTTTCTTGGACCATTGAGTTTCTCGGACTTCCTGATATTTTCATGTGTCGGAAAATACGTGACACCATATGAGAAAGAAAAAAATTATTGAAAATTGACAGAAAATACATGGAATCTTGTGGAAGAATGGAGATTATGATCGTGAATTAATGAATATCCAATTTTCAAGCTCCCGTAGTACAAAGAACAAATATTCATGAGGAAAATGGATATTATAGTAATTCGGTAATATTTAAAAAATCCTATGTATTCACTCATCCCGAAGAGAAAAATAGAATTGAAATTCGAAGTATTTCATTTCATCACCTATTTCTCGCCATGATTAGCCAGACTCACAGTACACGTCACGTGGTCATTCACTTCAGCTTCTCAGTTGGTCGTCTGCTGCTGTAATTCGATCCCGGCTTCACCGAAGTTCTCCACTGAAATTTTTGTTCGGATTATTATTCCTCGAATTATTCCTTTAACACACATTAGATTAGATATTCCCCCTGTTGTTATTTCTTCCTGATACTTCACGAAAGTTTTTCCCAATATTTAATCATTTTCACGAGTTTCTAAGGGCGTAAGCACCTTCAAATTGTGCATTCTAGTTTTTTGGAGAATTTATTGGCTCTAAAAAAATCTCGGCTACCTTCCATCCGTATGACATAATTTGGAACTTCTCATCACATATACAAACTTGTGTATATCATGGCGGACATAAATCATTCATCACCTTCCACAAAAATTCCTTTATTCCAAGACTTAACGACACTTGGAGTGTTTTGTGATGTTGTTAGGACTGGAATTGGTCCAAGAGTAGGTTCTTTGGGTTCATCTGTAGAGATACCCTCTACAGTGAATAGATACTTCAACTCGGTGGTTTATTAGAAAGAGAATAAATATTTATTTATTTAAATGATTAATCAATGTCCATTATGTATAGTAAAATATAATGATAACAGGTACCAGTCTCCGAGGTGACTGGTACAATGACACACTGTCGTGTCTGGTTGAGAACTGACCTCTCGAACATCAGTGACTTCGATTCTTATAGTCAATTATCAGTGTCACATTGGAACATGATTAGACATGTAGCAATAAGACGCTGAGTCAAATAATATGTGAAGTAAGTTGAACTCATTAATGTGTTCAACTTCTTCACTGTAATTATGAAATAATTGAATAATATTAGATAATGCTTACGGGGCATAACATTCCTCCCCCCTAGGGAAGAAAATTATTATACCTGATAATTTTCTCTTACTATAGACGAAAATATGCCTTATATTACTAAAATTTGACAATTTTTCTTTACAAGTTTTACGTTTTAAAATAGTTTCCTGCTCTATTACACATTTTCCTTTCAACTTACATCCTGAGAATTCGATTAAATTAATTTTTCATTTTCATTTTGTTTTCATGCAGTTATTGGATATGTGCAGCATCCATAAATGCAATTGCAATCGAATTTCATTCAAGATCTCTATGGAAAAACTCGGGAAACTCTACTTTTCTCGATCCTTTGGATCAATTTCCAATGTGGAGGTCATATTATCTATGCCTCAATACCTCCCTTTCTGGATGCACAAATTTTGCAAGGGACCAACCCTTTCGAGATTATGCGCCCTTAAATATCCAGACTTCCGGATACATTGATTTCCCGATAAATTTTATCCTCAAATGTGGTGATTATATATATATGAATTTTTCTTTGTTTCAACCCTTTCTTCACCCTGAAGAAATTCTTAAATTAATTTTCAATGTCGAGGTTATATTTATCACCTGATGTCACCCTTCCATTGGAATTGCTGATTTCAAATTTTACCGTTCAAGCTAGGAGTCAAGGAGCTCTGAAGTTCGTGTTTATCACTCTAGATCAACATTTCCATTGAAAGCGTGACATTTACACTCATATGTTGGTTTTTCTCGCTATCAACGGTGCTAATCAGTGATGATGACTGCTGAGAAAGTTCTGTGGGCTGACATTTCTCTAACCTCTGATCTATTCCCTAATCTATCTAATCTATTCTCTAATCTATAAATTGCAAAATTAAGTAAATTGTAGGCTGTAATTTTTTAATTTTTCTAATACGTCTGGTTATAGCTTCTTCAATAATGAATAATTGGATGTCTGTATAGAGCATTGTTGAATCTGTATTATCTTTAACTATGAAAAACCGAAATAAGAGTTTCTCTGAGTTCAAATTCTTCACTTTACTTCCCTCCTTTAAGAAGAATGTTTCCTAACATTGAATATGAATTTGCAAAATGATCTCGTTCACCATTTCTCACTGAAGTATCAATTGAATTTTTGGATATAAATTCATGTGACTCCGATGGAATTTGCTGTCATTTGAACTTGGATGTGCGTAGCTTTTGTTGACAGTGCACTGAAGTAAATAAAAACTTCTTCTGTCTCCAAATCGTTTCATTCGATTTCCGTTATGGCCGTTATTCGATCTCGGCTATGGTCGTTTGAGTGCTCTCGTTGATCAGTCCGTTTTCGGCATTTTCTAGCTGTCTAACCAAGCACTTCCGCATCGAATATGTTCTTGTGTGAGAGCTTCATGTGGACCACTTCTATCTTCCAAATTGACGGAGAATGGTTCATTGACTACAATATTTATTTTCATTGCACATATCTGTACTGTCGAATCTATTTTTATTGGAAAAATAAATTGAGTACTTGACTACCCTTCAAGGTATTCACTAGATACTCCTTACAGTTCCCATCATTATCCTTGTCCTTACGATAAGGATATTTCAGCAAGTCCTTGTGTTTCGATCTGTTCTGATGAATTAGGAGTCCATGAAAGCGTAAGAGTTTCATTTTCGTCAAATATTTTTCTGGAATTTTATTAAATATTATTTAGATCGCTGTTTCTTCCTTCTTCTATTTTTCGTAATTCATTTTTGCCAGGTGCTCCGTCTGTACGAACGTTGAAGAATGCGCGCGTCAGCGTTTTTGACTCAGTGCATTGCCCGATGGTCGTCCGCTGCCGTAATCCGATCTTCACCCACCTCATTTCTTCATTGAAATTTTCATTTGAATTGTTATTTTACAAATAATTGTTTTGACACACTTTTGATGTATCACTTTTTGTGATTTCCTTTTTGCCTGATATTTTTCAACAGTTGTAACGAATGTATCATCAATTTTAAGGGCTTCAAAGGGCTCTATTATTTCTCAATTATGCATTTCCATCATCGTAGAATTTTCTGACTCCAGATATTCCTCAGTAATTGTTATTGATTCAAATTTCATCTCGATTACTTTCCATCTGTATGGAAAGGACTAAAACTATGTAATGCATATTTTTCCATCACATATCTATGCCTTTCTCTGATCCACGTTCCAACGACATTTGCAGAATGTTCAGATGCTTTTACAGTAACTTCTGAATACAGATGTTGAAGTACCAAAAATCGTCTAGTTGACTGTTGATGATTTTTTTTTCACGATTACAATCTATTTCTTCTAATTCCTCCCTCACTGTTATAAGTATTCCGTGAAACATCTTCAGATCTGGACTTTAGTTATCCTATCAAATTTACTATCAAAGATGGTTTCTGGTCCTGACTAGTGTTCTGAGATCTTAGAATATGAGAATAGTTTGGTCGATTATCTTTTCAAATTGATGAAGTTTGAAACTGCCTGAAACTCGTCCTCATTCTTATCTATTTACTTGGTCGACTAGATAGATATCTGCTTGTTGAATTCGCATAATTCTGCCCACGATTCTGATGAGACCAAATTTTTCCGCTTTTCGACCAATCGTTTCCAGATATGCCTTGAGGCTGATCAGTAGCTGACACCCTCAAGGATGGTACCAATTGAATTGAGATATGGTGGTTATATTTTCTACTTAGTGTCTTCAATCTCTCTTAAAAGACAAAGTCTAAGTTCACTCAACACTCTCCAAGCTCCGTACACTTATAGCGAGCCTGACATATTTTTTTTTTTTACCTTAACGTACTTTTTGACTTTTCCAAATTCTTTTAGGTTTATTGGACAATAAACCATATGCTGATCACTGGCTGTAGTGGTTTTGTTCTTCTTCGTGAACTTCTTCTGGCATTCTTACGAAGTAATAGGATTGTAAACAGTTCTTTCTTTTACTCTAGTTACACAAAAAAGAGGCCAAAGAGCGTGATAACGTTAATCAAATTACGTAATACATGTAATCGACTGCACTTGCAGTATTGTTCTTTCCTTTAACCTTGAATACCAGCGTGCTCTCGATTTGTCCGAATAATCTCTATCGTTGTTTTGTATTCTGTAAGAGCATGCCTCTTTTTTTATCCTACCTTTGGGAATGTTTGTCAAATAATTGGTATGAGCAACAGTTCACTCGATGATTATTCCCTTTATAGTTTTTTTCTGCCTCCAATTATTTTTCCTCAAATTATCCCCTCAGGAGTCTTCGTCTGTCAGAAAACCTCCAAACTTTTCAGATGAAAAATCAATTTCTCATGTTCCTTATTCAATTTTTCAAATGAGATTCTATCAATTTTATCTCCGTGATCGATCTTATGATTTCGTTTTATGAAATCCGATGATGTTGCAATTCATTAACTTTTTACTTTCAGTTGAAGAAAATATGGCTTCTCTGTTCTTGAATTTTCATCCATATTCAAATTCATGATTTCAAATTTAGTCGATTTTGTGCTTTGACGAAAATAGATATTTGTCAGCCACTGAATTTCGTATCGTTTCTCATTGACTGATTCTTAAAATTCAACGAAATCAGCGTCCATGAGCAGTTGACCTGTTATAAGGCCTCGCTGGAATCTATGAAATGGTCTTTACTCGATGAAACAGTCTCATCTTGCTACCAAAATCCTAGATACTTCCTTTATGTTTGATGTGATATGAAACCTTTTCGTTTCTTGCACTCAAGAATGCACTCATTTTGTTCGTGTAACTGTTGTTTCTCGGTATACCTTGAGGCTGGTCAGTATCTGAATGTCAACCAATATAATGACTTCACTTTGAATTAAATGCTTACTCAACAAATTTCGACATCGTTCTTTTCCTGTTTTACACTGAGTTCGCATTATGTAATCGACTGAATTTGCAGTATTATTTATTTCTCAAATACCAACTTTTTTTTATGTTGTACTGATTCGATCATCCATAATCTCAGTCGTATTTCTGTATCCCTTGAGAGAATGAATGTTCCGATGCTACTTTTCATGTGAGATGTCTATTGGAGATATTTTTCAATCTTCTGATAGCAAATGATTGGTACAATCAATAATTTCCTCAATAGTTGTTTCTTTAAATATCGTCCGTTTTCTTCCAGCATCCGTATAAGATCAGTGTCACTTGATTCGATGAATGATTCAGATTTTCCTTTTCAGATAAATTAACTGATTAAACTCAATTTCTCGTGTTTCTTGTTCAACACTTTTAGAAAATTTAGCTCCAAATTGATCTTATAATTCCTGCTTTGTGGACTCGACGATGTTGTAATCCATTCAATCCATTATCAATCAAAGACAAATGCGGGTTATTGAACTACTATCTTAACTCACATTTCATTTTGTGGGATGTTACTCATATACCCATTTTACAGAAAATGGATATGGGGCATTCCACGCCAAATCGGACGGTTTTCAGAATTTTTATTTTTGATTCCCGCCATTTTTTGATATCTTTTAGTACGCATTGAAAAACACTTTCTCCTGAATTTTGGGATTTTTTTGATCAACCGTTCTTGGGATATCGAATTTTCAAAAAAACAGGTCTTTTTGTGGTTTTTTGCCCGCAACTTTTTTAAAACTCATCCAAATGAAAATTTTCATTCTACATAAAAGTTGTTTTTTTCAATGTACTTTCAGGAAAAAAAATTTGAAAAATTGTTTGAAGTGTCTTAATACGTAATATTCGCTTTTTAAACTTTAAATCGCATTTTTTAAAGTGATTGCATATTTTCATTTTTTCCAAAAATTTTTACAGCAAACTACTACTAATTCCACAACTTTTGAGACTGGTCTGGTCGTGAGCTTCCGATAATTAGTATTTTCTATCAATTTTTGAAAATCGATAAAAAAAATTTTTTTCCATTTCATCAAATTTTGTAATTTATTTCTTTCTCTTCATGAATTTTGAAACACTTGATATATTTTTTCCATCATGAAAAGCATAGGGAGGTCTTAATGACTGATTAAAAATGATAATTAACACAAATAAGAAAAGCCTTAATTTATTTTCGAGGTTTTTTGAAAATTTCATATGTGCGATCATAAATAGAACTTGAATATTCTTCAACTTGCATTGGCTCCATTATCTTTTGGAAGAACACTTTTGGAAGAACAATGTTCCCCCAACACCGTCACATGGCCCTTTACCGTGAGCTGTCGCAAAAAATGCCATTCAACATCCAAGCCGAAGTCTTCTCGATGATAATAAATGTTCACAAAATGCTTAAAATTTTTGAATTGTTGTCAAGCGCCATCGGAGAAGTGAATAATTTTAGTTTCATTGGGATTTAGTTTTTTGACGAAATCGGTAACAATTTTCAAATAAACATAGACAGCAATTGTAAAAAATGCTATTTCATAACAGAAAATTGTATTGGATAATAGACTGCCTAAATTTCTCAAAAAATCACGAAAATAAATCAGGACTTTTCTTATTTGTGTTAATTATTAATCTTAATCAGTCATTAAGGGGGGGGGGGGTATAAGGGTTTACGCGTGAAAAAAACGCTTTTTTTACGATTTTTTCTTTATACGTATGGATTGAGCAACTTTATTGAAACCTCTTGAACATTATTGAGTATGGATTCAACAACATGAAGTAAATTTTTTATACGGAAATATCCACAAACAAGCCGGTGACAGAGCTTTTCTGAGAACGTCTATTGAAATAGACGATTAGCGGTGATCACTGTATCTCAGCTGGAAATTATCAGAAATAAAAATCCATTGAAATTTAGTCAAAGTATCATTAAATCCTCCCCCCAACGTTCTCTGATTATTTTTTCTTCCATTCTCCAATTTTTGGTGGTCATTTAAAGTAAAAACTGCTATATTTTACAAACAATCGCCCCATTTTGTGGCACAATTTTGGTGGAAAACCCCTTTAATGTAAAAAAAAAAATAATCAGAGAACGTTGGGGGGAGGATTTAATGATACTTCGACTAAATTTCAATGGTTTTTTTATTTCTGATAATTTCCAGCTGAGGTACAGTGATCACCGCAAATCGCCTATTTCAAAGAGACGTTCTTGGAAAAACTCCGTTGTTAGTGGATATTTTCGCATAAAAAAATTACTCAATGCTGTTCAATCCATGTTTAATAATGTTCAAAAGGTTTCAATAAATCTGCTTAATCTATACGTCTAAAAAGAAATCGTAAAAAAAGTGTCTTTTTCTCCATGCGTAAACCCTTACCCCCCCCCCTCTTAAGACTTTCCTATGCTTGTTATAGTGAAAAAAATATATCAAGTGTTTCAAAATTCATGAAAAGAGAGAAATAAATTACAAAATTTGATAAAATGGAAAAAAAATTTTTTTCACCATTTTCAAAAATCGACAGAAAATAGTAATTCTCGAAAGCCCACGACCAGACTGGTCTCAAAAGTTGTGGAATTAGTAGTGGTTTGCTGTACAAAATTTTGAAAAACATCAAAATATGCAATCACTTTAAAAAATGCGATTTAAAGTTCAAAAAGCGAAAATTACGTATTAAGACACTTTAAATAATTTTTCAAAATTTTTTTTCTGAAAGTGCATTGAAAAACAAAACTTTTATGTAGAACGATAATTTTCATTTGGATGAGTTTTAAAAAAGTTGCGGGCAAAAAACCACAAAAAGACCTGTTTTTTTGAAAATTTGATATCTTTAGAACGGTTGATCAAAAAAATCCCAAAATTCAGGAGAAAGTGTTTTTCAATGCGTACTAAAAGATATCAAAAAATGGCGGGAATCAAAAATAAAAATTCTAAAAACCGTCCGATTTGGCGTGGAATGCCCCATATACTGACCGACTGCTGAATTTCAGCTCGTTCCTCATCAATTTGTCCTTTCAAATCAGATTAAAATATTTATGTTTCATTGTGTTGTTCGAAATTGAGCAAAATCTGAGTCCACAAGCAGTTGACATGTTTTGAAATCTATGAATTAGTTTCTTGCTGGTGTGGGAGTAGTCTTCTTTTGTTATTAAGACTCTTGGATATTCTGAATATATGATTCATTGTTGATCGATGTGATGACCTTAACCTTCCGCAAATGAAAACTGCTTATCTGGTTCTTTTCCAATATATGTGCACTCAGCTTGCCTGCATAAATTATTCCTCCTTGGGATCTTAGTCAGTATTTCAGTGGTAATTCAGCCTCGTAAGATCCTTTAGTAATCTCAGAATCATTTCTCGAAATTTCGGAATTCTGATTTAAATCTTCCTCTTTACAGATAACTGGATTTTCAGTTATTGAATTGTCCAGACATTCCTTGTAAATTATCTCGATCTTCTCTTGCTGATTTTCCTCTACACAGTCTGATTTTCTTTCAGCTCTGAATTAACTCGTTGTCCATTCATGCATTTTCTACGTTCTCATATTTTAGGGTAACTGAAGCTTGTCCCATTTATTCTTAGAACTTTTTCTGGCTTGACTTGTACGTTAGAATCTTCTCATTGAAGGAAGTTCCCTCCGAGAATCCCTTCTGATCATAGAAATTCATTGGATACTCCGTGAAATACATGTCCCAATTCTTCTCGGATAATTTTCAAATTCCTGATGACTTTTCCCAATCAAGATATTTTTTTTTTTTTTAACAATTCCTAGCATTACATCGGTGTTGTCCCTTATTGGAACTCCAATATGTGATTTCTCAATCTTGTTCAAGGAAATCATAGCACCAGATCTAATGAAAACGTTGTCTGTTTCCTGAGTTTTTGGGAACTCAAATTGACATCTTTTTTTTTTTTTTTTTTTAATTAAGCTGACTGATCTGGTCATTCGTTGTGCTTGTTTACACACTTGAGGATCTCGCTTGATTCGGTATGCCATGATGCGATGAACTTTTCTTAACTGCTGGCTGAGTTTTCGTAATCCTTGAGCTGACTCATCTTTTTGTCTGCCAATGAAATTGTTTGTATTTCTCGCTGTCCTACATTCATTGTTTTCAGCTGTCGCAATATGTGATGACGTAGAAATTCCAATTTATATATTCGACTTGCGACACTGACGATTATTATGATTACTCAATAAGCAATGTTTGAATTTTTCCAGAAATTATTTCGTCAAACTTGTTATTCGGTTGATTAACCTCTTGATTACACTGGTCTCTTGGTAAGAATCGACACTCTGCAGTAGTGCGTTCTTCTTTTGTTCAAGTGAAACAATTTTTAAACCTGGTCTGACGTCATTGTATGTCTAATTTCATTCCTGCGACGTCTTTATAACATTGTCTCTCTTTTTCTGGAAGGTTCAAGGTTTTGAATGTTGTAGCCACATTCTCACCTATATTTCCTTCCTCATTGCTTCCTTTTCTGTGTCAATCCCTGACCTATTTCATGCTTCGTCGTTACTGCTGAGTTATGCACTACGACTTGCTCGAAGTTCTGTGCTCTTAATTGATGCTCAGAACATGGAATTAGTTATTTCAAACATAATCCAAAAGCAAATCTCAGCAATACTCATAGCTCTCTTTTCAACACGAGCTGTAGGTGAGCTAACGATCTCATCTGTTCCTTGCTGAAGGCTACTGAATTCAGAGGTAGTCCCTTCAAGAATTTCGTATTCTGATTTCTGTCACTTTTGTACTTTTGTACTCAGACTCTACCAGAGTTATATAACTTTTCTGCTTTTGCAATTTCTTGCGACATGGTCCAATAGACCACAATTGAAACAATCTTCTCCAGATGTATGAACTGTTTTTTCCCTGAGAATGTCTAGCACTCTCAGTAGACTCATATCTTCCCCCTGAATTGGTGAGAATCTTTTTCTTTGCCGGTTGGCACTGAAGAGCTCGCACTTCCTGTACTATGCTCAAATTTCAAACTATGGATATCACTATTTCTTGTCGTCTTGACTAGTGATTCCTTAGACACTGGTACGTCTACCAAGTGTCCATCTGTGACTGGATCCTTTTTTTTCAAAAAACTTGACATACTGGTCCGTGATGTTGGCACTCCAACCATATTTCCATTTGCTTTTTACACACTGGCTGAAGCATCTTCAAAAATTAACAATGACGTGGTATACGTCCATTTGCTATTGACACGCAGGCCAAAGCATCTTCAAAAACTGACAGACTTGTCAACGACGTGGTATACGTCCATTTGCTATTGACACGCAGGCTAAAGCATCTTCAAAAACTGACATACTTGTCAACGACGTGGGTATTCTAACCGTACGTTCCAAAAAAAACTGACGTCTATCTGTAACTCTTGAACGTAGCTGGTATTGAAGTACTAAATGTCGAATAATTGATTGCTAATGATTGCTGAATCTTGTTGCCTTCCTTTCGAGATGTTGACTGCAACCATGTATTCGATTGAAGAATATGCAACGGACGTCATTAGTGCGAGATGACCTTCCATCTTTTCAGCAAAATCAGATTTCAACTTTTTCAGAGGGTTGTGGGTTCAAATCCTGCTTGCGCATTACATATTTTTTCCGAAATTTGATTCTTTTAAAAAATTTATTAATAAAAATTAATTTATTAATAAATTTATTCGTTTAATGGCGACATTGCCTCGTGGATGGGAGGTGGAGAAAAGATGTGAGAATCAAAATTCAAAGGTAAATATAGTAACTCGCAATAGCTCAGTGGTCAGAGCACCTGACATGTAATCAGAGGGTCGCGGGTTCAAATCCTGCTTGCGCATCAAATATTTTTTCCGAAATTTGATTCTCTTAAAAAATTTATTAATAAAAATTAATTTATTAATAAATTTATTTGTTTAATGGCTACGGTGCTGGCTCTGGTCCCCGATCCGTGGTCCGTGCCCGGCCCGGGCATGTCGTGCCCAGCCTGGGCACAGTCCTGGCTTAGCCCGGTCCCAGCTCCGGCGCTGAAACAGAGTCCCACATTGGGATACAACTGAAGCCATTAAACAAATAAATTTATTAATAAATCAATTTTTTATTAATAAATTTATTAAGAGAATCAAATTTCGGAAAAAATATGTAATGCGCAAGCAGGATTTAAATAGGTTTAAATTTTTCTCTTAGTCTTCCAATTGTCTCATGAACAATCTTCAGTTCAAGACTTCGTCGATCATGTGAAATTCTCACTACACTTAGTTTTTGTGGAATTTTTCGAATTTCCATGAAATGAGAATTGATGAACTAGATTCTCCCCAGAATCAAACTTCCTCACTGAAGTTTTGACAATGAGAGTTGATATTCGGTCTTAAGTGCTGTCTTGCAACATCAAAATATAAGTAACTGTTGGGTTCATTATTGGGGAATTCATTATTATTTCTCTCTGTTCATTTGGTCGATCAGGCTGCTATTCTCTATTGAATTTGGGAAATTCTACCTATGTTCAGATTTGAATGTTGATGTCTTAATTGTATCGGAATCCTTTCTTATAAAGAACTGTTGTTTCCTGATATTCCTTGAGGCTAGTCAATATCTGAATGTCAACCAATGTTATGACTCCACCTCGAGTTAAATGCTTATTCAACGAATTTCGACATCGTTCTTATCCTGTTTTACACTGAGTTCGCATGATGTAATCGACTGAATTTGCAGTATTATTCATTTCTCGACCCTTGACCACCAGCTCGTTTTTATTTTGTACTGATTCGATCATCCATAATCTCAATCGTAGTTGTGTATCCCGCAAGAGGATGAATCTTTTGATGCTACTTTTCGTGTGAGATGTCCATTGTAGATATTTTTCAATCGTCTGATACCAAATGATTGGTAGAATCAACGATTTCCTCAAAATTGTTTCCTTAAATATCTCCCGTTTTCTCCCAACATCCGTATAAGATTAGTGTCATTTGATTCGATGAATGATTCAGATTTTTCTCTTTAGATCAATTTAAACTCAATTTCTCGTGCTTCTCATTCAACACTGGAAAAATTCTGCTTCATAATTGATCTTATAATTCCTGCTTCACGGACTCGTCGATGTTGTGATCCATCATATTTAATCTATTATCAATTGAAGACGAATACGGGTTATTGAACTGCCATCTCAATGCACATCCCATTTTATGATTTCACAAAAATAGATATATTCACCAGCTGAATTCCAGCTCATCCCTCATCGATTTGTCCTCTCAAACTAGATTCAAATACTTATGTGTGATGGTGCTGTTCGAAATTAAGCGAAATCTGAGTCCACAAGCAGTTGACATGTTTTGAAATCTATGAATTAGTGTTTTGTTGATCCTGGGATAGTCTTCACTTGTCATTGTAACTCTTGGATATTCTGAATATATGATTCATTGCTGATCGATGTAATGACCTTAACCTTCCGCAAATGGAAACAGCTCATCTGGTTCTTTTCCAATGTGAGTGCACTCAGGTTGGTCGCATAAATTACTTCCCTTCGGGAACTTGACCAGTATTCCAGAGGTAATTCAGCCCTGTGAGATCCTCGAGTAATCTCAGGATCATCTCTCGGAATTTTCGAATTCTGATTTAAATTTTCCTCTGTAAAAATAACTGGATTTTCAGTTATTGAATCGTCCAGACATTCCTTGCAAATTATCTTGATCTTCTCTTGATGATTTTCTTCCACACAGTGTGATCTTTTTTCAGCTCTGAATTAACTTATTGTCCATTCACGCATCTAATTGGAGACAATCTACGTTCTCATAATTTACGGGCACTGAAGTTTGTCCCATTTATACGTTGGAATCTTCCCATTGAAGGAAGTTTCCTCCGAGAATCCCTTCTGATCATGAAAATTTATAGGATACTTCGTGAAATACATTCTCCAATTCTTCTCGTATAATTTCCCAATTCATGATGACTTTTCCACGGTCAAGATTTTTTTATTCAACAATCCCTAGAATGACATCAGCGTCATCTATTATTGGGACTCCATTATATAATTTTCCAATCTTGATTGATGAAACCATAGCGCCAGATGTACTGAAAAAGTTGTTTGCACGATTCTTTCATGTCAGCTGAGCTGGCTGATATTATCATTCGTTGTGCTTGTGTATTCTCTACGCACTGCAGGATCTCGCTTGATTCATATACAATTTCGTATGCCATGATGCCATGCCTTTCTCCTGACTGCTGATTTAGTTCTTGTAATCCCTTTGGCTGAATCATCTTTTTTCCTGCCAGTGAAATCGTATGTATTTCTCGCTGTACTACATTCATTGTTCTGGGCTGTCGCAATACGTGATGACATCGAAACTCCAACTTGTATGTTTGACTTGTGACACTGACAATTATTATGATTACTTAATGAGCAATGTTTGGATTTTTTCGGAAATTGTTCCGTCAAACTTGTTATTTGATTGATCAACCTTTTCCTTACACTGGTCTCTTAGTCTACACTCTGCAGTAGTGCGTTCTTCTTTTGTTCAAGTGAAACAATTTTTGAGCCTGGTCTGACGTCATTGTATGTATAACTGAACAAAGAAATCAGTTAATTTCCCTAATAGGGCCATTTCCCTAATAGGGCGATTACCCTCATAGGGATATCGGCCTGATAGGGCTGTTACCCAATTAGGGCCAGACTCCGACAACCTTCCTTTGCCAACAATAGTATCTGAACAATTAGTTGATCCCCCTAATGGGGCCATTTCCCAAATAGCGCCATTGCCCTAATAGGGCCATTGCCCTAAAAGAGCCCTTGCCCTAATAGGGCCATTGCCCTAATAGGGCCATTGCCCTAATAAGGCCATTACCCTCATAGGGCCGTTACTTAAGTAGGGCCAAACTCCGGCAAGCTTCCTTTGCCAACAATGGTATCTGATTTGGAAATGGAAATAGTTCCATTCCTGCGACGTCTTTATAACATTGTCTCTTTTTTTCCTGTAGGGTCCAAGGTGTTGAGTGTTGCAGCCACTTTCTCACCTATATTTCCTCCCTCTTTGCTTCTTTTTCTGTGTCAATCCCTGACCTATTTTATGCTTTGTCTTTGCTGCTGAGTTATGCAGTACGACTTGCTCAAAGTTTTGTGCTCTTAATTGATGCTCAGAACATTGAATCGGCTGTTCTAGCTCTAATTCAAAAGCAAATCTTGGTTATACTCTGTAACGCCATATTTGCGTTACAATATGCAATTATCTTAGACTGGTATCGCGATGAAATTTTGTATTTTTTTCCATTTATTTATCCACCAGAACGGAGGGTCCCAGAAACGATATTTTTTGCTTCCGAATGGAAGCATTGCAATCGTCATTTTTTCGAATCTGAGATTTCATCGGATTATGACTTCAAATGATCTAAAATGTCGGAAAAAAATATTTTTTTCACATGTCTGCGTGTATGTATGTGTGTGCGTGTGTGTGTGTGTGTGTGTGTTTATGTGTGTGATGACAAGTTTCATCTTTTTATGCGGAAACGGCTGCATGTATCGATATGAAATTTCGAGGGAATATTCACTACGTGAGCGCAATGCTCTCTGCGAAATTTAAGCTAAATCAGTTCAATGGTTCTCGAGAAAAAGCGAATTGTCATAAAATCGTTTTTTCGAGTTTTCTCAGCGAAAAATCAAGTTACAGCGTCTATCCTCCGCGAGGAGATGTGTGCGGATGAGGCGCACATTAAACCCCAAGGGTGACCAGGGCTCCGATTTTTGAAGTGAAACTTCTTTACTGAGGGGGCAACAATTTCGAGGGTCACGAAAAATAAGATCCGATGAGGGGAATAGTTGGGTACGTGGTGGGGGAGCCGGCAGATGAGGAGAGTGCGTCACTGGCTCTACCCCTCTGACCCATGCTCTAGTGCAGACCTGGGCATATTTCAGGTAGTCGGGAGCTCCGCGCTTCAATCCCATTACCACTCCTTCTGCCTGGAGCCTAATCCGGTCATAAACTGTAACCCCCTCCAATTCTTCAATTGAAAATATTTCGGTGCGACGATATTTTGGAAAGGGAGCTGAGTGCGAGTACGCGCATAATTTCAAGTTTTTTAGATATATTTCCATTCAACACGCGTAAGAAACTCGTGATAGTTGTGCTATCTCGCTGAATTCAGAAGATATCCTCCGAGAAATGGTGGCAAGGAATTATTCAACTTTTTTTAAATTTAAAGATGTTATTTTCTAATTATAATTTTGCCTACTCTTGGCTAACATTTTATCAATGCTACTCAATGGAAACCACATATGCAAAATTCTCCCTCCCCCCTCCCACCTCCCCAATCACAAACTTCATTAACCGAAGCTCGTCATTGGTCCGCAAGCACTGATTTAGGGATGAGCAATTACAATTTTCAGGATTTTTAGTTAAATAGGGGGTAACTCTCTCTAATAATTGAAAAAGAAGCATCTCTTCCGCAATCTTTGTCTCTGTCTTACATAAATCTTTAGAAAAGAAGAAAAGAAAATATATTCAGCAATTCCTCCCAATTTTTCAAAATCGAAGAAATATTGTGAGGAAAAACTGCGGAAAAGAAGTATTCGGTTTTCTTATTTGATGATTGAATTGGATGAATTGATGGCGCTACTGCACTCAGATTCGGCCATGTTCTCGCAGAAAAATGGTAATCAAATTCACTTATTTAAAGTCGGTTAAGAAACGGTTTTCGCAGAAAGAAAAAGATGTTCTCGGCTCTAGTTCCAGCATTGGTATTTCCAATTCAAAAAAAAATGACAGAAAAGTGAAAAATCGACGGTCCCTGCTCATTACTGAAGGAGAGGGGAGAATCGGACTGGCCCAAGTAACAGGATTACCGTCCGGCATTGTCCGTACTAATGAAAGTCGAGAGCACCGGGAGCCCAAAGATCTCGATTTGCCCAGGTCTGCTCTAGCGGTCGAGAGACAAGACGGTAAGGGGGGCGGGGGGATAGCCACACAATATAGCATGCTCCTAGTGTAGTGGCCGAAAGGGGAGACGGCAGGGGAGAGGTAAAAACAACGCAGCAGTAAATTCAGTGAGTCAATTTTTGTCAATAGTTTTCTTAGCTTATAATATAGTTTTCTTAGTTTATAAGTTTTCTACAAGAAGGCATCAGTGTAAAATTGCTCGATCTCGTTTATTCCGATATTCTCAAGATGTTAACAAAAAAAATCCAATAAACAGGAGGAATAGATTTTTTTGTGAATAGTTTATAAGAATATCGCGTAAATTACGTGAATGGAGCATTTCTACCTCAATCCTTTTGTGCAGATTTTGAAATTCTCTACAGAAAAATCTACACGAAAATTTCTTCATTTGGCCTAGTTCTCGAGATATGTGCAAAAAACTATTGATAGAAAAAATTCTACTTTTTCTGTCTTTTGGATTTTTTCTTGTCACTAGTTTTTGAGAATACTCGGAAATTGAGGGAATTAACCGATTTTGCTCTGAACTTATTGTTGTTGAAAATTTCAAGAGCCACAACGAGAGATCAGGTGGAAATCGCTCTACCTCGTTTAGTTTCCTAGATATTCTCAGAAAGTCATCAGAGTAAAGAGTCATTTTTTTTCTGGAATTAGTGGATGTCTTGTTATTTTTTTTTACAAATATCTCGGAAACTAAGCGAAACTAGATAATTCCACCACAATTTTTTTTGTAGTAAATTTTGAGAACTATCCAAATTAACTGAAACAAAATCTCTCTATCCCCCGTAGTTTTCGAGAGATTCTTTGAGAAACTATTGGAAGAAAAATTACATCTATAAGTCTATTTTTGCTAGTAGGATTGTTTCTGAATATCCTGACATTCAGCGAAATAGCGTGAGTTTGCCCTAATCCTTCTTGGTAGAAAGTTTCTAAAACTAGAAATCGATGAAGGAAAATAGGCGTATCTCCATTAGATTTCAGAATATTCTTCAAAGATACCATTGAAACAGAGACTCCATCTCCAAATGTTTTTTTTGTCACGGAATTTTGATGAATATCTCGGAAACTAAATGAGATAATGCAATTCTGGTTGGAGCACTTTTTATAGTTTTTAAAATTCCTTACAAAAAAGGTCGATAGGAAACGTTCATCATCTCGCTCAGTTTCCGAGATATTTATAGAGAAAGCGGAAGGCAAAAAAAATATAAACTTTTCAAACAAGCTGATTTCATTTTGTCATCAATGTTTTTTGAATATTCCGGAGTCTAAGCAAGATAAGGCGATTTTGCACGAATGCTTTTTTTAAGAGAATTTCGAGAGCTACCAAAAGGAATTGAAAAAAAATCGTTTTCTCTCGATCAATTTCCAAGATATTCAGGAAGAATTATGACTTTAAAAAATAAATTTGTCTGCATCCGTCATGATCATGGAAGAAATAATTTGCTAGTGAACGAATGACCTATGCTATAACGAAAATATACTAGATGCAGGTATTTGGATTTTCGAAATATAACTCTGTTAAATGCATCGCTTAATGTGCGGAACTGATTAGGCTGTCTTCATTCAAGATCATACCTATATTCTTACTATTGTCAATTATTATCGCTTGTTCAATAAAAAAAACCGATGAATTTTCATAAGTAGGAAGTTTCACTTCTGTCGCGCGTGGATTCCACGCACCCTCTTTTAGTTTTTTTTAAATATTTTTTTTATTATGATTCTTGAAAAATTGCGGCTATTGCGATAACTTAAAAAATATTTGAGCTAGAGACTTCAAGTCTGGTGTGTTTATACATCTTATGAGTGCCAACTTTGCTATTGAATTTCAGCTGAATCGGTTCAATGGTTCTCAAGAAAAAGTGAATCATCAAAAAATCGATTTACAGCGTCTATCCTCCGCGAGGAGATGCGCACGGATAGGGCGCATATTAAACTCCGAGGGTGACCAGTGCTCCCATTTTTACTTTTTTTATTATATTTTTTTACTGTGATTTTTGAAAAATCATGGTTATCACGGTAACTTAAAAAATATTTGAGTTAGAGACTTCAAATTTCGTGTGTCTATACATCTTATGAGTGTGAATTTTGGTATTAAATTTCAGCGTAATCGACCGAACAGCTCCTGAGATATTGTTGAAAAACTATTCCATGCAATGAGCGTATATGCACGGAACTGCTTGTCTGACCATATCCAAGTTGAGCTTGAAAGATCAATTTAGATGACCATCACCAATCCTGAAAATTTCAGATTTTTCAAAGGATTCTTCTACAAAGATGCTGAAATTTTGTTTTTCTTCAGAAATTGAAATTTTTTTAAATTTTTTTTTAAGGTCACTGGTATTTATCATTTCATCATTAGAAAGTAGATAATTTTTGCTAAAAAATAAAACCGCATTCATCCTGATATCATTTTAAATTTATAAAAAATGAAGAGTTAAAAATCCCATTCGGAAGCTTTATGCCAATTGCATTGGCATAATATTAAATGTTCTTTGCGATAAATTGTTTAATAGTAAAGACACTATCAAGTAAATAACGAGGATTGAAATTTACGAAGAATGCCCATGGGGTGAAGCCCCTGCTTGTTTATTTTATTGAAACTGATTTATTTCGATTTCCTTTCCGCCTTGAATATTCCCGCTCTTGCCGGAGTTTCTCTTCACGACGGAAGGGGGTGCCAGCAGACGGACGGGGATCATAGGAAACTGCTCAATCGAATTACCGATGCAGTTAAAGGAAATCAATGCCGTTGGATTCTTCAACCCTATTGGTGGAAAATTCGAGGAAGTCGAGGACGTCCGGAAAATTGCAATTAATTGATAATAATTAATTGCCATGAATATTAATTAAAATATAATTATGAAAATTATGTCATGATAGATTATAAGACTCATTCTTTTATCATCAATTTAATTTACCGGACTTGAAGCAAAATAATACCGGCGATAAAAGAATGGAATGTATGTCATTGGCCAATTAATTTGGGAAGAGCCACCTGTGGTCTAATTTTCGACGCACGCCGGCGTCTTCTCTCACTTTCCGTTTTGGTGGCAGACTGTACAGACGTAATTTTCGCTGTGAGAAAAACTTGATTGAATACCGTTGCAATCAGCAATAATTATCGTTGCAATTAGCAATGATTATCGTTGCATTTGAAAGAGATAAATTTACCGAGGATGTTGGAGATTCACTGGGGACTGGAAGGAAGTTGAGAGCTACGAAACTTTGAGGCTAAAGTCAACAATACTCCGGTAAGTGTGTGTTCATTCTCGGCAAATTTAATTTGACATTTTTTTTGTGTTAGCGTTGTTGCGACGCCGGTAACCGCCATTTTCGAATTTTCCGTAGCGTGTTAATTTTTTTTATTTTATTTAATTTTTCGCAAAATTGAAATAACGTGATTTGTTGGTTAATTTCTCGTTTCTCGTCTATTAATATTTTTTTATTATTTCGGAAATTATTGTTGTCGGGAAATTATTGTGATTTTTTTTTTTTTTTGAAATCGGCGTTTAACGAATTTTCACATGTAATACCACAAGAGCTTCAAAATTATCGGGTAATTTCCCGATAGTTTCGTTGCAAACAAATGAAGGAGTGTAGTTTTTCAGGTTGAAAATCACAAGCGCGAAGCGCGAGTGATTTTTCTGAAAAACTTGACGACTTCGTTTGTTTGCAGGGAACCTAGAGGAAAATTACCCGATTAATTTTGAAGCTCGAGTGGTATTCGGGGGATTATTTTTTCATCCAAATTTGGGCCAATAGACTTGCACCATACTAATAAAAAAAAAAAAAAAAAAAAGACTTGCACCATGAGACAAATTCTCAGTTAGAAATTCAAAATTTAGAGTCTCATGGATTGACAAATCGTTTGTTTTTTATATATAGGCAACATGAAAAATTTCCAGTGGAATTTCCAAAAATTTCCAGTGAAATATCGTGTAGGCGTTATTTTGTTTCGTCGAATGGTGCAATTCTATTGGTCGAAATTTGGATGGAAAAAATAATCAGCAATATTTTTTCTATCAATTTTTTTCTTTTTTTTTGATAAAAATTTCATTATCATTATTATTAATTTTTTTTTCTATTTGTTTTATTTCACTAACAACGATGTATGGTCGTGTTTATTTTTTTTAATTTTTCTTGGATATACGACCTTATTATAATTTAATGAATGGAAATGGCTCTTTAGGTCTCTGCTGATTTTATAATTAATTAAAACGAAATACTTTACTGAATATTCTGTATCGACGTTTCGGCCTCAGTGCGAGACCATCTTCAGGATACAAAATTTATTCATCTATGACAAATCAATCGAATCAAATTACAAATTATTCAAAAAAATATATACACAAATATTGCAGGCTAATTAGTCAATATTCATCGACTAATATAATGTCAATTTGAAAAGTTTTAACTATTAGTTTGAATAATGTGTTCTTTCAAACATTTGTATTCTAAAAACTCTCAACAATTTTTATTTTTAAAAAATGAACACAAAGAAAAACAAGCAGAGGCGTTATATCCTGTGCGTTATTTGCAAACCCCACTCCTTATGCGACATTTAATATTTTGCCAATTCAATTGGCAAAATGCTTCCGAATGAAATTTAATACGGTATTCATGAAATTACTATTTATATCTCTCATTATTCCAAATGCCGTAACAAAATATGATCTTCTCAACAAATATGTACTTATGAGGACGAATTCAATGATGGTTTGATCTTTGGTGAACTTTATTTATTCATTGTTTCCACAAAAAAAACCATCAATTTTTCAATCATAAATGGATGATCGTACGACAAATCTGAAAAATTGAAGTTCAGGTTCCAAATAGGATTTCTATTCTTTCCGATTGTCATCATTTTGTAGAAAAAATTGTCTACTTTCGAATGGTGAAATAAAAAATAGTAGTGTTCCTAGGGAGGAAGCTAAGAAAAACCGTGATTTTTGAAAAAACTACGGTATCGAACACTCTTACAAGAGACTGCCTCTGAAAAATCTGAAATTCTCACCATTTGTGGGGCTCATTGAGATGAATCTTCTAAGCTGAACTTGGGCGAAATCGCTCCAGTAGTTTTCGAGATATAACCTCTTTTCAGAAAATGGTTTTTGTGCAATATCTCAGAAACTACTGGACCGATTTCGCCCAATTCCAATACCAAACTTTTCGTTCATTAGATGCACAAACCCACGAAATTTCGAGTCTCTAACTCAAATAGTTTTTGAGCTATCGTGTATACAAAATTCAGGATAAAAAACACTGTAATTGAAATTATCCGCAAACGAAAAATCGCAGCAAAATTTACCCCGAGTGAAAATTGTGTGTTCAAATGAGATGAATTTCATCGCTGAGAGTGGGGGCTGTGAATCAATTTTTCGCGGAGAAAAATCGAAAAAACGATTTTACGAAAATTTGATTTTTCTCGAAAAGTACTCAACCGATTTCGCTCAAATTTCACGGAGAGCAATTTGCATGGGGAGAGAAAGTACTGTTAAATTTTCAGGTCACCAAGTATTACCGTTCCGGAGCAATGAGCTGATATCTGTCACACAAACACACACACACACACACACACACACACATACATACAGACATTTTTTAAAAATGTCATTTCTCGACGTTTTGGAACATTCTGAGTCATATTCCGATGAAATCTCGAGATCGAAAAAAATCGCGTTTACAATGCTTCCATTCGGAAGCAAAAAGGAAGAAATGCAATATTTAAGGTTATGTTTTCTTGAAAAAATTGACGTAACACTAGTCCAGTAATTGAATGAGTCTAAGAAATTTTAAGTCATAAGGTAAAAAAATTTTCCTTTTTTGCTTCCGAATGGAAGCATTGTAAACGCGATTTTTTTCGATCTCGAGATTTCATCGGAATATGACTCAGAATGTTCCAAAACGTCGAGAAATGACATTTTTAAAAAATGTCTGTATGTATGTGTGTGTGTGTGTGTGTGTGTGTGTTTGTGTGACAGATATCAGCTCATTGCTCCGGAACGGTAATACTTGGTGACCTGAAAATTTAACAGTACTTTCTCTCCCCATGCAAATTGCTCGTCGTGAAATTTGAGCGAAATCGGTTGAGTACTTTTCGAGAAAACTCAAATTTTCGAAAAATCGTTTTTTCGATTTTTCTCCGCGAAAAATTGATTCACAGCCCCCACTCTCAGCGATGAAATTCATCTCATTTGAACACACAATTTTCACTCGGGGTAAATTTTGCTGCGATTTTTCGTTTGCGGATAATTTCAATTACAGTGTTTTTTATCCTGAATTTTGTATACACGATAGCTCAAAAACTATTTGAGTTAGAGACTCCAAATTTCGTGGGTTTGTGCATCTAATGAACGAAAAGTTTGGTATTGAAATTCGGCGAAATCGGTCAAGTAGTTTCTGAGATATTGCACGAAAACCATTTTATGAAAAGAGGTTATATCTCGAAAACTACTGGAGCGATTCCACCCAAGTTCAGCTTGAAAGATTCATCTCAGTGAGCCCCACAAATGGTGAGAATTTCAGATTTTTCAGAGGCAGTCTCTTGTAAGAGTTTTCGATAATTTAGTTTTTTCAAAAATCACGGTTTTTCTTAGCTTTCTCCCTAAGAACACTTCTATTTTTTATTTCACCATTCGAAAGTAGACAATTTTTTCTACCAAATGAGTACATTTTCTTCTGATGACAATCGGAAAGAATAGGAATCCTATTTGAAACCTGAACTTCAATTTTTAAGTTTTATTGTAGGATCTCAGTTTTCATCTAATATTGAAAATTTATGTATCATATGACATTATTGCAATTTAATCGATTATTGTAAGCTAGGACTGCAGGTCCTAAGATTGAATCCTGAACAGATCGATACGGTCTGAAACAATATTCGTAGGAATGTTTAAGTGCGAATTTGTCGTAAAAATGATGTTATTTGTTTGAGCAATGGAATACATGAATAGCGATTTGATGCAAAATTGATGAAATTCCATTCGGAAGCATTTTGCCAATCGAATTGGCAACATATTAAATGTCGCACAAGGAGTGGGGCTTGCCAGTAACGCACAAAGAGTAGCACTTCTGCTTGTTTATATTTTTTTATGATCTACAATAGCCTGCAATAATTGTGTATATATTTTTTTGAATAATTTGTAATTTGATTTGATTGATTTGTCATAGATGACTAAAATTTGTATCCTGAAGATGGTCTCGCACTGAGGCCGAAACGTCGATACAGAATATTTAGTAAAGTATTTCGTTTTAATTAATTATAAAATCAGCAGAGACCTAAAGAGCCATTTCCATTCATGATTTTTTTTATTATTTTATTTGAAACTCATTGCTGAAAATCATCTAGGCGTGTTTCTATTAGACGCCGATAGTCCACGCGACTGTGAAGCTTTAAGGTGCTTCCGCGGGAAATCAGAATTAATTCAAATTTTGATTTTAGAATTTCTTGACTATTTTCTTTAATAACGACATTTTGAATTGTGTTGTTAATTTTTGTTTGTCGTGTTAATTAATTTTGTCGGAACTTTTGAATTAGTTCTGATTCTTTTGATTTTTTTTGATTCTTTATATATATATATTTTTTTATTATTATTATTAAAGTTGATTGTATCGAATCATGATAAATGAATTGTGTGAAACTTTTCCGAGAATAACGGCAATGTTTGTAAATGTTTAAAGGAACAAAAATTCAGTAACGAAATATTCGTTTTTTTTTGTAATTCTATTTCATTTTTAAAAAAAATCAAAAGTTAAAGAAAAGATATCGCTCTAATTATATTTTGAAACTAAAAATTGATTGTTAATTCTTTTTATTCCAAATCTGTATTCCTAGTCCAAACATTTTACAGGTGGACTTTGGAACCCAGCCACCTCCGCGGTCATTAGAATTTCCGAAATTCTTTCGTTGCTGACTAGTCGGATATTTACCTGGGAATCATTTTTTTTGTAGTTCTTTTGTAGTTCTTTTGATTTTTCTGATTTCGAACGAAAGGTCGTCCTGGCGCCCAACAATTAACGTTGTTTTGAATTTATTTTGATTTTGGATATTTTATTTCATTTAGAGTTTCACGAGTTTATTTGATTACCGTGGATCGAAAAATACGTGACAACTCATAGCTCTCTGTTCAGCACGAGCTGCAATTGAGCTAACGCACTTATCTGTTCTCTGTTGAAGGCTACTAATTTCAAGATGTTGTTGCTTCGAAGTTTCAACTCCGATTCCTGTCACTTTTGTACTCCTGTACTCTGACTTCCCCAGAGTTATGTGACCATCTCCTGCACCATGGCCCAGTTGACCGCAATTGCAACAACAACCTCCTTCTCCTGATGATTGCCTCCCAACAGATTTTTTCTGCCACCCTGAGGATGTCTATTACGATTATTATGAGCACTTCCAGTAGACTCGTATCTCCCCCGAATTGGTTAGGATAGTTTTCTCTTTCGCCAGCCGGTCCTCAGAAGCTTGTACCTTTCGTACTATTCTCAAAACTGTGGACATCACTAGATTATGTCTTGCTGACTAGTGATTCCGTTAACACTGGTACGTATACCAAATGATTCTCAAAAGAAAAACTGACATACTCGTCAATGACGTTGCCATTGTAACCATACGTCTATTTGCTATTGACACGCTGGCCAAAGCATCTTCAAAAATTGACGTACTGGTCGACGACGTGGGCTCCGTCTGAATGTGCTCTGTCTCTGTTTGAGGTTCTAGTAGAAATCATCTATGATTCTCCTTCCCCTTCCAGAGATTCAATTTCAACTGTTTCAACAGCTTAAAGTCTTGCACTATTCTTTCGAATAGATTTGATAATTCGAAAAGGGCTTATCTCTACCCGTACTGGATTCATTCGAGCAGGGTTCAGTTGTCAGGGATATGAACGATGGTTTCACATCCGATAGACTACGTCCGTAACCGATAGCTCAGATCGCTCGCAATAGTATGCGATGGTTTCCATCGGATGTAACTTTTTCTCAGTGGCGCATCGGACGAGAGATTTTTGCATTCATTGCACTTTACCACCGATGGAATTCATCCAATTCTCTCGAATCGTATATCTAAATTGTTCGAATCATTCATTCACAACCGATAGGATATGCCGAATAAACGATGCGGCATATCTTTACCCACACTGAATTCGTTTGAGCAGGGTTCAGTTGTCAGGGATATGGATGATGGTTTCACATCCTATAGCTCATATCGCTCGCAATAGTATGCGATGAATTCCATCGGATGTAACTTTTTTTCAATGGTGCATCGGACGACAGATTTTTGCATTCTTTGAACTTTACCACCGGTGGAATTCATCCAATTCTCTTGAATCCGATATCTAAATTACTGGAATCATTCATTCACAACCGATGAGATATGCCGAATGAACGATACAAAGTGCATATATCGGTTGCACCGGATTTTTTGACTCAATGTCGATAAGGTAGAGAGTACTCTACCTTATCCCTACAGTGTCTTTCATTTCCACTCCACTAGATGGTATCAGTGAAATAGAAAATCATTTCTATACAATAATAAAATTATTATTAACAAGTTTTAGCTGCTCCAAATTTCTATAAAAATTCATCTTTTAAAAAAATAGTTAAATCAAACCAATGATGTGAGTACCTTGTTTTATCTACAAAAAAACTCATAACATAAATGGAGTGGGGTCAATTTAACGCCACGTGTGCTCAGAAGTTCTGTTCAGGGGTGAATATCCGAGAGTTGAGAATAATTGATTTTTTTTCAAGTGGAGCAGCTAAAACTTGTTAATAATAATTTTATTATTGTATAGAAATGATTTTCTATTTCACTAATGCCATCTAGTGGAGTGGAAACGAAAGACACTGTATGGATAAGGTACTCTCTACCTTATCGGCATTGAGTCAAAAAATCCGGTGCAACCGATATATGCACTTTGTATCGTTCATTCGGCATATCTCATCGGTTGTGAATGAATGATTCCAGCAATTTAGATATCGGATTTGAGAGAACTGGATGGCTTCCACCGGTGGTAACGTTCGAAGGATGCAAAAATCCCTCGTCCGATGCACCATTGAAAAAAAGTTACATCCGATGGAATCCATCGCATACTATTGCGAGCGATATGAGCTATCGGATGTGAAACCATCGTCCATATTCCTGACAACTGAACCCTGCTCAAACGAATTCAGTGCGAGTAAAGATATGCCGCATCGTTCATTCGGCATATCATATCGGTTGTGAATGAATGATTCGAACAATTTAGATATCGGATTCGAGAGAATTGGATGAATTCCATCGGTGGTAAAGTGCAATGAATGCAAAAATCTCTCGTCCGATGCGCCACTGAAAAAAGTTACATCCGATGAAAACCATCGCATACCATTGTGAGCGATCTGAGCTATCGGTTACGGACGTAGTCTATCGGATGTGAAACCATCGTTCATATCCTTGACAACTGAACCCTGCTCAAACAAATCCAGTACGAGTAGAGATAAGCCTTCGAAAAGTCGTTTAGTACGATTCGAATCTTTTCTTGTTGGATAACAAGTATGCCGTGAGAGGTTAAGAATGACAAATGATATGTCATTCAATGCTAGTTACTTTCAACTAATGATTTCAACTGACCTTTCTATCCAACGGCAGACTTGGCTCCTTCTTGAGAGTGAGGTGGTTTGAGTCCTCTTCTCTTGGTCAATCTAGCGATAGTCTATCCAAAGATAGTTGCTCTCGTGATGAAAGTGATTTTTCCAAATTTCATCAAGTTCTTCTCTTACTCACTGTTGTCGTCAGTGATGGTTGATCAGTCTTTGCCTTCGAAGAAATTCGCTGTCACCAAATGTTAGGACTCGAATTAGTCCAAAAGTAGGTTCTTCGGGTTCATCTGTAGAGATATCCCCCTACAGTGGATAGATACTTTAACTCGGTGGTTTTTTTAGAGAAAGAATCAATATTTATTTAAGTTTAACGACCAGTTGATATCCATCATAAATAATAAAATATAAAGATAAGAGGTACCAGTCTCCGAGGTGACACACTGTTGTGTCTAATTGAGAACTGACTTCTCGTACCTCAGTGAGTTCGATTCTTATAGTAAATTATCAGTTTCACATTGCAACATAATTAAACATGTAGCAGTGAGATGCTGAGTCAATGATATGTGAAGTACGTTGAACTCATCAATGTGTTCAACTTCTTTACTGCAATTATGAAGTAATATAATAATATTAAGTGATGCTCATGGGGCATAGCAGCCTGATCAGGCGCGAAACGTCGCAAATTCAGGAAATAAATATGAAGATCGCCATTTACTTCCTATTTTAATTGGTCCAGCATCCCGATTGATCTCAAAAGTTTTATACTGATCAATATGGACGAAAATGAACACACAGATCCTAATTACAATTTTCTCGAAACACAACAACTTTTCCGTAGGAAGTTCTCAACCAGTCGAAACTGTTATGTCCACCCCAAGATGAAATTCAAATTTTTCTAAAGAAATATACATAACATAGTTATAATAAAATAAGAAATATATAAACATAAAATCGAACCAGTTTAAAAATGTATGCGTTGCAAAAATGTCCAGAATAAAGGGGAACATTTTCGCAATCAATTCAACTAACATGTCGCAAGAATATGAAATGAACAATTATGACGAGTCAACAAAACGAAACATCTTCCAATAAACTCGAAAGTAAATCAGTCGCGATTTCTCCGGGAACGAGCAAGGTTCCGAATTAACTTTCGTACGGTCTTAAATAGCTAAACAGATTTTCGTTAACACCGATTCATTATAATTTCGGGACAAGTTTGGGTGTGCCCAATAACTCTGATTTTTGATAAATCGAGACGCAAAATCGGTGGTGGTTTTCGACGAGCGAGGAACTCTTTGTGAGAAGTATAGAATTCCGGATAATTCTTGTGAAAATTGACCAAGGCACACGCGGACTCCTCAGACCTAAAAGTGTCTATTTTTGTGTGGATTATTGTATCAGAATTCTCGAACCAGCGAACGAGAAAAATAAACGAACAACAAAACAACTGTAAAGGACAGTATCCAAAAGACTGTAAGTAATCTTAAAATCTGTGAAAGATCACAAAGATCCAAGTCCTCATAACTCAAACAGATTTGTCTAATAAGAGAAGGGTTAAAATATAGTGAAATTTGGTGTAGTCAAAAAGAGAGTATTCCTTCAAGATTTCCTACATCCTTAATTCCTCCACACTATTAGTTCATTTCTGTTCAAAGTAAAGATGAAAAAAAGATCAAAAATAAATATAAACTTCAGGAAGATAAAAAGAAGAGAACCACCTGCACGAGGAAAATTATAACTAATTTTCTGAGAAGAAAGGTAAGAGTTTCACTCCTTCCTTTCAATTCTAAATTTCTTCGTTTTATGATCAGATTCTCGGCTGATTAGTCCTCCCGGACATAACAAAACAAATGAAAATCTAAAAATTGGAGGAAAAACTGTAACGATCTCCAAATTTTACATTACGCGAGGCCACGTCGAAGACCTCGTTTGCATAGACCTCAGAGGGGATCCTATCACGGCCCATCCTATTAACGACTCTCGGGATCTTTGTTGAAGAATTCATTGGCTCAAACTGCGTGCACTTCCATTGGGCATGGAAAATTGATTCCATGTCGATTCAAAAGAGGGTGCGTGGAACCCACGCGACAGAAGTAAAACTTCTTGCTTATTGTGTATAGATAGCGATAAATTATTCGGATTTTCCCAAATGAACAAGTGATAATTATTGAGAAAAGTGAGGATGCGGGGTTAATCTTGAGGGGAAACGACAACAAGCACAGCTCAGCACATTTAGCTGTGTCATGAACATAACGCTTTGAGAATTCGAGTATCTGCCTATAGTATTTTGGTTATCTGTTCACTAACAAATTCATTTCGCACTTGGCTTCGGATTGAAATATCTCGAAAACTATGCAACATTTATCGAGACATGCTGTGAATGAAATTTAGAGGGAAGATTGACGGAAAAAATAAGCAAAACGCCGTTCTTCTACGACCAGTAGTTTCCGAGATATCAATATTTCAATGAATAGTTCAGAAACAATGGACGAGGCTCAATAGCAAATAAATGAGCTCTCGGACGTTCTTCCTGAATTTTTCATTGAAAAATTGATATCTCAAAACTACGAGTCATAGAAAAACGGAGTTTTTCTTATTCTATTCGTTAATCTTCTTTCTAAATTTCATTCACAGCGTGTCTCGATAACTTTTGAGTAGTTTTCGAGATATTTCAATCCAAAGCCAAGTGTAAAATGGCAATTTTTTTAAGAAATAAAAAGCGAAGATTATGATGTGGAGCATGGTAATTTTATAAAAATCTTTCAGACAAATTTCCATATTATCCTCTCCGTGTATTGAAAAAAAAAATTATGAAATTGAAAAACAGTATGTATGTAGCACTCTAAGCGAAGATCCTAACCCCCCCCCCTCCCCTCTGCCGTCCTCCCTCTCCGCCGCTAAAGCATATGCTAGAGTGGCATCTCCACCAACGCACTCTCCTCTTTCTTGCTTCTACTTTTCCCCCACTACTCCACTACCACGTTCCCCTCAAAACCTTTCACTCATTTTGTGACGCGAGAAAAAAGTTAGTACCCTCCGAAAAGAAGTTTCACTTCAAAAATGGGTACTTTCTGCACAATGTGAAATTGTCCTATATCATCCTGTCACTCATGTTGCATCCAGAGAACTGTAGCCCTTTGTGACAGCACGGGAAAATCCGATAGGACAGATTAGCCTCACGTGCTTATCCTGCTGGTTACATAATTGGCGACCGTGACAGGACGTACGGTCAGCATTTTCAATTCAATTTTGAAAATGAATCAACAAGGAATTCCACCGACCATGCAGAGGAATGGAATTCCCGACAATGTACCACTTGGACAAGGAAATGGAGTTCCTAACAATTCACCACCGGCACAGGGGAATGGAAATTCAGGTAATCCACACAGGATAGGGCAGAGGAATGACCGGCCTCATCAACAAGCTAGACCTCCCCCAGAAAATCCACCCATTCCGGGTGGGGTAGCAGATGATGTAGTGAACCAAAATGGCACACCAACGGGACCTGAACGCCAGAATAATCCGGAAAATGGTGACATTTTGGGCCAAGAGATTAGGGACCTTCGAGGAATAATGCATGAGATGATGAACACCTTCAGACAGGTGATGGTACCTGGACCAAGGGGAGATTATCAGGATGACCGATGGTACCAAAATAACCCACCAAATTGGTTTGTAGGAAACCGGTTGAATGCTGGATATCCACAGCAGTCTGGGGAGGTACCACACCTAAGAGGAGAACTCCAACCTCAACAGCAGCAATATGGAGGTTTGAGGGGAGAGCCCCAACCACAACAGCAGCAATATGGAGGTTTAAGGGGAGGGTCCATACCATGACAGCAGCAATACGGAGGCTTAAGGGGAGAGCCCCAACCACAGCAGCAGCAGCGTTTTAAAAACGGGTCAGTGTTCCAAAATCACCAACCGTTTATTGAACCTTTGTCTGATCATCAGCCGAGGGGCCCGGGGTCCTGAACCTTTGTTCCGGGGTGTTGGAACAACGATGCCAGGCGAAGCAGGCAAATGCGTAGAGTATTCAAGGAGTCGCCGAAACTAGCTAAGCCATCCTTCTATGGCAAATTACGAGAGGGGAACCCGCGTAAAGTTGTATCAACATTCGATGAGGTGGCTCGTTTTCAAGACTATGATCCTTCGGAAGCTCAGTTAGCTTCCCTTGTCTGAAAGGGGATGCAGCTAGATGGAGAAGTTTTTCCAACTGTGGGAGTTACGAACAGCTGGTGGACTCGTTCCTAGCGAAATATTCGTCACCTCTCATTCAACAGAATGTAATGACTTATCTTGTCACGGGGAGGGATGATCCAAAATCTGACGAATCCATGGAGACGTATTGTTTGATGTGAGCAACTCACGCCCAAAACTTTCATCACGATATAGGGGAAGAATGGTTCATGAAACCCATAAAGTGCCATTTCCCACAACGTGTTACCGATCGTATCGACGCCAGAGACGTGCAAGCTGTTGAAGGAGTAATTAGTATACTAGCAGAATTAGATGGCTCATACCAGGTTTGGGGAAAACTCAAAGAGCTTCGAGATGAGAAGAGACACGAATGGGGAATGGCAAGGGAAGAAGCAGAGAATGAAAATCCGAGAAAACCCTGGGAAAATAAACCTGGGGAAAAACATCAACACAAACCAAGTGAGGACACTAAAAAAGACAAAGACCCTTGGTTGAGTACAATTGCAAATGTCTCGGCGGATAATTTGCCAAATGAAGAGGAAGAGAACGCCCGCGGAGGCAAAGCGGCCGAAGGACAACAAGAAAGACCAGGAGAACCAGGCAATGATGATGATAGTTTAACTGAAACAGAATCATGGTCATCGCAGGATGACGATGAAGAAGGATATCAATCCGAGCAAGACCTGCCTGAGGAGAATGAAGAAATCTCCTGGCCATTGAGAAACGGACTTGTCTCTGATGATGATGAAGAACCTGATCATTCAGATAGAGACCAGGGCAATGCTATCACAATGGATAATGATCCTACCTGCGAAGAAACCAGAGCGTTGGGAAGAATGTTTGGCAAGTATGGTAGATCACCAAGAATTTTGGTAAAAATTGGGGATGCCGAACATGAAGCGTTGATTGATACGAGAGCAGAGGTTTCAGCGATTTCACCAGGAGAATTAGAGGAGTTGAAAAATGAAGAAGTTTATTTTAATCAGATACCGTTCCCTGCCACCAAGCTGACAGGAGCATTTGGTGGTAAAAGTATCCCTGTTAAAAGTCAGGTGCTGTTGGAATTCAGGGTGGAAGAAGAATTGCTAGAGTGCCAATGTTTGGTCATTAGTGGGTTATTCACCTTCTCAATTTTCGGTCTTAGTTTTCGCCAGAAATATCAGTGCACCATCAACTGCTATGGGGGAATTGTAGTAATGAAGAATCCCGATGCGAAGGCAGAACTTTTGTAGCTGGAGCCTTCACGTGATTAGGATGATGAGAGAGCTAGATATTCAGTTTTTTCTGATGGAGGCTAGGGAAGCTGCGATAGAAAGATTGATAAAAAGGTATCCTCAGATGTTTAGTGAAGAGTTGGGCCTCATAAAAAAATATAGGCATGTCATCAGGATGCGCGATGAGAAGCTTTATAACGTATCCAATTCCGGAAGTAGTGTTGCCGGAAGTAAAGGAAATCATTTACGGCTTAGAAGAATAAGGCGTTATTTCCAAGGCACCCACTGAGTTTATCAACCCATTAGTCGCTGTTAGAAAACCAAATGGGGAATTGCGGGTTCGCATTGATGCAAGGAATTTGAACGCCAGGATGATAGATGACCACTCTCAACCACCGACCATTGACAAGGTCTTGAGTAGATTGGACCAAAGAACTATTTATTCCTCTCTGGATTCAACTGATACTTTCCACCAGGTCAGTTTGCAACGAGAAAGTCGAAAATATACAGGTTTTTGTTTTTTAACGCAAATATATGTGTACAACCGATTACCATTCGGATTCAGAACTTCGGGTGCGTCTTTCACAAGGGCATTGGACCAGGTGTTGATGGAAAATGTTGATGACTGTACCATGATTTACTTGGACGACATCTTGGTCTTATCTGAAGATTACGAAAAACATGAAAAGGACTTGGATTCGGTTTTGGCATTATTAGACGCTGGGGAAATTACGTTGGGAAAGGAATAATGTGTTTTTTTTGCTGATAAGATAAAATTTTCGGGACATCGATTCGGCCATGGTCGAGCCCACATGCTGACGGAAACAGTCGAGAATATTTGTCAATTTCCGGTCCCAAGAAAAAACAAGGATGTCCTGGTTTTTTTAGGGTTGGTTAACTGGGACCGAAGATTCATAGAAATGCTGTCTGGATATACGAGGCCATTAGAGAAGTTGTTGGGAAAGGGTGCGAAAGTTGGATGGGAGAAAGAACACCAAGAAGCATTTGAAAAAATCAAAAACGTGTTCAAGAATGCAAAGGCTCTTACGTTGATCAGGAAGGATCCGCAGTTTGGGATACAAACCAATGCTTTGAAAATAGGCATTGAGGCGAATCTACGATAACGTGCGTTGCCAACGCAACTTCAATTGCATTGCGTCAAATATATGAAGAAGGGAAGCGAAGCTACGTGGAGCGATGCAAAGCTGAGCAAAGCAAAGCTGAGCGAAGCAAAGCTGAACGAAATGATGCAAACTTGAGCGAAATGATGCAAAGCTGAGCGAAGTTAAGCGACACCAAACGGGCTGAAGTTATTCGATGGACTGGTATGAAATAAATAGTGGAGCAGAGGAGCAAAGCGGAGTGGGCGAGTATTTCGCTCTGCTTTCCAGGATCTCGCTCAGCTTTGCATTACTCTGCGTAGCTTTGCTTCTCTTTTTCATGTGTTGGACGCAGCACAATTGCAGTTGCGTCGGCAACACGCTTATTGTAGATTAACCTTTGGG
Organism: Aleiodes leptofemur; assembly: GCA_963942555.1. Lineage (NCBI taxonomy): Eukaryota > Metazoa > Arthropoda > Insecta > Hymenoptera > Braconidae > Aleiodes > Aleiodes leptofemur. The sequence continues at coordinate 9,033,312 of OZ012618.1, forward strand.
GCCAGATTGTACCAATATGACGAGCACGGTGAGTACACCACCGCCTATGCTAGCAGATCCCTTAAAGATGCTGAAACTCGATACACCACGACTGAGCAAGATTGTTTGGCAGTGGTATGGGCCCTTAAGAAATGGTGGGTATATTTCTGGGGGCGTGAGATAATCGTCAAAACCGATCACAAAGAATTGACATTCACCCAGACCGGCAGTTTGACTGTTCGGTCTGTGTACGGCTCGGCGGATCTACCGGGTTAAGCAGCATTGCGTCTGGTTACTACTTAGATGGGTGAGCGCTTGCCGTACACAGATTCGAATGACAAACTGAACCATATGGTAGGTGTGACTATAGAGAATTAGTGTGCCTTTCTCGTCAGCGTGACAGAAAGGCACCTTAAGGCTCTGTACGAATCCGACTGCACTGATCAGGGTTTTCCATGGTTTCCCTTGGTCCACGGCAAATGCGGGCAGAATGGCAAGAAGTCGATCCATGGAGTCGCACGGGGGGTGGGGACTGGAAAGAAAAATGGTAAAAAACCGAAAGATTATACATGGCTAGAAAGAATAAAGAATTGACATTCACCCAATCATGTGTTCCGGTGAGTGATAGAGTAACTCGGTAGCTGTTGTTAATTTGCGAAATTCAATATTCAGTGAAAACACATTCCTGGAGAAGAAAATTCCACAGCCGATGCATTATCCAGGCACACTGTGCAGTATCCCGAGGAGTTAAAAGATGTGGCGATATGACTTTTCGTAAACAAGGATGAGGGTTTGTCTTGGGATGGATGGAGAGAGAAAATAATTGAGGCTCAAAAGGGAGCCAAGGATCTACGAAAGTCGCCAGACAGATTTGTGTAGTGTTCTGGTATGTATTGGGTATTTACGAAAAGAGGATGGAGGATTTATGTCCCTCAAGAAGTAGCAGAAAAACTTATTCAGCATGCTCACAAGTTCTTGGCACACTTTGGAACCGATGAAGTGGTGAATTGGCTCGATGAGTTTTTTTTTGATAAAGTACCTCAACAAGCTAACTCGCGATATTGTTGTGTCTTGCGAAGTATGTCAGAAAACTAAAATCTACAATAAGCCAGTGGCAGGAGAATCTTTTTATAAATTGCCCAACGGACCAGAAGAAGAAGTTTCAATCGATATTTTTGGAGAATTACCGAGAGAGAAGCTGGGGGTCAAAGATGTACTGGTGATCATGGACAAGTTTTCAAAGTTTACGAAGTTGTACCCAGTCAGAGATCAGGCAGCAGATACTGTGTCCCGTGTGCTCAAGTATAAATATTGTCCAGAATATTAAATCCCAAAGAGAGTCTTAGAGGATCGAGGAACACAATTCACCGGTGATATTCTGAAGATAACAGCAGATGAGCTAGGAATTGAGGTGACATGGGCAATGCCATACAATCCACAATCGAACCCTGTGAAACGGGTAATGAGGGAGTTAGGCGGCATGATTAGGGTATATGCTCACGAAAAGCACAGTTGTTGGGATCAGAATATACCCAAAATAGAACAATCCATAAACTCAAGCACCAAGTTCAAGCCATTTTTTTTGCAAGGCGTGAAAAACAGCCAATTGAAGATCCCTACATAGCTGGATAAGAAAGAAATTGAGAAAAGGCAATGGAAGGCATCAAAGAAAAAAGAGAGACCAGATTATGTTGGAGGTAATGCGATAAATATTATAACTCGTGCTGAAGTAAAGAGACGTGGGGATAACGATAATGCAAGTCAAGTGGAGACAGACCCAAGGAAAATAGCCATCACACAAGCACGGGAGAATCTGGGACAAGCTGCAATTGAGCGTTTTGGCAAGGGACAAGTGTTGGGGATTGGTAAGAAGGATAAATTCGGCAGCAAAGTCCTCATTGAAATACATAAATTATCAAATAAGTTGAAAAAACAGGCGAAAAAATTGTATTCATTGTATGATGGGCCGTATGTCGTGAAGAAAGTAATTGAGGGAAACGCTTTTGTACTTGAATCTGTTGATAAAGAGAAAATCAGAACGTACAACCAGCGCCAACTACGACCATATCGCGAGCGACAATTGAGTAGAAATACTTTGGGGAGATTGGGAATATCGCTGGAGAATTTCGTACCGCAGAATAGCGGGCCTGAAAAGAGTGGTGAAGAGGGGTTTGTTTTAGTGAGTGGCAGGAAGTGACGTGCATTACGAGTCGAGCAGTAGAAGTGTCAACATGTGTGAGTTACAATGAAGAGAAAATGAATCCAGAAACCAGCGATCTTTTGAGGCAGGTAGTTGAGGGAGAAGCAAGGTTAATTGATGCCAGCAGAAGGTATTTGGAATTGATCAACGGTTTCACGTCCAACATGAATGAAATAATTCAACATGCCCAGAGACGCCGTGAGTTCATTGCGGTCTTAGTGCCGCATAACCTCAATCACGCAGCAAACACTGTCGACGATGGCGTAGTAGCGTCAGAGGTTAACAATGGCGTGTCAGGTAACCATGATCCTATTTATTCAAATGAGGAACAAGGAATTATTCAATCTGGAGATGACGCTGGAGATTTGGAAATGCGTCATATACAAACTGACTGGCACAGTCTGGATACAGCAGGGTTGGAACTGTTGGATCAGGCGTATGCTGAACTGACAAATGGGAATTACATCCGAGAAGGCATTTTCGAAGAGTTTGGAGAACCTGTGTTTCCAACATCGGGGTCAGTAGCCATACCCGAATGGGATCAGTGTGCGATTGAGTCACATAATGGTATGGTCTCACGGGGGGATGACGCGACGGAAGAAAGTTGTCTTGCAGTTAGCCCAGAGGAACCAGCTCGTTTATGGTCAGCAAGCCCACACCAAAGGCAATGTGAAACTGAAAGAGAAATGATTCTGAGCGATGATGGGTTTGAAGAAGAGAAGGTACCGATTGCAGGTCCATCAACAGGCGAAGGAATGAAACAGCTAGTTGAAGGCGAACACGTTGTAGAAACAATTGATGAGTGGTTGTCAGCTCACAGTGCTGACTGTCATTACTATAATCAATCACGCATCGATCAGTAGGTTCAACAAGTCAATGAGCATACTCACCCTGGGCTCGTGGAAACCTGCCCAGAGGAGTTGATGACGAAGATGGAACCAGGATGTGTGAGCGTCACCATGTACCCATATGGGACCAGGTATATGGGCAGCAGAGCCGGTAGATACTACAAGGACGACAATGGGGAGGACTCAAATGAAAGCTGCGAGATGGAATGGAAGGGACATTATGGCAAGAAAGAGCCAGAAAGCGAGAATTAGAATAATTACATTTTGCGTTTTTGTTGTCATCATTTGTTTTTTTTTCTTTCCTTTTCCCCTAAATTAAAAAAGGGAGGAGGATATTCTTTATTTTCCTTGTTTCATGGAATTTCGTACATGCAACGTTTTTTTTTATGTTTTTTTTTTGACGGGATAGGATAGACAATAGGGAAACAGAGTGACAAAAATTTTCCAATAATTTTAAGTAAGTATTTTCACCTTATTAAACATACGAATATTGTTCTATTACTGCTAATGTTTAAGTTAAAACTTATGATAGAGCAATGTTTTTTTGGAAAAAAAATGAGGAATTTAGAAAAAGAAGAGTAAAGAATAAGGGAAAGGATTTGCGAGAGATTTTCAATATTTTTCGGTTATCACTTGTGTTTACTCATATAAGACAATTATTATGATTTTTTTTTTGATTTATTTGAAAAAAACGGAGAGATGAGTTGGGGAGAAGATTTGCGGAAAAATTCCAATATTTCTAATTATTTCCATTTTTAATTTTGTTGTCGTCCATGATGATGGATATCAAATTTTTTGAAGTTATCGGGATATTGCACAGAAGAATAAATAGTATTTCTAATTATTTTCCATCTTATTGAACATGAAAAATTTTGACTTTTCTTTATTATTAAGAATCAGGTTAAGGCTCATGATAAAGAGGTTGGTTTCTGGTAAAAGGAGAGAAAGGAATGTTGAAGAAGGATTTTTGTAATTTTGTAAGAAAAAACGAGAAAAGAGCTATTGTAAACATGACAAAGATTACATGAATGAATAATTTGTAACTTCACGATACTTCTATTGAAAAATGATTTCACCTGCTGGTTAATCTGCCAAGAAATGACCAAGCGAAGGGGAGTATGTGACAGCATGGGGAAATCCGATAAGACAGATTAGCTCCCCGTGCTGCTACCTGGGCACCCGGAATCACAATATCCCTGGAATGTACTACAGGGAATCAATCAATACATTAATTGAATAGATTCATGATGTTTTGTGGGGATTATTAGGCATCATGGTACTCGAAGGGGGGTTCTGATTGATCGGATGTCGGTTCTGAGCCTTTGCTCGATTGATGAGCATTTCTAGTCAAATAATCATCCAAGAAAGAAGAAAAATATTCAGCAACGTTGATAACACGGTATAAAAGATAATTAGTATTGCGAAAATATCATTTAGATGATCTTGAGGGAAGTAGCTTAATTTGAGCGTTTCAGGGAAATTTCTCACATAAATCAAATCGTGAGTCAAAAAGAACTAGATCAATATATAAATTATGCAATCAAATTGCTAATTTAATTATAAAAACAATTAGAGCAGAGTGCTATAAAAGGAGCGCGCATACACAAGCGAGGCAGTCTCATTCCAATCATCAAACGCGACGGAACTCTTTCCAAGTAGCGCGTTACCTCATTGTTAGTCGGTAATATAGGGAATTATAGTGTTAGTGATAATAAACGTATAATTAAGGTTTTTCGAGTGTAATTGGATTTTTGAATGTGTTTGAAAAATAAAAGTGCTTGTTTTTTGTGCATAATGATAGTTCTGATGTTTTTATTGATATTGAAAAATACCTGGAGACCGGACCTGCAGGTGATCCAGTTGACCGGTTCGATTGGAATAGAAGTACTCCAAGCAAACCAGTCAATAGCAGGATAGGATAATTGAATCGGTTAATTATCCTGTCGAGCAGTTACACCTTCTTATTAAATGATGTAACGGTGGTCTCTGTTTCGTCTCGAGATATTTGCCCTTCATCATCACCTTTCTTTATTTGATAAAAATATAGATTTGCTTCCTCCATGACTTCACCTCTCATCATGTTCCCTCTCCCCATGCCTACTCAAAATAATGGAGTCAATGGAATCTAGATCTCTCCATTTTTTTGTTGCGAGCCCTGGAATTGGTCAACTTTTCAAATATTGGAATTTATGACTAACCAGAGTCATCATAATTAAAATAGTAAGAACAGTGAAATGCCGAGTTCAACGCACCCCAATAAAATGACGAAAGACAGAGCGGTGAAAAGAAAAAAAGAAAACGTCGGTGCATGTAAGAAACACCTGCGAGGCGGAACACCAAAGAGTTATTGTTCTGACTAATTCTGCCGCCTCGAAATTCGGAGAAAAAGAGGAAATTAGAGGCAAAAATCGGACGCGTGTACGACCTACGCGTCCGATTTTTGCCTCTAATTTCCTCTTTTTCTCCGAATTTCGAGGCGGCAGAATTAGTCAGAACAATAACTCGACTAATCTCTGTATGACCCGAATCAACATTACCATGTCAATAGAGACCCGTGCGGATTAATAAGAGGAAAGAAAAGAGGAAAAAAGGCGTTGGCCCGCCTAAAATTTGGATGACGAAACGATATGATAACTCTATCAAATCCCGCTTTTTCCTCTATAAAAAGTGATGCACGCCAGACTCATCACCTTCAGTTGTAGTACATCTTGGGACGTCACTCTGCTCCGCTGTATACCTCTTACAGCCGTAATTAACAAATTAGTCGAATCTACGAAACTTTGTTTCTTTTGACTCTCCAGTTTTCGAGTTCAAGTAAATTTTAACCATTTGGGTTAAAATTATAAAAGAACTATTTTAGTTCTACATCCCTTTTGATAATCTTTTGAGGGAACGATTTTCTTCAGTCAAGAAGATAAACACGCTCCAGAGATTCCACAGTCATCGAAAGATATCTACTACATCCAACCCAACTACATCGGAGCCGACGGTCCACGACCAACAACATCGTCCAGATTTACTCGCGACCTTTTTATTCTCATTTTTACTGTAAGTCGAATGGATATTTTTACATTTAATTTAAATTCATTAATTTTATGAGAATATTCCCAAACATCTGAATTTTTTCTATTCTTTTTCTGTACAATTGGTGAATGAAATAAAACAGAATTTTAAAAGCATAAGTGAGAGGTAGTAAGGTGTGAACTGCTGAGTAAACAATTCCCTGACGCCCGAGACATCGGTGCACCTTAGTGCTTTACCACGGTGAAGCGAGCCCGTTTATCTTTTGGTTCACTCGCACGCCCGGGCCGTAACACACACGGTTTCTCTCTCTTTCTTTCATTCGAAATAAATGAAATAAATTCTTAATTTCTGGGCAGTGAACACAACATTTTGCTTCCGGATGGAAGCATTGTAAACGCGATTTTTTTCAATCTCGAGATTTCATCGGAATATGACTCAGAATGTTCCAAAACGTCGAGAAATGACATTTTTTAAAAATGTCTGCATGTATGTGTGTGTGTGTGTGTGTGTGTGTGTTTGTGTGACAGATATCAGCTCATTGCTCCGGAACGGTAATACTTGGTGACCTGAAAATTGAACAGTACTTTCTCTCTCCATGCAAATTGCTCTCCGTGAAATTTGAGCGAAATCGGTTGAGTACTTTTCGAGGAAAATCGAATTTTCAAAAAATCGTTTTTTCGATTTTTCTCCGCGAAAAATTGATTCACAGCCCCTACTCTCAGCGATGAAATTCATCTCATTTGAACACACAATTTTCACTTGGGGTAAATTTTGCTGCGATTTTTCGTTTGCGGATAATTTCAATTACAGTGTTTTTTATCCTGAATTTTGTATACTCGATAGCTCAAAAACTATTTGAGTTAGAGACTCCAAAATTCGTGGGTTTGTGCATCTAATGAACGATAAGTTTGGTATTGAAATTGGGCGAAATCGGTCCAGTAGTTTCTGAGATATTGCACAAAAACCATTTTATGAAAAGAGGTTATATCTCGAAAACTACTGGAGCGAATTCGCCCAAGTTCAGCTTAAAAGATTCATCTTAATGAGCCCCACAAATGGTGAGAATTTCAGATTTTTCAGAGGTAGTCTCTTGTAAGAGTTTTCGATAACTTAGTTTTTTCAAAAATCACGGTTTTTCTTAGCTTCCTCCCTAGGAACACTACTATTTTTCATTTCACCATTCGAAAGTAGACAATTTTTTCTACCAAATGAGTACATTTTCTTCTGACGACAATCGGAAAGAATAGGAATCCTATTTGAAATCTGAACTTCAATTTTTAAGTTTTATCGTAGGATCTCAGTTTTTATCTAATATTGAAAATTTATGTATCATATGACATTATTGCAGCTTAATCGATTATGGTAAGCTAGGACTGCAGGTCCTAAGATTGCATCGTGAACAGATCGATACGGTCTGGAACAATATTCGTAGGAATGTTTAAGTGCGTATTTGTCGTAAAAATGATGTTTTTTTTTTAGCAAAGGAATACATGAATAGCGATTTGATGCAATATTGATGAAATTCCATTCGGAAGCATTTTGCCAATCGAATTGGCAACATATTAAATGTCGCACAAGGAGTAGGGTTTGCCAGTAACGCACAAAGAGTGGCACTCCTGCCCTGTTACTTTATGATTAACTGTTACTTTATGATTCCTGGATTCTATTTTGAAAATCAATGAATTGTATGTAAAATGAGCTTGATCACCTATGAGAATTGCAATTCGTTGAAATTTTGAGGAATCATGGAAATTCATTGGATGACATCCATCCTCTACAAAAGCTCGTTTCGGGTACTGACTAAATTTTATTACAAGGTATCACTTTTTTCCAAGAGAGAAGTATTCTATCGTTTTCGCCATAGAACCAATATTCAACAACGTATGAGCATCCAAAGTTATCGAAGAATGATCATATGCACCATTTTCCCAGAATCATAAAGGGTTGTAACGGTTTGCTCACTGATCTTGAGCCAACTGTTAAAGGCACTGAAAAATGCTGTAAAATTGACCCGATTTTATGCTTCTAGTTTTTTCCCAATTTACTCCCAATTAATTTGCCTTCTTGACAAAATGGGCGCCAGTCGTTTTTGCAAAGTTCTACAAATTTGGGGGAAAACGAAAAATCCCCAAGTTTTATTTAATTTCAATGAGTAACAAAAATCCCAAAAAGACTCTAATTTAACCCACTTCCTTACGTGAGACTCCTATATTGTCTCAAGGGGGGGAGGGGACGATACCCTCCCTTTGGGTATTCGGACAAACGAAAAAACTTTACACAGACTCCTGAAAATTTCGGTTTAAATAACAAAAAATTAGATATATTCAAAAAAAATAATATGGGTGCATTTAAATCAGAAAAAATAGGAATTTTTAGGAATAATAAAATAATTATTTCACTTTAATCATTAATATTGAACGTAACTCAGAATAAACAAAAATAACTTTAATTTTGCTTGGGTGGATACACCCCAAACAGAAGCTAACTCGGTGTCTTTCCAGTTTTACTCTTTGTATAATCAAATGTCAATGATTCTAACTCAAAATGTCTATGATCTGGGGACTCGCGTACCTTACTCCGTGCGCTCCTTCTATCTGTCTTGGCCTCTCTTAACTTTCCTTCTTATTACTTGAATTCCTCTACAATTTTCTCTTTACTTTTCTTTAATTTTCTTTACAATTGTCTCTACACGATGTGACCGCCACGGTGTCCCGGGAGAAGAAGACCGAGTCCTCTCTCCCACGAGTTGGGTTGAGTGCCCTCGGCCGTTCCCGCTCAACTTCGGTAGAACTGAGGCCCAACTCGACCAATAATCGCGCGAGTCCCCCACTACTCTCCTTAACGTCACTGAGTTAAATATATATATATATATATTAGACCGTGCCAAATTTGACGACTATTTTTTTTTTCGGCTCCCAAGTGAAAATTACATTTTCCATGACGAAAAAATAATGCTCCCCAAGTCTGGGCTTCCTATCTTTTTTTTCCAGTTAGCGCTCACGTAAATAAGGATTTTTCAAGGAAAATTTTTTTGAAAATGATTTTAAACGTCAAAATCCATGGAATATGAACTCTAAAAATTTGAAAAAGGCATCATCCGTCGAGAATTCAATGCTCAACGAAGATAATCGTGGACGAAGTCAAAGAATGGCCTACACGCCTTGTAGACCAAATATAAAGCGAATTTTCCCTCGATTTATTACTAACATTCATTCTTATACACATATCAAACAATGAATGTGTAATTGAAACTTGTGAATTCCATTTTCTAGACAATCCTCATGATCCTAAGAACTCATTTTCGTCCCTCAATTCTTCTCTATATTTTTTTCTTCAACTAAAAATCATAATAATAGCGAACAATATAAAAAAAATTATATCATTTCATCATTCATTACTCACAACTTTTATTGACTCAGAAGTTTTTAATCAATATTCATAACGTTGATGCTCATATTCATGGCACCAATTATAGTGATTGACATTCGTGAGTGATTTACCAACATGTTACTCCAAATATTAGTCAGGAGCTGTTGCTAGCTTCTTTTTGAAGTGAAACTTCCTATACGAAGTCCTCGCGTTTAACGCTGTTGCGTTACTTTTCCACGCTTCGGTGGTGGGGGAAAAGAAAGAGAGAGAGAACGAATGTGCGCATGTGCACTCGTATCCCTGCAGCATTGCTCGTCATAGTAGGACTAGCGAAGGGATCGACATCGGCTTTCTTCGACGTCCATGCCCCACCAAATAATCTTTGGCTTCGGCATGCCTCGTGTGTCGATTCTTTCGTTAGTACAATACCTGTCCTGTTACTGTTTATTTTATATTATCAGTTATTCAAGAATATCTCGGAAACTAAGTGGAATAGAGTGATTCTGCTTTTCTCCTATTTTGTAGATCTTTAAATTCTCGACAAGAAAGCTTGAAGTTGAAACTGATTTATCTTATTCGGATTCCGAGATATTCTCAAGAAACAATTGACAAACAAACCAAAAAAACAGGAAAAGGTATTTTTGTTGATAATTTTCTGGGAATATGTCAGAAACTACGTGAAATAGCGTTATTTTGCTCCAATCCTTCTTCATAGCCTTAGAAATTCTCTACAGAAAGCCTTCAGGTAAAATCGTTGTATTTCGCTTAGTTTCCCAGTTATTTTCGAAATACTATCGACAAAAAAAAACCTACTTTCCTTGTTATTCGAATTATTTATTCCCGAAAGTTTTTTTGAGAATACTCAGAAACGGAGGAAGATGCAGCGATCTCACTCTGATTTCTTTTCTTGATTTTCAAGACAAGCTATTAGAAAGGATTAGGTCAAAATGGCTTTACCTCGCTGAGTTTCCAAGATATTCTCAAAAAATCATTGGAATAGAGTTACTTTTCTTTCTAAAATAAGTTCATTTTTTGTTTTTGATAAATATCCCAGAAACTAAACGAGATAGCATGATTTTGCCCTAATCCTTTCTTTGTTGAAGTTTCAAGAGCTTCAGAAGAAATTGAATCAAAAAGGGCGTTTCTCCGTTAGATTTTGATATATCTATGAGTCTATGTTCTGGTCGTAGGATTTTGATGAATGTCTCTCAAACTGAGCGAGATAATGAAATTTTTGTAGAGACCCTTTTTTGTAGTTTTCGAGATTCTCTGCAAAAAAAAAATCTTCAGAAAAATTTCATCATCTCGCTCACTTTCTGAAATATTCTTGAAAAGAAATAGATGTTGAGGTAGAGAAAAATATCAAGTTTGTAGACAAATTGAGTGCTCTTTATCATCAATTTTCTTTGAATGTCTCGAAGTTCAAGCAAAATACGGTATTCTTGCACTGATCCTTGGACGATCAGCAAGAAGTTTCACTTCTGCCGCGCGTGAATTTCACGCACCCTCTTTTTTTTCTAAGCTTTACAGGTGTCAAGTATTTTTATTAAATCATTATGATTTCAGTTTAAAGAAAAGTGCAAAGAAGAATAAAAAGAGCATAAAAATTAGTTCTATAGATCATGAGGATTGTCTAGAAAATGAAATTCACAAGTTTCAATCACACATCAATTGTTTGATATGTGAATAAGAATGAATGTTAGTAATAAATTAGGGAAAAATTCGCTTTCTACTTGGTCGATAAGGCGTGTAGGCCATTGTTTTGACTTCGTCCATGGCTATCTTCGTTGGGCATTGAATCCTCGACGGAATGATGCTTTTTTTTAATGTTTCGAGATCATATCCCATGAATTTTGAGGTTTAAAATCATTTTTTTTTAAATTTCCCTTGAAAAATGCTTATTTACGCGAGCGCTAACTGGAAAAAAAAGATAGGAAGCCCGGATCTGGGGAGTATTATTTTTTCGTAACGGAAAATGTCATTTTCACTTGGGAGCCGAAAAAAAAAATAGTCGTTAAATTTGGCACAGTCTAATATATATAGGGCATTCCACGCCAAATCGGACAGTTTTCCAACTTTGCATTTTTGATTTCCTCTATTTTCTGACATTTTCTTGTATCTATTGAAACACACTTCTCGGCCAAATTTGAGATTTTTCTGATCATCGGTTCGAAAGATATCGAATTTTGAAAAAACAGCTGTTTCTAGGGTTTTTGCTCATAACTTCCATGAAAATGGTCCAAATTCAGCGTTTTTTTTTGAAAATTCTCGTTTTTTCATGTACTTTTCGAAAAGAAATACAAAAAAATTATGCCAAGTTTTTTTCTGTATGATTTCTGAAATTAAAGATTTGAATTGCAATTTTGAAACTGTTTGTGTCCTTTGATTTTTTTGAAATTTTTTTATGTCAAACTTCCATCATTCTCGAAATTTTGAGCCCCGGTTGATCGTGGGCCTCGCGAAATTACTATTTTTTATCGATTTTTGAGAATTTTGAAAAAAAAATTTCGGTTTTATCCATTATTAAAACTATTTTTCGTTATTGTTTACTCTTTTTTGAGTATTTTTTAATTAATTTCTATCATTAATCGGAGTTTTAAAAAATTAACAGTTTAGGTTTGAAAGAATCGCAAAGAATGTTATTTATTTATTTTATTTTATTATAGGGGAGGGTGGGGCAAAATGGAACACTGGGGCAATGTGGAACGGTGGGGCAATGAGGTACGTGGGGGCAAAGTGGAACGATATTATAATATTAAGGGTTACATATAAAAAATATATTGAGGGTCGAAAAGCAGAAAGTCATATGCACCAAAATGGCGATTTCTATAGCAAAAGGTCGTATGTGTAGGACATACGACCTTCTGCTTTATGTGCGAAATTGAATAATCTTTTCCTCAATTCTCATATTGCATTTCAAGTAGGGGTGTGCGAATACTTAATGAATCGAATTGAATCGAATAGTGATATTCGATTCGAACATCGAACTGAATATTCGGGTGGTTCGAATACTTCAAATAATTTGAATACTTCGAATTATTCGAATAATTTGAATTCTTCAAATTATTCAAATAATTCGAATAATTCAAAGTATTCGAATTATTTAAATAATTGAAATTATTCGAATGCTTTGAATTACTTGAATTATTCGAATACTCTGAATTATTTGAATAATTCGAATACTGTGAGCTATTTGAATTATTGGAATACTTTGAATTATTTGAATATATCGAATATTTCGAATCGAAGGATCCGAATTCGATTCGAGGTAAATTATTCGAAATTTCGAATATTCGCACACCCCTAATTGCAAGAGCGGAGAGGTAAAACAGGAGAATCCTTTTTTTTTTCATTCGTTTCTTGAAAATATCTCGGGAATGAATTGAGATACGCCATTCTTGCTTTGATACTCTTTTGTAGCTCTTGTTATAGGGTTTTTTAAACCACTTTTCCCTATGTACATTTCCTCAGACGACCACAATCCTCAAGAATTAATAAACTCATTACACCCTTCACTTATATGTATGTAAGAGCCCTAGGAATGAGGCTACGATAACTCATTTAATGCCTGTATCTATCTTTGTATACAATTTTTCTATCATGTCAATAAAGAACTTTTTAAACTAAAAAAAAAAAAATTTGGTAGCTCTTAAAATTTCCAATACGAAAGGATGGAAACAGAATTACGCTATCTCAATCAGTTTCTAAGATATTCAGCAAAAACAAGTAATAGAAAAATAGCATTATCTTCGCAATCGAGCAACTTACGACAATTCTATTGGAGCCCTTCTTTGTAAAGAAGGGTAGAAAATTTCAAGAATTACTAGAGGACATAAAAGTGACATTGCACCATCTCACTTAGCTTTCGAAATATTCCCAAATAGTAATGACAAAAAAAAGAACCCTCTCTATTTACTTTGAACCTTCACTGAGTTATTAAGAGGATTTTTTTGGGGTTGAGGAAAAAATCCTCTCACCAGATCAGCTAAGCTACAAGGTAAATAGAAAAGGTTCATTCTTTATCATTGATGCTATTTTCTTATCCCTTGTGTTGCTGAATATTTTGCAAAATGATTGAGATAGCACAATTCCCTCCCTATCTTTTCCTGTAGAAAATTTCGAGAACTACAAAAAAGTAAGAGAGCAAGAATGGCCATCAATTTCTAAGATATTCTCGAAAACGAATATAGAAAAGATTATTCAATTTTGCATTAAAAGCAGAAGGTCGTATGTCTTATACATATGACTTTTTATCATAGCAATACTCATTTTGGCACGTACGATTTTCTGCTTTTCGACCCTCGATATATTTTTTATATGTAACCTTTGATATTATAATAGCGTTTCACATTGCCCCGCCGTTTCACTTTGCCCCACCCTCCCCTATAATGAAATAAAATAAATGAATAACATTATTTGTGATTTTTTTCAACTAAAACTGTTAATTTCTTTTAAAACTCCGTTTGATGATAGGAATGAATTCAAAATTACTCAAAAAAGAGTAAACAATAACAAAAAATAGTTTTAATAATGGATAAGACCGAAAAATTGTTTTCAAAATTTTCAAAAATCGAAAAAAAATAGTAGTTTCCCGAGGCCCACGATCAACCGGGGCTCAAAATTTCGAGAATTGATAGAAGTTTAACATAAAAAAATTTCAAATAAATTAAAAGACACAAACAGTTTTAAAATCGCAATTCAAATCTTTAATTTCAGAAATCATACAGAAAAACACTTCGCATAATTTTTTTATATTTTTTTTCGCAAAGTACATGGAAAAACGAGAATTTTCAAAAAAAAAAAGCTGAATTTGGACCATTTTTATGGAAGTTATGAGCAAAAACCCGTCAAAACAGCTATTTTTTTCAAAATTCGATATCTTTTGAACCGATGATCAGAAAAATCTCAAATTTGGCCGAAAAGTGTGTTTCGATAGATACAAGAAAATGTCAGAAAATAGAGGAAATCAAAAATGCAAAGTTGGAAAACTGTCCGATTTGGCGTGGAATGCCCCATATATATATATATATATATATATATATATATATATATATATATATATATATATATATATATATATATATATATATATATATATATATATATATATATATAATATATATAACACGCAAAAATAATCGTAATAGTTATAATATGACAATATTTTCCCGACAATCAAACGAAAAAGTTTTGTCTCTTATTTCACTCGAGTTTTCACTGGCTTCGGCGTTGTCCCCGACGATCTTCGGCCTCTCTCGCTGTTGGCCAACATCCATCAGTGTTAGCTGGTGTTGGACCAACTCCCTGGATGTTGCTCCGGTCCAGGCTCCTCCAGATCGTCCTTGACTCTGCTACCTTTGTTTGTGGGACTGGGAAAAATCCTTCCCAGTCCTACTCTCGTACTTTCCTCCAAATTTTGGAGGAAGATTGAGCAAAACTAAACAAAAATAATTAGTGAGGTCATCATCTTCTGCTGATCTCACTCTGGATTATGCTGACTTGACTCAAAATGAGCCCCATTCTCACCGGGTACCGTGAATTGCGGCCATTATCGGGATATTACTAAAAATAATTAATTTTTCAGAATTTTCTTGATTCTGTGACGGTAAAAACAGTCACAGGGTCATAACTATCATAACTTTGTAGAAAAAATCTGGCTCTGTTCTTAAAATTGAAATGCCTTTTGATAATCATTCCAACATCATATCCAGAATGAATGAAATCAAAAACATTACCTCAAAAGTGAGTGGAAAAGCATGGAGTGCTTCCATTCATTTTTATTCATTTTCGGACGAGCTATCGTCTTGGTGCCTAACAGTTTCCATTATATTTCAGTACATTACATACTGAATGAATTAGTGACGAGAAACGTTCTTAAATAATTGAAGGACTCAGAACTGGGATGAATTTTTTTCCACCGGAATAAATATTTCTACTTTCTCCATCTCAGATCGAGGGATAAAGGAGCAAACACCATCACCAGAAGAGCTTAATGCGAACTTTCCGATGTTCTGATCATGCAACCTCAGCATGAATAAAGTATGCTAGTGGAACTGAATGGAAAAATGAAAACAAAACTAAATTTCACTCACAGACGATGTATCAGTACCACCGGTGACGATGATGCCAAGTGGACTATCTTTAGGTTTCGATATTTCCACAGTTAAGGGCTTGCCAGCGGCTGCTTTCGGATTGCTCGTGTCTGTTTGTGTATCATTCACCTTTGGTATTGCAGCTGGCTGCTTCATCTCTGCAACATAGATGATGTGACAATTCCTAGGTAATGGAGAGTATAACATAATCATGGAATAGGGAGCATTCAATTGCCATCAACAAATTCTGTACATTTTTCCCACAATCACATGCCGAAAGAACTTCCCTGAAGAAGGAATCAATCAGATCTAACCGGTCGAGTGTTGAAATATTCAGAAAGTTTTCTCCGTCATTTTACCCCGAGTAATTTTACCGTGACTGTCAACTGACGGTCACAGTGGTCATTATTGCTGATGACTAGAAACCCTTGCTTTTGATAATTAAGATTCCCCTGAGACAATGCCCCCAAATAATAATTAGTATCTGTGGACTTAGCAGAGGTGGAAAAATTGAAGATTGAATAAAAGTATTAGTTAAACTTCATTTCACCGTGTTTCCAGTTATTGACCCTCACTTCCGAAATTCCCTAGTATTCCCTTTTTATTGTGAGACCAAAGCTCACATAATGTATTTAATTCATCATTATTCGTATTCTCGGAATAACTTTCAATTTTGTATTATGGTTTCCAGAACCTGAGGAAGCCTCAATAAAGCAGGCGAAACGTCGTTCATTTGACAATTATTTAGTATTGTTAAATTAATTTTTCCACCGTCCCATGATCCCAAAGACAATAGTAATTCAACATGGGAATGAGAAACATAATTGATTGTAATAAGAAGGGTTTCTATGATAATATCAGACAAGGATACGGAGATTATGGATGCAGAAGATTGAAAGACTGGCGAAATAACGCGAAGAAACTATCAGCAATGACAAATAGAAGGATTTGCCTACTGGAGTGCAAAAGGAACGAGGTAACACCTACACACATTAACAATAACATCAAGTTAATAACCTCATTGCAATTGGAGTATCATCCATATAAGAGAGAGGCCGAGAACATTGCCAACAAGTTCAAAAATTCCATCTTGAATTTGGAAACCAAGATAACAGTGTTCAAAATCAAAACCCTGGAGAAAAGTATTGTTGAAATTGAAACCCAGCTGAGGGTTCTTCTAAACAAGTAGAGGCGTTATATCCTGTGCGTTATTTGCAAACCCCACTCCTTATGCGACATTTAATATTTTGCCAATTCAATTGGCAAAATGCTTCCGAATGAAATTTAATACGGTATTCATGAAATTACTATTTATATCTCTCATTATTCCAAATGCAGTAACAAAATATGATCTTCTCAACAAATATGTACTTATGAGGACAAATTCAATGATGGTTTGATCTTTGGTGAACTTTATTTATTCATTGTTTCCACAAAAAAAAACCATCGATTTTTCAATCATAAATGGATGATCGTACGATAAATCTGAAAAATTGAAGTTCAGGTTCCAAATAGGATTTCTATTCTTTCCGATTGTCATCATTTTGTAGAAAAAATTGTCTACTTTCGCATGGTGAAATAAAAAATAGTAGTGTTCCTAGGGAGGAAGCTAAGAAAAACCGTGATTTTTGAAAAAACTAAGTTATCGAAAACTCTTACGAGAGACTGCCTCTGAAAAATCTGACATTCTCACCATTTGTGGGGCTCATTGAGATGAATCTTTTAAGCTGAACTTGGGCGGAATCGCTCCAGTAGTTTTCGAGATATAACCTCTTTTCATAAAATGGTTTTTGTGCAATATTTCAGAAACTACTGGAACGATTTCGCCCAATTTCAATACCAAACTTTTCGTTCACTAGATGCACAAACTCACGAAATTTCGAGTCTCTAACTCAAATAGTTTTTGAGCTATCGTGTATACAAAATTCAGGATAAAAAACACTGTAATTGAAATTATTCGCAAACGAAAAATCGCAGCAAAATTTACCCCGAGTGAAAATTGTGTGTTCAAATGAGATGAATTTCATCGCTGAGAGTGGGGGCTGTGAATCAATTTTTTGCGGAGAAAAATCGAAAAAACGATTTTACGAAAATTTGATTTCTCTCGAAAAATACTCAACCGATTTCGCTCAAACTTCACGGAGGGCAATTTGCATGGGGAGAGAAAGTACTGTTAAATTTTCAGGTCACCAAGTATTACCGTTCCCGAGCAATGAGCTGATATCTGTCACACGAACACACACACACACACACACACATACATACAGAAATTCTCTTTGAATGTCATTTCTCGACGTTCTGGAATATTCTGAGTCATATTTCGATGAAATCTCGAGATCGAAAAAAATCGCGTTTACAATGCTTCCATTCGGAAGCAAAAACGGTTTGTTTGAAGACATTGAACATAAAGTCAATGAAGTGTACGAAGCAACGTTCAGACTTATCAGACAAATTAACAAAAAGAAACTCAATTCTCTCAAAAATGATAGTTTGACAATCAAGATATAGACGCACCAAGACACGGCGTTGTTCAACTTCACTCCGACCGTTTTACCTGAAGAGGTGAAACGTGTTTTGTGCTTGGAACCGAAGTTTGGGCTTGAAGTTAACACCGAGAAATTACCAGTCCGCCGAGTTATTGAAGATCTAGAGCTGTGCATCCAAAACTTGACAGTCGAGGGTGTAGTTGATGAAGCTCAAAACGAGGGGAAGAATAAAATCAGGGCCGAGGACATTAAGGTAATTCCGAACTTCTACACCAAATCCAACAAAAAGAGAAAAAACCAGTTGAGAGACGACGTAATTGCCACGAGGAAGTTTTTCAAAGTTAATAATGATCTAATTCTAGCGAGATCAGACAAAGGCAATGCGACGGTGGTAATGAGTGAAGAAGAGTACTTGCAGGTGATGAAGGAAAGGCTCAACGACGACATAACATACGAAAGAATTAACAAAGATCCCACTAAGAAGCTTGAAACAAGAGCGAACTCGATAATTGAAGCACTACTGGAGAATGAGCTTATTGATGATACATTAGCCAAGTCATTAAAAGCACATAACTGTGTCATACCAAAAATGTATCGATTGAGAAAGGTCCATAAGACAGGCTGTATGCTCAGACCAGTGGTGAGCTGCATCAAAGCACCTAGTTATAAGGTAGCAAAACTGCTCCACCAATTACTGGAAGAAGTAGGGAAAAGCTCACGTTATACCATAAAAAACTCCTAGGAGTTTGTGAGTGTTGCTAAGGATATTGTACTACCGAAAGGCTACGTGCTAATCTCCCTTGATGTAGTTTCGCTCTTCACTAACATCCCCAAAGAGCTAGTATTGAAGATAGTGGAGGATTCATGGGAAGAATGGGCACCAAAAATCAAAGCCCCTAAAGATGTTATTTTAGAGATGATAAGGTTCTGTTTCGATGCCAGTTACTTCACTTTCGACGGAGAATTGTTCCTACAAACGGACGGAAGTAATATGGGCAATCCAGCAAGCCCAATACTGGCAGCCTTAGTAATGGACTTTGTCATTTCCAAAGTAATGGACAAAATACATTTTGAAATCCCATGGATCAAATTGCATGTTGACGACACAATTTTACCTGTCCCTGAAGAATTGATCGACCTTACTGTAAAGAAGTTTATCTCAATCCATGAGCGTATTCAGTTCACAGTAGAAAAAGAAATTGATGATTCTCTTTGTTTCTTGCACATTAAGGTCCACCGAATGGAAAATGGGAGCCTCAAGCTCAACTGGTATCGTGAACTCACCAGTTCAGGTAGAATTATCAATTTCTCGTCCAACCACCTGACCACACACAAGATTGGTGTCGTTTCTAGGATGTTACATCGAGCCGTAGGCCTAAGCCATGAAGATTTTCATGATGAAAACATCGCTACTGTGAAAGTGATACTGAGAAATAATGGCTACCCATAAAAGTTCACCAACAGATGTATTAAACAGTTTAAAGATCGAAGAAACTCAGAACATCAGAAGAAGTCCCCAGATAAGAAGAAGTGCTTCAAGTTTCCACTAGTCGAAAGACTTTCTCAACAGGTGACTCGCTGTTTGCTGAGCACTGACTCAAAATTGGTATTCTACAGCATCGAAAAGTAGGAGACCTTTACTCAAAATTGGAAGACCAAGTGCCCTTGAAAGAAAGATCAGGAGTGGTGTATAAGATACCCTGTCAGTGCTCTAAATGCTACGTTGGACAGACCGAGCAAAAGTTAGAAGCACGGATAAAGCAACACAGGAATGACTGCGCTCCAAATAAAATCTTAAAAAAGGAAAAAACAGGTTTAGCAGTCCACCATTTCAACACAGGTCACTCGTTTCTCTTCGATGAAACGACCATTTTGGATACCGAGCTAACTTGAAATAACTGATGATTGAAAAATTGATGGGCTGATCAATAGAAACTGGCCGGCATGACAAGTACAGTAAGAACACAGAAGTAGGGTTACTGTCAAGTATAAACACTGCAATGTTTGCGAAATCTCTTTTGCATGGATTTAATTTCCGATTGGATATAATTAATTTTATGGTGACTATATGCTAATGATGTCAAGGTATTGATGTTTGTTTCAATTTTATTCCTTCGTTCAATTGGTTAGTCAATGTAATAGTTTTGACAAATTAGTGTATCAGCAATTTTGAGGTTAGAGTGACAAGAATGTCAACAAAAGAGATAAAGGAAAAAGAACAGAAATTAAAGATATAATGTTATTGTGAATGTTTTTCTAACGAACTCCCTGGTGGATCATGCGACAGGGCAGTCGATTTTTCCATGGAATCGACCGTAATTCGATCCCTAGAGCTTAGGACGATCCGTGTTACAGCAAGGAGCCGTCAATTCGTCGACAAATTGCCTTCCAAGCAATGAATAATGACATATTTATTTGAGATATCCTAATATTCCCAAGTTATCGTTCACTCTCTGAACTGAGATTGCGTACAAATATTGCTGCATTTTAACGGAAAATTCTGGAAACATATTTGCAGCCAAACTAACGGCAACTATGCAGCAAAATTTGGTGAAATCTTGCTGCAACGCTTCCTGTAATTTGACGAGAGAAATTCGCACCGAAGTTTCTGAAGGATGAAGCCTGCTGTCAGAATATGAATATAGATGGTGTTGAGTTCATAATCTTCCTACACATTTGATTTTTCTACATAACATGAAATACGTATAGTCCAGTCAAATAAGGAAACAAATTGCATCAACGTTCCAGTGCTCAAAAAAATGCAAAAAATATGAATGGGTAGGTTTTAGAGTGAAACGTAACCGTTCTAACAGCTTTTAGTACAAACTATCCTTTTTTATTCATAGAAAATGTTAAAGTTTAGCGAATTGCGTTTTTCCGTTGATTAAGTAATTGGTGGTTTCAATTTGTCATTCGCATGATCGGCTTCACTTTTTCTTTAACAAGCTGGTCTTGATAGATATTTCAACCATCTCATCCCAAAAATGAGTTTTATGCTAATATCTCGAAAACAGCAAACAAAAGGAAAAAAAGTTCAGAACAAAAGTTGAAGATTTCCAAAGTATCCACAAAATTGTTCAGATATTTACCGTTCAATGTTTTATTGAACGGCTCAGATGCGTAAAATATCCGAAAATCATGAGAATATCGTGAAAATATGAAAATTTCCATTGTTTAACATTTCTCTCCTTGAAACGTATCTACAGAACATGAAGAATGGATTGAGAGATGCAGATTTTTATTCCATTGACTTACTCAAAAGTCTTTCAAGAATTGATTTTCACAATTCATTATTTTGCTATTGGAATTGATTTCTTTTGCCTATAAACATTGGTCGCAAACTTTTGCACAAGTAAAATTTTTTCCTTCCGAATTTCTATTGGAGAATAATGAGTTCGAAAATTTCATTCTTCAATAACTTCGGAGTACATGGATGAAAAAAATTGGTATCTCTCAATTCATTCTTGATGTCTTGTTGATACGTTTAGAAGAAATAATGAATTGAAAAATAAGATTTTTGGATCTTGAGCTGCGAGGGAAAGCACGTTGCTGAGCGGGTCAAGTTGAGGGAAATACCCAATTAATTTTCAAGGACGAGGAGTATTCAGGAGATTATTTTTTAAATTCTAATTTTGGCAAATGGGTGCATCACCAAAAAATCCGCATGCTCCGTATCATAATTTTTGCTTTCAGTTTCTAAAAAAATTATCCATTCCACACTTAGCTTTGGATTGAAATATCTCGAAAACTACTCACAAGTTATCGAGACATGCTGCGGATATAATATAACGAAAGGATTATCGAATAAAATGAACGAAACTCGGTTTTTCTACGCTTTATAATTTTTAAGATATTAATTCTTTCATGCAAAATTCAGGAAGGATGCTCGAGCGCTCATTCATTTACTTTCATGCCTCGTACGTCGTTTCTGAACTACTCAGTAAGAAATTGATATCTCGGAAACTACAGGTCGCAGAAAAATAGGGTTTCGATGATGCTATTTATTATTCTTTCCTCTAAATTTCATTCACAGCATGTCTCGATGGATTCTGCATAATTTTTGAGATATCACAATCCAAAGCCCGGTGTAAAGTGGTCAATGGCTCATGTACCAAAAACAGCCGAAGGTATCTGAATATGCCCCTTCCTTTACCAAATTATGAGGCTGGCATGGGGGAAATTTGGAAGTAAACGTGTCAAGCCCCCACTGGGATCTCCCAAGTATGGAGGTGGGAGGGGGGGGGGGGGGTCAGACTAACTCAGGTAACAGGATTGATTTAGAGATAAAATTTATAAATAATGTGAACTTCGTATTTTATCGAATGAAAACTCTGGTGATACAATATCGTGAGCTTAATGATTCGGGTTATACAAACTCATAAATAGGGGAGACCGGGGCAAAGTGGGGTACCTGAGGGAAGGGTTTTTAGGGTCCAAAATTTGGTTTCATCTTCATTTTTATCTATGCTTCCGTTTTTTCAATCGATGAAGCCACGTCGATCATGTTGAACCCATTGAGGCAAAATGGGGTATCCAAAAAAAAATTGAAATTCCAAAAAAAGTTAAGATTTGTGAGAAATTAAAATATCTGCTTCGTTCTCCCTCTTTGCCTCATACTCGATACCATAATTTTCAGCAAATATCCCAACCTTCACCTTCGGCCCCCTTAACAAATCGTCCCCCCCCCCTCTAGCGTGGCTGTAAAACCCGATACGGCTCAAAATACCGTCCCCCAATCCGCCTGGAGAGTAGCTCAAAAGACAAATAGATATGGACACCAGATAGGTTTTGATGCTGCTGGACCTATCTAACCAGACCAACGGTAAAATTATGGAAACGATAACGGTAAACTCTCTAGGGGATTGAGGAAATGCCAGAGAAAAGGGTGTCGGAAAAGGGGGTTGCGGCTTGTGCTAGGCTAGTTCAGCTTCGCGGAGAGAGGGCGTAGGTCTAGGGCACACTCAGAAGTCGCCGAAAATGAGATAAAACACTAATAAAATCATAGAAAGATATCCGAACCACAGAACGAGAGTTTAGGGCTAGGAATAGAGTAATAAATGAGTACGAGACGAATAATATCCTTACGTGTTTCGCTATTGCATAAAGAAGACCAAAATCATACAAAATATCTGATAGTACATCAATTAATTACATTATTATCCCCATTATCGAAAAAGTATCCAATTCTACTAAATAACTAGCGAAAAGTGCCTTTTCTAAAGAGATTCCCAAACTATCGGTTCATAATCCCTGAACGCCATTAAAAAGGCCAAATCAATCAATTAATCCATCGAAGAATTCAAACAACTCAAAAAGTACTTGAAAAGACTAATTAGAGCGAGAGAGAGAGAATAATCGCAGAAAATCGAGATAATTACGTAAATTTCTAAATTTGTGCCTAAAATCGCTGATAACGTCGATTTATAGCGAAAGGTACAAAAATGCCCCAAAATCTGGCAAAGATAATTTTTATAGATGATTATCTATAAGGTAAATTGGGCGGAATTCCCCTAAAGGTACTCGCTAGTACTGATTAATGAATATTCTCAATTGTTATTATTATTTATCTCATGCGCCATTGAGAGACTCATACGCCCTCACGTCTCCATGAACTGGCGTAAAAGATAATCGGCGACATGATTAATCCCATCATTATTTTGGGCTAATAGCATTTCCTTCAAAAATGCTTCGAGGGAACCGGAGATGCCTAAAAGCTCCTAATTCGGTGAGAGATATAGGGGATTATTTATTGTGCATCGATTAGCACAAACAAGTGGATAATAGTATTGCTTTTCAACTGATATAGCTCTTTCTGCTAATACTTTAGCAATATGCTTCCGAATGGAAGTTATTCATTCAATTTGTCCATTATCGTGTGATTCTCAATGAATTTCATATCTCGTAATTGTCTTTTTTGTATTTATCGATTTTTTACTAATCGATAATCAGATGTCATTCGAGTTGGTTGAAGTTATTCGTTCCTTTCTGATCTCTAGTTTCAGAGATCATTTGCATAACGATTTGTTCATTACAACGGTAACCTTTTCATACAAAAGTGCTTCACGGAGACTAATTTCAAGTGGCCGAAGTATGTTATTATTATATTTATTAACCCACAATAAAAAACTTAATTTGTTAAATGGACTTCAATATCTTACTTAGCAGTACAGCACACTTTCGATGGAGTGCCCTTCCTTTCGATGTGAGCTCCGATCATATCCCACCACGCTTGCTATCTCATTCCTTTGGCGGCACTATTGCAAACGTGCGACACGTTCGCGATAGTGCCGCTGAGCAATGAGGTTCAAAAATCGAAGATTATTCTCTATGATTACCGGATTCATTTCAATTTTATGAGTTAATATACTGATTGTTTATAGGTATGTTGGAAAAAACATTAACAACATCAAAATATTATCATATCGCAACGTTTCGCTGGATAATGCCAGCTTCTTCAGGCTCTGAAACCAAACCTTGAAGCTATTTATTGTTCAGCTAAGCGTTCCAACAATATGTCGCGATTTGACAATATTTTGATGATGTTTATGTTTTTTCAATATCCCTATGAACAATCAGTAGATTATGCTGTATTATTGATTCTATTGTGCAGTTACATTCTTACGATAAAGACAAAGCCGTTGGCACTATATCGAACGTGCGGCACGCTCGCAATAGTGCTGGCCTACTGATATATAGTTGGGGAAGCTCATTTCTCGGGCATTGTTCCCCTACGGTCCCCTGAGTGGCACTATATCGAAAGTGTACTGTATATGATTGAATAATTATATCGATTGAGGATAGTATATTGAGGTGAATATTAGGCGAGTACCAGATGCAAATTATCGACCTTGTTTCCTCTATTGCCTAACCTAACTCAAGTACTCATGAATTCTGTCCTGAATTCAGAATACTGACCTGAATATTTAAAAACTAGCATTTATGAAGCGATAGATAACTTCTGCTTGCGGATTCGTCATCTATTCAAAACTCAGAACTCAATAATGGCTGAAAACAGGAGTTTCTCAGATGGATGTATTTCATGCATTCTTTTTCGATCCAGTGATCTGGCAGAACTATTGATGATTTCAATCAATGCAGCATTCTATTCTCTATCCACTCAGAGCCTCAATACCTTCAAAAGCACTGATATAACTTTTTCGAAACCATCATCAAAATATCAAATTTTGACAAATTCACTAAAATAGCAATAACTCGAGAAATAATTATGCAAATAAGCTCAAAACTGACAAGCATCTAACTGATACAACTCTTGAGATAATATATGAGTGTAAATAAAATCAGTTGGATAGTTTCCACAAATTCCATTAAAAACTGATTTTCGAAAAATGGACAAATCTCAAAAAGTACTGATCCGATTCTTTCCAAATAAAGCTTAAAAAATAGAGTTCATCGAGAGGAAGTTTCCCACAAAATATGAAATTTTTCTATGAAACCGTTTTACTGTAGTTGAGGCTTTTATGCACATACGGACACACACACACACACACACATACACACACACACACAGACATGTGCTAAAAATGTCATTTTCTTTCTCTTTAGACCATCTTGAGTATCTTCTATTAAAAAAATTGGAATCGAAAATTGTCATGATTACATAGCTTCCATTCGGAAGCAAAATCCCATGAAGATAACCCAACCATGGAGGAATCCACCGAAAGATTCCATAGATAAAGATGATTCTCCTTCGCATTAGTTGCGAGAGAATATTCGAGTGTAACGCTCGTGAAAGCGCGCCTAAATTTCTCCCTAGTCGGTTGCTAGGGAGTTTCCCCTAGCCTAGGGAATACTCGGGTTGGGCTGGGTCGCTGGGCGCAAGTGCCACTCAGCCGTCTTCACACTAGATTAGGTGTGAAGGAGAGAGAAAGAGAAAAAGGCATAAAGACGGAAAACAGACTTCGATGCCTGTAGAGAAAGGCACTCGGGAATTCTCAGAATTCTGGCTGGCGTTATTTCTCCGAATCGATGGGAGAAATAACTCGACAGCGTAAACATGCATGCTTTTATCTCAGATAGAGGTCACTATATGATTCGCGTGAGAGTGAGAGAGACAGCAACAGCTGAGAATTTGGAAGAATTCTAACAGCTGTGTGTATGAGAGAGAAAAAACGTGCAAATGAGTGAGAACGAGAGAGAGAACCATAGCAACGCATTACGAAGGGTTTTGCGTTCACCATGCGTGCGAGAGAGATAGCCATAAGGAATCGAATGAGTGTGAGAGAGACAGAGATAACCAGCTCTACCCAAGCGTGGGGAGCACGTGTTTTACGTCATTGCACCAGCCAATGATGCCTCGCTGAAAAATGCTCCAAAATCCCTGAAAAAAATCCTGAAAACATCGGGAAAAATTTCTATTGTTTCATTCTTCTCATTATCTCCTCTGACCATTAATTACTGGAAGATATCCGGCCAGGAGAGATAAAGAGAGCCGGGGAAAATGGTAAATCCACGAGGCACGTCGTTTCGCGTCTTACTGCATTCCTCCTTGTTTTATCCACTAAAAAATTCCTGAAACTCGCGAAAATAACGGAAAATGACTCGCGTGATTTTCTTTATTTATTCTCTCAATGGCCTCATTAATTCGCGAGATATCCGGCCATGAGAAAATAGAGGAAAACGAAGGAATTAAGAGGGACGCTACAACCACGTGTAGCGTCTCATCGCAATTTTATTCACGGCACTCGGAATTAATTAATTAATAACGCTCGCAATATTAATCGATAAGAAATCGACTCACCATCGTTTCCCGCGGCGTTTGAGCACTTTTGAGGAAAACTGGGGTTTTGGAGACTTGTAATTTTCGCGAAAACACGAGTTATTTGGGAGCAGAGACACGAACGATGCTCTCTGCTACGCGCCACTTCACGAACTGAATATTTCGGGAATGCGTTGAGTTGAGTTGAGTGGTGGGGCCAGCCATTATGCTGTGCCCTCGCACTACTCCGAGATACTTATAACGCACTCATGCGTATGTACTTAGGCGGAAGAATTCAAATAAAATTGTTTTCTCCCGTATTTAATCTTTAATTCTTTTCTTCATCCATTTTTCAGGTAAAATTAGGGGGTTTAACGGGAGTAATTTTGGGTCGGTAGAGGGTTAATAGGGGGTGGTTTTGAGTGGATTTACGGAAACTATGGTGGCTCGAAAGGAGGATAAAATTTTTTAATAGATGAGGGAAATTGCTGGAAAATTGGATTTTTGGGAGACACATTCGGCTTAATATTTTTGAGCCTTTTTAGGGAGGTGTTTTCCCTTCTTCCCGTGGTGGGTAGTCACCATCAGAGGGACACGTCTCCCGAGGAATGAACGGACTCGCCTCAGCGGCAACGTAAACCCGAATTTGGCAATTCCTTTAGGAGGGTGGGTTATTCCCTGCCTCCAGACCTTCCATCCGAGGGCCCGATCATTCCCAAAAAATTTAGAGCGTGACTCCTCTCAAGCCGACCTCTGCAGTCACCCTTGAGGACAACCAAGAGGGTGGTCGGGAAGCCCCGGAAAACACGTTATCTTGGTCAATTAACCCTAGATACTTCCGGGCCCTCTCTTCCACCACGAGATAACCGAAAGGTACTGCACTTCAGAGAATCGGACGATAAATGGGGTGGCAGTACTATGGTAGTAATTATTTCGGTATTTTCATGGGAACTTACGTAGTTTTCGGTATTCTTTCACTAAATACTCTAGGGAACCATACCAAGGAGCCTTAAGTCAGTTTTTCCTCATGACCTGGAGGATTTTATGCTCAATACATCGAAGATAGCCATAGTCAGGCTATCCTCATGCCCTGGAGGTTTTTAGGTAGCCTTAGGTCAGTTTATCCTCGTGACCGGGAGGACTTTCGCGAATTTCTCTCTCTCTCCTCACGAACATTTTTCTCCCTTAAAATACAGGTGGCGTGGGAAAAAAACCACGTCACAGATTTTTTTGTTTTCCAGTAATTGATCATTCTGCTGAGTATTCGAAGTATTTTTGCGGAGATAGTTCATTTTTATCGCATTTCGAGCAAAGTGGGGTGCATGAAAAAAACTGAAATTGTATAAGAAACTGAGATTTCCTTTTTTTTTATTAATTGATATTCTGTTCAAAAAAATTGAGTTGAACTTTGCTAGTTTTGCAGAAAGTGCAAATGTTTTGACATTCTTCCTCAGCTTCATGTGTGCCTGAACTCCCTGTAGATTTAGAAGCCAATCGGTTGGACCGTTTTTTTCCCAAAAGATCGGAGTTTTAGCAAAATTAAAGGAACGCTCTTTTGTTCCTCAAGGATATCCTTGTGGCAGGTTCAAATGATCGACTTTATTTTTTTTTTCCTCTTAGTTATTATGATTACTATAACTATTTCGATTTTTTAACATTTTATCGATACTAGAACGATGTCCGAGATGATGAATTGTTAATAAATAATATTATGAATATTCAATATTGTTCCACATTTGACTTACGCTGTCCCAGCATCGAGGACTGGGATTGGAGGATTCTCGGATTTCAAATACCAATATGGCCACCATTGATGTTTTCATGCAATCAATTGAATTAATCGTCACTATACGCCCGGTAATATACATTTTTCACGATTTCAAAGAAAAAATAGACATTCTGACGAACAAAAAATATATAAGGTTATATGATGAAAAAATAGATCTGTGACCATGAATTTTTGAAGTGAAACTGAATCTCGCTCATGGAATTTCAATGTTAATTCAATCGTTTTCAAAATTTAATTTCGGCCTTATTTGTCTGGTAACATGGGGTAAACAAAATTTTTTTTAAATCTACTCATGCTATTCTATCGAAAGTGACCAAAATTGAAAAGGAAAAATAGATTGCCCAAACCACAAGGATATCCTTAAACATCAATTCATGATGATGAAGACATGAGATGATTTTTTTCGTTATTTTTCGGTGATTTTTTATGTGTAGATGGGGTGAGTTGGTGGGCGAGAAAGAGGGAGGGAGCACGTCAAATTGCACAAGGGTTCCATAGAAAATCACGAAAAAAGAAAATCTCCGGACTTAGTCATCATTAATTGATGTTTAAGGAACAAAGAAGCGTTCCTGTAATTTTCATTACAGCTTCGAGCATAAGGAAAAAGAAACTATCCAACTGATTTAGCTTCAGAATTGACAGGGTGTTTAGGCGTTTATTGAGATAAGAAAAAACGCTGAAACATCAGTACTTTGTGACGGTTTTTACCGTCACAGAATTAAGAAAATTATGAAAAATTAATTAATTTTATTGAAATCGCGATAATGGCCGCAACTCGCGGTACCCGGTGAGAATGGGGCTCATTTTGAGTCAAGTCAGCATATGTCCAGAGTGAGGTCAGCAAAAGCTAATGACCTCACTAATTGTTTTTGTTTATTTTTGCTTAATCTTCCTCCAAAAATTTGGAGGAAAGTACGAGAGTAGGACTGGGAAGGATTTTTCCCAGTCCCACAAACAAAGTAGCAGAGTCAAGGACGATCTGGAGGAGCCTGGACCGGAGCAGCATCTAGGGAGCTGGTCCAACACCAGCCAACACTGATGGATGTTGGCCAACAGTGAGAGAGGCCGGAGATCGTCGGGAACAACGCCGAAACAGTGAAGAAAAAGACTATTTATCGGTGAAAACTCGAGTGAAATAAGAGACAAAACTTTTTCGTTTGATTGTCGGGAAAATATTGTCATGTTGTAGCTATTATGATTATTTTCGCGTGTTATATATATTATATATATATATATATAGTAAACTCAGTGACGTTAAGGAGAGTAGTGGGGGACTCGCGTGACTATTGGTCGAGTTGGGCCTCGGCTCTACCGAAGTTGAGCGGGAACGGCCGAGAGCACCCAACACAACTCGTGGGAGAGAAGACTCGTTCTTCTTCTCCCGGGACACCGTGGCGGCCACATCGTGTAGAGACTATTGAGAGAAATTAAAGAAAAGTACAAGGAAAATGGTAGAGAAATTCAAGTAATTAAAAAGAGAAGTTAAAGAGGCCAAGACGGAGGAAAGATAGCGCAAATAGAGTAAGGTACGCGAGTCCCCGTATAATTGATATTTTGAGTTATAAAGTAAAGAATTTTGAGTAAAAGGTAAAGAGTAGAGGAAACGTAGAGTTAGTGTCTGTTTGGGGTGTTTTCACTCAAGCAGAATTAAAGTTATTTTTGTTGATTCTGAGTTACGTTCACGATTAATAATTAAAGTGAAATAATCCTCGTATTATTCCTGAAAAATTCCTATTTTCTTTGATTTAAATGTACTTATATTATTTTTTTGAATATATCTAATTTTTGTTATTTAAACCGAAATTTTCAGGAGTTTGTGTAAAGTTTTTTCGTTTGTCCGAATACCCAAAGGGAGGGTATCGTCCCCTCCCCCCCTTGAGACAATATAGGAGTCTCGTGTAAGAAAGCGGGTTAAATTAGAGTCTTTTCAGGATTTTTGTTGTTCATTAAAATCAAATAAAACTTGGGGATTTGTCGTTTTCCCCCAAATTTGTGGAATTTTTCAAAACGACTGGCGCCCATTTTTTCAAGAAGGCAAATTAATTGGGAAATAATTGAGTAAAATTTTCGATCATTAAATTGGGTTTAAATAAAGGATTTTTTCAGTGCCTTTAACAGTTGGCTCAAGGTCAGTGAGCAAACCGTTACAACTTTGTGCAATATTTGCAAAATTCAGCTCGATTTTGGAAAAAGACGAAGAAAAATCATTTTCCGGTACTATTTGAAACCAATTTTGCGAATAGAAAAAAAATAGTTCACGACAGAACAGCACAAGACACTTACAGAACACCGATTCAAGTTCACAAAGCCCACCATCCATTCGATGTGCGATCAGTAGTTCACGAGATATCGCTGATCAAAGACAAAAGTGTCCTTCATTCTACTGCCGATATCTCGATAACAAATGGTGGTAGAGAGATGAAAGATAATGAAATTAAAGCTAAAGGATTAGGCTAAACGACCCTGACACGGGTTGAGTCGGAAATTTTTTTTGAAGACCATGCACCATTTTGAAATATTAAAATTATTCTAATTTTGTTTTTTCCACTTTTATTCCTTTTTGCGTCATGGGTAATTCCCAAAACTTCATGAAAATGAACAGTGGAGTAGACCTGAATTGCTCCAAAAGAAAAAAAAAGTGCCATAAAATGTAGGTACCCCACTTCCTCGGTCTCCCCTATAAGCTTCCAATGATATTGAACAAAATTAACTTGAACATTAAATTACAATTGATACAGAGGAAAAATTCTGAATTTCTAACAATTTATTATAAACAAAAAAGAAGAGCGCTTCACGTTCACCCCTGTCAACTCCAAGACTATACAATTGGGAAAAACTAATGATATTTGTGCTGTTTGATTCACTGTGAGTCCATCTACCAAATTTGATTGGATTTGATTCTGTCATTCGATAGTAATTGAAACAAGAATAAAAAAAAGTAGTAACTGTCACAGTCCGACACATGCAATATTCGAAGTTATTAACTCTAGACTGGTCAACATATGAGTGTAGCGCCGCGCTCCACTGTTTTTGCTTCCGAATGGAAGCATTGTAAACGCAATTTTTTTCGATCTCGAGATTTCATCGGAATATGACTCAGAATGTTCCAAAACGTCGAGAAATGACATTTTTAAAAAATGTCTGTATGTATGTGTGTGTGTGTGTGTGTGTGTGTTTGTGTGACAGATATCAGCTCATTGCTCCGGAACGGTAACACTTGGTGACCTGAAAATTTAACAGTACGTTCTCTCCCCATGCAAATTGCTCTCCGTGAAATTTGAGCGAAATCGGTTGAGTACTTTTCGAGAAAAATCAAATTTTCGAAAAATCGTTTTTTCGATTTTTCTCCGCGAAAAATTGATTCACAGCCCCCACTCTCAGCGATGGAATTCATCTCATTTGAACACACAACTTTCACTCGGGGTAAATTTTGCTGCGATTTTTCGTTTGCGGATAATTTCAATTACAGTGTTTTTTATCCTGAATTTTGTATACACGATAGCTCAAAAACTATTTGAGTTAGAGACTTCAAATTTCGTTAGTTTGTGCATCTAATGAACGAAAAGTTTGGTATTGAAATTGGGCGAAATCGGTCCAGTAGTTTCTGAGATATTGCACAAAAACCATTTTATGAAAAGAGGTTATATCTCGAAAACTACTGGAGCGATTTCGCCCAAGTTCAGCCTAAAAGATTCATCTCAATGAGCCCCACAAATGGTGAGAATTTCAGATTTTTCAGAGGTAGTCTCTTGTAAGAGTTTTCGATGACTTAGTTTTTTCAAAAATCACGGTTTTCCTTAGCTTCCTCCCTAGGAACACTACTATATTTCATTTCACCATTCGAAGGTAGACAATTTTTTCTACCAAATGAGTACATTTTCTTCTGACGACAATCGGAAAGAATAGGAATCCTATTTAAAATCTGAACTTCAATTTTTCAGAGTAGTCGTACGATCTTCCATTTATGATTGAAAAATTGATTGTTTTTTTTGTAGAAAAAGTGAATAAATAAAGTCCACCAAAGATCAAACCATAATTGAATTTGTCCTCATAAGTACATATTTGTTGAGAAGATCATATTTTGTTACTGCATTTGGAATAATGAAAAACATAAATAGTAATTTCATGAATACCGTATTAAATTTCATTCGGAAGCATTTTGTCAATTGAATTGGCAAAATATTAAATGTCGCATAAGGAGTGGGGTTTGCAAATAACGCGAAGGATATAACGCCTCTGCTTGTTATTCTTTTATGATCAATCGGTTGAGTGGAAAATTCTGAAAATATTTGACTTCCATCGTTGAAGTGTTTAGAAAATTCTCATGATTCCTGAATTAGGTATCTTACAAATTTGGAAAAGAGATAAAATAAATTCTAGGGGCTGGAAATTTTGTTTGCAATGCTAAATAAGATTATCCGATGAGCGACGTTGGCGAAAACACTCTGAGCGCACTTGGGCAGTGTAGAGGGGATTCAGCACCATCGCAGCTCAAATAACACAGCGGCAAATCCCTCATTACCCGACTAGAGTAGTTAGGTCGTGCATGTTGACCAGTCTACACTGTAAAAAAAATATAAGTGGAAATATGTGATAAGTAGAAAAAGTACTTGCAGCCAGTACATAGGAATATCTGGACTCGAGTAATTGTTTATACTCGAAAGGAGTATAAAATACTCTTTTCGTAAGTATATTAGCTTAATCCAGAATATACTCATGGAAAGGATGAAGTATACTCAGTGCAAGTATAATTTTTACTTGTGACAAGTACCTAACTAATTCTTGAGCTGGCATCATCCTGATACTCGCTACACGCTCAGAGGGGACTGGTGGCAAGTATATTCGATTATCATCAAATAATCTTGGGAGTAGTACTGAATATACTAGAAAGTAGTACTAAATATACTTGACTCAAGTATAAGTAGAACTCATGTCGAGTTTTCTTCTTAATTTGATGTGAGTATCAGATATACTTGATTCAAGTCTGAACAATACTCCCAGCTAGAATTTTTCATAATTTAATATTTCCCTTCTTCAAATGCAAGGTTTTAGAGGTGAAGGGGCGTAAATTCCATTTGTTCTGTTTCTTTTTTCTTCGGAATAACAAAGGCATATCTCCAGCATTTTTGCTCCCATATGCTTTCCCTGCCATCTCATGCAATATTGATCTAAAAATAAAAAATATGACATAGAGGCGTAAGTACCGACTACTAGGAACAAAGAGGCGTCTTTCTAGCAAGTGCTAGAGACGCCTCTTCATTACGTTTCTTCATTTTCAGTTTTTTCGTTGGATTTTTTCTAATAGCTAGAAAAATACAAATAACAAAGTGGCGTATGTCTCACACTTACGCCTCTTTATTATAAGCATTCCATGGTCTTCAATTTCCTTCTCCAAAAATTCCTCATAACAAAGGGGCATATCTCCAGCACATACATTTCTCTATCATTTTGAATTTATAGTAACAAAGAGACGTATCTCGTGCACATACGCCTTTTCGTTATTTCGAATTGATCATAATTAGGGCCGAGAAGTTCGGTCTCGGTTTTGACCAGGCTGAACTCAGCCTCATAAAATAATATATGTTTCCATTCCGAAACGTCAGATTGACATTTCTAATTTCGCGGGGCATTTTTGACGCGAGAATTTGTATTTCTATTTTAGTAGAAGGAAGGAAAAATACCAGTGGAGAGATTGTGGAAAATGTGAAAAAGTGCATCGCTAATGCGACAATTTCCCATTTTATGCGTGGAAATATCAATAACTCACATCTCCACGAATCCTTCTAGAAGTATCTGATAATTCCCTCATCACGCTCCGACAAAATATCCATTCCCTTTCCCAAGTACTCAAAATGCGAATTCTCACGTCAAAAACGCCCCGCAAACGTAGAAATGTCAAGCTGACATTCCTGAATGGAAACATATATTATTTTATGAGGCTAAGTTCAGTCTGGTCAAAACCGAGACTGAACTTCTCGGCCCTGATCATAACAAAGAGCCGTATCTCCAAATATTCCCATATGAGATAAAGAAATTATAAAAGCAAAAATGCATAAGTGCGGAGAGACGTTCCTTTCATTTCGACATTAGCAATCACGCCACTTTGTTATTTGACTTTTCAAGTACCCAAAGAAAGTCCAGGACACTATAAAAACCATTTTGTAGTGATAATCGGCGTATGCTCCTTTCGCACTAGGATTGTGAATTTTTGGTATTTACGCTCCTTCAACTCTGAGGCGACGACATAGGGAAATTAATACCGCTCTTACGTTGATTTGTTTTCAAGATTTTCCAATATTTGGGGAGAGGGGGGAGACAGGACATAATGGACATTTTTTTACGATTCCATCGAAAAGATGAGGGAATTTTGGGCGGAAAACAAGTGTCAGAACTTTGTTGAATGTTTTGAGGATTTAATTTTTTCGGGAAGCATTTAAAGAGATCCCTCTTTCCATTTTTGAACAAAAATCACTTTCTGCAAAATATCTCCAGTGATATTGGTCGTAACGTAAGAATTGCGGTTTAAGGCGGAAGGTGAGATAATTTGTCATCGATTCTAAGGGGGTTTCGATTCAAAAATATCGATTTTCAAAATATTTCAGGGCGCAATTGTCAAAATCAATTTTTGCCCCATAACTAGCTTCAAAATCCATATTTTCTGATGCAAAACTCCATGAATTTCTATCTCTATTCAGAATCTCTATCACGATCAATAGAACCGGAGATATTCTGGGAAAAGTGAAATTTTTCAAAAATGGGAGGAAGAACTTCTTGAAATTTTTACAAAAAAAAAGGGTGCGTGGAATGCCGCACGTAAGAAGTGAAACTTCATTTCACAATGCTGAAGTTCATAAACTACGTATTAAGAATCAAATTTGACTGATTCATCCTCCCCAAATACTTAGATGGTGCACGAAACTTCTGACAGAATTGTATTCCCATCACAACCCTATTATTCCATTTTCAAAATACTGTTCAGTAGCCGAAGATTACACACTACAGAAATTTTTTTTGATATAATTGTATCTAATTAGATATATTTTGATCGCGACAAGTGCAAAAGAGGGTGTGTGGAATCCACGCGAGACAGAAGTGAATTTGTTGCTTATTAGGATAGATAGAGATAAATTATTAAAATTTTCTCACAAGAGATAAAGTTGTGAGAATAGCAAACGGATGTGGGTGGAAGCTCAAACAACAACTGGATGCACAGATCTCCTAGCTGTACAATAAACATAGGTATTGAGCATTAAAAATTTTAATACCTGCCTATGGGATATAGGTTTTTGTTCACTAAGAAATTACATTTTTTTCTACGATTATGGAGTATTCAGATAGATCGTTTTCTTTTACAATCATAGTTTTCTGTGAATATCTCAAAAATTGATTGAGATAGAGCGACTTTGCTTCCATTCTCTTATGGCTCTCTCGCAATTCTCTACAAAAAAGGTTTAGTGCAGAATCGCCCTGTGTTGCTCAGACTCCGAGACATTCCAAGAAAATTGATTAAATGAAATAAATTTGTGTGATTATTTTTCCGACCCAAATATCGACCAATAGAATTGCACCATTCGACGTCACGTGGTACAACCTACATGGTATTATACTGATAATTTTTTGAAAATTTTCTCTGGTAGTTGCTATATATAAAAAACAAAACATGATCCAGTCAAATTAACCACCTTCGTCTCATGGTGCAATTCTTTTGGCCGACATTTGGGACGGAAAAATAATCCCCCGAATACCACACGAGCTTCAAAATTATCTGGCATTTCCCTCAAGGTTCCCTGCAAACAAATAAAGTCGTCAAGTTTTTCAGGAAAAATCACTCGCGCTTCGCGCTCGTGATTTTTTAACCTGAAAAACTTGACTCCTTCATTTGTTTGCAACGAACCTATCGGGAAATACCCGATAATTTTGAAGCTCTTGTGGTATTATAAGTGAAAACTTGATACTCTTCTTTTTCAGCATCCTTCTTTTCAGGAATAATACATCTCGGGTACTGAGCGAGATAACGAAATTTCCCTGGAAAGCCTTTTTGTGGAGAATTTCCAAAACTACAAAAAGAGTTGTGACGAGTGAGAAATCACTCGTCAACTCAAGTTTAGCGTAACGCGGTTATTGAGAGTGGGGGATATCGCTTCCTTATCGAAGCTTGAGATATAGACGAGGGGAGCAAGGGAAGTGCCAAAAATTCGCGTAGGGCTTTGCACCTTCGCGAACCGTGACTCGTAAGGGAGCTATGGAACCGTGGTGTCATAGAGTCCAGAAGTGGTCGAAAAGTGATCTTAAAGTAAAAGTAAAGACATAAAAGTGAAGTCAAGTGCAGTAAAGTAGAGTTAAGTCGAGTATCGTCAAGTCGAGTCCAGTCAACATCATCAAAGAGTCCAGTAGCGTCAGGGGGATAATTCAAAGTCTAGTCCAGTCAAGTTTCGTCACCTTCAGGTCAGATCCACCCGCTCTCACCGCCCTTCTGGCCTGTTTATCTAACAGTAGCGTCGAGTCATTTTGTAAAACAGCGTCGAGTCAAGTTATTTACTGTGAATAAAAGTACTTCATTTGTTAATTTAAACAGTTGCGTCTTTTATTACTGCCTTAATCCTTTTCAGTAACGTCTAGGACGCAAGGAGTATCGTCCTCCTTCCTTCCTGAGATCAAAGCTAGCCGAATTGTTGGTCATTCGGCATTTTTATTAATTGTGACCAGCTGGCACCCAAAATTAAAGTTTCGGTAAAGTAGAGTCAATAATAATATTCAAGTTTTTTGATTAATAAATTGCGTCTATCGTCATAGAGTTCTCATAAAAAATGCATTATCTCGCTTAGTTTCCGAGATATTCATCAGAATTCTACGACGAAAAAAGTTGACTCTTGATAGTCTTCGGTTCAATGATTTTTTGAAAATATCTCGAAATCTAATGGAGATACGCCTTTTTGCAACTACTAAAATTTCCACAAAAAATCATCGTAAAATCGCTGTATCTCCCTTAGTTTCTGAGTTTCTTCAAAAAATTATTGTAAACATGCAAAAATACAAAAAAAAAACAGGAAAAGTGGATTTTTTTTCAATTGTTTTATTGAAAGTATTTCGACAACTAATCAAGATAGAGCAATTCCACCCTACAGTTACCTTGAAGAGAATTCATAATCTATGAAAAAAGAATATAGAAAAATCACTCTATCTCGCTTAGTTTCCGCGATATTTTCAAAAGAAGATTGAAGGTATACATCCATGCTCTGCATATTATTGAGACTGCCATCCCTCGTGCGCAGGTGCTGCCCCACTCCTTCCCTATTCTCTCACTCGCTCCTATACCTCATATACTGGCGTTGAATTTAACGCGTGGAATTTAACGCCAGCGTTACACGCGTCTGACGTCGTATAAGAAGTTTCACTTCAAAAAGATTGAATTTCTAAAAAATGCCAAAAATAGTGTACTATGTCATGAGGCTGAAAATGGAGGGTTTCTCAGATCAGCCTTCGGCGAGCCTCGTCCCCCCACCATGCCTCGTGCTGCGAACTGAACGACAATCTGAGAAGCCCGAGGTGTTCAGCCGAATGGTATATGGGTCATTCCATGTCAAATCGACCAATAGTTGGAATCGCCCCCTTTTGATTTAGGTGAAATTTGGTCAGAAGTTTTCATTTATCGTATAATGAACTTCTGCCAAAGGAAAAAAATTAAAATTTTTTTTCTTCAAAAGTTATGCAACTTTCAGAAATTCACTATTCATCCTGTTTTTTACACTTAAGTTTCAAAGATTTCGAAAACTATTATAATTACACTAATGATCTGAGCTAAGCTTCTAAGGGGATACTTGAGGCTACAAAAAAAGAAATTTCAAATTTTTTTTTCAAAAAATCGCTTTTTTACAGAATTTTGAAATTCTAAAAATCGTAAAAATGAAAGTCTGCCATTAAATTGTTCACTCTAATTTTTTTAGAGTACCTCTAACTGATCTTAAAAGACCCTGAAATTTTTGAGATGGGGTATTGTTCCTTTCAAAAGATATAAATTTTTGAATTAGAAAAAAAAAAAAAAATTCTTCGGGACCCATTAAATAAAACAATGATAGATAAATAAATTTTTGTGCCTCAAAATTGGAAATAACAAGTGAATCTCTCATTATTTTATTCAGTGGGTCTCAAAGGAAAATTTTTTTTTTTTCTTTAATTCAAAAATTTATATCTTCTGAAAGAAACAAAACTCCATCTCAAAAATTTCAGGATCTTTCGAGATTAGAGAGAGGTACTCTAGGAAAAAATTAGAGCAAGACATTCAATGGCGGACTTTCATTTTTACGATTTTCAAGATTTCTGAAGTCTGCAAAAGAGCGATTTTTTGAGAAAAAAAATTTGAAAATTTTTTTTTTCAGGAGTCTCAAGTATTCCCTTGAAAGCATTGTGCTCTTGACTGGCTTTTCCTAAATTTTATCTCAATTATTTTTATTAAACTAAATTTCGTTCATCTCGGATTAGTTTCACCAAAAAATAGAAAAATAAAATTTTGTTCTCTTTTATTGTCATTGATTTTTTCCTACTAGAAACTACAGTGTTTCGTATTTCGTAGAACAATTTCACATTGAATCGATTTTGATAATAATTACTGACGCATACGTATAGGCTACAAATATGTCTTATTGATTCTAGTAATGCCTCCGGGGAGTCAACACGAGTATGAAAAAGTACTTGTGACAAGACCAAAAAAATACTTGTGACAAGTACAAGACAACACTTGTCACAAGTATTTTTTGTATTTGTCACAAGTTTTTTTT
Organism: Aleiodes leptofemur; assembly: GCA_963942555.1. Lineage (NCBI taxonomy): Eukaryota > Metazoa > Arthropoda > Insecta > Hymenoptera > Braconidae > Aleiodes > Aleiodes leptofemur. The sequence continues at coordinate 9,072,590 of OZ012618.1, forward strand.
TAAACTTGTCTCAAGTATTTTCCTATACTTCATGTGCGCCCGTTGGATTCATGATGAGTACCACATTACACTCATCGCTAGTATTTTTCGATACTTCTCACAAAACTACTGTACTCAAGTACTAGTTTGTGCTTGTCACTAGTATATTTTTGTAGAGTGTAGATTTGATTATGCACTGGGTATTGGTATTGGTTGAGGTGATAAATGAATACATTTTGAATGTTGAATCTTTGAGGAAATTTTGTACATATATTCAATGGAGTATTGTAACTTCTCCATAATGTTACCTCGCAAAATAGACGAAATACAGGCTACTCAGATGTGGCTATTTGCGTATATTTTGGAGGCTACAGATTTCGTCTGAAGTCAATGGGGTTTCGAGATGACTGCACGAACATATCTCTCTGCCACATGAACCTAACTCCGGTGTAATATTATTGTTTAAAGTATTTTTCCTGCAAAAAAAGTTTAAGAAAAGTGGCAAAAGCTGTACCTTTTTCAGTTTGTTTGAACATCTCTAAAAAATAGAATTATCAGTTTTTCGGAGAGGAGGTAGGTTTATACAGAGGAGAGACATGTTCATGGAGTCACCTCAAAACTCCATTGATTGGAGAGGAAACTCGCAGACTTCACTATTTAAGCAGATTGCCACGTTTGATGGTGATTTCCGATGGAGAGGGGGGTGGGGGGGGGGGGGGGAGGTTGTATCTCGTCTATTTTGTGAGGGAATGTTATGGAAAATCCACAATATTCCATTAAATATAGGTATAAAATATCTTCGAAGATTCAACTAATGTAATACATTCCTTGGAAAAAACATGAAAATGATGAAAATAACCTATTCCTAAAGCTATGTTCCCCTCAAAGCTAAGAGTCTTCTTCAGAATGAGTACTATAGTGGGTAGAAAGAGATGAATAACAGTTAGCTTGAGTTGCAGTTATGAAGCTAGGTATCAGCTTGCGAAGGTATGTAAGAATATAGCTGTTCTACATCAGAATGTTGATTTTCATTTTTCGATATGTTTGACTGCAGAATATTTGAAACTATTCTGTAAACAGCCAGACTGATCCGAAGCATTTAGAATTTTTCCTGACACGATGAAGATATCACATTACGCACCTGTGTGTGGGTGAGAACACTGGCACTCTCACTCCCACTCACCTGCATGATGAGCTCCTGTCATCGTCCCTGGGAAAATGTCGAGATTGCCCTTCAGAACAGTCTGGCAATTCAAAAAACAGTTCCGAACGCTGTCCAGCTCGACATATCGAAGGATCAACATCGATATTCTAATGTGGGACAGTTAAATTTTGACATATCTCCACTACCTGTTACTATTCCGATCCAAAGAGGGGAATAGTTAGCTGCGTGGTAGAAAAATCAAAAGGGGAGACGGCAGGGGGGGTGCCTACCGTAGTATCGTACGCGCTAGTGCAGAGCAGTGTGCTGCCGTATTATTGAAGTGAAACTTCTTTTCCGAGGGGGCAACAATTTTCGAGCGTCACGAAAAACTGTGCATCGCGTGAAGGGAATAGCTAGATACGTGGTGGGGAAAGCAGGAGAAGAGGAGAGTGCGTCAGTGGCGATGCCTGACTCTCTACTCTATCGGGCGGCAGGGAAGACGGAAGGGGGGAAGCGTAGCATGGTATAGGGCCTATACTATAGACTAGGGTCATGGATGGAACGGGAGAGGTAGAAATGACGTAACAGTGATTCTACGGTACTGTCGTGGCGCTGCGTTTGTTCGTATATTCCTCAGTTTTCGTAACCGCCAACGATTGATGCTGCGATATTCTTTCCATTTTGTTATTGTTATTATTATTATCAAAAGCATTCATGATTCGGTATTTATTTATGCGGAAAGAAGTAATTTATCTGTGTAATCAACTCCATGAGCATTCAGAAATATCTCGGAAACTAAGCGAGATAGAGTGAATGTGCGCGATTCCTATTCTTTACCTCTATATGTTTTCTACAAGAAGGCATCAGTGCAAAATTGGCCCATCTCGTCCCCGATATTCTCAAGAAACTATCCCTTCTAAGAAAATACATGAAACGTTTTGTGTCACCGATTTATTCGCATTGTAATATCTAGATATATACATATAGATATATTATTCTAGAATATGTATATAAATATATTATTCTAGGCTATATACATATATAGGTATGTATATGTATATGTATATGTATATGTATATATAATATATATATATATATATACACACATATATATATAAACTATCCCTTCTAAAAAAAAGCATGAAACGTTTTTTGTCACCGTTTTATTTTCCCTAAACCTAGCTATACCATATCATATTATATTAGTATAGTATAGCTAGAATAGCTAGTATAGCTAGAATAGCTATTATAGCTAGTATAGTATAGTATAGCTAGTATAGCCAGTATAGCTAGAATAGCTAGAATAGCTAGAATAGCTATTATAGCTAGTATAGCTAGTATAGTATAGTATAGTATAGCTAGTATAGCTAGTATAGCTAGAATAGCTAGTATAGCTAGTATAGCTAGTATAGCTAGTATAGTATAGTATAGCTAGTATAGTATAGTATAGTATAGTATAGCTCGACAGAAAAAATTCATTGAACAGGAGAAGTAGATTATTTTGTCAATAGTCTATGAGAATATCTCGTAAATTACGTGGAATGGAGCATTCCTAGCCCGATCCTTTTGTGCAGCTTTTGAAATTCTCTGCAAAAAAATTGACACGTGGATTCCTCTATTTAGTTCTCGCTTAGTTCTCGAGATATGTTCTGAAAACTATTGATAGAAAGAATTCTACTTTTTCTGTCTTTGGGATTTTTTCTTGTCAATAGTTTTCTTGAGAATACTCGGAAATTAAGGGAATAAACCGATTTTACTCTGAACTTTATTTGTTGAAAATTTCAAGAGTCACGAAGAGACATTTGGTGCAAATCGCTTTACCTCGTTTAATTTCCTAGAAATTCTCAGAAAGTCATCAGAATAGAGAGTCATTTTTTTCTGGAATAAGTCGATTTTTTTTTTTATAAATATCTCGGAAAGTAAGCGAAATTGAATAATTCCACCGCCATTTTTTGGTGGAAAATTTCAAGAACTACGTGAATCGATTAAAATGGAATCTTTTTATCCTGCGTAGTTTCTGAGAGATTCTTCCAAAAACTATGAAAAAAAATTACGTCTATGAGTTTATTTTCCGTAGCAGAATTGTTTATGAATATCCCGAAATTGAGCGAAATAGCGTTTGCCCTAATCCTTTATTTGTGGAAAATTCCTAAAGCTAGAAAACGATAAAAGCAAATGGGCGTATCTTTATTAGTTTTCGAATATTCTTCAAAAATACCATTGAAACAGAGACTCCACCTAAAAGTCACGTTGATGTGACGGAATTTTGATGAGTATCTCCGAAACTAAGCGGGATAATGCAATTCTAGTTGAAGCTCTTTGATAGCAAAATTTCAGTTTCTGGCTCAGTTTCCGAAATATTTTATAAAAAAAAGCGGATGGCAAAAAAAATATAAAGTTTTCAGACAAATTGATTCCATTTTGTCATCAATTTTCTTTGGATATTTCGGAATCTAAGCAACATAAGACGATTTTTCACGGACGCTCTTTTGGAGAAAATTTCAAGAGCTACAAAGAGGGATTGAAACAAAATCGTTCTATCTCGATCAATTGCCAAGGGAGCCGGTCTATTTAACATTTGTAAATGTTGACATTCGGATATTCCAACATGAAACTCAACATTTTATTTTTCAACATAGTTGATTTCAACATTTTATTCTTCAACATGATTTATTTCAACATTTTTTTCCTCAAGATAATGTATTCTGACATGATTTTTTTTTATGATCAGCAAAAATCGGTGATTAATGAGTTTTACTCTGCCAAATATTATGAAGAATTTTAATGATTTTTCCCAATTTTTTTCAATCAAATTGATGTGTTCTGATGTAGCAGAGGTCGGTAGCAAGATTTCGAAGCAGGCAGACTAAATCCTAATTGAATTTTTACCAAAAAACAACGAGCTTTTGTTGGAAGTCCCTAATCAATTGAACCAAAAAAAACAATAAATAAAATGCCTTACCTCTCATCAAGTCCCCTCCCCTCTCGCTCAATCAAAAGAATTAACTCGACTCTCTATTGAAATTATTATTTTTCTATATTATGATGAAATAAAATTTATTGAAGTTTGAATATTGTATTCACTGAGCTGTTGAACATAATGAATAAATAAGTTTTTTGACTCGAAGTGAAAAACTCAACTCATTTTGCAAAAAAATTTAAAAATCAATATTTTCAAAAACCGAACTTGATGCGAACCTAGAATAGGCGCACTGAGCACGGCAGACAAGAAAAATTCTGGAGTAAACACTCAAAACACTCATTTTCAGTCGGCAGAGATAAACTGCGGAATCACAGAAAAATCGTTACAATTCTTTTCAGATGATTAGAAAAAAATATGACAATTTAATCTCAAATTTGGAAATTCTCGAGAAACCTTCATCTTTTTTATGCGATATATCGTATTATATGCATATTATATCAAATTCATCAAGTAATAGGTAAATTTTTTATAAAAAATACTGAGGGAAGAATCTTGTTACTTATTCTAATTTTGGGAGTGTTGAATTCATGTTGGATGTGTGAGTGTTGGATCCATCTTCGTTGAATTTGTCTGTGGTGAATTTTTTTGTGTTGAATTTTCCTGTGTTGAATTTGTATATGTTGAATTTTCCTGTGTTGAATTTGTATATGTTGAATTTGGAAATGTTGAGGATACGTGTTGAAATTGTTTTGTGTTAATTAGACATGTACCCCTAGAATAATTTATAATGAAGCCTTGAAGAAAGAGTATGTCAAATATTTTCATTTTACAACGAGAGAAGTCATCATTTTTAATGAAGATAAAATAATCGTGAGCTTCAGCATATCTAAATCAATGTGAATCACCTTGATTTACAGTGAATCACCGTGATTTACGGTGAATCACGGTGACTCACCATGATTGAGGTACGCTGAAGCTTACGGTGATTCACGGTGAATGCACCGTGAATCACGGTAAGTCCCCGTGATTCACGGTGCATTCACCATGAATCCGCATTTTACCGTGATTCACGGTGATTCACCATAAATCACCGTGAATCAGGTCCGCTAGGGTTATGATTCTCCACTAAAAAGGATGCGAAGAGAATTACGCTATCTTGCTTCATTTTAGAGATATTCTTTAAAAAACAATGAACAAACAAAATATCATCTATCTACATTAACCTTTTGACGGGCCACATGCGTCCCCACTCTCTCGCATGGTGTTGGACGGTGATGGTAAGGATGGCGGGCGCAGGAGCGTACGCTCGGCCTGGTTCAAAAATTTGTGGGAGCCTATGAGTTCACAGTCAATATCATGTGGATAAGATTTTTATTATGTTTTCAATATTGTTCCATTACATTTCCAATACTTTCATATAATACTTTCCAATATTTACACTTGAAACCAAATAAAACGTTCAATATCTATATATTTTCATGGATAAATAAGGAAATCTGTAGTTCAATTAGGCCGTCAGGTATGGTCATTTTTTCAGCTTGTGAAATTGAAATAGAGGCTTTGTCTTTGAGGAAATAGATTATGACGGTCTGGAGCAATAACAGTTGGACAGTTGGAAATTTTGAGTTGTTATGAATGAAGTAATACAAAAAGTGTAAACAATATTTGTAGAACAATAAGGTACCAAATGGTAATAAAATGATTTTGTGAATGGTTTTCTGCGAAGTGAAAAATGGAAAGAGAATACAATTGATGACTTGAAAACGAGAAGAAAAACGTAAAATCTTGCACCCATCTCAGTATCCCGCAGCGACAGCCCTGAGCTGCTGTGGAGTGGGGAGTCAGTCCACGAACCATATCCTAGGAGCACACGCACACTACTCTACCCGGCGCACTTATTGGCCCTACCCCCATTTGCCTCACACCGAGACGATTCGAGACGTTGGCCCGTCAAACGGTTAAATTATATATTTTTTGTGAATCTTCTTTTGAGAATACTCCAGGAGCTAAAGGAGATAGTAAAAAATTTTTAGAAATCCTTTCTGTAGTTCTCAAAAAGTGTCTACAAAAAAGAGTTAAGGCAAAATTACGCCATTTCGCTTCTTCAAAATGCGTAGTTGGACGCAATACACATTGCGTATTGCGTGGTTTCATTTACTTTGCTGAATGGAAATTGTTGTATTTTATGATTTTTAGTATTTATTAGAGCCGTGGAGTTCCACATCTGAAAAAGTTTAGTAAAATTGCTCAGCACCCAAAATATATAAATTAGTGTGAAGTGGAACAGTTTATCATGTAAACGTCAACTAGCGTTCGACGTTTGAAAGTGGTCTGATTGAATTTTCATCTATGAATTGGAAATACATCCACCAATAAAGTCTTCCAATTCGGATATTCTGGTTTGAGAAAAATAAGACAAAGCAAGATTGAAAAGAAGAAAAGCCGAAGTCTTCTGTCAATTTTCTATTGAATGGGATAGATTTTCAGGTACTCCAAGATGTTCCTAGAAGTATAATTCCAAATCTCTCCCATTTAATAGAAAAGAATTCCAATTGAATTTTTCTTCTCAAATGATATCTTGCTCCGTTTAATTATTTCTGGAGTGGAGTATCCGAATTGACATTTTCAATCAAGAGTATTTTTAACTGATTGATAGAAATTACATCCCATTCTATTACTATACACGTAGTACATGGATTTCAGCATCACGACCCACAAGTCCACTTCTAACGCGTGGCATTCCACGCACGCTCTTTTTTTATTTCTTTATCAAATTTGCAGGATATGTTAGGGTAAATGGTCCAGTCCATGACCACTCACCAGTGAATGACCGATAGTCAGAAAAATAATTATAGTAATTTTATAACTGAATTTAAACTTGTTATTCACATGTTCATGTAATCTTACATGTATTTATCATTACTTAATAACAAAAAATCGGAGGAATTCACAGAATTATTATTTAAATAAATTGGAATTATACAGACACTCCTGAGATTCTTAGGAAAATACTCATTTTGACCTAAAATCTGTGAAAACAAGGAATTGAGGAAACTGTGTATTTTTACAGTAATCGTCGATTTTGATATGGAACCAAAAATTGCTCATCATTGTTAAAAGTGAATGGTCATTAAAATTGACTTTCGGTTCATGAAATTACACATAATAATTAGTTTTTCTCAATTCTATGCCGGTCATTCACTGGTATACTTGATTACTCTATTAAACCAGTGAATGACCGACCAGTCATTCACTGGTAAGTCAGAGATTCGTCAGTACCACTGAATGACTGTCATAGGAATTATAGGAGATTTGCAAGCAGAAGGAGCTTCTGATATGTCAGAAGATCTATCTTGCATCACCAATATGGACTATATTGAATTTATAAAGTCAGAAATTTCATCGTTAAACTAAAATGTTGGAGATAACTAAATGAATAGATATGAGGCATTCTACGGTATTTCACTTATTCTTTGAGATTTATTTTTCGATTTTGTTCATTTTTGGATATGTATTTGGAATGGCTTAGGGAAGTTATTTTCAATGAAAACAAAAAAAAATCCCAAAAATTATGGCCATTTGAAATTTTGAAAAAACGGTGAAGATGCCCATTTGACTCCAGCTTTGAATGCTCCTATCTCGTTCAATATCAGTTATATGAAGGAAATACAAGAGTACTTCTTTATTGTGAAAGAGCATATAATTACAACGAAAATTCCTTTGCTGGCCATCTTCGCCGTCTTCTGGAAATAGGCATCTTCACCTTTTCTTCGAAATTTTAAATGTTCATTGTTTTTAAAGAAAAATAATTTCCTTTGTTCCCATAGCAAATGACTTTCATGAGCTATTATAATGATATATCCAAAAATGGATGAAATCGAGGAAAGAAGCTTGAAAAATGAATGAAATAGCATGGAGTGCCTCATATATAACAGAGTCTTTTTTTGAGACTGACATGCTTCAGCTAGATAACGAACTGGTGATAACAATGTAGAAGTCATAGATAATAAAAATAATATTATATATTGAAGTTTGTTAATTGTTTGAATTTTCTACGGATCTGTCTGCATAATTCAATCATTAACTAAGGACAATATAATTTCACACTGAGGGGAAAAAATATTTTCTAGAAATAAAAATAATTTCAAGGCAAAACTTTTTTTTATCTTATTCGAGATGAACAATGTAAGAAAACACGTGAAAAAATTCTAATGGCGGCCACCATTGCCTCATAAATTTGCCGCTTTACATGGAGTTTTTTCCAATGGCGATTCTTCCCATGGCGTTTTTCTGCATGGCTATTCCTTTCATGACGTTTCTTCCCATGGCATTTCTTTCCATGGCGATACTTTTCATTTTTTTCCGTAGCTTTTTTTTCATAGCTTTCCTTTCCATGGCGTTTCTTTTCCATGGTGATTCTTCCCATGGCGATACGTTCCATGGCGATTCGTTCCATGGAGATTTTTTCCATGGCATTTTTTTCCATTGCATTTTCTTCATCGCGGAATTTGTCAATGTGAAATTCCCCATGGAGAAATTTGCTATAATCATGAATTCAATGGTCGATATTTGTGTGATGTGTGAATTTCACAATCATAGAATTTTTGTGATTATCAAAAAATCCTTACATCATGATGACTATTAGTGCAGATTTTTCTAGAGAGATAGTTCTGTGAAAAAATGTCTTTATGAAATTGAATTTCATAAAGAGGTTCTTCATATAATGATTTCTCATGAAGTTTTTTCGTTATGAGAAGGTATTTTATGAAGATATTTTCTACGAAATACATACTGTGACGTAATTCTCGAGCCTAACGGTAAGCTCAAGGATTAAGCACGCTTGAAAAGCACCCAATAGCCAAAAACAAAGTTCAAAACAAATCCAAAATCTAAATGGGCGCCAGGATGTATTACAACATCCGATCAATCTTATATTGATCTAAACAACAACAAACAAAAAACAAAATCAAAATATTTAAACCACAAACTCAAATACTCCCTTATTCAGCACGAACTAGATCAGTCTCCTCTCAAGGTCGCTGTTGTGGGTTTGAATAAGGAGCGTTAAATAATTTCAAACAAATAATTTAGGGGATGAAATAAAACTTTTATAAAAAAAAATTATGATTGAATTTATAAATTATTCAACTCCTGCGTTAAATCGGCAAGTGCGCAGCACAATAAAAAAAATTATAATTTTCATAACATAAAACATAACTTCCAACAACTCATAATAAATAAACAAATAATTACAAACAAATTCTTTAAAACTAAATTTAAAAAAAATAATAATGTCAATCAAAAATAAAATTTAATTAATTAATAAATTAATTGATTTATCAATCAACCGTCGAAATCAAAATTTAAATCAATCATAACAATTAAACTAATTCAAAAATTCCATGGTGCTGCCACCTACAGTTATCTTTTGCAAAGAAACAAAAGTAACTAAAAATTTCCCTAGGAAATTCCCCTAGAAAATTTCCCTTGGAAACTTTCCCTAGAAAGTTTCCCTGAATATCATGGCCGACTGAACGATATGCCAAATAAATGAAATTAATCAAATTAATTTCATAACAAAAAAATTAATTCAAAAAAAATCTTTCAAAATATGAAAAAAAAAATAAAAAAATACAAACAATAAAATTCCACAAAATCGCAAGATTCAAATTTCTCAATACATTAAAATTAATTAACTTTGGCCACGACGCCAAAATATCCGTTAATTAAATTTTAATTCGCGACAGTAAATTTTCCAAAATAAATTAAATTAAAAAAAAAATATATAATTTGAGAAACGATAACGAGAGTTCGAAATTATTTTAATAAAATAATTATGCTTCCAAAAATTATCAAATAATTTCGCCGACAAATGGTATTCAATCTCGTGGCGTCACCATTACTTAGCGGGCTCATCTCTACTCGTACTGGATTCGTTTGAGCAGGGTTCAGTTGTCAGGGATATGAACGATGGTTTCACATCCGATAGACTACGTCCGTAACCGATAGCTCAGATCGCTCGCAATGGTATGCGATGGTTTCCATCGGATGTAACTTTTTTTCAGTGGCGCATCGAACGAGAGATTTTTGCATTCATTGCACTTGACCACCGATGGAATTCATCCAATTTTCTCGAATCCGATATCTAAATTGTTCGAATCATTCATTCACAACCGATAGGATATGCCGAATGAACGATGCGGCATATCTTTACCCGCACTGAATTCGTTTGAGCAGGGTTCAGTTGTCAGGAATATGGACGATGGTTTCACATCCGATAGTTCATATCGCTCGCAATAGTATGCGATGGATTCCATCGGATGTAACTTTTTTTCAATGGTGCATCGGACGAGGGATTTTTGCATTCTTTGAACGTTACCACCGGTGGAATCCATCCAGTTCTCTCAAATCCGATATCTAAATTGCTGGAATCATTCATTCACAACCGATGAGATATGCCGAATGAACGATACAAAGTGCATATATCGGTTGCACCGGATTTTCTGACTCAATGCCGATAAGGTAGAGAGTACCATATCCATACAGTGTCTTTCGTTTGCACTCCACTAGATGGCATTAGTGAAATAGAAAATCATTTCTATACAATAATAAAATTATTATTAACAAATCTTAGCTGCTCCACTTGAAAAAAAATCAATTATTCTCAACCCTCGGATTATTTACCCCTGAACAGAACTTCCGAGCACACGTGGCGTCAAATTGACCCCACTCCATTTATGTTATGAGTCTTTTTGTAGATAAAACAAGGTACTCACATCATTGGTTTGATTTAACTATTTTTTTAAAAGATGAATTTTTATAGAAATTTGGAGCAGCTAAAACTTGTTAATAATAATTTCATCATTGTATAGAAATGATTTTCTATTTCACTAATACCATCTAGCGGAGTGGAAATGAAAGACACTGTATAGATAAGGTAGAGTACTCTCTACCTTATCGGCATTGAGTCAAAAAATCCGGTGCAACCGATATATGCACTGTGTATCGTTCATTCGGCATATCTCATCGGTTGTGAATGAATGATTCCAGTAATTTAGATATCGGATTTAAGAGAATTGGATGAATTCCACCGGTGGTAAAGTTCAAAGAATGCAGAAATCTGTCGTCCGATGCACCATTGAAAAAAAGTTACATCCGATGGAATTCATCGCATACTATTGCGAGCGATATGAGCTATCGGATGTGAAACCATCATCTATATCCCTGACAACTGAACTCTGCTCAAACGAATTCAGTATGGGTGAAGATATGCCACATCGTTTATTCGGCATATCCTATCGGTTGTGAATGAATGATTCGAACAATTTAGATATCCGATTCGAGAGAATTGGATGAATTCCATCGGTGGTGAAGTGCAATGAATGCAAAAATCTCTCGTCCGATGCGCCACTGAAAAAAAGTTACATCCGATGGAAACCATCGCATACTATTGCGAGCGATCTGAGCTATCGGTTACGGACGTAGTCTATCGGATGTGAAACCATCGTTCATATCCCTGATAACTGAACCCTGCTCAAATGAATCCAGTACGGGTAGAGATAAGCCTACTTAGCGTCATTACGCTAAAAAAAATTAAAATTTCACGATCACGAAATTAAATTACCGTACAAAATTTAATTAACTAAAACTTGCTCACCGGATTATTCCCAACTTATTCCACGTGAACATATTTTTCTTTTAAGTTCAATTAAACGACAATTAATACAATTAATTCCAATGAATTAATTTATTCCAAAAAGTGCAAAAATGGCGGTTAACAAAGTGTGCAAAACACGACAAAACATGTGTTTTCACTACGGCACACCAAACGAGAATCAGCCGACAGCAAGCGCTGTGCACCGGCTAAGGCGTCTTTTCCGGGAAGGACGTTCCTTATTGGTCGATCCCAAAATACGTCATTCAATACAGCTTAACCTGACGTTAAGTATTTTCCTTTTGCAATGACGATAGATTCCAACGAAGAAAATTGAGAAACTCCAAATCGATGACATTAGAGTTGGGACAATTTTATTTAGTCCAAGGATGCAACCAAGGTTCATCTAAACGTCTCAATTAATTCTTCCGATGCATTTCGTCATTGGCGCCAAAACTTTTCTCCAATTAACCAACTCCATAGATAATGTCGATTTCCTCATCATCGTCCATCCGGTGTCTCCCTCTTCCATTCGTGAGACATCAACTCAATTGACGATAATCCAATGAGCGTTAACATACAAAATTAACCAATCGGCATTAGTTTTACATAATTTTTACTATGATTGACCTCTCGTGATTCGTTTATTTTGATTCTCGGTTGGTGGTGCCAAAACTATTAAAATTCAAAATTAATTACGCGCCCAGACGATAAAAAGTAACGTAATCCAAATATCACGTTACAATACATATCGTTACCCTAATGATAGAGTAACGCTTTCTATGAGGACTTATAGCCCTGACATGACTCTGTTATTGAGGGGTCGATAGAATATTTTTCATCATATCAATTCTTTACATTTTCGATTTTTTTTGCTGATAAATCTTTGATGATTCGAATTGAATCATTCTGAACTACTTTGAAATTTAATTTCGGGGACTTGAAGTCTGCTAGACTGTCTTCGTTACTTGGTAATGCTAATCTGTAGTTTCTAGTAGTTTTTTATCATCATCATCTCCACTTTTTTCTTTTGTTATTCTCAAGTGCAGTCTAATCGCACTCCAAGTCGATTTATCCAACTCTAATGACATCTTTCCATATCAATCAATAATAATTTGTTCGATTCACTTGCTCGGGTGAACTTTATAGAATCTTGAATCTCTCCTTCCTCTCACTTCTTCTTGTAATTGAGAATAGCCGAACTCCAAAATAGAGCTTGCAATATCAATTTTTTGAGTTTCTCTTCTTCACTTGGTAAAATCGACTCGGTCCGATGCTCTCTTTTTTCTCTATTTTATTCAGCTTCACTGGACAGCTGGCAAAGAATACCAAAAATACTGACGACCGCAACAACGAAATGAATGTAAAATCCCTCTATTTCGCTCAGTTTTTGAGATATTCTCAACAACCATGAAAAGAAAAAATCAATTTATTCAATTTCACTCTTTAAATTCATTTTTTTCTTTTAATCAATATTTCGGAAACTAAGTGAGATAGAGCAATTTTGCCTCTATCCTATCTTGTAGAGAATTTCAAAGGCTACAAATCAAGATGGTAGTGAAATCACTCTATCTCGCTTCGTTTCCGAGATATTCTCAAAAAGATTGATTGAAAAAATAAATTCGGTCAATTTTACTTTTTTACTGGTTTTTTTTTCCAATTCCTCGGAAACTATGCGAGATAGAGCAATTTTGGCTGGATCCTTTTTAATGAAAACTTTCAAGAGCTATAAAGATATTCTCGAAAACAAGTGAGAGAAAGAATCGATTCATTCAATTTTACTTTTTCACTTCATTCATATTTTAATGAATATCTTGGAAACTGAGTGAGATAGAGTAATTTTGTTCGAATCCTTTTCTATTTATAGAGAATTCCTAGAGCTAGAAGTAAGTTGTGAGTGAAATCGCTCTATCTTGCTGGGTTTTCAAAATATTTCCAAAAACAACTAAGAGAAAAAATAAATTTATCCAATTTTACTTTATCACTGGATTTGTTTTTCTTTGAATATTTTGGAAACTAAGCGAGATAGAGCAACTTTGCCCGAAACCTTTTCTATGGACAATTTCAAGAGCTACAAGACGAGAGGAGGGTAACATTACTCTATCTCACTTAGTTCTCGAGATATTCCCAAAAACAATTGAAAGAAAAAATCGATTCATGAAAATTTAAATTTTTCACTGAATTTATTTTTCTTCAAATGTCTCGGAAACTGAACGAGATAGAGTAATTTCCCCCACATGCTGTTTCGTAGAGACTTTCGACGGCTACAAAAGCGTATGCAAGTATCATCACTCTATCTCGCTTAGTTTCTGAGATACTTTCAAAGGCAATTTTTTAAAAAATCGATTTATCCAATTTGACTTTTTACCAGATTTATTTTTCCATAAATATCTTGAAAACTGAGCAAGATAGAGCAATTCGGCATCGAGCCTTTTCTACAGAGAATTCCAAGAGCTACAAAACACGATGAGAATGGAATTGCTCTATCCCGAGATATTCTCAAAAACAATTTCCAAAAAAATCCATTCATCCAATTTTACTTTACAGCTTCATTCATTTTATTTTATCAATATCTCGGAAGTCAAGCGAGATAGAACAGTGTCGGCTGAATCTTTTTTTTATAGAAAATTTCAAGAGCTGTGAAAAAATATGGGCATTACTTCACTTTATCTCGCTTTGTTCCCAAGATATTCTCAGAAACGATTGAGAGAAAAAAACTATTTATTCAGTTTTACTTTTTCCCTTCCTTCATTTTTTATGGATATATTTTTTATTTTATTTATTTATTCAAATGAGACCCAACAGCCGAGGCCAATGACAGGGTCAAGAAATCATCTTTTACATAATGTACAATACAATTATTTTTTTTTTTTTTTTTTTTTGATTGTATACACAGTAAAATAGGAAGATGAATAATATACAGTTGAACACTTGATAAATCAACTTATACGTTAAGCATTCACAGAATCCACACATAAAATCCATACAGAAGATCATGAGTATATATCATAGCTCTATCTCGAACTCTTTACAAAATTAATCACATTTTTCTTTCTCATGATTATTACGTAATTTTGTGCTCGATGGGAGAAGCTCATCAAGCACTTCATAAATTTTCTTATACATAAATAGGGCCGGAGACTTTATTTTCGAAAACGGCCCATTGATCTGAAGTTTGACTTAGTATTGCATAATTCAAATGTTTATGACAGATACGTCAAGACATTGAATTTATTAGAAGGTTAATCTGCGGGGATTTCGACAAACTTTCTTCTTTCTTCTTCATTCCAGGTAAATCGCTTATGCTATTCGGTCTGTCACAATCCCCGTGGATTAATCTTCCAATACATTCAATGTCTTGACGTATCTATCTTAAACATACGAATTATTCAATACCTTTTCATTCTCAGTTTCAACGGCCTACTAGATCAAACTTCAGATCAATGGGCCGTTTTCGAAAATAAAGTCTCCGGCCCTATACATAAATTTACACATTCCATCAACATCATTCAAGACATACACTGGAGTCCAGCTTATAGCACCAAGACCCACGCGAAGTAGTTCAAGACTTGTATCAACAAATTTAAATCTTCTAGCACCGAGTGAATTCGGTTGAAATTGTACGCCTTTGATTTTACACAAATCGTCACAGAAGCTAAAAGCACTGGATGATGAGCACTCACATTGTCAATTGGATCCAGGTAATTATCTACAGTACACATCATAGAACACAACTCAAAATCCAATAAACGACCATTGGAGTTTTTAATGACATTAAACTGTTCCAAGTCCAGTAATATCATGAGGTTTTCAATCGTCATTGCTGAATCTGACAGCTCCACCTCCTTATTCAATGCTTCTGATGACGATGATCCTGCAACCCTGACACAATACGCTTCACCCCATCACGCATCACGATCCGCAGATTGGTTTTTTTCTCGGACTCTTTTCTCCTCTCCAGCTGCATTCTCAACCCCCTCCGAGAAGTCCTCTGCTGAACTGTCAAGTCGGGCAGTCGTTTGAGATCTTGCAGTGACTGTGGAAGAGAACCCAAACGCTTCATTGAGCTAAACTCTCTAATAATAGTCGACGGTTTTAGGGGATCAATAAACACAATTTTAAGTGGTCTAGGTCTAGCCAAGTTCGGTGAATACCAACCAGCTCGAAAGCACTTAAATTCATCCGGATTACATGTCACAGCAAGTTCATTCAGCAGCAACGAAACTTTATTCACATCATCTTCCTTTCTTAATATACCAGTATCACCTTTAGCTTCACCCAGACCAAATAATATAATGTTGTTCTTACGAGAGTTTCTATTCTCAAGTTCCTCTAAGCATTGCTGTTTCAGTAGCGCACCACTTCTGGGAGATCCAGCACTGAGCCCCACAGATAACTCATTAACTTCCTTCGTCAGCACAGACACTTCAGTTCATGTTAGTGTCATGTCTTGAGAAACCTTGTCCACCTTCCCGTCAAACCTTGCCTGCACACGTTCCAGTTTCTGGCTCCATTTGGAAGAGTTGGACTCAAGTGCTTCTACTCTCATTATAGTTGCCAACAGGGATTTGGATATATCACTAACATCCTCTCTGACCGTGATAAGCTCAGCATTGACGATATCTTTTACTCCAGTTAACGTTTCTTTAACCACATCCTTACTTAAGGTCAACATCTCGTTCCGAACCACCGTTGCCACCTCTGATCGAAGCATCTCAGTAACCTCGTTTTTGACTATTTGCTTTAGCTCCTGTATTAGCTTGTTCCGATCGTCTATAGTGAATATTCCATCTCCACTGTTGCTATTATTATTGTTGTTATTGTCACACCAGTGTCAGATGCATTGTGCACCGTTAACTCATTTCTAACAAGCCCCCTTAGCTCCTCCAACAACCTCCTGTGATCATCATCAGATAATGATGGCAAGACCTTGGCTGGAGAAATCTTCTTCATTTTAGGCTCACCACAACATTTTTGAAAGCCACCGTTCGGAGCAGGCTTATTAGCAGCTGCACAACTCGGATGAAATGACGTTTGACAGATCGGACATGCCATACGCTTTCTAATCACCATTTTACTACATTGTAAACACTAGACGACTGCCCCAACATCAGTGCCGCCGGAGCTAAGATTGGAGTTGGATTAATATTAGTACCCCTTTGATGAGAGCTAGGAAGTTTTAGCAAGTCATCGTCCCCTAGATCCGACATTTGTTTTCAAGATATTCTCAGAAACAATTAAGAGAAAAAAACTATTCATTCAGTTTTACTTTTTCCCTTCATTCATTTTTTATGGATATCTTGGAAACTAAATGAGATAGAACAATTCTGCTTGTATCCTTTTCTATTTATAGGGGATTCCAAGCGCTACAAAACGAGTTGTGAGTACCATCGCTCTATCTTGCTCCGTTTTAGGAATATTTTCAAAAACAATTAAGAGGAAAAATAGATTTATTCAATTTCACTTTATCACTGGATTTATTTTTCTTTGAATATCTTGGAAACTAAGCGACATATGGCAGTTTTGCCTGGATCCTTTATTATGGAGAATTTCAAGAAATACAAAACGAGTTTGTTTAAAACGTAAACAAGTTCTCAAGTCACCTGACCGGGAGAGAGGGGGGTCAGCGACACCTCAACCCTCGGCTAGAAGACAAAATCTCACCCCTCCAACTACCTCACTTACGCGTGAACTCTCAAGAGATACGGCTCGACGTATCGTTTATAGTGAAAACTCTATAATTGTCTCAAGTGTTAATATTCTCGATTATCTCACAGTTTACTGCAACTCAACTTCATTATTTAATTATTGTGTGAAACTCAACTATTTGTCTGTTTATTGAAAGTGTCTATTTATCGACGAGCGGGCTTTTTTCCGAATAAAACGGTTTCGCCTTTGCCGCTCAGTGTAATCCAACTATTACTTCTTTTCTTTCACTATCATTACCCGCCTCCTGCAATCCACCCTGAAACTCCACGAATATAATCAACACGCTCAAAACATTGGTCCTTCGAGTAGCCAGATGTGCAGGGCGATAAAAAGTGCAGTTTTTGTGAAGTGAAAAAAGAGACGCCTCGTGGTGAACGATTTTCGGGGTTCACACGAGCTATTTCAGCGACAATAAAATAGGGGCGATAAATTTGAAACCCAACGAATATTATATTTGTGAGTGAGTTACTGTGCGTATCATCAAGGTCTCCGGTATTGTCTACCTTTGGGCACCAACACATTCTCAGGCAGAGCAACTCACACTCAACAATAGAGAGAGCACCAAAACAGGCCGTCAACGCTCGATTTCCAAAGAATAAAATTCATCTCTCAATTTGAATTGAATTCATTTTATTTGGAAAATGAAACAACAAAGAAAACCAACGAAAAGAGAAAATTAAATTAACTTCTCTCTCTACAAGTTCGGACATCTCTGGACATCTCCGGGAGTGCGAGCGGTCTTCTATCCCCTCTTCTTCAACTATTCTCAATTAACGTGGTGGAAGTGACGACTGAAGCTCTGCCCCATTATTGATTTCCAACTACAGCTGACTGAGACGTGACTCAACGCGTGGTATAGCAACTCTATCTCTCTCACTCTCCACTCACATCCTGTCATCTCTCAAAATGATAGAAAGAGAAGGGATTGATTGGACGCATAACAATACTTTCCACTGGAGACTTTTCACCAGTGGGACTCAACGACGATCTCCAACAACATCGACATCTAGGGATTCAAGATGGAATCCAGCAGACTTGAGGAATTTACGCCTCCTTCAAGGTCAACTGGAAACTGAACCCTGGAAGCTCAATCAGATGGTCAACGACAATCAGATCTTCAGTGGCGAAGAAATCATCAACGAATTATCGAGAGAAACAGCAGCTACATCAACGAGTTCAACGAGTCAATCAACAGAAGATGAAGAGTAATCTGGTGAGTCAAGTCCATATATTTTTTATACCTTGCTCACATAAATTACTTCCTCAAAGACTCGTTGTTATTGATAGAGACATCGAAGTCATTCAACAAGTCTCCATCATCTTCAACAAAGAGAGGTGGGATCAGTAGCAGCGTGTCAACTACCCAATCCTCAATGAATGGGACTCTTCAAGAACTCCAACATCTTCAAGAACGTCAACTTCTTCGGGAACTCCAGGTTGTTCAAGGTCAACTTGGAGCCACTCAGGATGGGTCCGAACCACGAAGAATTTACGCCTCTTCTGAAGCTACAGTTCGTACACAAATCTTCTGAAGCTACAAATCAACACGCTCCAAGCAGAGTTGAAGATAAAATCACTCTATCTCGCTTAGTTTTCGAGATATTCTCAAAAATAATTGATTGAAAAAGTCGATTGGTTCAATTTGACTGTTTTACTGGATTTTTCCTTTTCAATATCTCGTGAGCTAAGCGAGATGGAGCAATTTCGCTTGAATCCTTTTATTAGTGAATTTTAAGAGCTAAAAAAAAGAATTCGAACAGAATCGCTCTATCTCGCTTAATTTACGAAATATTATTAAAAATTGCTGTTATTGTTGTCGTCCATGATGATATAATCAGTCGAGAGGCTGATTGTGATATTAGACAGTTAAATAAATATCCGAAGTCAGGATTGACTCCAAATATTCATTTAACTGTCCAATATCCCAATCAATTGATTAATCAGTTAATAAATTAATTAATTAAAAAGGAAAATTGGATGAATCAATTTTTCCTATTGATTATTTTTGATAATCAATTTAGAGGTTAACCTCTAAATTATGAATAGGAAAAATTGATTCATCCAATTTTACTTTTTCACTGGATTCATTTATTTATGGATATCTTGGAAAATAAGTGAGATAGAGGTATTTTGCTTGGATCCTTTTTTGTGTATAGAAAATTTCAAAAGCTACAAATGTTCAAAACTGGACATAAAATTCCCGGGTCGATTAGGCAAAAATTGGTCGGTAACCCGGGAGCCCAAAATTACCGGTTACTCCCACCTTTGGACCACCCGGTGGTCCTGCTTCACTTCAACGTGAGCACTCATAGAGGCTACATCATCGTGTTTCCTTCAAGTTTCCGGTACGGCCTTGTTCACCCTTTTCTTTAGCTACACCTTCGGTTATGTGCTAGTGAATTAATTATTAACTGTACGAGCTACATCAACGGGTTAATCCAGTGTAACTTCAGTACTCAATTCACAGTTCAATTATCGGTACTTAATAACTTTCGGCAACTCATCGAGTTTAATTTTAACGGACAATTATCAAAGACAATGAACAAAAAGTGAGACCAACGGTACAATCAACGAGACGACTCAGTGCATTTTTTAACTAACAACAAAGTGCACAATTCAGTGTATCAACGTAATCAGTTTACTTTTAATAAAAGACCAGAGTCGTCAAAATATAAAGTTTTCCACTAGAATTCATTTCACCACAATTTAGCATCTCCCGAAAATCCTTCAGTCTCCTTGCTTCCGGTAAAATCTGTGCTTTTGAACAACAAAACGAGTTGTAAGTGAAAACAATTGAATGGAAAAGTAGATTGATGCCATTTTACTTCATCACTTGATTTATGTTTCTATGAATATCTTGGACACTAAGCGAGATAGAGCTATTTTGCCTGAAGCACCTTTTATGGAGAATTTCAAGCGCCACAAAACAAGGGAAAAGTGAAATCGTTTTATCTCCCTTGATTTTCGAGATCTTTTCAAAAACAATTAAAAGAAAAAATTGATTCATGCAATTTTATTTTTTTATGGAACTCATTTTTTCATGAATATCGCGGAAAATAAACGAGATGAAGCAATTTCGCCCTCATGCTGTTGTGTAGAAAATTTTAAAAGTTACAGAAGAGTATGGACTCTCATAAATTCACCCTATCTCGCTTAATTCCCGAGATATTTTCAAAAATAATTCATTGAAAAAATCAATTCGTTCAGTTTGACATTTTCACTGGATTTTTTCTTCAATATCTCGGAAACTAAATGATATAGAGTGATTTGCCGTGAAACTTTCCTGTAGAGAATTCCAAGATATACAAAAAAAACGTTTTATCTCACTTAGTTTGCGGAATATTTCCGAAAAACTATCGATAAAAATTGTAACAAACCCGACACAATTTTTCTCCGGCCGTACATGCGAGAAGAAAACGGTTGGCAAGGTGAATCAGTTGGCGCATGCGTACTGTGCTCCAGTACGCAGTATTGTCGAACTAGCCAAAGATGTAACCTCCGCAGTCCACCCGAAGCTGAAATATACATGTTGTGCCATAGGAGCCGAATATTTCCGAGGTTACTCCATTGGCCAGTACAACTTTACGCATGCACCAACTGATTCAGCTCGCCAACCGTTTTCTTCTCGCATGTACGGCCGGAGAAAAATCGTGACGGGTTTGTTACAATTTTTATCAATAGTTTTTCGAGAATATTCCGGAAACTGAGTGAGATAAAGCGTTTTTTTTGTAAATCTTGGAATTCTCTACAGAAAAGTTTCACGGCAAATCACTCTGTCTCACTTAGTTTCCGAGATATCGAAGAAAAAATCCAGTGAAAACGTCAAACCTAACCAATTGATTCTTTCAATGAATTATTTTTGAGAATATCTCGGGAATTGAGCGAGATAGAGTGAATTTATAAGAATCCATACTTTTTTGTAGCTTTTAGAATTTTCTACATAACAGCATGAAGGCGAAAGTGCTCCATCTCGTTTATTTTCCGCGATATTCATGAAAAAATGAGTTCCATAGAAAAATGAAATTGCATGAATCAGATTTTTCTTTTAATTGTTTTTGAAAAGATCTCGAAAATCAAGGGAGATAAAACGATTTCACTTTTCCCTTGTTTTGTGGCACTTGAAATTCTTCATAAAAGGTGCTTCAGGCAAAATAGTTCTATCTCGCTTAGTGTCCAAGATATTCATAGAAAAATAAATCCACCCAGGAAAAAATGTTCAGATCTAATCAGATCAAATTAGATCTGATCAGATCTAATGAGATCTGATTAGATCCAATTAGATCTGACAGAATGGAAATTTTTAACATGTATAGATCTGAATAGATCTGATTAGATACAATTAGATCTAAGTCTAATCAGATCTGTTTAGATCTAACTAGATCTAATTAGATCCTAGTAGATCTGGTCAGATCTAGCTAGATCTGGTCAGATCTAGCTAGATCTGGTCAGATCTAGCTAGATCTGGTCAGATCTAACTAGATTTGGTCAGATCTAACTGGATCTGGTCAGATCTAACTGGATCTGGTCAGATCTAACTGGATCTGGTCAGATCTAACTGGATCTGGTCAGATCTAACTGGATCTGATCAGGTCTAATTAGATCTGATTGATTTTATCTAAATTGGGTCATCAGATCTGATCAGATCTAGTTGGATCTGATCAGATCTAGTTGGATCTGATCAGATCTAGTTAGATCTGATCAGATCTGAGGAACTCAGATCTTATTAGATCAAATTAGATCTGATCAGATCGAAGAAACTCAGATCTAATTTGATCTGATCGGATCAAATTAGATCTGATCAGAGCGTGCCAATTCCCAGATCTGATCAGATCTAAGGAACTCAGATCTAATTAGATCTGACCAGATCTAATTTGATCTGATCAGATCTGAACATTTTTTCCTGGGCAGTGATGAAGTAAAATTGCATAAATCTACTTTTTCATTCAATTGTTTTTACTTACAACTCGTTTTGTAGCTTTTGAAATTTTCTATACACAAAAAAAGATCCAAGCAAAATACCTCTATCTCACTTATTTTCGAAGATATCCATGAATAAATGAATCCAGTGAAAAAGTAAAATTGGATGAATCAATTTTTCCTATTTATAATTCAGAGGTTAACCTCTAAATTGATTATCAAAAACAATCAATAGGAAAAATTGATTCATCCAATTTTCCTTCTTCCTTTTTAATCAATTAATTTATTAACTGATTAATTAATTGATTGGTATATTGGACAGTTAAATGAATATTCGGAGTCGATCCTGACTTCGGATATTTATTTAACTGTCTAATATCCCAATCAACCTCTCGACTGATTATATCATCTTGGACGACAACAATAACAGCAATTGTCAATAATATTCCGGAAATTAAGCGAGGTAGAGTGATTTTGTTCTAATTCTTTTTTTTAGCTCTTAAAATTCACTACGAAAAGGATTCAAGTGAAATTGCTCTATCTCGCTTAGCTCACGAGATATTGAAAAGGAAAAATCCAGTCAAACAGTCAAATTGAACCAATCGACTTTGTCAATCAATTATTTTTGAGAATATCTCGAAAACTAAGCGAGATAGAGTGATTTTATCTTCAACTCTGTTTAAAACAAGACGCAATTCTCAATGGTCACCTGACCGAGGGAGAGGGGGGGTCAGCGACACCTCGGCCCTCGGCTAGAAGACGAAATCTTCCCCCTCCAACTAACTTACTTACGCGTGAACTCTCAAAGGATACGGCTCGACGTGTCTTTATCACGATGAACTCTATCGTTTATTAAAGTGTTAATATTCAAAGACTTTTCTCAAAGTGATTGCAACTCAACTAGTTTTTCAACTATTCTGTAAAATTGAACTATTCGTCTATTTATTTCAAGTGTATATTATCTATCGACGAGCAGGCTGTTTTTCCTAATAAAACGGTTTTGCCTTGCGGCTCAGTGTAATCCAACTATTACTTCTTTTTCACTATCATTAACCGCCTCCTGCAATCCACCCTGAAATCCAACAGAAAATCACCTCGCTAAAAACATTGGTCCTTCGAGTAGCCGGATGTGCAGGACAGTAAAAAGTGCAGTTTTTGTGAAGTGAAAAAAGGGACGCCTCGTGGTGAACGAATTTCGGGGTTCACACGAACTATTTCAAAGACAATAAAATTGGTGTGATACATGTGAAACCCAACGAATATTATTTTTGTGAGTGAGTTGCTGTGCCTCTAACATCAAGGTCTCCAACATTGTTTACGTTTGCACACCAACAAATTCTCGGACAGAGCAGCTCACGTCAACAATGGAGAGACACAACAAGCCACACCGATCGATATTTCTAGAATAAAATTTATTTCTCAATTTGAATTAAATTTAATTCTTTTGAGAAATGAAACAACGAAGAAAACCAACGAGGAGAGAAAATTAAATTGAATTTCTCTCTGTACGAGATTCGGGCATCTCTGAACATCTTCGGAAGTACGAGTGGTCTTCTACCCCCTCTCCATCAACTTAGTCGATTAACGCGGCAGAGGCGTAAGAAGCTCCGCCTACTTATCGATTTCCAACTACAGCTGACTGAGACGCGACTCAACGCGCGGTATAGTACCTCTATCTCTCTCACTCTCCACTCACATCCTGTCATCGTTCGAAATGATAGAGAGAGAAGGGATTGATTGGACATGCAACGATATTTTCCACTGAAGACCTTCCACCTGTGGGACTCAACGATGATCTCCAACAACATCAACATCTAGGGACATGAGCAGGGATCCAGAAGACTTTCAGGAATTTACGCCTCCTTCAAGGTCAACTGGAAACCGAACACTGGAATCTCGTGGACAATCAGGTGGTCAGCGACAATCAGATCTTCAGTGGCGAAGAGATCATCAACGAATTATCTCGAGAAGCAGCGGCTAGATCAACGAGTCAATCAACTGAAAATGAGGAGTAATCCGGCCATCTCCAGGCCATCTCCAGGTCATCTACAGGCCATCTCCAGGCCATCTCTAGGTCATCTACAGGCCATCTCCAGGTCATCTCCAGGCCATCCAACATCTCAAGATCACCACATCTTCAAGAACCTCAACTTCTTCGGGAACTCCAGGTTGTTCAAGGTCAATTTGGAGCCATTCACAACGGGTCCGAGCCAGGAAGAATTTACGCCTCTTCTGAAGCTGCAGGGACGCCGAGTCATCAAGAATCAGGCTAGAAAAGTTCGTGAATTGAAGATGCTGTGAAACCTCCAACGAAGATGAACCAACTAACAGATGGGAATGGAGAATCGACTCCATTCACTCTCATCAACAAGAGGTCATCAACTTGGAAGTTCGCGCTCCATCAACAGGTGCCCAGCTGACCTTGAGGAATTTACGCCTCCTTCAAGTTCATCTGAGCGGCCGAGACCACCGAAATCCAACAAGTCAGAAGACACGAGAAGACCAGGTGACAGTCACACTCTTGCGACTACTCTATTCAGAAGCCACAACTGAGCGCCCATATACTCAGTGGACTGTCATCACTTCCGTGTAAATCAACATCGATCAACTCAACAGGTCTCCAACTAGCCGAAGAGGGCAAATCTCCAGTCTGACTTAGAAGACGTCAACAACGAAGACATCAACCGAAAAAGCTGACAACTAGGGGCGAATCATCAAGCATGAAGTTGTCCAGCAATTCTCAATTGTGTTTGCTAACAAACTATCAAGATCAGAACTCAATGATCAAAATTGTTAGCAGAAACATCAACATTGCAATGCTCATCTCTAGAACACCCAACCAGGCTGTCACACGGGTGGCTTCCCGTGACAGAAATCATCAACTAAACCACCCAGTCCAGGGAGCATCTGCACAACTAGAAAATCAACAAGAGAATCATCAAGGAGACCAACAAGACGACGATCAACAGAAAGTCATCAAGAGAAAATTCAGCAGCCTTCCACTGCTGAATGGGGGGAGGATGTTTAAAACGCAACCCAATTCTCAATGGTCACCTGACCGAGGGAGAGGGGGGGGTCAGCGACACCTCGGCCCTCGGCTAGAAGACGAAATCTTCCCCCTCCAACTAACTTACTTACGCGTGAACTCTCAAAGGATACGGCTCGACGTGTCTTTATCTCGATGAACTCTATCGTTTATTAAAGTGTTAATATTCAAAGACTTTTCTCAAAGTGATTGCAACTCAACTAGTTTATTCAACTATTCTGTAAAATTGAACTATTCGTCTATTTATTTCAAGTGTATATTATCTATCGCCGAGCAGGCTTTTTTTCCTAATAAAACGGTTTTGCCTTGCGGCTCAGTGTAATCCAACTATTACTTCTTTTTCACTATCGTTAACCGCCTCCTGCAATCCACCCTGAAATCCAACAGAAAATCACCTCGCTAAAAACAAACTCGTTTTGTAGCTCTTGAAATTCTCCATAATGAAGAATCCAGGCGAAATTGCTATATCTCGCTTAGTTTCCAAGATATTCAAGGAAAAATAAATCCAGTGATGAAGTGAAATTGAATAAATCAATTTTTTCTCTCAATTGTTTTTGAAAATATTCCTAACACTAAGCAAGATAGAGCGATGTTACTCCTAACTCGTTTTGTAGTGCTTGGAATCCTCTATAAATGAAAAAGGATACAAGCAAAATTGCTCTATCTCATTTAGCTTCCAAGATATCCATAAAAGATGAATGAAGGGAAAAAGTAAAACTGAATAAATAGTCTTTTTCTCTCAATTGTTTCTGAGAATATCTTGAAAACAAAGCGAGATAAAGTGATGTGATGCCTATCTTTTTTTACAGCTCTTGAAATTTTTTCTAAAAAAAAGATTCAGCCGACATTGTTCTATCTCGCTTAATTCACGAGATACTGATAAAAGAAAATGAATGAAGTCGTAAAGTAAAATTCGATGAATGGATTTTTTTGGAAATTGTTTTTGAGAATATTTCGGGATAGAGCGATTTCATTCTCATCTTGTCTTGTAGCTCTTGGAATACTCTGTAGAAAAGGATCGATG
Source organism: Aleiodes leptofemur (assembly GCA_963942555.1). Lineage (NCBI taxonomy): Eukaryota > Metazoa > Arthropoda > Insecta > Hymenoptera > Braconidae > Aleiodes > Aleiodes leptofemur. Next base: position 9,098,986 of record OZ012618.1, read on the forward strand.
CAGAATTGCTCTATCTCACTCAGTTTTCAAGATATTAATGAGAAAATAAATCCGGTAAAAAGTCAAATTGGATAAATCGATTTTTCAAATAATTGCCTTTGAAAATATTTCAGAAACTGAGCGAGATAGAGTGATTTCACTTGCATACACTTTTGTAGCCGTCGAAATTTTCTACCAAACAGCATGCGGGCAGAATTACTCTATCTCGTTCAGTTTCCGAGACATTTAAAGTACGGCGTCATGCAGGCGTTTTTGACGCTAGCGTCAGCGTCAAATCAGGTCACGTGACATTATTTTGAATTTCCCGCTGCTTAAGAAAATTTAGCGATAAGTCGCCGCTTCAAACAGCAGCATCAACATGGCTGTTTACAGGAGTTTTAAGCATCAGTAGAGAATGAAGAATAGCAATTATTGTCCGAATTCATATTTTTGTCATTTACTGAAACATTTTCTGAGGTTTACATCATCTGAACTCATTACTCTCCGCTCCTTTTCCAGCGATAAAGCTCAGATTGTTGAGCTTTTTACTACTTGTCGCTAAATTTCTCATTAGTGGCGGGAAATTCAAAATTGTGTCACGTGACCTGATTTGACGCTGACGCGGGCGTCAAAAACGCCTGCATGAGGCCGTACCTTTAAAGGAAAATGGATTCAGTGAAAAAATTAAATTTTCATGAATCGATTCTTTCTTTCAATTGTTTTTGGGAATATCTCGAGAACTAAGCGAGATAGAGCAATGTTACGTTCTTCTTGTCTTGTAGCTCTTGAAATTGTCCATGAAAAAGGCTTCAGGCAAAGTGGCTCTATCTCACTTAGTTTCCAAGATATTCAAAGAAAAATAAATCCAGTGATAAAGTGAAATTGGATAAATTTATTTTCTCTCTTAGTTGTTTTTGGAAATATTTCGAAAACCCAGCAAGATAGAGCGATTTCAATTACAACTTACTTTCAGCTCTTGAAATTCTCTATAAATAAAAAATAGCAAAAAAAGCAAAAAATAAGCAAAATTACTTTATCTCACTCAGTTTCCAAGATATTCATAAAAATATGAATGAAGTGAAAAAGTAAAATTGAATGAATCGATTCTTTCTCTCACTTGTTCTCGAGAATATCTTGAAAACAAAGCCAGATGGAGTTATGTTATGCTCATGTTGTTTCATAGCTCTTGAAATTTCTCATTAAAAAGGATTCAGCCGAAATTGCTCCATCTCGCATAGTTTCCGAGGAATTGAAAAAAAAATTCAGTAAAAAAATACAAATTGACTGAATTGATTTTTTCAATCAATGTTTTCGAGAATATCTCGAAAACGAAGCAAGATAGAGTGATTTCACACCCATCTTGATTTGTAGCCTTTGAAATTCTCTACAAGATAGGATAGGGGCCAAATTGCTCTATCTCACTTAGTTTCCGAAATATTGATTGGAAGAAATAAATGAAGTTGAAAAGTGAAATTGAATAAATTGATTTTTTCTTCTCATGGTTGTTGAGAATATCTCAAAAACTGAGCGAAATAGAGGGATTTTACATTCATTTTGTTGTTGCGGTCGTCAGTATTTTTGGTATCCTTTGCCAGCTGTCTAGTGAAGCTGAATAAAATAGAGAAAAAAGAGAGCATTGGACCGAGTCGATTTTACCAAGTGAAGAAGAGAAACTCAAAAAATTGATATTGCAAGCTCTATTTTGGAGTTCGGCTATTCTCAATTACAAGAAGAAGCGAGAGGAAGGAGAGATCCAAAATCCTAAAGTTCACCCGAGCAATTGAATCGAACAAATTATTATTGATTGATATGGAAAGATGTCATTAGAGTTGGATAAATCGACTTGGAGTGCGAGTAGACTGCACTTGAGAATAACAAAAGAGAAACGTGGAGATGTCGATGATAAAAAACTGCTAGAAACTACAGATTAGCATTACCAAGTAACGAAGACAGTCTAGCAGACTTCAAGTCCCCGAAATTAAATTTCAAAGTAGTTCAGAATGGTTCAATTCAAATCATTAAAGATTCATCAGCAAAAAAAATAGAAAATGTAAAGAATTGATATGATAAAAAATATTCTATCATCCCCTCAATAACAGAGTCATGTCAGGGCTATAAGTCCTTATAGAAAGCGTTACTCTATCATTGGGGTAACGATATGTATTTCGTAGAAAATATCTTCATAAAATGCCTTCTCATAACGAAAAAACTTCATGAGAAATCATTACATGAAGAATCTCTTTATAAAATTCGATTTCATAAAGACATTTTTTCACAGAAGTATCTCTCTAGAAAAATCTGCACTAATACTCATAATAATGTAAGGATTTTTTCATAATCACAAAAATTTCATGATTGTGAAATTCACACATCACACAAATATCCACCATTAAATTTATGATTATAGCAAATTTCTCCATGGGGAATTTCGCATTGACAAATTCCGCGATGAAGAAATCGCAATGGAAAAAGAACGCCATCCCTAGCGGACCTGATTCACCATGATTCACGGTGAGGACTCACTGAACTTTCACGGTGATGTCACGGTGAATCACAGTGATGTCACGGTGATTTACCGCGAATCACCGTGAAGCACGGTGACATCACCGTGCGTCACCGAAATTATCAAACCCTAAAATTCGGTGAATCACCGTGATTTACGGTGAATCACGGGAAATAACTAGCTTTAAAGTTCGGTGACTCACCGTGAATCACCAAACTTTAAAGCTAGATAATTCCAGTGATTCACCGTAAGTCGCGGTGATTCACCGTAAATCACGGTCATTCACCGTGACTTACGGTAATTCATGGTGAATCACTGGAATTATCGAGCTTTAAAGATTGGTGATTCACGGTGCATCACGGTGATTCACCGTAAAGCACGATGATCCACCGAATTTTACCGTGACTTACGGTGATTCACCGTGAATCACCAAACTTTGAAGCTAGATGATTCCGGTGATTCACAAAAAATATGCAATCCAGCGCGAATCAACAACACAACTAGAATCATTCATAATGAAGCCTTGAAAAAAGAGTATGTCAAATATTTTCATTTTACAACGAGAGAAATCATCATTTTTAATAAAGATAAGATAGCCAGCCCTATTTAATTTAAAATCAGTTTCTTCATCATTATCATCACCATCTTCAGTTTCTTCATCATTATCACCACCATCGTCAGTGTCATCATCATCTTGGTCTTCTGTCCCTCCATCGTCGTCATCTTCAGTTTCTTCATCATTATCATCACCATCTTCATCTTCAGTCTCTTCATCATCATCATCGTCATCATAAGCATCATCAACTCCAGTTTTTCCGTCATTGTTATCACTGACGTCAGTGCTTCATCATCTTCAGTTGCACTTCCAAAATGATAGTCTGCATCTTGTGCAGGAATTCCATCATTAATATTGCAGTCTCCTTAGCGGACCTGATTCACGGTGATTTATGGTGAATCACCGTGAATCACGGTAAAATGCGGATTCACGGTGATTCACGGTGAACGCACCGTGATTTACGGTGAAGGCACCGTGATTCACGGTGAATGTACCGTGAAGTTTTGCGGATTTAAATCGCGGGGAATTACGGTGATGTATAGTGTAACACCGGAACTCGGTATTTCATGGTACCATCAAAGAAGAATTCAAAAATAGCACCTTTTTTCTGTTCATTATCATGGGTAGTCTTTGAGGTTATGAGCAATTCCACCATACACGTAGGTAAGCATCATTTCCATACAGTTGTGATAATAAATTTGTACGATAATAATCCTTCCGGAATTCGAATAATAATTTCTTATATCCATAGATTCCATTCTCATTCCTCAGCTTCGATCTAATATGATACAAGACTGCAATATTAATGATGAAATTCCTGCACAAGATGCAGACTATCATTTTGGAAGTGCAACTGAAGATGATGAAGACACTGACGTTAGTGATAACAATGACGGAGAAACTGGGGTTGATGAGGCTTATGATGATGATGAAGAGACTGAAGATGAAGATGGTGATGATACTGATGAAGGAACTGAAGTGATAAGGTTAATGATGAAGAAACTGAAGATGACGACGATGAAGGGACAGAAGACACTGATAATGAAGACACTGATGATGAAGACAGTGGTGATCATGATGAAGAAACTGAAGATGGCGATGATAATGATGAAGAAACTGAGGATGGCGATGATGATGATGATGAAGAAACTGAAGATGGCGATGATAATGATACAGAAACTGAAGATGGCGATGATAATGATGAAGAAGCTGAAGATGACGATGATAATGATGAAGAAACTGAAGATGAGGTGCATAATGATGACGGCACTGAAGATGATGGTGATAGTGATGATACTGGAGATGATAATGATAATGACGAAGATGATCATTATCATGGAGAGGAGGCTGAAGATAGTGGAGAGGATAATGAAGATATGTATGAGGATCACCCATCCACTGACAGCAGTTCACGATCCAATGCTGATAATCAGGGTAATTATTTAACTGAAAAAAAAAGGATTATCGCCATTTTTCGAGAAAATATGCATGATGACTCTGACGATGATAATGATCAAGATTATGACGATGACGATAGTAATTCTGATTATGAAGGTGACAGTGATGATGAAGGTGACAGTGATGATGATGATGATGATGATGATGATGATGATGATGATGATCATGATGATGCTGATAATGGCGATACTAATGATGAAGAAGATAGTAGTGATGATGACATCGATAATAAAGCAGAAGAAATTTCACGATTCATGACCATTCCAGAGTTAATGTTCCGTTTACCACTTCATTTAAAAGCAAACATCCATTCAGGTGACTACTTATTAGCTACTTTAGCAACGTCAAGCAAATTTAATTTCCCTTATGAAGCAACGCTCACTATTCTTCAATTCCTCAAAGTTGCCCATCATGAAAACCAATTACCTTCGACGAAAAATTTGCTATGAAAATCTTTCAAGAGAAATAATGACCTTATTACTCGGTATTTATATTGTAGAGATTGTCAGGATATACTTGGTGTGGGAAGGGAAATTACAAAGAAATGTTCATGTCAATTGAGTGGTCTAACACGTAAAAAACGTAAACCATCATATTTTTCACAAGTTGATCTGTTTGCACAATTAACAGAATTATTTCAAGGTGAAACTATATATGATTCATTTCTATATAGATTCAATAGGAGAAAAAAAGATGATAATGCTATAGAAGACATATACGACGGGGAAGTATATCGTGAGCTGTCTTCTCCAGGAAATTTTCTATGTGATTCAAACCCTTTATCTTTTACACTTAATACAGATGGGTGTCAAGTTTCAAAGTCATCGAAAGCGAGCGCATGGCCTGTTTATTTATTAATTAATGAGCTACCTCCTCATCTCAGAAAAAAACACATGCTCCTGGCTGGTGTATATATAGATACTCAACAGCCCGTAATGAATAACTTCTTATATCCCATTGAAGTTGCAAAATCCTGCCCATTTTTGTATTGATGTTGAGGTCTTGATTGTATTGGAATTCTTTCTCATAACGAACTGTTGTTCCCTGGTACTGAATTTGCAGTATTATCCATTTTTTCAACCTTGAATACCCATTCGTTTCAATTTTGCACTGATTCGATCATCCATAATCTAAACCGTAGTTCTGTATCCTGCAAGAGGATGAATCTTCTGATGCTACCTTTGGTGTGAGATGTCTTCTGGAGATATTTCGGTAATTCGATAATATTGCTCTGCCAACTGAAAATTAGTGTTTTTAGCGTTTTCTTCCCAATTTTTTTGGTCCACCGTGCTCAGTGCGCCTATTCTAGGCTCGCATTGAATTCGGTTTTTGGAAATTTTGTTTTTTGAATTTTTTTTTCAAAAAGAGTTGAGTTTTCACTTTGAGTCAAAAAACTTGAAGTTATTCATTCTGTTTCACAATTCAATGAATATACCATTCAAACTTCATTAAATTTTATTTCACAGTAATACAGAAAGATAATAAATTCAAATGAGAGTAGAGTCAATGTTTTGATTGAGTGCGGGAGAGGGGGCAAGATGAGAGGTGAGACAGTCATGAAATAATCGATTTCTTTCTGACAAAGACAGTTGGTGTGAAAACACAATGATAAACAGAGACCAATGGTCTTGAGAAAAACGGCAAATTTGGTAATTCAACCACATGAGCCTTCTCTAGACCAGTTTGATTTTGGTTGTCTGCAGTAAAACATCAAAACTGTGTGTTTTGTATTAAAAGTTAGTTACCACCACTGCAGGTGATTTCTCTTCGAACATCCAGATTTCAGATGAGTATTTCGAGGTTTTCATTTAATCCGTATTAAATTTATGGAGGTTTTTTTTCACTTTTTTTTTTCGTTTCAATTCATATGAGGTATTTTTTGATTGATATTGTTCCACGCGATGTGTACAAGTTATTGACTGAAGGAAGAAGTACGCATTTTTAAGCTCTATGTACTTGTTTTCTTAATAAGTTGAAAAATTAAAATTTTTAATGCTCAAAGGAGGTGGGTGGTGTTTGTATCAATAAATTTCTTCATCAAAATTCCGAGTGTCGCATAGGATAGGTCGTGATAGGTTTTTTCGAGGCCTATGCACCACTACGTCCCCGTCGTAGCCTTGGGTTACGCAAAACGTGGTGATAATCTCAATTTTCATTCAATTGTTGTTATTTTCTTCTTTGATTCAATTGGTTATTTACTTTGTTACGATGTGATCGTATGAGAGTTTTATCGTCGAGGCGCCCTCTCCCTCCTCCTCCGGATAAGGGCAGATTGGCAGTCGATAATGGAATTATCGATTGATAAGAAATAGAGGCAGCACCTGCCGGAGGCAGGAGTGAAGGTTTTCACGGATATAGTGGAAACCCCCACTCCTGTGTAAACTGCTAAAGCAAAACCAACGTATTCTTTAAGTTCTTTATAATTAAGTAATCAAATAAGGATTTTTAGTGATAAGTAACAATAATATTAAGTGAAACATTATTACAGTTAAGTGAATAAAAGACTCAAAAGAGATTAGAATGAGTGTAATTAAGTAAAAAGACTCCAAGTGAGAAAGTAGTGTAAGGAAATCCGGAGAGAGGAATTTGGCTGTCACGAGTAAGTCTGATTTCGTTACCGCGTGTTCAGCCTCAGTATAATTAAATAAATATTAATCAGGGGAATCTTGTGGGTTAATTGATCCGGAAAAAGGGAGGTGATAATTGTGGATAAATACGGCATCGAGTTTGGCCGAAGATTTATTTATTTACTACAGAAAGAATCGGTGAAAAGTCCAAGAAACATAATTGGCGTCTCCACGCCAATCAAATATTATTAGAAATAATCCACAATTATCTCGGGCATCCGTTCATTAATGAATCGGGAATCTCAATACAATTGTTGACAAGGGATTAAAGGATATATTCATGCAGTTATTTCCGGAATAACTGACAATAAGAATCCATAAGATCTGAAATACATAAAAAGTCGTCAACAGGTGTTGTTGCATACCACGTGGTCGGCCATATTGTATACCGGCCGGCTCACTCACACCACACTCAAGGCGCACTCATGTGACGTCAGTCCTTGGCGCCAAATTCAAACAGTAGGAAAACTGGACTTGTTATACTTTCCACAATTAAAGAGATACTTCATTGAACAAATAGTCGTTTTCACATTATTTATTTGAAGAACAATCCCGAATATTAATTCCACGTAATTGACGGTGAGTCTGCAACGCAGAGGGCGTTGCAGTAAGCTGAACAACGTTGGTAGTTCCGGATTCCTTTGTAGAAAACCCTCTTTTGCATGGGAAAACAGTACGTCCGCCATTAAACGCACACACACGCACACACCTAACACACACACACACGCACCTACTACACACACACGCATTCAACACACACACGCACCTACACACAACGAGGCAGGAATTCCTCCCGAATTTCTAGCCTCGTTACAACTTCCAACAAAAGTTCATTGTTTTTCGGTGAAATTTGATTAGGACTCCATCTGCTTGCCTTGAAATCTTGCCGACCTCTACTACATCGAAATATATCACGTCAATTCAAAAAATTTGGAACAATAATTGAAATTTTGTAATATATTTGGCAGAGTGAAACTAGTGACTTACCGATTTTCCTCAATCTTCTGATACCAAATGATTGATATAATCAATAACTTCTCCAGTAATTGTTTCTTTAAAAGTTTCCCGTTTTCTTCCAGAATTAATAAAAAATTTCTATCATCTGATTTAGGTTTCCTCGACAATTCAAAAATTACTTTTTCAAATGTTTCCTTCAATCTTTCAATTGTGACTTGACCATGAGGTTTTGCCAGATGCGACTTCATGATTATTTTTGCTATTTCTTTTATGTAGGACTCGATGATGATGCTGTAATCTATCGACCCTGTCGTACCCATAGTCGAACCTTCATCTGCATCCATTTCCAATTGCATGTCTACTACTTCATTTATTTTTGTTTTCTGGTAGAAATAAACTCTTACCAACTGTTGAATTTCTTCCTGTCGTATAATGTTACAGTACGATTGATAGTACTATTGCAATCCTTGAATTTGAGCGAGGTTAGAGTCCATCAGCATTCGATGTAGCATGGGATTAAGTTGGAATGTTCCATCAATGCTGAAATTGTCCTTTTTCCCCTTCTTAATGGAACCTTTTTGTTTCTGCATTTTTTTCAAAGTTATGAATGGTTTGAATGCCGAGAATGGGCTCCTGATGATCCTCTCATTCTCTATCTGATAATCATGTTTTATTTTCGTGTCCATTGCTTCTAGTTTCTTGAAACTGGCAAGAATAATTATGTTGTAAGTATCTTCCCTGCACGACTCATTGTTAATCAATCTCATAACCTTAACCTCCCACGAATTAAACAGCTTATCTGGTTCTTCTCTCAATGAAAGTTCATGTAATTTGGTGATGAATTGACGATTTCTTCTCGAGATTGTTGCGAGTGTTTTGGGAATAAACTAGCGCTGTGACATTCTTGGATAATCTCTATTTCTTTCTCTGTTGAACTCGAATTTGAATTCTCATGAATCGAAGGATGTTGATCTTGTTCCAGATGACAAGATTCTCCTATTTCTATTAGCATCTTCCGATTATTTATCGAGGGATCATTACATTTTGGATTATTCTCGTGTGAACTCAATTCTTCTTTCATAATTTTCTCTGTAAATATAACTCGATATCCAGTTTTTGAGTCATCCAGACTCCTCTCAGTACAGTAGCAGAGAAAATTAAAGGATCGAAAAAAAAATCCAAATTTTTCGCGGTTTTTCAAATGGCCGTATTTTCCTGAAAAATTTACAAATATTTTTTTAAAAATTATTTTCCATTCTTTTCTACCAGAGATGAAACTATAATGTTGTTGAATTATAATGATTGTTATTTTTTTAAGAATTTCGAGTAACTATTTTACCTGATTTTACTAGTTTTTGGAAATTTTCGAATCTTTTTTTCTTTTCGGTTTTGTATTGTTTATAATGTGGGTGTAACACCTGGGGAGTTTTATCGTATCGGTTTCGAAATTAACTGTTGTATTCAAATTTTTGCCAATGTGACTCATCTCAAGTACCTCTCTTTTGTTTCTATCATCTTCTAAACATAAAATTTTTGTGTTGTTAAAGTCAAAATTGTGACCATTTTCTTCAGCATGATCAGTTGGTGCTGTACCTTGGATATTATGATTAAGAGTATAGTTGTGTCTGTATAATCTCTCTGAGAGATATTTTCCAGTTTGACCAATATAAATCTTATCACGATCTAAGCATGATATTTCATATACAATACCTGACTTTTCATTATTATCGATATTATTATCTTTTGTGTTTCCAAAAATTTTTTTGAGTTTATTTTGTACTTCAGAGATGATGTTCATATTGAATTTCTTGAAAAGTCTTTTGATTTTTTGTGTGAAAATTACGGAGAAAGGTAAAACAATAAAACTCTTCAAATCTGTTCTTTCTATATTATTAATAACTTGGATGTTATTGTTTGTGCCATTTTCTCTATGAGTTCTTCTTTTTTTAATGACCGAGATGTCGCGTTAGTGACTGCCATGCCATGAAAAAGTGATGTCACGAAAATAATAATGAAAATGTATTCTTTTATAAGATCATTGGGGTAGTTATTGAGAGCTAATATTCTCTCAGCAAATAAGAGGTTTTTTCTGTGGAATTTCTTTTCTGATAAATTAAGAATTCTATCTACTAAGTTGTAAGCAATAGCTATTTTTTGGGACATCGGGTGAATGGAATTGTAATTGAGTAAACGACCAGACCAAGTTGGTTTCCTATACCAATCGAATCCTAGTTTTTGCTTCCGAATGGAAGCATTGTAAACGCGATTTTTTTCGATCTCGGGATTTCATCGGAATATGACTCAGAATGTTCCAAAACGTCGAGAAATGACATTCTTAAAAAATGTCTGTATGTATGTGTGTGTGTGTGTGTGTGTGTGTTTGTGTGACAGATATCAGCTCATTGCTCCGGAACGGTAATATTCGGTGACCTGAAAATTTAACAGTACTTTCTCTCTCCATGCAAATTGCTCTCCGTGAAATTTGAGCGAAATCGGTTGAGTACTTTTCGAGAAAAATCAAATTTTCGTAAAATCATTTTTTCGATTTTCCTCTGCGAAAAATTGATTCACAGCCCCCACTCTCAGCGATGAAATTCATCTCATTTGAACACACAATTTTCACTCGGGGTAAATTTTGCTGCGATTTTTCGTTTGCGGATAATTTCAATTACAGTGTTTTTTATCCTGAATTTTGTATACACGATAGCTCAAAAACTATTTGAGTTAGAGACTCGAAATTTCGTGGGTTTGTGCATCTAATGAAAAGTTTGGTATTGAAATTGGGCGAAATCGGTCCAGTAGTTTCTGAGATATTGCACAAAAACCATTTTATGAAAAGAGGTTATATCTTGAAAACTACTGGAGCGATTTCGCCCAAGTTCAGCTTAAAAGATTCATCTCAATGAGCCCCACAAATGGTGAGAATTTCAGATTTTTCAGAGGCAGTCTCTTGTAAGAGCTTTCGATAACTTATTTTTTCCAAAAATCACGGTTTTTCTCAGCTTTCTCCCTAGGAACACTACTATTTTTTATTTCACCATTCGAAAGTAGACAATTTTTTCTATAAAATGATGACAATCGGAAAGAATAAAAATCCTATTTGGAGCCTGAACTTCAATTTTTCAGATTTGTCGTACGATCATCCATTTATGATTGAAAAATTGATGGTTTTTTTTTTGTGGAAACAATGAATAAATAAAGTTCACCAAAGATCAAACCATCATTGAATTTGTCATCATAAGTACATATTTGTTGAGAAGATCATATTTTGTTACGGCATTTGGAATAATGAGAGATATAAATAGTAATTTGATGAATACCGTATTAAATTTCATTCGGAAGCATTTTGCCAATTGAATTGGCAAAATATTAAATGTCGCATAAGGTGTGAGGTTTGCAAATAACGCACAGGATATAACGCCTCTGCTTGTTTATTATTATTTATTATCAAATGGTCCAAAAAATGGATTTTACCATTTTCTTCAACCTCAAAAGTAAATTTCAATCTTGGATGATATGAATTGAATCTGGTTGATACTTGGTCTATTTTATTTTCTGGAATACAAGTTACTGAGTCATCCACGAATCTGCGATAGAGAATCAGTTCAAAATCCAGTTTCTTGAGACATGTATCTTCAAGTTCTTGCATAACGAGACTGGCACAAGTACCAGCTAAGGGGGACCCCATTGGTAATCCATAATACTGTTTGTAGAATGTACCGTTAAACTTGAAGTATGTTTTGTTCATGATAATTTCAATTGCATGAGTAATTTCTTCTACTGGGATTTATGATTTTATATTTCGTGCTCTATTTTTAATTGCTGATTCAACGAGTTCATATGGAACATTAGTGTACAAGGAAGTTACGTCCAAAGATATTGATATATGATCTGCGAGTATTTCAATATTCTTAAGCGATTCTTTGAATTGAACACTGTTTTTTATGTATGAATCATGGTTGATGGTTAATTTGTATAAAATATTATGCAAATATCTTGCCATTCTGTGGAGGGGACCGTTTATGGAAGAGACGATTGGTCTATATTTCAATATCGGTTTATGTATTTTTGGTGAAAGATAGAAACGTGGAGAAAAAGACGTATCTTGTTTCAAATCGTTGAATCTATCCTTACTCATGCAATTGAAATGATCATGAACAAAACATACTTCAAGTTTAACGGTACATTCTACAAACAGTATTATGGATTACCAATGGGGTCCCCCCCTAGCTGGTACTTGTGCCAATCTTGTTATGCAAGATCTTGAAGATACATGTCTCAAAAAACTGGATTTTGAACCGATTTTCTATCGCAGATTTGTGGATGACTCAATAACTTGTATTCCAAAAAATAAAATAAACCAAGTATTAACCACATTCAATTCATATCATCCAAGATTGAAATTTACTTTTGCGATTGAAGAAAATGGTGAAATACTTTTTTTGGACCTTTTGATAATAAATAATACTGAAAAACTAGAATTCGACTGATATAGGAAACCAACTTGGTCCGGTCGTTTACTTAATTACAATTCCATTCACCCGATGTCCCAAAAAATAGCTATTGTTTACAACTTAGTAGATAGAATTCTTAATTTATCAGAAAAGAAATTCCACACAAAAAACCTCTTAGTGGCTGAGAAAATACTAGCTCTGAATAACTACCCCAATGATTTTATGAGAGAATACATTGATAAAAGAATAACTCATAGAGCGAATGGCACAAACAATAACAGCCAACTTATTAATAATTAGGAAAGAACAGATTTGAAGAATTTTATTGTTTTACCTTCCTTCAAAATTTTCACACGAAAAATCAAAAGACTTTTCAAGAAATTCAAAATAAACATCATCTTCAAAGTACAAAATAAACTCAAAAATTTTTTTGGAAACACAAAAGATAATATCGATAATAATGGAAAGTCAGGTATTGTATATGAAATATCATGCTTAGATTGTGATAAGATTTATATTGGTCATACTGGAAAATATATCTCAGAGAGATTATACAGACACAACTATACTCTTAACCATAATATCCAAGGTACAGCATTAACTGATCATGCTGAGGAAAATGGTCACAATTTTGACTTTAACAACACAAAAATTCTATGTTTAGGAGATGATAGGAACAAAAGAGAGATACTTGAGATGATTCACATTAGAAAAAATCTGAATGAAACAGTTAATTTTGTAACCGATACGATAAAACTCTCCAGGTGTCACACCCACCTTATAAACAATACAAAAACAAAAAGAAAGGAGAATTCGAAAATTTCCAAAAACTAGTAAAATCAGGTAAAATAGTTACTTAAAATTTTTGAAAAAATAACAATTATTATAATTGAACAACATAATAGTTTCATCTCTGGCAGAAAAGAATGAAAAATAATTAAAAAAAAATATTTGTAAAAAAAACTTTAAACAACAAAAAAAAAGCAGGAGTTCCACCCTCTGTGCGTTATTTGCAGACCCCACTCCTTGTGCAACACTCAATATTTTGCCAATTCGATTGGCAAAATGCTTCCGAATGGGATTTTACCCATAATGAATGAATCCCTATTTATCTTTTCCATTGCTCAAAAAATAACATTATTTTCACAACAAATATGCACTTATACAATCCTACAAATATTGCTCCAGACAATATCGATCTATTCAGGATTCCATCTGCGATACTTGAAATCAGCTTGGAACTCAGAATCTCAGCTCGAAATAATCGATTAAATTGCAATAATGTCATATGATACATAAAAATTCAATATTAGATGACAACCCAGATCCTACGATGGAACAGAAAAATTGAAGTTCGGGTTTCAATTAGGATTTCTATTCTTTCTGATTGTCATCAAAATAAAAATGTACTCATTTTGTGAGAAAAATTGTCTCCTTTAGAATGGTGAAATAAAAAATAGTATTGTTGCTAGGGAGAAAGCTAAGAAAAACCGTGATTTTCGAAAGAACTAATTCATCGAAAATTCTCACAAGAGACTTCTTCTTAAAAATCTGAAATTCTCACCATTTGTGGGGCTCATTGAGATGAATCTTTCAAGTTGTACTTGGATGTAATTGCTTGGATAGTTTTCGAGATATAACCTCTTTTTCATAAAATGGTTTTTGTCCAACATCTCAGAAACTACTGGAGCCATTTTGCCTTATTTCAATATCAAACTTTTCGTTCATTAGATGCACAAACTGACTGAATTTGAAGTCTCTGAGTCGAATAGTTTTTGAGCTATCGTGTATACAAAATTCAGGATAAAAATCACTGTAATTGAAATTATCCACAAACGAAAAACCGCAGCCAAATTTACCCTGAGTGAAAATTGTGAGTTCAAATAAGATGAATTTCATCGCTGAGAGTGGGGGCTGTAAATCAATTTTTCGCGGAGAAAAATCGAAAAAACCATTTTTCGCAAATTTGATTTTTCTCGAAAAGCACTCAACCGATTTTGCTTAAATTTCACTGAGAGCAATTTGCATGGGAAGGGAAAGTATTGTTGAATTTTCAAGTCACCAAGTATTACCGTTCCGGAGCAATGAGCTGATATCGGGCACACACACACACATACACACACACACACACACATACATACAGACATTCTTTGAAAATGTCATTTCTCGGCATTTTGGAACATTCTGAGTCATATTCCGATAAAATTTCGAAATCGAAAAAAATCACGTTTACAATGCTTCCATTTGGAAGCAATGAAAAGCACGAATATGAGCGACATCTACCATCATCTCTATGAATACATTTGAAATGATATCGTAGAATCTGTATATATATTAGGGTGGTCCTTAAAAAGGCTATATTTTAATTTTCATCGATCCCCCCTCCAAAACGCTTCCAAATAATTCAAAAAAAATGTCTGCAAATTTTTAGCTCTCAACATTAATATTAACCTGGCCCCCAAAGCAAAATAAGTATTAAATGGAAAAACACATGTATTTCGCAAATCCAACTTTGAATTTTTATAACTTTGGTAATAATTGATGAAAAAATCTGAAATTGGGCGCAAATGTAGTTACTGATATGATGTACAGAAGGGAGCATTAAAACAAATTTTACACAATTTTTTCCTTACTTTTAGACTTGGAGTAAGCTCCGTAAAGTTGACCCCCGATGTATGGAGATTTACAGTTTTTGCTTCCGAATGGAAGCATTACTATCGTGAAAATTTTCGATCTGGATTTTTTTGTTGGGAACTACTTAAAATCATCCGAAAAGTCCAAAAATCATATTCAGAAAAAATGTCTGTATGTATGTGTGTGTGTGTGTGTGTGTATGTCTGTGCACACACGAATGTCTCAATAATTTCTGGAGTTTTATATGTAGGATTCTGAAATTTTGTCAGTATATTCCGGTCATTGAACTCTTCATTTTAAGCTTTTTTTTTATTGGAATCGGTTCAGTAGTTTTTGAGATATTAGCAAATTTCGAATATTTGTATTTCACCAAAATTTTGAAAACTTCTGAACCGATTTCGCTCATATTTATAGGTTGTGCTGACAATCATATGAGCTAGCTCGCTCCGGATTTTCATCTCTTTATTGATGATAGTTTTTGAAAAAATTTCATTCTGATGATTTTTTCAATGGAGTTCTTGTTAGCACGATAACTGAAAAAATATTCGAACTAGAGACTCCCAATTTGTTGGATATAGGCTTCTTATAACACTGATGCATGGGATTGCTCGTGGGCATAATTGATTGAAAAATTTTTGATGGAGGAAATTTTTTAGGTTTTGAAAAATTTCAGGTTTTCAGAAATATCTCCGGTCCTATCAGTCGTAGTGATTTGGGATCGATCTCAAATGAAAGATGAGTTCATTTTCCATCGATTCATATAGTTCCAAGAAATTTTTTTTCGATTCTTCCAATAGATACAACGTAAAAATTGATTTCCAGATAATGGGCTATGAGTAATTGAAAAATCAATAAAATAAAGATTCGAATGATATAAATCGATGAGAAATGATCTCATCTTTCATTTGAGATAACAACCAGGTTGCTGCGACTGATAGAACCGGAGATATTACTGAAAAACTGAAACTTTTCAGAACCGACAAAATTTCCTCCATCAAAAACTTTTCAATTAATTATGCCCACGAGCAATTCCATGCATCAGTGACATAAGAAGTATAAATTTACCGAATTGGAAGTCTCTAGCTCAAATTATTTTTCTTATTATCGTGTTTACAAGAACACCAATGCAAAAATCATTAAAATTAAATTTTTTGAAAATTATCATCAATAAATAGATAGATCATCAAGAATAACGTTGATCAAAAATTGTTTACCAGGGGAACATTGAAAATTGAATGAATCAATCGATATCCGCAAAACATCAAAATAGAATTCTTAATAAATACCGTGGGGGACCCAGTTACCGGACAGGTGCCAGTTTCCGGACGCAGCAGCAAAACATACTAATAATTAATATTCAAATGAGAAAACCAGATTTTCAATACTTGCAAAATTTCAACATAAAAATCAACTAAATTGTTTGATCCATTTAATTAATTTATTTTTTCATTTTATTACTTTAATTCTAACTGTCCGGAAACTGGTACCATTTCCTTAACCATCCGATAACTGGTACATCCACGGTAGCAATTTGAAGGAAATGATTGATTATTAATTCAAATTAAATTATCAAATTGTATTCTCTTTTTAGATTTGAACACAAAAATGGAAATTCATGTGAAACGATTTAGTAAAGTGGAGAAAAAGGAATCCATTCGGAAGCGACTTGTTTCGATTGCAATCGTTTGACGGACGATTGACGGTGATTGACAGATAATTATTAAAGTTTGACGGATAATAGTTTTTTTAAAGAAAAAATTTCAAAATTGACCAAAAAACAAATTTTAGTTGGCCCCTCCCCATTTTGGAATTTTTCACTTTTAGGAATAGCTATGGAAAGAAAATCGTTTGACGGTTTTTGAAAGACCATCAATTAATATGAAATATTAATATTTTTCCTTTAATTCTATAATTCCCTATTCCGGTTTTGAAAATGCATAGAGTTTTGATTCACAAGTTCCACACCAGAGTCTAACCCAATCTGAGAGCCCGGGAACTGGTGACGATTTTAAAATTGTACGGTTCGAGTAAAGCAGACAACATTTTAGGGAAAAGTGAAAATAAATTCAAATAAATTGATTGATTAATTTTTTATTTTCAAAATGCCTTGGTCTCAAGCTATTGAATTATTTTCCATTAACACTGCCATTCTCCGTTCTTCATCATGGCTCGATGATGAAGAATCCTGTAATTCATAACAATTCAATTAATCTGAGCTTATTCACAATTTTTCCTAAACTGTTGATTGCTTCACTCGAACCGTACAATTTTGGCAACCAGGGGTACTGCGGTAAGACTGAGGTCTACTGGCTTCTGGAGGAACTCGACCTATGGGCACGCGTCGCTGCTTAACGACAGGAGCATAAAAAAAGTGCTCCGGTAGGGTAGCGATGTGTGCGGAGGCACGAGGATCCTCACCAGAAACTTTAAAGTCATGCGACCAACGTACGAGGAATGGGCACTAGAGCGTAGGCCCTCCCTTAAACCTGAGGGCCCGACGTGGTATACGGACGGCGCCAAGAAGGGATGTGGAGCGGGTGCTGGGATATGGTCCGAAGGACCCAGGACCAACACTTCAACACGACTCCCCCAACACTGTACGGTGTTGCAAACAGAAGTAGCCGCACTGGAAGGCTGCGCCAGGAGAATACTGGAACTGGAGGTCCGGAATAAGCATATCTACATATGCACGGATAGTAAGCAAGCCTTGAGAGAACTGGAAAAGACTAAGATAACGTCTCAATTATTAAAAGACTGCATAAGCCTGCTAAATGATAGAGCAGCGAAGAACAAGCTCAAAATCCTATGGGTACCAGATCACTCGGGAATCGAAGGTAACATAAGAGCAGACACACTCACCTCTACGGGCTGCAGTCATGTGACCGGTGAGGAAGAGGAGAACATAGGTGCCAGACCAGAACTCCTGAAAAAGTGACTGAAAACAAGGACACAGAAGGAATTCAACAGGATCTGGCACAACAGCGAGGGACTGGCGCATACCAGGCACCTCTTTGGGGGTCCGGATAAGTCACTGTCGGGTAATATCACCAGGCTGGGACGGGAAGAGCTCAGATGCCTGATTGGACTTATCACAGGACATTGGCCCACCAGGGCTTATCTACACAGGCTGGAACTTGAAAAGGAACCTACCTGCGATAAATGTGGGATCGAGGCAGGGGATGCTTACCACTTACTAACGAGATGCACTGGACTCGAAAGGGAGAGGTGAGAGATTTTTGGATCCACTAGCATCTCGGAATTAAAGGTAACAAGGGGAGAGGTTAGGCAGCTGCTTAGCTTTGCTAGGCTTATCAATCTTCTTGAACCCTGGAACCAGGGTGGTCGCCATTAGGCGGGCGTATAACAGTAATACTCAATATGCCCTTTCGGCCACCGCAAACAACATCATACAACATCATACATACTTAAAAATGCATTTATCGATCAGCTCATATTTTGAGCAGCTAATTATGGAAATTAAGGAACCGTTTCTTTTCCTTTAATCATAATTCGTACAGCCTTCTGATATCTCCACGGAAAAAAATATTTTTGGTTGATATTTTATTGTTTCGTAAAAAAAAATTGTTTTTCACAATTTTTTTTTGGAATTCTAATTTTTTTTGACACTTCTCAGCAAACTCAAAATAGTTATGATTTTTTCCCATTTTTTAAAATTTTTTTATGATAAATTTTTTTTTTAATTTTTAAGTAATAAATAAATATTTTTGAGGATTTTTTCTGTTAAAACTGATGGGATTTATTAGAAATAAAATTGTGAAAAAAAAATTTTGAATTATCTTATAAACAATGCATTTATTTATAAATTTTTTTTGAACAATACGATTGAAAAATATGAAAAAATTATTTTCATGTATTTTTTCATGATAAAAAAACGAATCAGTGAAAAAATTGGGTATTTTTTTTTTGTGTGTTCCTCTACATTTATAATATTTAATTGTTCATAACTGAGTGGAAAATTGTTATCTTGTAATTTTTCCAACGGGAATCCTTTCCAAAACCGTTGAACAATAGCTCCAGTGAGTTGGAAAAAATTTGAATCGTTCAATTTGTTAATTATCGGATATTTTTCGTGATTATACCGTCTCAAGAAATCGCTTAATTAACAATTGGATAGTTAATTGAGAAATGGGGGTCAAAACTTCATTCGACCTGAATAATATACATTGAAGAATCCAAAAAGTGCCAAATTTTTTTGGTTCCTTAATATTCACTTTTAAAAGGCGTAATCTTTTTTTTTTGTTGGTGTCACTGATACGCCCGGTGCGAGCGGGAGACGAATCACACGTTTTCTGCCGGTTTTTCCCTGCTAAATGAAAATTATGAATATGAGTCCTACAGTTTCGGGAGTTGAAACTTTTTCATAGGAAATTTTCTGCTCTTTTCTAATCTTTTTTGATATTTTGAATCTTTGCAATATTTGCCGAGATATTTGCAACAAACGAAAACCCTCTTTTTTCTTTCTTTAAATTGTTAATAACTTTTGGAATTTTCACGAGCGGGTTTTCATACGATTCACAAATGTTCTGAATGTCATTCCGAATCGAATGATACCCTGATCATAATTTTCCGTCAACGCTAACAAATTGTCACCTTTTAGCACTTGTTAACCAGTCTAATGGTCGACTGCTGGTCGATAGGCCACTTCATCACCTACAATCGACACGCACTCCAGAAATTTTATTATTTGATTAGTCATCGATTGAAGGCTCTTGGGTATATGGATTGACTAATAATCGACTATACATAGTCAGACGTAGATCGATGAAGCCATTCATCATAAATACCGTAAAAAAAATATCATTAATTACAATTTCGGCCATTGTTTATCAATATATTTGAGCCAATTTTTTTCATGGTGTTTGAAAATATCTCGGAAAGCGAGTGAAATAAAGCAATTTTGCTCTGAACCTTCTTTTGTAGTTTTTGAAGTTTTCTACGAAAAAGGGTTGGGACAAAAAAGGCGTACTTCCATTCGTTTCCGAGATATTCTGAGGATTTGATACTCACGCTTGCTTTCCGATCACGCGGCATTCTCCAAATCGGAGATATTTCGCGGTGACGATAATTTTAAAAAATGATAAAAAAACTGTTGAGATTTAAAAAATACTTTCCCGATCTGACGTCGTCTCGAGTTCGATGGTAAGTGACCAAGGGGGTGCAACTAATAGTGGTGGGACAGCCCCCTCCCCCCCCTTCAGCACTGCGATGGAGAGATGTCACCAACTAGCTTTCGTGATATTTTAGTGATAAGGTTGAACTAGCCAAAGAGGCACGATTAGCCACGATTCCAAAATTGTACAGTTTGAGTGAAGCAATCAACAGTTTAGGAAAAATTGTAAATAAGCTCAGATTAATTGAATTGTTATGAATTACAGGATTCTCAATGTTAATGGAAAATAATTCAATAGCTTGAGACCAAGGTATTTTGAAAATAAAAAATTAATCAATCAATTTATTTAAATTTATTTTCACTTTCCTCTAAAATGTTGTCTGCTTTACTCGAACCGTACAATTTTAAAATCGTCACCAGTTCCCGAGCTCTCAGATTGGGTTAGACTCTGGTGTGGAACTTGTGAATCAAAACTCTATGTATTTTCAAACTGGAATAGGAACTTATGGAATTAATGGAAAAATACTAATATTTCCTATTAATTGATGGTCTGTCAAAAACCGTCAAACGATTTTCTTTCCATAGCTAATCCTAAAAATGAAAAATTCAAAAATGGGGGGCCAACTAAAATTAGTTTTTTGGTCAATATTGAAAAATTTATGTTAAAAAAACTATTATCCGTCGAACTTTAATAATTATCTGTCAATCACGGTCAATCGTCCGTCGAACGATTGCAATTAAAAAAATTGTAAATATCCATACATGGGGGGTCAACTTTACAGAGCTGAATTGGGCACAATCAGCACAGCGCCATCTACCAGGCATGATGCCTTGAGTATTTTCACGGAACTGAAAGTTGTGAATAACTGTGCAGAACAAGGATTCAAATTACTGGAAGATTACAATGTAAAATTCACTAGAAATGAAAATCAGCAACAATTTATTCTGCAAATCGTTAATGACCATAGAAAAAAATTCCCTACTGCTTCAAAACAGCTAAACCGTCCATCATGAATACCCTAACAAATTCATTTATACCAATTCTTTGAGTATTTTTTGGGTATACTTTCGGAATAGTAGACATTGGGTAGGATTTTGGTATAATTTCCAGATTGTACCCAAATCATACTCACATAATACTAATATTTTCAGTATATTCGTGAAATTTTCATACCCAAATCATCCTGACGAAACACCATTGTTTTCCTTTCTTCACTACTAGAATCTAAATATCGTTAATTTTCAAACAGAGAATTGTGGTATTCTTCGATTGGAAACAATGTGTGATGAAAAAAAATATGAATTGGTCCGCTCAATTAATCTGTATGAATATCATCGCGTAGGATTTACTCCCCTTTGTTCCAAAAGCGACGATATACTTCATGATTCATTTTTCTTATATCTGAGCCTTCTGAGTGGTGATAAAATTGTGACGATTGAAATGTGATTAGAATATATCCAAATACTCGATAGGTCAGTTGCAGAGTCGAAGACTCCAAATCTGAATGTCCTGGGTTCAATCCCCGCAGATTGCTTAATTTTTTTTCTGTTAGTTCCCCCTATAAATGTTACTTTATAATCGTTTAACGTTCCATGTAGTACAGGAGTACCAATTTAACCGAAATTTGATGAGAAAAAAGATGGTTTGAATTGGGTAGTCAAAATTCACAAATATACCTAAAATAACGGTATTTTCTGGGTATAATTTGGGTATATTTCCAGCATTATACAGGAAAATCACTGGAATTATACTCAAATTTGGAGGATAATTTGGGTATTTTTTGGGTCGAAACGAATTCGCTAGGGTAGATAAAATTATCTTTTGTTGGTAATCGGCCATAGTGGTCACTCCCGAATTTAATAAGTTAAGAAATTAATTCAATTGTCAAAGCACCAACGTTTCGTCTGCTGTGCGCAGACCTCTTCAGGGTGCATATATTTATTCTCTAAAACATAATCATTGCATTCAACATTAGACATTTTTCACAGGATTATTTTTTCAAAAACAGAGTATATAATATCTGAAATTTAATTACTTACAATTTATGAAAATATCATAGTCATTGATAATCAAATAATTTGACCAAGAGAATTTTCTCTTGTGTCATTCTTCTGAACACTCATTTCAACTGTCAAACTCAAAATGATCAATTCATGGTTATGTTATACTATTTTTCTATGTTTTGTGACCGGGTAGTCCACAAAAAAGCCCCTGAGCCTCCTTTCCACCAAACCCAACCTCCCAACTGTATGAATGTGGTGAATGAATGAGTGAATGACAGGAAAGAGTGAAAATGGGACTTGACCCACCATCTGGCGGAGTCAAGAGGAAGCAGGGAGCCAGAGCGGCCATCTTCCCTGCCGGCTGACACAGACACACACTACGAAAATAGAGTCGACACTTGTTGCATCGTTTCCCAATTGGAAAGAATTGATAGTTTTGTGTAAAGTAATAAGGTGAAAAGTAAGGAGGAAAATAGTAGAAAAACGTGACAAGAGTGTTGGAGATCCGTTGGAGAAGCCCTGAGACTGTGAATTGTTGTCATTATCCCTGAGAGAAGGAGAGAAAAGAGGAGTCAAGGTACGAGTGTCCAGCTATTTCATATTTTCTCGGCCACGTGCACCGGCGTTTTTTCTATCTAGTTATTGTGGGGTTAATTAACGAGAATATCCGATTTCTGGAGTGCTCGATAGATCCCCCGAATTTCTGCCAGTCATTCCAAGTTAATTTAGAGTAACCCCTGAGGCCCAATCAGTAATTAAATAATATTGAAGGAATTCATCCAGGGAAAATCCCCCCCCCTTTTCTTTTCTTTCTTGCTTGGTGATCATAAGACGCCAAGCGGTATTGTTGGACGTTTCCATCGTGGCGCCAGAACTCGGTCATTTTACCCAGTGGTAAATTACCATCGGTAAGTTTACGGTAATTTTCGGCAATTATTACCCGATCTACTAAAATCACCCCTTAACCCTTCTGATCCATCCCTGAGGCAACCCCTGAGATTTTTACTAATTAATTAACGAAGTTTAAGGGCTGTATTGGGGTGAATTGGGAGAAAACTCTGAATAAACATTTATTTTACTTCACGCTCAGCATTCTAGATTTATTTGTTGACTCCTCCCCATTTTTCCTAACATTTCCTTCTGAATTGTAAGCCGCAGCTTACAGTTTTTACCGCCAGTAATTCTACCTTATCATATTGTTCCTTGCCATGTTGCGCCATCTTTTTCATATATTGAATAAATACTATTTTTGAATAAATTAACAAATATGTACAATTAAATTTGACTAATACAAATAAATATTTCAATAATCACAATTTTTTTAACATTACAGGGCTCACAAATCTTTAATCACAATTTTCTTTTATCACATTTCTTTGCTGAAAGTTTACAATACTTTTTTCATTAATATTCCAATTTAAGTCATCTATTTTATAATTGAATGTGAATTATCTCAATAGGAAACATTCCAAGTTTGTCTCTATTATACTTATTCTCACAAACAATCCATTTCTCAGATTTTCTTAAATTGAATTCATGATCAGCAACCTCAACATGATCAGCAAGAGCTAAATGTCAAGATAAAATCTTCATAATACAGTTATCTTTGAAAATTCATAATACTATCATAATTGCTATTTAATTTTAAACTATCTGTCATATAATGGAATGTAAATTCTTTGAATTTTTCAATATAAATCATTTCAAGTATGTCTCTATTGTATTTATTATCACAAACATTCAATTTCTTAGAATTTTCAAACTCGAATTTATGACCAGTATCACCAACATGGCCAGCAAGAGCTGAGTGATAGTTCTTTGGATTTTTCGCTGTTTTTTCGTGTTCTTTTCTTCTTTCAATGAAATACCTTTGTGTTTGCCCTATGGAACATTTATTGCAATCACTGCAAGGGATTTTATAGATAATATTTGATAATTCTTCTATTTTGATTTTATCTTTTGTGGATCTAAAGAACTTTTTCAACTTATTACCAATTCTGTATATAATATTCTGATTATGTTTTCTATAAAATTTCTTTAATGGTCTGTCAAGTCTTCCACAATATGGTAAAATCAATGTATTTTTAATATCAATTGTATTATTTTTATTAACTGATATATTGTTGTTTTTTGATTCTATTCCTTTCAGTCTATTGGTGATAATTTCCTTGATAAAACCTAATGGGTAATCATTATACGCTAGAATTGTTGCTATGAATTTAAGATTTCTTATGATAAATTCACTGTAGGGAAAAAAAGGTGCCACTGATAGTGGGCTGTGATCCGAACTCACAGCACACATTATGGGGCAGTCGGAAAACGACTAATAGAGGTCGAGCCCTCGTGGAATTTATGCTGGGGGAAGGCTGGGAGCTTCTCAACAGGGGATCTACTCCCACCTTCGTTACCACAAGATACCAGGAGGTAATTGACGTAACATTATGCACTCAATCCATTTTGGATCACTGTGAGGACTGGGGAGTCTGTGATAAGGACTCACTCTCAGACCACAGAAGAATAAGGTTCCAAATCAAGGGAAACAACAACTACCCTGAAGCAACCCCTAGAAGAAACCCCAGGAACACTGACTGGGAGGGCTTTAGCGCATCCTTGGAGGTGGCCCTTGGGGGCAGTCGCAGGGGTTTCAGGGGTCAGAAAGGACTGGACAGAGAGGCACTGTACATACAGGAAAATCTCATCCAGGCCTATCATGACCACTGTAAAGCCAAAGTAGCCAGGACAGAAAAGAATGTAGCCTGGTGGAACAGGGAGCTCACGAGACTCAGACTCCTATCCAGAAAACAATGGAGGAGAGCCTACAAAACAGAAAAAGATGAAGACTGGGAGAAATACAGGGCCGCTAATACAGGGCCACGTATAAGTACCAGATCGTTCAAGCGAAGGACTTGCACTGGAGGGACTTCTGCACTGAGTTGGAGAACCTATCGCTGGTCTCCAAACTTAAAAGGATCTTTGCTGGAGGACATAAGGCTCCTCTGGGGAATATTACACTTCCAGAGGGAGGAAATATCACCCAACACGAGGACATTCTCCGGCACCTGATACAGGTGCACTTTCCAGACTCCATGGAAGTGGAGGAGGAGATGGAACTGGAGAGTGATAGCTCAATCACGCCTCCTGGACGGGAACCGGACTGGGAAACGGCCAGGAGTATTATCACGCCAGAGAAACTGGAATGGGCACTAGACTCTTTTGACAAATACAAGAGCCCGGGGCCGGATGGCATCTACCCGGCAATGCTACAAAGGAGAGGTATGGCACTTAGGAAAACACTACTTCGGACCATGAGAGCCAGCTTGGGATTTGGGCATATACCCATGGGCTGGAGGGAGGTCAGGGTGGCATTCCTACCCAAACCGGGCAAGTACATCTATGACAATGCAAAGGCTTTTAGACCTATCAGCTTGAGCTCATTTGCTCTTAAGACACTTGAGAGGCTCGTTGATAGACACATTAAAGAGGGGGCTCTGCGTACCAGACCGCTCAGTACCTCACAACACGCCTATCAAGAGGGAAGGTCCACGGAAACGGCACTTCACTCATTGGTGGAAAAAATAGAAGGGGCGCTAAATAGGAAGGAGGCATCGCTCAGAGTGTTTATCGACATCGGAGGGGCGTTTGATAACACCGCCTTCGATGTTATTGGAAACGCAGCCAGGAATTTTCAGTTCGGTGAAACAGTGACTGATTGGATACTGGAGATGCTAAGAACCAGAAATATCAACACCTCTTTCGGGGACGCACGAGTTAAAGCCAGAGTGGGCTGGGGTCGCCCTCAGGGGGGCGTAATCTCACCAACCCTCTGGACAATCGTCGTGGACGATCTGCTCGTGGGACTTGAACAGTTGGGAGTAAAGGCGATAGGCTACGCAGATGACGTAGCTATCGTGGCAAGCGGGGGACACTCTGGAGATCTACACTGGCGCATGCAGAGGGCACTGGACTTCGCTCAGTCCTGGTGTGTCAGACATGGACTCAGGGTGAACCCCAACGAAACAGAAATGGTGCTCTTCACCAGGAGAAAGGGGTGGAGAGTGAAACCTCCATCTATTTTTGGAACTGAGCTCAACTTCTCGGACGAGGTGGACTACCTGGGAGTGAGACTCGATCGGAAACTGAGCTGGAGAGCACATATAGACAAACAGCTCAATAAGGTATCAAACACTTTTTGGGCCTGTAGGCGGATGTTGGGGAGGACCTGGGGACTCAGCCCGGCGGTTGTGAAATGGATTTACACGGCGGTGCTGATGCCCCAATTCTCCTACGCCTCTGCAGTATGGTGGAGGGTACTAACAAGAACCTCCATCATACAGATGACAGACAGGATAGCTAGATGGGCAGGAATAGGAATGAGTGGGGCTTTAAGAACCACACCTACGCTTGCTTCAATGGCTATTCTAGACTTGAAGCCACCACATCTGATGGCAATGGAGGCAGCCAGGGGTGCCGCGGTAAGACTAAGGTCTGCTGGCCTCTGGAGGACTCGACCTATGGGCACGCATCGCTGCTTAACGACAGGAGCATTAAAAAAGTACTTCGGTTGGGTAGCGACGTATGCGGGGGCACGAGGATCTTCACCAGAAACTTTGAAGTCATACGACCAACGCGCGAGGAATGGGCACTAGAGCATAGGCCTTTCCTTAAACCTGAGGGACCGACGTGGTTTATGGACGGCGCCAAGAAGGGATGTGGGGCGGGTGCTGGGATATGGTCCAAAGGACCTAGGACCAACACTTCAACACGACTCCCCCAACACTGTACGGTGTTGCAAACAGAAGTAGCCGCACTGAAAGGCTGCGCAAGTAGAATAATGGAATTGGATGTCCGGAATAAGCATATCTACATATGCACGGATAGTAAGTAAGCCTTGAGAGAACTTGAAAGGACTAAGATAACGTCACAACTACTAAAAGATTGCATAAACCTGCTAAATAAAATAGCAGTGAAGAATAAGCTCAAAATCCTATGGGTACCGGGTCACGCGGGAATCAAAGGTAACGTAAGAGCAGACACACTCGCCTCTACGGGCTGCAGTCATGTGACCGGTGGGGAAGAGGAGATCATAGGTGCCAGACCAGAACTCCTGAAAAAGTGGCTGAAAACAAGGACACAGAAGGAATTCAACAGGATCTGGTACAACAGCGGGGGACTGGCTCATACCAGACGCCTTTTTGGGGGCCCGGATAAGTCACTATCAGGAAATACCACCAGGCTGGGACGGAAAGAGCTCAGATGCCTGATTGGACTTATCACAGGACACTGGCCAACTAGGGCTCATCTACACAGGATGGGACTTGAAAAGGAACCTACCTGTGACAAATGTGGGATGGAAGCAGGGGATGCTCACCACCTACTAGTGAGATGCGCTGGATTCGAAAGAGAGAGATGGGAGGTTTTCGGATCCACTAGCATCTCAGAATTGAAGGTAACAGGGGGAGAGGTTGAGCAGCTGCTTAGCTTTGCTAAGCTTACCAATCTTCTTGAACCCTGGTACTAAGGTGGTCGCCGCTAGGCGGGCCTATAATAGTAACACTCAATATGCCCTTTTGGCCACCACATACAACATCATACATGGCAATTTAGTCTTCAATTTTTCTTTTTTCTTGTAAATGGCTTCAGCTACTAGCTCAATTGGTATATTAGTGAAAAGTGCAGTTACATCTAATGAGATTAATATATAATCCGGTGGAATAATTATGTCTTTAATTGATTCTTTGAAATCCATGCTATTTTTAATATTGGAAAATGATCTTCAGTTAATGGTAAAAGTATATCTTGAATTCTCTTGCCTTATTTGTGTAGTGCTCCATTTATTGAAGAAACTATGGGTCTGAATGATAATATTGGTTTATGTATTTTCGGGAGGATGTACAATCTAGGCATATTGCTTGTCTTCATTATGTAGTAATCTGCTGCTTCCTTACTAATGTATGTAGCGTCTCTATTTTATCGACGCTCCAGTTCATCGGTTAAATTCATATGATTATTATAAAAGATCACAAGGGGATCACGCCCTTGTGCAGCCAATCAGAATAATTCTTTATTCTGATTGGTTTCTAATGGCGTCACTTCACGTGACTTACTTTCTATTGGTTCGGGAGCACGTTTCTCTCTCCCTATATGAACCCCCATTATTCAGAAAACCGACAGTTCGATAGAAACTCTTACAGTAGTTGTTTAACAACCCTTCTGATATTAACAGTTCTTCTAAGAACTAAATAAAGGAAAACTATTATCTATTGGAGTCGAAGTGTCTAGTTATTTCAACCAACCAGAACACTTCATTGGTGACCAAGCCGACGTGATCATCCAACGTGGGACAGCGGAGAAGAGTAGGAGAAGACTCTTCACATCTCGCGCAACTGACAGCGCGCGCTACAGCTGATCACGCACGGACCGCGTGTATCAACACCGAGCCACCGAAGGCCAACGCGGGAAGCAAAACAATAGACTCTGTCCATTTAAATCGTTGTAAACAAACGATTTAAATTGAGAGAAAAATAATTTCAATTTTATTTTTCTTTCACACAAACACACGCACACCTGTGTGATTTAAAGGGACAGACGTTTATTGATTTTCTCGAAAGAGAAAAACAAAGAGGAAAATAAGAAGAAAAGAAGGAGAAGAAGAAAGAAAGAAGAAAAGGAAAGAGACAACGATGACTGACGGAAAGGATAATAAGAAAGGAGAAACACCAGAGAATTCAGCAAATAATAACGCTGGATTACAGAACGGAGGCGTGGCTAACAACGTTCCACCGCCAATCAAAATTCCACCGTTCAATCCTGAGAGGCCGAAACTATGGTTCGCTCAGATTGAACTGCAATTTGAGACGTACGGCATCGTTGATGAGCGAAAAAAATTCAACTTCGTCGCGGCAAATTTGGACGGACGAGTTGCTCAAGAAGTTGAGCAATTTATCGTCGATCCCAGTCACCGACAACCTTACGTGGACCTGAAGGCTGCGATTATTACAAATTTCTCAGCATCAGAGGAAACGAGGATCCAACAACTACTAGAAAAGGAAACAATTGGATCTAGGAAACCATCACAGTACTTGAGGCATCTCAAGTCTCTTGTTCCAGACGTGGACAACACAATTCTCAAGTCCCGCTGGATGGCACAATTGCCAAATCAGGTGAAGGCCTGTTTGGTCACACTTGATCACGCAGAACTTGAAGAGTTGGCACAAGCAGCTGACAAGATGATGGAGGTGATACAACCAGCCTCCTGCTACAACATCAGCCAGTCTTCACCGTCAACATCAGATCATCAAATCGCAGAGTTAACGAAGCAAGTGAAGGAGCTTGCTTCCATCGTGGGACGACTTCAACATCAAGGAAGGAGCAGAAGCCGAAGCAGAGGAAGATCTCCAAGGAGAAGATCCAACAGCAGAGGAGGATACAATCCCAATGGAGATTGGTGTTTCTTCCATTGGAAATTCAGAGACGCGGCAACAAAGTGCAAACAGCCGTGCAAATTTAAACCAAAAAAAGAAAACCAGAATCAGTAGAGGCGGCAGCTGATTCTGGAAACATCTCGAGTCGCCTGTTTGTACTGGAACTGAGCACAGGGTCTCGTTTTCTCATCGACACGGGCTCTGATGTGTCAGTAATTCCTCCAGGCAAACAGGCCTCTCTACAAACAATCAATTACCATCTGTATGCTGCAAATTCAACAAAAATCAAAACCTACGGAACGAAGACACTCTCTCTGAACTTGGGCCTCAGGAGAGAGTTCATCTGGGAATTCATCGTTGCTGACGTATCCAGACCAATCATCGGAGCTGATTTTCTTCAAAATTTCGGACTTCTGGTCGATCTACAGCGGAGATGCTTAGTCGACCGAGTCACAGGATTCACAACAAACGGATCAACTGGAGGACACAATATTTCCTCCATCAAATCACTTCACCTGGTTCAAAATTCGCCATTCTGGAAACTACTGGCAGAGTTTCCAGAAATCACTAAACCAGGTGGCAAATTCGACATGGAAAAACACAAAACAAGACATCACATCAGGACAACATCAGGACCACCTGTCTCCAGCAAAGTCAGACGCCTAGCACCTGATAAACTCAACATCGCCAAGGAGCAATTTTCGAAAATGATGAAAGCAGGGATCACACGTCCATCCGAAAGTCCATGGGCATCGCCACTTTATCTAGCACCAAAGAAAAATGGTACTTGGCGACCCTGCGGAGATTATCGGCGCCTGAATGCGATGACAATTCCGGACAAGTATCCAGTAAGATATCTAGAAGATTTCACCGCAAATCTTGCTGAAACCAACATCTACTCAGCCATCGATCTTGTCCGGGCCTTCAATCAGATACCAGTTGCTGAAGAGGACATCCAGAAGACGGCCATCCTTACACCATTTGTGTTGTTTGAGTTTCCATTTATGACATTTGGATTACGTAATGCAGCTCAAACTTTCCAAAGGTTCATCGATGAAGTAACGAGAGATCTTCCGTTCATCTTCGCATACATCGATGACATCTTGGTGGCTTCATCATCGGAAGAACAACATCTGGAGCATCTCAGAATCATCTTTCAGCGACTCAAAGAGGCAGGACTGGTCATCAACATCGAAAAGACAGTACTTGGACAAAAAGAAGTCGATTTTCTTGGACACCGAATCAACAAAAACGGTATTCAGCCTATACCAAGCAAAGTCCAAGCCATCAAGGACTTGCCAGCACCCAGCACCATCAAAGGACTTCGAGGATTTCTGGGATCAATGAACTTCTATCGGAAGTTCATCAAGGACGCTGCCAAGCTGCTAGCACCATTCAACGGACTTTTACAAGGAAAAGTCACTAGCAGCCAGAAAATCGACTGGACACCAGAACTTGAAGAAGCCTTCAGAGCTAGCAAAGAGGCTCTTGCCTCAGCGACGATGCTAGTTCATCCCAGGAGTGATGCAGAATGGGGAATCTTTACTGACGCCTCAGGATTCGCAGTAGGCGCAGTTCTGCAACAAAAAGTCAACAACTCCTGGCAACCACTGGCTTTCTTCAGTAAAAAGCTCAACACCACCAACAAGAATACACCAACATTCGACAGAGAGCTGTTCGCCGTGTTTGCAGCTGTCCAACACTTTCAACATATCTTCGAGGGACGGCACATTACCATCTACACGGATCACAAGCCTCTGATTCATTCATTCACCAAGGCCACTGACGAGAAATTGCCTCTACGACGTTCACGATTGAACTACATCAGTCAGTTCACAACTGACATTCGACATGTTTCCGGAACATCCAACGTCGTCGCCGATACACTTTCTAGAGTTGAGGAAATCGCTAGAACGCCTAGTCACGAGGTCATCGCAAGACATCAGCGAGATGACCCCGAACTTCAACAGTTCCTCACCAACGGCGATCACAATCTACAACTGGAACGTGTCCAACATCCAGAATCTCGGGTCTACTTGTACTGCGACGTCTCATCGGGTACAGAGAGACCATTCATCCCAATAACACTGAGGCAACGATTATTCAACGCACTACATTCACTTTCACATCCAGGAGTGAAAGCTTCAACTCGACTCATCTCTCGCCGCTACGTCTGGCCAAGAATGAAGAACGACTGCAAACTCTGGGCACAAACGTGCATTCCGTGTCAGCTAAGCAAGGTACAGCGACACACACGAGCCCCGCTGGAAGAATTCTGTCCACCAACGAGACGATTTCAACATATTCATATAGACCTGGTTGCATTGCCTCCGTCAAGAGGGTACAATCAGTGTCTCACAATTGTGGACAGATTCACGAGATTTCCGATGGCCATTCCATTACAAGATGGCCTAGCAACGACAACAGCGGACGCGATCTTCAGGAACTGGATTTCATTCTTTGGAGTTCCTGATTACATAACATCAGACCAGGGTGTGCAGTTCATGTCTCATATCTTCAAGAGACTCACCGAACTACTGGGGATAACACACTTAACAACAACACACTATCATCCTCAGGCAAACGGACTGGTGGAGCGCTTTCATCGACAGTTCAAAGCAGCGCTCAGGTGCCATGGAGAAGAATGGTTTGATAGCCTTCCCGCAGTTCTTCTAGGCATCAGATCAGTCGTGAAGGAAGATCTTGGCACATCACCAGCCGAATTAGTGTTTGGAGAACCTCTGAGACTTCCTGGAGCATTCTTCGTTCCATCAAATCAAGATTTATCTGCTCCAGAGTTAGTCAGACGTCTCAGAGAGAAAATCAGGAATCTCCGACCCACACCAGGAACGAGGCATGGAACAAAACATACATTCATTTCTCAGGACCTTGCGACTGCCAGCCATGTGTTCCTGAGAACTGATCATTTTGATCCATCATACAACGCGCCGTACTCTGGTCCATTTCCGGGAGTTGAACGTGGCCCAAAAGTGTTCAAGATACTCTACCGTGGACAAGAAGTAAAGATTTCCATCGACAGGCTCAAACCAGCATACATTCTCAACGATGATGAGCCTGCCGAACCAGAGTATGCTCAGCGAGCACCAAAAACAAGAAATCGGCCTGGACCTTCAAATGCTTCAGACCCAAATCAACAGCAACCGGTTCCACAGCAACCGATTCAACAACAACAGCAACTGCAGCAGCAACAACCAAAGAAGAGAGGTCGCCCAAGAAAAGTTCAATTTATCGGTATTTAAAACATTAAAAAAGACTTTTGAAGAAATTTAATTTGATAAAAACTCAATTCTATCTGTGATATTAGTTTAATCAATTGTTATTACTTTGATCTATTTATTTATTGTAAAACTTCGTTTATGAAAGTGGGGGAGGATTGTAGCGTCTCTATTTTATCGACGCTCCAGTTCATCGGTTAAATTCATATGATTATTATAAAAGATCACAAGGGGATCACGCCCTTGTGCAGCCAATCAGAATAATTCTTTATTCTGATTGGTTTCTAATGGCGTCACTTCACGTGACTTACTTTCTATTGGTTCGGGAGCACGTTTCTCTCTCCCTATATAAACCCCCATTATTCAGAAAACCGACAGTTCGATAGAAACTCTTACAGTAGTTGTTTAACAACCCTTCTGATATTAACAGTTCTTCTAAGAACTAAATAAAGGAAAACTATTATCTATTGGAGTCGAAGTGTCTAGTTATTTCAACCAACCAGAACACTTCATGTACCCTTCTTTTAACCATGACTTTATAAGAACGTTATTAGCATTTTGTGTATAGATGTTATTTTTTACTGGTGATTGTAAATACGTGCTATTGTCATCCAATAACTTCATACCAGCTTCAATATAATCAGACCTGTCTATCACAACAGTGATCTGTCCTTTATCTGCCCTTGTTATCAATAGATTTTTATTCAAATTAAGAAAATTATTCAGATCTTTTATTTCTTTATTAGGTTTTTTCTTTTTCAAAAAACTGAGATGGCTTTTTATCAAATTTATTGCACTATTTCTTACTTAGTTCCTTTTATCATTAGCAATTCTGTTTATTGTTCTTTCTATTTCTATAATGTATGATTCTATTGGAAATGTTTTTATGTTTTCATTAATGCTGAAATTTTGACCTAATTGGAGTAATTTCTCGATTGTTGATGGTATTGCTACTTTGGAGAGGTTCCTCAACCATTTATTTACTGTCTTTTTTTTGTCTTCTTCATTTGTCATTATTTTTAGTTGTTGAAATTCTGTGGCTAATGTAGTGTTTTTATTTGTTTCATTATTGTTATTTGAATCAGTTGTGCTGTTAGTGGTCCTGATGCTATCAGTGAATGTTTTTTCAAATTTTTGTCTTTTTAAAGAAATGAATTTTTCATGTAACCTATTGGTATTATCTTGAAAGAAGTGGTTTACAGCAATAAGCTGTCTTGTTATGAAGCTTTGAAGTATAGAAACTGGAATGAAACTTTCTATTTTCCTTTTAATATCAAAAATTATCGCTTTAGTATAAAATGCCTTGCAGTGATTGCAATAAATGTTACATAGGGCAAACACAAAGGTATTTCATTGAAAGAAGAAAAGAACACGAAGAAACAGCGAAAAATCCAAAGAACTATCACTCAGCTCTTGCTGACCATGTTGCTGATACTGGTCATAAATTCAAGTTTGAAAATTCTAAGAAATTGAATGTTTGTGATAATAAATACAATAGAGACATACTTGAAATGTTTTATATTAAAAAATTCAAAGAATTTACAGTCAATTATATGACAGATAGTTTAAAATTAAATAGCAATTATGATAGTATTATAAATTTTCAAAGATAACTGTATTATGAAGATTTTCTCTTGACATTTAGCTCTTGCTGATCATGTTGAGGTTGCTGATCATGAATTCAATTTAAGAAAATCTGAGAAATGGATTGTTTGTAAGAATGAGTATAATAGAGACAAACTTGGAATGTTTCCTATTGAAATAATTTACATTCAATTATAAAATAGATGACTTAAATTGGAATATTAATGAAAAAAGTATTGTAAACTTTCAGCAAAGAAATGTGATAAAAGAAAATTGTGATTAAAAATTTGTGAGCCCTGTAATGTTAAAAAAATTGTAATTATTGAAATATTTATTTGTATTAGTCAAATTTAATTGTACATATTCGTTAATTTATTCAAAAATAGTATTTATTCGATATATGAAAAAGATGGCGCAACATGGCAAGGAACAATATGATAAGGTAGAATTACTGGCGGTAAAAACATAGAAAAATAGTATAACATAACCATAAATTGATCATTTTGAGTTCGACAGTTGAAATGAGTGTTCAGAAGAATGACACAAGAGAAAATTCTCTTGGTCAAATTATTTGATTAACAATGACTATGATATTTTCATAAATTGTGAGTAATTAAATTTCAGATATTATATACTCTGTTTTTGAAAAAATAATCCTGTGAAAAATGTCTAATGTTGAATGCAATGATTATGTTTTAGAGAATAAATATATGCACCCTGAAGAGGTCTGCGCATAGCAACGAAACGTTGGTGCTTTGACAATTAAATTAATTTGTTAACTTATTAAATTCGAGAGTGACCACCATGGCCGATTACCAACAAAAATATTTAAACACTGATGGTCGGATAAAAAACAAAAGATAAAATTATCTATTGAAGAATATATGTTCGTTAATGAATATTATAAATGTATTCTAATAAATCTACTTCAATAACATGGAATATGCGAGTGAGTCCCTATTTATTATATAACATTCAAAAATTAACTGCACTCACGAAGACTCCGATAATTTGAAATGAAAAAGAACGGTTGAATAAGCTCCACAGTCTCTGGAATTCGATATGAAACTCATATGAATAACATCAACGATCACATCTATCTTCCTCATTGTAAACGAATAGCACGAAATTAAAGAAAAAAAGGATACTCCAAGTCTCAAAGTAAGAAAAAAATTGTGTAAAATTTTTTTCAATTCTCCTTTCTGTACATCATGTCAGTAACTACATTCGTGCCGAATTTCATATTCTTCCATCAATTATTACCAGAGTTATAAAAATTCAAAGCTGAATTTGCAAAAATACATGAGTTTTTCCATTTGAAACTTCTTTTGCTTTGGGGGCCAGGTTAATATTAATATTAAGAGCTGAAAATTTACAGACTTTTTTTTTGAATTATTTGGAAGCGTTTTGGAGGGGGGATCGATAAAAAATAAAATATAGCCTTTTGAAGGACCACCCTAATATATATATTGTAACGCCATATTTGCAATACAATTTGTGATTTGTTGTTAGACCGGTATCGCGTTGAAATATCGTATTTTTTCATTTATTTAACCACCAGAACGGAGAGTCCGAGAAGCGAGAAACGATATCTTATTTTTTTATTTAAACTGATTTTTCCGATTTTCTTTTCCGCCTCGAATATTCCCGCTCTTGCCGGAGTTTCTCTTCATGACGAAAGGAGGCACCAGCAGATGGATGGGGATCCAAGGAAACTGCTCAATTGAATTACCGATGCAGTAAAGGAAATCAATGCCGTTGGATTCTTCAATGCTATTGGTGGAAAATTGGAGAAAGTCAAGGACGTCTGGAAAACCGCAATTAAATTGATAATAATTAATTACCATCAATATTAATTGAAATATGATTATGGAAATTATGTCGTAGTTTTTGACATTAGATTATAAGACTCATTCTTTTATTATAAATTTATTTACCGGATTTAAAGAAAAATAATACCGGCGATAAAAGAATGTAATGAATGTCATTGGCCAATTAATTTTGGGAAGAGCCACCTGTGGTCCAATTTCGACGCACGCCGGCGTCTTCCCTCACTTTCCGTTTTGGTGGCAAACAATACAGACGTGATTTTCGTTGTGTGAAAAATTGAGCAATTATCGTTGCAATTGAAATAATTAACATTGCATTGAAAGAAATAAATTTACCGAGAATTTTGGAGATTTACTGGGGATTGAAGGAAGCTGAAAGATACAAAAATTTTTGAGGCTAGATCAACAATACTCCGGTACGCGTGTGTTTGTTCTCGGCAGATTTAATTAGACATTTTTTTTGTGATAGCGTCATTACGACGCCGGTAACCGCCATTTTCGGATTTTTCATGGCGTGTTAGTTTTTTTATATTGTGTCGCAAATTTGAATGAACGCGAATTAATTAAAATTTTCTCGTTTCTCGTTAATTGTTTTTATGATTTTTTTCGGAAATTATTATTGTCGGAAATCAAAGAATTTATTGTAATTTATTATTTTTTTGTATTTGGAAAATTGACGTTTTGAAGGATTTTCAGTGATATTTTTATTTGATGATAAATAATTTTTTTATATTATTATTATTTTATTTATTAACGACGATTGTGGTCGTATAATTTTATTTTATTTTTTTTCTTATTTTTATTTCTGAAATCGCTGAAAATCATAAAGGCGGATTTTCATGGGACGCCGGTCGCCCATATAAAAGTAGAGCATTAAAGTGCTTGCGCGGGAAATCAGAACTGATTCAAATTTTGACTTTTAAATTCTTGACTATTTTCTTTTAACGACAATTCAAATAGTGTTGTTTAATTTTTGTTTCGTTGTGTTGGTAAAAATTTGTCTGGACTTTTGAATTAATTCTGGTTTTAATTAATTTTTTTATTAAATATTTTTTTTTATGGAAATTTTGATTGTATCGAATCATGAGTGATTTATTGTGTAGAACGTTTCGACAATAACGGCGATAATTTCAATTGTTTAAGCAAATTTAAAATTCAGTAACTAATTATTTTATTTATTCTGATTATTGTAATTTCAATTTTTTTTTTAAAAGAGCAGAAGTTTAAAAAATAGATAACGCTCTAATTATAATTCCGAAATGAAAATTGATTTCTTTTATTTGTGTTTATTTCTCGAAATCTGTATTCCTAGTCCAATTCTTACAGGTGACGTTGTGAACCCAGCCGCCTCCGCGGTCATTAAGATCTAGGGATCCTTTTGTTGCTGACTAGTCGGACATTCACCTGGGAATTATTTTGTAGTTCGTTTGTAGTAATTTGTCGTTCTTTTGTAGTTCTTTTAATTTTCTGATTTCGGACGAAAGGTCGTCCTGGTGCCCAACAATTAACGTTGTTTTGAATTTATTTTTTATTTTGGATATTTTATATTTTTTGAGTTTCACGAATTTATTTTGATTACCGTGGATTGAAAAATACGTGACAATATATATATTATCTTATTGATTATCGTGACACAAACATAACCTACACACTATGAACAACAGATATTTGCTCCGAAATAATTTTTTTATAAAAATTGTATATAACTTTAATTTTGAATTTTTTTTTATATTTTCTTATAAAAATAATAGAAAAATACGATTTTCTCCTTTCCAAAATAAAATTCTCATATATCAAGAAACGCGATAGCGTTTTGCGCCATGTGGACGTTTGAACGTGCACAGCGCTATATATACATTCCCGATTAGAGGCTTTTTTTCATTTCTTTAATTGAGCCCTTTTCTCCGTCACAAAAGATACTGCATGTCACATGCAGCAATTTAGCGAAAAAGAAACCTTCAAGTATGAAAAAAAACAATCCTCCTGTTTAAAATAAAATGTTTTCCTGTAAGCCACGCCCCATCCCGACGTTTTTGAATAAAATGATAAGTCGGTGGGACATTTCGTTGTAACGTTGGCTGCACTGATTATCCTATTCTCTGGACCAATGAAATGATGACCAGTATTGGCATCATTGTTGTTTCAAGGTAAAGAGCAGCGGCCAATACGATTTCAAAGTAGAGTTTTCAACGTCGATTTTAAAGTCGTGAGGGGTTAAACGCATCAATGGCGACACATAAGAGCACGTTAAAGATCAAATTTTGATAATTAATCATTCAGGATTGATAGAACGATTCTCTTGAAATTTTGCACATAACCCTAAAATGAATTGAAAAAAAACATGGATCAATGAGAGGAATTGATTTCAAAAAATCACAGCTCGTATTGGAATAATTGAGTGAATCAAACGAAAAAAAAAAATACAATTGGCTACGGATAAATCCATGAAAAAAAAAAAAACATTACGAGAATTTTTGGAGGTACAATAATAATAATAATTAAAAATGAATAATTCTGCATAAATTTTTAGTTAATTATTTAAGTATCCTTCCAAAATTTGAAGTAATTTTGTTGTTTAATTTTTGAGAAAAAAATATTTGATGTTACAGATTTTACACGGGGAGATAAAAGTCGTATGGAATTTTCGGTAATTGAGTACTGAAAATTAGTGTTTTGAGCGTTTTCTTCGAAATTTTTTTCATCCGCCGTGTTTGGTGTGCCTATTCTAGGCTCACATTGAGTTAGATTTTTGGGAATTTTGTTTAAAAAAAATTTTTTACAAAATAAGTTGAGCTATTAATTTCGAGTCAAAAAACTTTAATTCATTCATTGTGTTTAACAACTCATTGGATACAACATTCTAACTTTATTAAATTTTATTTTAGAGTAATATAGAAAAATAATAAATTCAAAAGACAGTAGAGTTCATTGTTTCGATTGAGTGTGAGAGAGGGGGCATGATGAAAGGTGAGGTAATCGTGAAATAATCGATTTCTTCCTGACAAAGACAGTTGGTGTGAAAACACAATGATAAACAGAGACCAATAGTCTTAAGAAAACAGCAAATTTGGTAATTCAACCAAATGAGCCTTTTCTAGACCAGTATGATTTTGGTTCCCTGCAGTGAAACATCAAAACTGTGTATTTTGTATCAAGAGTTAGGTGCCACCACTGCGAGTGATTTTTTTTGGAAAATCCAAATTTCAGATGAGTATTTCGAAGTTTCATTTAATCCGTATTAAATTTATTGAGGTTGTTTTTTCTTTCGCTTTTTTTCGTTTCAATTAGTATGAGGTATTTTTTGATTGATATTGTTCCACGCGATGTGTACAAGTTATTGACGAAAGGAAAAGGTACGCAGTTTAATGCTCTATGTACTTGTTTTCTTAATGAGTTGAAAAATTAAAATTTTTAATGCTCAATGAAAGTGAGCGGTGTTTGAGTCAGTAAATTTCTTCATCAAAATCCCGAGTGTCGCATAGGGTAGGTCGTGTTAGTTTTTTTGAGGCCTATGCACCACTACACTGAGAAAAAAATCCGCTACAAATTAGTGTGCCTTCTCACCAACGCATGGGACGTATCGGAGGGGGGCCTAAAAAGTAGCGAGCATTCTGCACAAATTGGAGTCCGGCAACTGCAATCCAAACTACCTCTCTACAAATTTTCGTATGCGGCACCCCACTTTTTTCAGCTCTTTAAAAATTAATATGAGGAACCGTTCTTTCATCGTACCGGACATGGAAATATGGTAGACCTTCTTCAAATTTTAGGGTGCCACTGACTGAATTTTCATAAACCACCCAACAGTCAGTGGTGACCTCTGTGATCTAAACAATCGATTGGTAGGACAATTAAAATGTTAATAACCCAACCTTCCAGTTTCCAACATGGAGTAGCCTAATTTGTAGTGGGAGATCACCATTTTCCATTAAGTCCATATTCTTTTTTCCAATATGGCTACTCCCCCCTTGTGGAAAGTGCTAAAATGTTCTCAGTTACAGGGAATCGTAATGACTCATTCAATCGATATCCCTAATATTGGCAAGTTTCTCTTCAAAAAAATGGATGTAATTAGTTCATAAGTTTGTTACTGAATAAAAAATGTTTCTAAATGAATAGAAGTCATTCCATCCATTTTTATATTTTCCTCAATGAATTATCCCTCTATCAAATTCTATTTCTGCAATCACAAAGACTAAACGAGGTAAATATAATTCCATTATTATTATTTTTTTCAATCCATCACTAATTATAAATTCTCTCATTCACCTCGCTTGCCACTGAATTAAAATAAAAAATTAAAAAAATTAAAAACTTTCCCTGAAAAATGAGTGCGAGTTTCTCATATATTCTCGCGTATTGGCACCCTAATTTTTGAAAGCTTCAGCACACTAATTTGTACAGCGCCACCTAGGAATTATTGAATTACTTCCTCCATTTATTGAAGTGTGACATCTTGGTTATTCACATACCCCCCGATATGTCCCATCGTTGGTGAGTAGCACACTAATTTCCAGAGAGAACCCTCATTGATTTGTAGCGGATTTTTTTCTCAGTGTACGTCCCCGTCGTGGCCTTGGGTTACGCAAAACGTGGTGATAATTTCAATTTCATTTAATTGTTGTTTTTTTTGTTAAATTGGTTGTTGACTTCCAACAAAAGTCCGTTGGTTTTGGTTAAAATTCAATTAGGATTCTGTCCGCTTGCCTTGAAGTCTTGCTGCTGATCTCTACTACATCAAAACACATCGAGTTAATTCAAAAAATT
This sequence comes from Aleiodes leptofemur, assembly GCA_963942555.1. NCBI lineage: Eukaryota > Metazoa > Arthropoda > Insecta > Hymenoptera > Braconidae > Aleiodes > Aleiodes leptofemur. The sequence continues at coordinate 9,140,126 of OZ012618.1, forward strand.
TGGTAAAATTATTAAAAAATGTTATAATATTTGGCAGAGTAAAACTAGTCAATTACCGAATTTTCTATACCGCTCGCGCAGTAAAGTAGATTTCACGTTAATCCTATCGGCTTCCCATATCTCTCCGTGCAAAATTTGGAACTTCGAATATTTCTTTCTTGGACACTTCGCTCCGAAATCACTCCGAATTTTGGCAGGACACTCATTATTTAATCAATTTACTGTGAAATTTCGAAGAATTTCACATTACATGGAGTTTTCTGAGCGAGATGGAATAATTTTGCCTGAAATCTTTTCTGCGGAAAATTTCACGAGCTAAAAAAAAGATAAGGGCAAAAATTGTACCTCTATTAGTTCCCGAGATATTTTTGAAAAATCATTGAAAAAGCGATTTCTCTCTACTTTACTTCTCGATTATTGAACTTTGTAGTTTTTTGAAAATATCCTGGAAACTAAGCGAAATAGAGTGATCTTGCCTAGATTTTTTTTCTTCGAGAATTTCTAGAATTACAAAAAAAGATTAGGACAAAATCGCTTTATTTTGCTTACTTCCCGAGTTATTCTAAAACCAGTGGGAACTTGCTACAATTATGGTTATCATTATCGTTTCATCTGCTAATTTATTGGCAGGTCGCTTCCGAATGATTGCTCTTTTTATTAGTGAACCTTTTATTTCGAATATTTCCCTAATAATAATCGGGATGAAATCGATTGAGAACATATTTTGAGTTTTAAGATAATTCTGTTAATGGAAATTGAACAGCATTACCTATCTTTTAAAAACAAGCTGTATCAAGATTTTTTTCTCGAATAAACAATATTCTCATGCAATATTAGTAAAATCAAAATAACTCGAAAACTAATGACGAGAAAAATCTGAAAAAAATTCACACAGCTAGATAATGTAGTGTCTCATATGATTCCTCAATCTGAATCAAATCGATGAGAATTCATCCTAAATTTAAAAAAAAATGAAAAAATTGATATTTCGATAAATCACTCATATTTCAAAAAATGTTTCTCCAATGTTGTCCAGTAACAATTCCAGGCAGTAGATTCAGAAAACCAATATATGAAATTTGCAGGTTCTATCTTCATAATTAGCGTTGTTATAGAAGTAACAACATTTTTAATGAAAAGCTATGAAAATCGATATAATTTGGAAACCAAGTATTAGAAATTCTGAAAAAATTCACACATGAATGGAAGCTATGTCATCATCAGAATGATCGATTGTGATTTTTGAAGTTATACTTCTTTAGGCGCGTTAGGGAAAAGTAATGGGAGTGAAATTGTACGTTGCAACGAAGTGCACGCGCACGTGGCAACACGATTTTAACAGGATGAAGGTAGTCACGAAACCGAGTGAGAGGAGTATACAATGTATATACTATACATCGTCTGCCAGCTAACTTCTCTCCCAAGAGGCCCAGACTACTAGCGCAGTAGTGGGGGTCGAAGCCGAGTGCATGCGCTTGGCGTCCATCTTTGGCTAGTTCGAGTGTAGAGTTGAACTAGCGAATGAGAGATCTTTGGACATATTCGGCTTCTACACGGAGAGAAATTTTCATAAAAAAGTACCGAAAGGTCTTGCCAAAAAGTACAGAACGTTCTGTAATCGTGGGACATTCCGTAATGTATACAAAATATTGAAGAGTTAAGTGGTAATTTTTCACAAGAATTCATCAAAAAGTCACAGGAGTACATCAAAAAGTCACATCTGTACATCAAAAATGACGCTGTAAGTGCGTCAAAAATTACTGAACCATGTTGGTTAATTTTTGACGCGCTTACAGCGCCATTTTTGATGTACAGATGTGACATTTGAGGTACTCCTACGACTTTTTGATGAATTCTTGTGGAAAATTACCACTTAATTCTTCAATATTTTGAACACATTACGGAATGTCCCACGATTACAGAACTTTCTGTACTTATTAGCAAGACCTTTCGGTACTTTTTAATGAAAATTTCTTTCCGTATATACTAAATATGTGAATTTCAGCTTCGAGTCAGCTTCGGAAGATCCCGCTTTGGTTACTTCGACAATATTTTGTTGTGCTTGACATCGCTCCATATTCACTACGTTGTACAAAGTGTTTCAGGCCATAAACACATGAATAACAAATAAAATATTAATTCCCATGAACGTTTGAGCAGAACTGTGGAGTGATTTCTACAAAGTTCATGGGAATTAGACTTGAATATCTTCTAGACTCTGAGACAAGGAAACAAGCAGGCGTTCGTCGCTGCGTTAGTCACTATTGTTTCTACGTTATCCTTTAAATCGCTATATCTTCTCTTCAATTTCTGTTAATGAATTAGCAGGATGCTTCCGAATGGTACTCCCTGAATTTTGTCTATGATCTCTCTCGGAAAAAATCATATATACTGAATTTTACATAAAAAATCTTTTTTCCACTTTTAATGTTCCCTTTTGAGTACAGTTTCTGATTGTCTTATGAAGCCGAGTAGGGGCTCATTTGAAAGAGAAGAATGTGTTCTTTCAGAAAACCAAATAAAAAATTATGGTGTTCTCAAAAAAATCGAGAAAAATTGCATTTTTTTTATTTTTTTTGAACATTGAGAGAAAAATACACTTTTCAATGTAATAAGCAGAGAACTTCATTCAAAAATTCCAAAGAATGACGGTTTGTTCAACTTATAAAGACGAATCTTTTGAACTTTGTCCCGATGAAATCGGATGAATAGTTTGGAGGATACAGCCTATTTTCGGAAAAACTTCAATTCGAAATATCTCGAGAACCATTCAGCCGATATGCTTCAGATCCAATCCCGACTATCTTTATCAGAAACTACATATACAGAGAAAATTTGAAGTCTTTGAGTCAATTATTCATTGAGCTATGGTGGACAGACCGAGTGTTTGAAAAAAAGCACAAAAAAATTAATAACTAATGGAATAATGGGATTAAATTCATAAAAAATTGCCAAAGATTAGATATTATGGTTGCGAATCTCAAGTGCATTCTGAATGGAATTCGTCGCAGGCAAATTGAGAAATTTTGAAAATACGATTTTTACAAAATTGCTATATCTTAGAAACAATTCAGCCGATCTTGCTGAAATTTTTATGAAACATAATTTTTCATCGAAACTGATATGTTACCAAAATTTCAGATTTTTATCTCTTATCGTTCTCAAGTAATAAAGGGTCGTAGGGTCGTACAGACAGACACACACACATACATGTCTACTTTTTTTCTTATTATGATTTTTCAACGTTTTGGATCATTTTGAGTCGTTTCCAATGAAAATTGGAATTTCGAAAAAAATTGCGAAAACTAAGCTTCCATGCGGAAGCATAATGGAAAATATTTAGTCTCGGGATTCGATTCAAAAATTCTTTAATCCTAATTAGCATCCCCCTTTATTGCTTCTATAATTTTGCTTGAGTACGTTACGTGAAATCCGATTGAAAATAAGTTTCAGATCTCACTAAAGGAGTATAACTTCTATCGCGCGTACAGGTGGTCCACGCACCCTCTTTTTTTGATGGAAGATACTCAAGATGATCTAAATAGAGAGAAAATGATATTTTTAGGGCATGTGTGTGTGTATGTAGGACATGTAGAACATGAGAAAAAATGTCACGAGATTTTATGAGTCCTGCGTCCGAATATCTCCTTTCTTATGATATTGTAAGAATGAGAATATCAAAAATGACACAAAAGAAATGAAATATTGGCAGACAAATTATTAAAAATAAAAAAACCACGCCATGTGCACGTTTAAAACGTGTTGTTTGGCAGGCCAAAAACTGAACCTAGGGTTAGCTGAGGTAATAGATGGGTGGTCAGAATAATCGAGTGGCAAATCAAAGATTCAAAAAATCTTACGCAAAAGAATGGAAATAAAATTCAATGACAGGGGAAAATATGAAGGAGGCAGAGGGAAATTTCCAATTCAACTCATCCATCTATAATTGAAGCAGTGGAGACGCAAAGAAAAGCCTTCATACCTAAGAAAACAGCTATATCTTTCCACTATTGGTAACAATGCACATGGCGCGCCTGTTTTTTCTTGAAATAGATCAAATCATTCCGTAGCGTGATGGAGACGGTGATGATGGAAAAAATCATTCAAGCAAGATGATTTTACATCATTTTCAAGAAACATGTATGGAAAAGGGCATTTATTCCATAGTATCGCACACTCATTAATATAAAATAAAAAAATGAGTTGAAGAGTTCAAAAAGAATGAATATAACCTCAACCAGTTGTTCTTCAAATCGGTATTCGATTCATGGAAAGTTCATGATTTTATGAGAGTCTCGAAATGATGAACATGTCCTCATCTGAAAATCAAGATGATTATTAAGTGACTGAAATAGCCTTTATCACGTTAAGTCGTTCTACAATGATGTAGAATTCTATTTGAAAAAAACCGGGCGAGCCATGTGCATTGTTACCAATAGTGGAAAGATAAAGCTGTTTTCTTACGTATAAAGGCTTTTCTTTACGTCTTCACTGCTTCAATTATAGATGGATAAGTTGAATTGAAAATTTCCCTCTGCCTCCTTTATATTTTTCCCTGTCATTGAATTTTATTTCCATAATAATAATTAAAAAGTTTTGAATTGAAAGACACAAAATATGTAAAATCACATCAATAATATGAGAAAAATTGTATACAGCTTCCATGCTAATAATAATAATTGTAAACTTCCAACTTTTATTATAATGACTCAATTGTTAATATTAAATTTCAGTGTATTTTAACCCCCTGATGGGGATCTCAGAATGAGATCGAAACGTTGGGATTTGTAGATTTTTCATTTTAAATAAATGACTAATTTTGAGCAAGACCGATGAAGCCATTCATACACCTCCAGAAAGATGTTATTACGGCCATGAAAAAACAAAATTAATATTTCTGATTGAAAGTTCGATGTTTCAAAAATTCACCAAAAGCTTTTTTTGTCTTGTTTTTTCAAATCCATGTAACCGATGTAAATGAATTTTTTCCAGAAGAGAAATTGCTTGTTCTTGTAGAGAATTCATTCAGCTTTTCGAAACCCACCGTTAATTTTCTGTGCGATCATTGGCTGCTGAGATATCGATGATCGAAGAGAAAACGATTTTTTTTCATTCAAAGTCCGATATCTCAGCAAAAAATGGTCGAATCAAAGTAAAAGAAGAAGCAAATTGAAGCTGAATGAACAGCCCATCCACTCCATATAGTGGTTGAGCTGGGAAAATTTTTCCCAAATCCGTAGACGAGACAACAAAAATCAAAAAATTAAAAAAAAAAATTTCACTCTACTCGTTAGAATAGTGCAATGCACATTACTTGAAAAGAAATTCTGTCTCAAGATCTCAAAACTAGAGACTTCAAGTTTAAAATTTTTTTTTTCCGACACTATCATTTTTGAGAAAGATACGGCCATTTGAAAGACAACTAAAAATTTGGATTTTTTTTTGATCCTTCAATTTTTTCCGGTAGTGTATTATACGGTATGTAAAAATTCGCTTTTTCCGAAATACTCATGCTATGCAGGAAGAAATTGGATCAAAGATTTCCTTCTGATGATAAGTTACATGGCCTCTTAAGACCAAATGCGTGTAGAATGAGCCAAGTCATGCCAGGAGGATGACCGTACAATAAGGAACCTATGGTAGATGTTCCAGTATCAGCGAAGATAAGGCGATGCTCTGAACGACCATCTTCTTCCCGTCCTCCTTCAGCTGCCTTCTGTAGAACTTGTTCATCACAATATAAGACCAGCTGAAGGTCATGAAATGAGAGAAAAGTTGGAAAAGAAATAGGAAAGATATCACCCTGCTTTTCATAGAGAGGAATTGATTTTCGAGAACAGAACATATGGAATGAATAAGAAAAAGTAGAATTCTGAGTCTGAGAGGGAGAGAATTCGACGTCACCCATTCAACTTTTTTTTTTGTTGGAAGAATGAACAAATTCATTTTCTGACTTCTCCATTCCTTCAAATATCATTAGTTGAATCTTAGAAGATCAATCTACAGATCGAGAATTATGGAAGATGTACAGATTCATAAGCTAGTGAGTTTGAATCATTCGAGTGAAGATTTTTCCCTGAATGAATTCACTGAATTCATTGACATAATCCTGAAACTATTTCCATAACCTCCAAGCTCAGTAAAAGTTATCCTCATTTGGACCTCATTTGTAGAGCTATCAGTTTTGTACACTGAAGGTCCCCTAATTCTTGGTCCTAAACGTAGTCATGATTTCGTCAATATTAACTAAGTAAGATGGGAAATGAAATTGAAATTTCTATGCAGAAAAGTATATATACCTTATAGAAGCGTGACAAACAGCATGTAGCCTGAAAAATGCGTGAGTATAATGAACACCATTGACATCAATTCATAATTCCATAATTTCTGGAACGAAACCTGTTCATTTGAGTTGATAAATTTTGACTCTTCTTGAAATTTCGATTTTCACATCAATAACTCATTTTTGTTTGAAAATATCTCACTCTGTCGTCTTGTAATTCAAATTCTAACTCTCTAGTCCATTTCTGATCCGTTCGGATATTGCATGCGTTTCAAGGTGCTACGTGAATCATGCACACCGACTGTGCTCACTGCACCTTGGCATGTAACCTTCGTAAGCGAACTTCAGACGTTTTGCCAAGCTCCGCACAAAACACGTGTCATGGGCGCTCTACGTAACGGGAGCCGGGGATCAACGGCCTGTTATTACCCCTAGAGAGTTAGACTCGTCCCAGAGATCCTTGCAATCACTCCAGGACTCCAGGACAAGTTGAGGAGAGGAGGTGACACCAGGTGGAACTCCCAGCCACTCGAGGAGAGCCCCATGCTTAACAGTGAGTGTTTCCTCTTCATTCTCTTCTCACCTTGACTTTTTCCTTTATATCGTAGTTCACTTCAAGATTGACGATCTGGGATACTAGCCCGGGGGATGGTCCTGCACTCTCACACGATATTCCCCGAAAAACTGCGTGGATAATTATGGCCGATATTCGTGACGCGTGATGAGACTTTGTCGATGCCTCACTTCATTCGTTGGCGTCCCACCCCTTCAACCCTGTGCCTATCACAACTCTAGGGTTGATTCAACGTTCGAGGGCCGGTCTGAGCCTTTGTTAAAGACTGGCAAGAACTACTTCCTTTGAGAGTTCCCGCTTGCCTCGCCGAGTACCATTTTACTGACTTACGCGCTGCTCTGAGCCCTTGCATGAAAAAAGCTATGGAATTCAGTGTTCAAGCATCTTCGCTTGCATTGCCGGGTGTCATTGCTATCATTCGAGGTGGCTCTAAGCACTTGCAGGGAAAAACAGTGCTCCTCAACCCGTTCAAGTTTCTGTGCTGTATGAGGGTCCGGTCCTGATCTCCAGAAGCTGTCTGCTGCTTTCGTCCACCACAGATTGGAAATTCATTTTTCTAATAGCCGTACTTGACTCTTTGTGGGGAGGAAGTCACGTTCGAGGCTAGTTACATGCCCTCGTTTCCATTGACTCAGATTCACCCTCAAGCGGTCTCCACTCCACTCACTGTCTGTGAAGCGTATTTTTGGGACCTCCTAGTACGATGAGAGTGCAAATACTCATCGTACTCGGTGAGCTCTGACCTTCCAATGCCTTGCACTCGGGTCGGGACTACTGGGACTGTTGTTAAACTGTTTGTACGGCCACAACTCGAAAAATAGGTGGATGTGAAAGATGTTTCAATGAAGAAAATAGTATATTATTCGGACTAATCACGATTGTGGTTGTACCCGAAGTACAAATAAGAGATCAGCTTGCCGTGGTGAAACACTGAAGTGTATTGATGTCTGAAGAGCAGAGGTTTTCGGACTGAATAAGTTTACTCAGGATTGAATGCTCTAATCCTTCATATTCCCAACCAACAACAATTAATGTATTGAAAGATAAACCAACCGTCTAATTAAAGTCAATGAGAAACAAGAAAATTGTCATCAACTCAGCATGAAATTAAATATAGAGTAGGAATCGAAAGAAGCTAACAACGGTTTAGGTTGAAGTTGAACTGTTGGAATACTGGTGAAGGCTGCTGGTGATGTAGATGACTCTTCTGTTGTGTGATTGGCCTGATGCAGGAAGCTGGATCCCAGTAGATGCAGTTCAGAACGGTATTTCTCGATCGAGGGGTAAAGAATCGATTCCATGGATCGAATCGAATCGATGTCTAAGAAATAGATTCAGAATCAGATCGAACGCGAAAAGATCGATTTTTGAAAAATTGAATCGTCATTCTTCATTTGAAAAACTGAAGTTGAAGAAAAGGAACACAAAAATACGGCATTGAATTGATGAATTAACCAAAATAAACAGACCCAAAAGTACATCACTGTCCCCTATAGTCATTGTGCGAACGGGAAGAATAGGTTATAGTTGTGAGAAACGGAGAATTCCATATAATGAAAGAGTTTTTATTCACTCATAAGTTTTGATTATAACCTTTCGAATAGAATGAAACATCTTGCATACAAAGTAATTTTTCTTCGTACAAAAAAATGGAATTTTCTCAATAGTTTTATCCTTTTTTCTCTGATCTATCAACCATTTGAGTGTCATTCCAGTGCCACCATGTGAATTTGAGGAATTTCGAGAATATCAGCATGGAGATGTGTTCAGCACCCAATCGACCACGGCTCTCCGTGACAATGTTGAAAACCTGCGAAAAAGTCTCTCACATGGCACTAAGATGCCAATTGTCGATAAATACTTCAAAGCTATATATGCTAATGCGGGAGAGACACCATATTCACTTTGATGTATCAGATGAGCAATTGGATCAATCTTTAGTTTATTTCTTTCTCAAAATATTACACCAGATCCTTATGAATTGAATCGATGATTATCAACTCATTAATCGCGAATAAGTGATAAGACTTAATCCATCAATTTCAAAAGGATCCTGCCAATTTATTTGTAGGTAAATGGAGAACAATCTCCTTGAACCTTGTGCATAATCTGAAATTAGTTGAGAAGAATCAGAAAATATTCATTAATTTATAAATTGTCGCAGCGTAATTTTAATGAGTTAGGTACATACCTGTTATGATAAAATTTTCGACAATATATGGTGGCTGCTGTATATTTTAGCGTGCATATTATTATAGATTTTCGATTTAAGGTTATGTGGGATATTCGGACCAAATAAAATCAATTGTAAATGTCAATCTTTACATTTATTCCCTCAACTCGCGATGTTTTGCTCCTGATCAGGAGCTCCTCCAGGCTTTTCAGAAAAATGTAAGTTGCCATAATATTAAAATTGGAATAGAGAAACCCAGAGAATATTTAAATTGTTCTCCTACACTGTTCATCTTCAATTAAATGTACTATTTCACTAATTCACAGCATAAAAAGACGAAGACTCAATAAATGAGACATAAATGAATAAATTAATCAGTTGACTGGTTGTGACCATAACTGTAGTTGATCTTCACACGCCTACAGTTCTAGTCAGAACCAGTCAACTGATTAATTTATTCATTTGTGTCTTATTCATTGAGTCTTTCTCTTTCAATGTTGTGAATCTTTAGAGTATTCCATTGAATTGAAGATGAACAGTGCAGAAGAACAATCGAAATATTTTCTGGGTTTCTCTATTTTAATTTTAATACCATGAAAACTTACATCTATCTAAAGAGACTGAAGAAGCTCCTTATCAGGAGCAGAATGTCGTAAATTTAGGAAACAAATGTAATGATTGACATTCACAATTCATTTTATTTGGTCCAGAATCCCACATCACCTCAAATTAAAAATATATGGTAGTTCGATGTTATTACGAAAAAAATAGGCAGCCACGAGAACCAAGGGAGCGTTGAATGAATCGATTCTGTTGGAAAAGAATCGATTTACTCGATTAATCGAACCTACAAGAATCGATCTGAAAAATCGAGAATCGACGACTAAAAGATCGATCTTGGTGGAAATCGATCTGAATCGAGGAACCCTAGTTCAGAATACTCAAACGATGGCTGCTGGTTTATCGTAGAATGACTCAAACGTTTTTATCCAAAAACGCTTCTACTTTATTTTTAACTAAATACTTCCAAATAAACACTTGGACTTCACACCGAAAAAATTAGAAACTTTGGTTAGTCGATCTGAATTTGAACAGAGTAGCGTTCTAAATAGGAGACTAGTCGTTGATGATATCAACTCTGACTGGGTAACGTTGTTCACTGCATACTTGTTACTGAAGGCGAAGAATCATGCGCTGACCGTGCTTTCATAGTATATTGGCCCTGGACGTTAACCACAGGTGCTATGTACGCCTAAATTTCTTGAAAGAAAGAAAAATAGTGCAATTAAAATGTTCAAGAGTACATACACTTCTGATAGGAGAGCAGACTGGCCTCAATGTCTTGTTTGTTGTCCGTCGTGATTTTTTCGGGTGTTGATTCGTTCTTTCCATCTTTTTAACTCTTTGTTAGTCTACTGTCTTTTAATTTCATTTTTTTCCTTTAGAAACCAATGAAGATATGATGAGAAAATTGAAAGCAAAAAAATTGTAAACCTCATCTTGTAATAGAGGAAGGATGGTGATATTCTCACTGTCCTGTGAACACTAAACTAGCATTCTTCCTGTATTTTCACAGTGGAGTAAGTTGCTGTACTCGATATGCGTCCATTTGAAGAAGAATGATTCCATAGTGTACTGAGCTACTGGGCTTGCAACACCATGGAAAACTCACCATCTTAGACTTAGACCATCAACCTCTTCTGGCCCCTCATCACTTCATTATCATCATCTTATGTCCTGCTCCAATACGTCATATTTCTACCCATACGGTATTCATTTGAGCAGGGTTCAAACGAATCAGTTGTCAGGGATATGAACGATGGGTTCACATCCGATAGACTACATTGGTAATCGATGGCGCATATCGCTCGCAATAGTATGCGATGGTTTCCATCGAATGGAACTTTTTTTCAATGGTGCATCGGACGAGAGATTCTGGTATTCTTTGCACGTTCCCACCGGTGGAATTCATTCAATCCTCTCGAATCCCATATCTAAATTGCTGGAATCATTCATTCACAACTGATGAGATATGTTGAATGAACGATGCAAAGTGCATATATCGGTTGCATCGGATTTTTTTGACTCAGTGCCGATGAGGTAGAGAGTACTCCACCTCATCCATACAGTATCTTTCGTTTCCGCTCCGCTAGATGGCATTAGTGAAGTTGAGAATCATTCCGGTACAAAAATAGAATTATTATTAATAATAATAATTATCAATAATAATAATGAATAATAATGAATAATAATAACTATTAATATTAATAATGAATTATCATTTCTAATATTCTTATTATTGTACGGGGATGATTTTCAATTACACTAATGCCATCTAGCGGAGCGGGAACGAAAGACACTGTATGGATGAGGTGGAGACACTCTACCTTATCGGCACTGAGTCAAAAAATCCGATGCAACCGAAATATGCACTTTGCATCGTTCATTCGGCATATCTCATGAGTTGTGAATGAATGATTCCAGCAATTTAGATATCGGATTCGAGGGAATTGGACGAATTCCACCGGTGGAAACGTGCAAAGAATGCGAAAATCTCTCGTCCGATGCACCATTGAAAAAAAGTTACATCCGATGGAAACCATTGTATCCTATTGCGACCGATATGAGCCATCGGAAGTGAAACCATCGTCCATATCCCTGACAACTGAACCCTGCTCAAACGAATTCAGGATGAGTAAAGATATGCCGCATCGTTCATTCGGCATATCTCATCGGATGTGAATGAATGATTTCGGCGATTCAGATATCGGATTCAAGAGAATTGGATGAATTCCACCGGTGGGAACGTGCAAAGAATGTGAAAATCTCTCGTCCGATGCACCATTGAAAAAAAGTTACATCCGATGGAAACCATCGCATACTATTGTGAGCAATGCGATCCATCGGTTACCGACGTAGTCTATCGGATCTGGAACCATCGTTCATATCCCTGACAACTGAACTCTGCTGAAACGAATCCAGTACGGGTCGAGATATGCCTACTAATACTCTGTAATTATTTCGGATAGTAGGGAGACTGATCATTGCGATTTAGTGTTTCGCGTAATTCTTTCTAAGTTTAGTATGCTATCTCCTGCCCAATTCATCCCTCTCTCCATAACCAATAGTTCACACGCTGGCAACACTTTTGTCCCGAAAATGAGCTCCCCAGGAAAACTTGATTGATTCTGACTAATTCGAGGGTGTTGAATCCGAATTTGTTGGTTATCTTGTCCTCCGATTTGCCTTTCTAATTGTTATTAAGAATTTAATTGTTTAAACCGTCATAACGTATAAGCTAGAGGGCTTACAAAGAAATACTTCAAACGAAAGTTGTTCGTCTTTTCAAGATAAAGAGATTGGTTTTTTTTCGCCACGATAACTTCATTTTTGACCGAGTTGCGGCTGAATAAACGTTCAAATAGACCGTTGATGAGATTTGACGCGCGAGCGCGATAGCGAGAAGAGTCTCAACGCGCCGTTGAGCGGTTATTCAGCCGTAACTCGGTCAAAAATGAAGTTATCGTGACGAAAAAAAACCAATCTCTTTATTTTGAAAAGACGAACAACTTTTGTTTGAAGTATTTCTTTGTAAGCCCTCTAGCTTATGCGCTATGACGGTTTGAACAATTAAATTGTTAATAACAATTAGAGAGGCAAATCGGAGAACAAGATAACCAACAAATTCGGATTCTACACCCTCGAATGAGTCAGAATCGATCAAGTTTTCTTGGGGAGCTCATTTTCGGGACAAAAGTGTTGCCAGCGTGAGAACTACAAAGACTGAGTGGCTGAGGAGCTGTTCCACCCCCTCCCCCTCCCCCATCTTATTTAGAGCTCTGAGGAGTTACGTTTATGTTTTCAGCTGTTTGGTGACGTTTGTGGATTGCAAATGGCATTTCCAGAACCGAGCATCCGTGGCGCAGGCACGACTCACCATTAATTATTTGATGACAGAATAACAATGATAGCGTCCTGATATTCAATTAAAATATACGCTTCAAAGTTCCAGAAAACTTGATGAATTACTAAAAAAATTCCCCAGCATTGGAAGCTCTGTAAGCTCGTGTGCAAAACATGAGAATCTTTCAGGCATTATCAATAAAAATTCAACGAATATATTACGAAGTTATTTCCTCATTAACGAATCATTTTTGGTTCCAGCTTATTATAAAATTAGGAAATAGTCGGAGAATCGCAAATATCCACCACGCTCTATTTCGATGGATGAATTGATCGTTAATCATGATCTTTGTTATTGAATAATAAATATTCATCCAGAGTTTCATGCAGCCAGTGTTGAGCTAGGGCAGCCCTCGAACGCAAAACTGAACAAGTAGCTGAATTCAAGGGGATCAGACTGGAAAAATAAAAACATGATGATTTTGTAATGAGCGCGTACAAATGATGTTATCCGAAGATGATGGCACTGGCGAGAAGCTGCCGACTGATTGAAACTTCAAATTGAAGAAAGGGACCAGTAAATCTATGAGTTTCATTGCCTGGTTCATCGACTAGAAATTGGCCGTAACTTGGCATTGAGTGCTTCCTTTGAGATCATCGGAGTCTGTGAATACTTCCGTTTTTATCCCTACTCAATTATTTGGAAAAGCCATACCTTCTTTTTTCGGAGATATTGCTGCTTTGAGAGTATTCGATACTTCTGGAGGTGGTTCTTGTCCAGTTGTTGGGATTTTAACGGTTCCTTCCTTCTGTTTATTCTTATTGGGGTTGCAGACAATAATCGTCACCATTCCCTCGACGCGCTTAAGGATTGCGGTGGCCTGAAAGTATATGATAAAGTGTTTGACATACTCCTTCTTAGATACTAAGATCAATGTCTTCATTATCGCGCAGTAAGACTATCCGGGGAATTTTCTTTTGATATAACTTGATCTTCTATATCTGATCCTATCCGATTAGATAGAAATAGATATAATTTTATCTGCAGTCATATCTCAGTAGATTTGACGTTAGATCTGTGGAGATACAGGCATATATGCTAGTAGATCTGAACAGATCTGATAAGACATGACAACCCCGCAACGGAACGGACCAGATCTGCCCCAGATATAAGTATACATAATCATTTTTCGGCAGATCTGTAATTTCAGAGAATCAGATTTCATCAGATCTGAAGCTTAAAATTTCTTGCACTTTCCGAGATACGAATACATCTGATTAGATATGATTATATCAGAATTTTTTTCCGGTTAATATACTCCATTTGCTAATTCGATATAAATATCTTTAAATGCCCTTTTCTGATTAGTAAACTGTGGGATACTATCTCCACTGTTAATACTCGAATTAACTGGTCTATTCAATAGTTTTTGTGAATAAATGATTGGGAATTAATGAATCAAGTCTGCTGTCTTTACGTGACTGTAAATCATCTTGTGCAGTATCAGAAGACCTGACAGAGTCTTGAGTTGTGTACACATCCAAGTCTAGACCGACTCAGCTTTTATACATGTACGATGTCAATGTAATTTTTTGAGAAACATTTAGCATTTGTTACAGTTAAGGCAAGGGAAACTCACATAGTAATTTTTTTTATTCAAGCCCTTGCACTTTTCACCAAGGAAAGAAGGTGCGTGGAATCCACACGTGGCAGAAGCAGAACTTCTAGTTCATTATGCATAGATAAAGATAGATGCATAGATTATGAGTACATCGTTGTTGATGAAGTGACAATAATTGAGAATAGTACAGGTACGGGTATGATTTCGAATAAAAGCAGCCGAAGGCACAGTTCTGCATATTTAGCTGTATCATGGATATAGAAATTCTCTGAAAATATGAATACTTGCCCATAGTATTTCGGGTCTTTTTTCACTAAGAAATTATATTCTTTTCATGGCTATAAAGTATTTGAACGAATAGATTTTCTTGAATCATAGTTTTTTGTGAATACATTTTAAATTTATCGAAATAGAGCGATCTGCTGCAATTTTTTTTGTAGCTCTTGAAGCTCTGTACAGAACAGGATCAGTGCAAGATCACCCTATCTTGCTCAGCTTCCGGAATAAAAAAAATAAAATCACAAAATGACATTAATTCGTCGGTCAACTTCATATTCCTTTGTTTTCGACATCCGTTTTCTTTCGAAAACATCCCAGAAACTCAGCGAAATATCGAAAATTTCTTCACGTTATTCTTGTAGAGAATTTCAGAAACTACGAGAAGAGTTCCTGCGAAAATTGCAATATCTTACTCAGTTCCTGGGAAATTCATCAAAATCTTATGCCGAAAACTAGACTTATGAATAGAATCATTATTTCAATGGTTTTTTAAAAGGATGTATTGAAATCTCATCGATATATACCCATCTGTCTTTATCCCTTTTTCAGCTCTTGGAATCTCCTACAGAAACAAGCAGGCATTAACTCCTTGTGGACTATTTGAATTCTTAGATTCAATATTCTGCCAATACAATTCTGGCAGTACGCTTCCGAATGGACTTTTCAATCTATAATCCAATAGTGACCATTTCAATTGACATGAATCACGTTAACTTACGTTCACAGACACATAAAATATTTTCTAATCGTCATATCAGGATTAAAATAATCTCATTTTATTCGGAAAATCATACATTTTATTATCAGAGAATAAAAACTATATGTGTTCTCAGGAAAAAATTGAGAAAAATTTACATCTGTGATTTTTTCTAAAAAAGTTAATTTTTTTCAAAATAAAAATAAATACTTGACCAATAAATTGGGAATCTGGAGAGTTCATTCCCTTCATTGTAACGAATTTTGTAAGTACGAGTTGGTGCAAATCAGTCGCGTAGTTTTTGAGAAATACGCCTTTAAAATAAAATCATTTTTTGCAAATATCTCAGAAACGGCTGGACGTATTTCGTCTAGATTTAATAGCATACTGTACCTCCATCAGATATACAAACTGACCGAATTTGCAGTCTCTAGCTCAAATACTTATCGCGTTATCGGTCCGCTAAAATATGATCCGAAAATCACTAAGATTGAAATAATTTCCAGAACTAAAAATCAGAGAAAAATTTGACAATGGTGAGAAATGTGAGTTTTAATGAGATGAATCTCATAGTCCAGACTGGGGGCTACGAATTAATGTTTCATCGAGAAAATTCAGAAAAAATCTCCGTATATTTAGCAGATAGAAAAATTATTTTCAATTCTAACTAATCCTAAACGTTTGGGAATAGTTTAAGGGAGTTTAGAAAAGCATTTCCATATTTTGGGAAGGAGTCATTGATTGATTATTAATTAAATTTTTCTTATCTATAGATAGCAGAAATGAATTTAAAAAAAATTGAAATTATTTTTATTTATTTGGAAGTCATTTGGGAGTATAGAGAAAATCAATTTCATCATTTAGGAATGAATAATCATTTAATTAAAGTGAAAATTATGTATTGGGTTTCCAAGCACAAGAAAATCTATATAAGCAAAAATAGCAATCTATAAATGATTTCCTCAACTTTCCTAAACTAATCCCAAACGTTTAGGATGAGTTAGGATTAAAAATAATTTTCCTATCTGCTAAGTTTACGGAGGTTTGGTAACTCTAACTTCAAGAATTTAGAGTCACCGAGAGCGTTTGTTGATGGTCGTAGAGGTAATCGTACCACGTATCGCTCGGTGATATCTCTGGTGTGAGTCTCCATGAAATGATCTTCATATTGTTCGTCCTCTGGGAATGGCTCTTGTTATACTGACTGGTTTGGCATTCCTTCCTGGTTCCAAAATTTTGATAGGAGCTTTATGAGCGGCTGATTGGAGGACTTTTCCACGGCCATTGAAGAAGTTACTGGTGAACAACCCCTGCAGCAAATTGAACCTGATAAGATCCAATCAAAGATGGTGCGCTGGCCAACTTATTGAGTGTTTTCGGACCTGATCACTTCATCTTCTATGGTTCGCCCATAGTTATCAGCCCCAGTGTTGATGTTCACGGAACCAGGTTGTAGATAGTCATCATTGGCTAATTGGAGTTCTGCTAATGAGCTGATTGATGCAGACCTGCACGAGAAAGATGGCAGTCTAGTTGTCAGTCGACGCTGAATGGTTGGTGTTCTGCTCCAAGATGTCCTGATTGTTGATGACTTCTTCCGGATTCTGATTGTTGATAATACCACCAATGATGTTCTCATTGGTGATGCTTTCTTCGTGGTCATCTCTGCTAGCACTCATAATTATCGTCTGATTGCTGGTGTCCTAATTGACTGACTGAGTGAGTTTCTTCTTGTCCTCATTGATCATCCGATTGTTGATGTTCTCTGGAGTAGATGAAGTCGTTGAAGCTCTGTTAACTGCTGTAGAAAATGACCAATGACTGAAGAATTAATCGAGTGTGTTGTTTGATTCACTCGAATCTGTTCAACTTGGTCCTGGAGAAACGTTGGATTTCGGAGGGTATTTGGTGCTGTTGATCCTTGTGTCATTCGTGGACTGGTCATGTACACGCTGTCTCCATGCAGGAGTGTGTAGTGGTTGTTTTTGCATTTGTGGCACATTTTCTTGTCCACTTGAGAGCACCCACGAACTTGATGAGACTCTAGGAAGTTGGAACACTACTTTTCTTTCTTAGCAACCTCGTAAATTTTCACCACTGAAAGCTTTTTGAAGCTTGGGCAATGAGCCAGAAAGGGCTTCCCCTTGCGATGACTGAAACGATTCTGCAAGCTGGCTGGCGTCAGTGGGAGGACATTCTGCTGACCTTGTTGAGTGCCGTGGTTGCTCCCAGCCTTCTTCCTCCTGGTGCCTGATAGTCGTTTCAGCAGCTGTTCGTTGAGGCTTCCTCCAGTTCTAATTCCTCTAGCTCTAGCCTCTAGAGAGCTCATCAACTCCCAGAGTGATCGAAACTCCTTTGAGTGACCCATCTCGATCTCCCATTGCTTCAAAGTTCTGTCATCTAAAGAGCAACTTCATAGATGAATCATGACTGCTCGATTCGATCTCCCTTGGGTCATCTTGTCACGTTTTCTTCAGACACAATAACATCAAAAAAAATTCATCATAAAATCCATTCTACCGAGTGGCAGGTTCACTCTACCTTACCCAACAATCCTCAAAATTTAGCTTGAGGAATATTTCAAATATAACAATAGAAATGAAATAGAGCGGATGACAAATGTTTTGATTGAGTTGAGATAGAATTGAGAGATGAGAACTGAGGTAGGGATCAAAATAGTCGAGTTTCTCTTTATAAGGACAGTTGAGAAACATGAATGACAAGCAGGAGCCCCACTGCTTGTGCGTAATTTGAGCATCAAACATTTAATATTCGGCCAATGCAATCGGCAGAAAGCTTCTGAATGGATTTTTTAATTCTTAAATCTTCCATCACTGATCTGTGCGTGGAGTGCGGAAACCGAAATATGCCTCAGAGGGTTAAGCTCAGCCCAAATATAATCAATTGAATAGTTTTGAAGATATAGCTTACTTCTCCGGATGCTTCTATGCTGATATCTAAGAAACCACTGGGCCAACTCCACTCAGTTTCAATACGAAACTTCGTGCTCATCAGATGGATAACCTCACGAAATTTGAGGTCTCCAGCTCAATGATTTATTAAGTTATGGTGGAATCAAGATTTTTACGAAAAATTTCTCAAAAGTTTCATACTGGATAGAATAAACATCTGAGCTCCCACCACCCCGGCGGTCGAAGATGATCCTCACTGAGAGTGGACGCTGTGATTCCATTTTTCATCAAGAAAAATCGCTAGCTAGCCCGATTTCAGAGTGAAGCGGGAAATGCGTTATCACACACACACACACACACACACATTCTTTGAAAACGGTGGTTCTTGACGTTCTTAAGTCATTTGCAGTCATATTATGATGAAATCTCAAACTCGAAAAGAGTTACGATTCTAAAGCTTCCATTCAAAAGCAAAGAGGGAAGATAAATCAGGTGAAGCTCCACTACCCCAGACTTCTGCGGAGTCATGTGAATCCCAAACTTCAAGATGGCTACGCGTCTCTTCTACTATCACACGTGCACTGAGTTGTGTGAGAACTTTTCATAATACTTAATCCAAAATGAAAGACAAAGAACACGTTTCAAGTTAGGTGAAATAACGATTCAGTCAAGAAGAAGTACTGTGTAGTAGAGTTTGTCGGTCAATTTGATGAACACAGAGAAGTGATTGTGGATCTTGTGCCTCGTTCTTGACTCACTTCTTATGTCCGCCTATAATTACATGAGAAACGTATTTGGTGAATGTTGTGAAGTACACCAGCAAGTTTCATTCATTTCTTTCATCGTAATGCGTCCCGCCAGGAAATAGCAGTGCCTGAGAGCTTGAAGACGTAACTGGGATATGACTTCCGATCGAATTCATCGTTCGCATAATCTGCATCACAATAACCATGAATACCAAATGAATCTTTTTTGTAGACCAAACCGTAGGTTGATGTGCCTTGCAGATATCGAAGTACACGTCCCGCTGCTGACCAGTGGACATCTTGATGACTCTCATTGAACTGAGCTAATCTGTTCACTGTAAAAGCTAAATCTGGACGAGTCGCAACTGCTAAGTACATCAACGAACCTATGAGTTGACGATAAGGCTTCTCCTTTTTGTTATTTTTGTCAATAACACCTTGTGGTAACTTTGCCTTGCAGTCTGCTGGAGTACCAACTGATTTCGAGTGATCCATGTTAAATTTTCTCAATAACTCACGGCAATAATTGGCTTGTGATAATTTTATTTCTCCAGATTTCCGCTCAATTTCAATTCCCAAACAGTAACGAGCTTCACCCATATCTTTAATTTCAAACTCCTTTGCTAGTTCGACCTTCAAATTCTGCAAACATTCTGGTTTACTTGACAGGTGCAAAATATCGTCAGCGTAAGCAACTAAAACTGTAAATTCATCATTATTAATTTTATAATATAAACAGGTATCGTTTGAAGCAAATGTGAACCCTCTGAGTGAAAGTTGATCCAATCTCTCATGCCGTTGGCGTCCAGCTTGTTTCAATCCATAGAGCGCCTTCTGCAAAAGACAAACTTTATTTCCTTGATTAAAAGTATTTAACATTTTTCTTGCAGTCATTCTTATTTCATTTGTTTTGTTCTCATCACCAATTAACCTTTTGAGTGCTGTATCAAAATACCCTGGACATTCCATGAATATTTCCTCTGTTAAATTCCCATTTAGATATACCGATACAACATCAAGCTGATAGATAATCAAGTTCTTACGTACTGCCAATGCCACCAATAATCTGACTGAATCTGAACGTGCTACAGGTGCAAAAGTATCAAGAAAATCAGCTCCTGGACGTTAAGTGAAACCTCTGGCAACTATCCGTGCCTTTCTACGATCCAATGTGCCATCTGATTTCATTTTATTCCTCAATACAATTTTACAACTCACGATTGAACGATTCTTTGGACGATCGACTAGTTTCCATGTATTATTTTTAATTAAACTATAAACTTCCTCAGTGATTGCGCCCAACCATTCAGGTGATTCTTCACTCTCCATGGCATCCTTCAATTTTATCTCAATTAAATTTGCAAAATCTCCGATGATTTGAACTTCCTCCACTGCATCATGAAACTCTTCATTCCCTTCAGCTTGTCTTTGGTCCATAAAAACATCATCTTCACCATTTTCTTCCTGATCCATGGTTTCATCATCAATATCGTCTTCTTCTCCTCCACGACTAGATACTGAGATTTGACGTGTACTGTACACTATAAACGAGGTCATCCTTTGCTTCCAGTCCGAACGATTTTGCGTCTTCCTCATACTTGCACAGTGATAATCCTTGGCTCCGTGTCTGAATCACGGGTAAATCTTCATTTCTTGGATTTTCCGTTGATTTCTCATCATTTGATTTCTCGCTTCCCTGAGACAAAGCGTTATCATCTGTGTTTTCTACAGTAATTGGTTTTTCCTCATTTAGATTTTACTTTTCTTCAAGAATAAAAAATTCTTCATCATCTTCCCCAGTCTCTGAACCTTCTGGAATAGTTTTTCTCTTGTTCGATGATGTTTTCTCATTTTCCACGAATTTAACGTCCCTTCCATTTTTAATTTTCTTAAGTTCAGGAACCCAAATTCCGTAACACTTTGCTTCATTTGAGTAGCCCACCATCACTCCTTCTTGTGACCGTGGTTCAAGTTTCCCCTTCGTCGGATCCTTGTTCAGTAAGAACACTTTGGCTCCAAAAATTCTCAAATGACTCAAATTCGGTATTTCATTTTTCCATGACTCAAATGGTCTGTGTCCATTTAAACTCGAAGTGGGAGAACGGTTTCGAATGTAATTTGCTCTAGCTATCGCTTCAGCCCAAAATTGTCCACTCAGATCAGATTGAATTAACAAGCATCGAGCCATATCTACCAAAGTTCGATTTTTACGCTCGGCTACGCCATTTTGTTCTGGCGTATGAGTTACAGTTAAACGTCTTGTTATTCCATTTTCCTTTAAATAATCGTTGAATTCGTTACTTAGAAATTCCTTCCCATTATCAGACATCAAACATTCCAATTTTACTCCCAATTGTAATTCGACTTGAGCCTTGTACTCTTTAAATACCTCAAATACATCACTCTTCTTGTTGATGAACCTTATCTCACACCATCTGCTGTGATCATCAATGAATGTCCCGAAATAACGTGCTCGTCCCAATGACTCTGTTCTTGCTGGCCCCCAAACATCAGTATGTACTATTTCCAGTAAACCAGTACATCTTTCTGACTTCTTGGGGGAAGGCAACGCCGTCATTTTTCCACGCAGACACGTATCGCATGAACTCAGCTCTTTCTCCTTGGTTGCTACACCAGACACAAAATTTTTTCTTGTGGCCTCTAACAAATCCCGAGCATTCAAGTGTCCACATCTCTGATACCATAGTTCTAGACTGTTCATTTTCTTCGATGTATTTACCATGTTTGATTCTTCTCGTCCATTCTTCACGAAATACAAGTTTCCATTTCTCTGAGCCTCCAATTTTATTTTGCCATCATGTTCTCCGATAACTAGAACCTTGTCTTTCGAAAATGTTACAACATTCCCATGATCTGTGATTCTTGCAACAGACAACAGATTAGTTCGTAAGTCAGGAACATACAAAGTATCATAGAGATTTACTGAACTGACTGATTCTCCAATTTGTGCATTCAAACCTGCTGTTCCTTGTGCCTCAACATTTGCCTTAGCATCACTGGCCAAATATAATTTCTTCTCAACAATCGATGTCGAATTTCTCAAAAAAATATTCTTGGTGTTACACATGTGCGACGTACAGCCACTGTCCATGCACCAACGATCGTCGTTCTCATTTTGAGCTGCTTGAAATGCCACCTCTGTTGATTCTTCTGATACATGAAATAATTCATCTTGATTCTCATCGATGTCGAAAACATGAAATGCCTCAACAAAATCCTCTTTGTCATCTGACACTTTCGCTGATGAGTCTTTTAATTATGAACGTTATTATTTTGTCGTCCTGGACAATCTCTTGCTTTATGCCCATCTTGATGACATTTGAAACATTTAAAATTGAACGTTTGTTTCCTGTCACTAAAATTTCCATTTTTATCGTTACTTCTGTTATTCTGATTCTCCTTAAATCGTCTTTGACCTCGAGATGCCAACATGGCTTCTGACGATTCATTTTCTTCTCTTCTAGTGGTTCCTACCTCACACTCTTCCAAAATTTTAATTCTCAGAGCTTCTGGTGCGGGAAGATCATCCCTGGATTCAATCGCACAACGAAAATTGTCAAAACTAGGTGGTAGACTCAACAACAGTAATACCGTTACCAAATCTGTGTGGATTTCAATATTCATTGTCTTCAACTTTTTAATGGCATCAAAAAAATCCCTCAGATGCTTCTCTACATTTTCTCCATCTGTCAATCGATGAGTAACTAATCTTTTCAATAAGCTCACCTTCTTGACTGGACCCGTTGATGCAAACTCACTTCTTAATTTGTTCCACACGCCTTGTGCTGTTTGAATACCATGAACGATTGATAATTCTCCTGCTCCAATTGCCACCACCAAGTCTGACCAAGCATCGCTCTCTCACTTCTCCCATAATGCAACCGCGGCTTCTGACGCTGGATCTTCTTTCTTAGATGTCGGTTTCTTTTCAGTACCTTGCACATGTTTCCAAGTACCAGCTTTCGTCATCACCGCTTCCACCAGCATTGCCCATGTTTCGTAATTCTCACGGGTTAACGGCTCAATTTTGAAAGATGCTTGTGCCATTCTCAAAACAACTGTGTTTAACCTCAAAAATATTAATGTCTCTCAAACTCTTTTAAAAAACTCGTTTATCCACAACCTGGGCCCATAACCTGTTAGAGGCCGTGTTATTCAAAGAAACTCATGACAACGTTATAGTTTTAAACATGAGATGTAATTTAATTTAATGGATAATTTTGTTCAATACAAATTAACACAACTTGTTTTTATCGGAAGTTACGCGAGAGAGATCGAAGCGACGTTCGTTAATCATCAAAGTAATTAATGTGATAAGACGATCGATAAAACAGAATTTATAATAAACGTGGGTGTATTTGAATATAAGTTCTAACATTTTTCTATCAAACGAAAAATATGCACATGTCGAAAATTCAGAGAGCTATATGTGCAAATTGTCAATATATTTTTTATAACAATTCATTTGTTGAGAAAAATCCGGAAAATCATGAGATGTTCGCTAATTTCATTATCATAGAAAAGCGAGAATTCTCGATTGCTGATAACTTCAATTTGTTCATTGATTCGCTTCGAAAATGGATATACCAAAAATTTAGTGGGTTTGTATTTTACAGAGACTTATGAAGGAAGGAAAAAACATTAAGAACATCCCTTACAGAGAGACTTTCAGTCGATTTTCGTGATTCAGATGGAGGAGAATGAGGTCAGGTGGAATATCCCAAACTCAAGCTCAAATTATGTTCCAAAAAGCGGCATCATTGTCCACAATCCTAGATGAAACGTCAACTCCATCTCCACGTGCACCATTCCCAATCAATGAGAGTTCAGGTACGGAAAATTGCAATGATTTTGCTGCTAAGAAGCGTCGGACTGACCCCACTGAATGTGTTCCAGCTACGCCGAACCCGAATGGTGCAGAGGCTTCCTGTTCTACTGATCTTGCTCATGTAACCAATGTTCCAAGATGAGTACTGAAAAGAAAATCCTTAGAGCAGCATCTGCAAGAAATAAGTAAGGAAGCCACAAAATCTGAGACACTTCGAACCCTCGATTATATCGCAGCATCTTCCAAACTCATGACCATGACTGTTTACGGAAAATTGGATGGAGCTAGGGAAGGAAGCCAATACGATGCACATAAGCAGACCGAGGAATTGAAAAAATCAATCTTCTCACAGTCTTCTCTAAGTGGCAATCGCAACCTTCGTGATCAGAAGTCTCAGCTCAACTGTACATTCCCCCTGGAAATTGGACGCGCCTACTCGAAATTTGATAAAAGCTTGAACCCTAATGATGGATCGAACATCGACGATCCTAAGAATGCCATTGAATAGAAGGAATTACTGCTCATTTTTGTTGCCGAATGAAGGCTTTGTAAACGTCGGATCTTTCGATTTCGAGTTTTCATCGGAATATGACTCCAAATGATCCAAAACGTCGAAAAATCATATTTTTAAAGCATGTATGTATGTGTGTGTGTCTGAGTGTATTGACATGTACCCTAGTGAATTCATTTATACCGATTTTTTGAGTATTTTTTGGGTATAATTTCGGTATAGTGGACATTGGGTAGGATTTTGGTATAATTTTCAGATTATACCCAAATCATACTCAAGTAATACTAATATTTTCAGTATATTCGTGAAATTTTTATACCCAAATATCCCGACAAAACGCCATTGTTTTCCTTTCTTCACTACTAAAATCAAAATATCGTTAATTTTCAAACAGAGAATTGTTAAATTCTTCGATTGAAAACAATGTGTGATTTAAAAAAATATGAATCGGTCCACTCAATTAATCTGTATGAATATCGTCGCCATAGAAACGAAGAGGGGCAAGTGCTAGACTTATACATAACATTCACGCCCCTTTGTTCCAAAAGCGATGATATACTCCATGGTTCATTTTTCTAATATCTGAGCCTCTAAGTGGCAACAAAATTGTGATGATTGAAATTTGATTAGAGAATATCCGAATATTCGGCTGCTCAGTTGCAGAGCAGCTGACTACTAATCTGAAGGTCCTGGGTTCGATCCCCGCAGATTGCTCAATTCTTTTTTGTTATTCCCCTCTCTAAATGTTACTTTATAATCGCTTAACGTTCCATGTAGTACAGGAGTACCAATTAAACTAAAATTCGATTTGAGAAAAAGACGGTATAAATTGGGTAGGGAAAATTCACAAATATACCCGAAATAACTGTATTTTTTGGGTATATTTCCAGCATTATACAGGAAAATCACTGAAAATATACCCAAATTCTGAGGATAATTTGGGTTTTTTTTAGGTCGAAACGAATTCGCTAGGGTATCGTCATTTTCTCCGGAACGAATATTCGTAGCGCTCTCGAAATCTGACAGTATCTTTCCTCTGTGTGCGAAATGTTGTCGTGAAGTTTCAGCGAAAGCGGTGGAATAATTCCTGAGAAAGATAGAATTTTCAAAAAAGCGTTTTTTTTTAATTTACTCGATGAAAAATTAATTCGTAGTTTCCAGTCTGGGCCATAATATCCACCTCATCAAAACTCACATTTCTCACTTGGGATAAATTTTTCTCTAATTTTTCGTTTTGGAAATTATTTCATATTTAGTGATTTTCAGTTCAGAGCTTAGCGGAACGATAACTTGACAAGTATTTAAGCTAGAGACTTCAAATTTCATCAGTTTGTATATCTGATGGAGGTATTCAGTTTGGTATTGAGTTCAGGCGAAAGACGTCCAGTCATTTCTGAGATATTTGCAAAAAATGATTCTTTACAAGAGGCATATTTCTCTGAAACTACTGGGCTGTTTGACACCAGCTTGTATTCAAAAAATTCATCATGATGGAGGGGATGAACTCTCTAGATTCCCAATTTATTGGTCGAGTATTTCTTTTCGTTATGAAAAAAATTTACTTTTTTAGAAAAAATCAGAATTTTCAATTTATCTTCATTTTTTTCTGAGAACACATATAGTTTTTATTTCATGATAATAAAATATATACTTTTCCGCATAGAATGAGATAATTTCCATCCTGATATGACGATTGGAAAACATTTTATGTGTCTGTTAACGCAAGTCAACGTGATTCATGTTATTAGAATGGTCATTACTGGATTCGAGATTGGAAATTCTATTCAGAAGCGTACTGCCAATTGTATTGGCAGAGTATTAAAGTTAAGAATTCAAATAACTCACAAGGAGTTAACGCCTGCTTGTTCACTACTGACCTAATTATTCAATAGGATTTTATTCATATCAATCATATTATCAGATCGATTCTCTTCTCCTCATTCTAGGAAGAGATGATGGAGATGACAATCGGCACAATGACAAACTGGGAAAAGGCATCATCCCTGATATTAGGAGCTTTGATAAGTCAAGACGTTCAACTTGAATACAGTGCCCAAGGACGAACGACTGTACGTGGTGAGAAAAAAAGTTCAGCGTGACTCGAACATACAAATGTTTAGAAGGCGGGACTTGTCATGCCGAGAAGAGAAATGAATTGTTTTACATGTGTATATATTTATCACTCCAGATTATTTGAAACTTAAGTTCAATCTTCGGTAACCGGTATTAATCCCCCCGGAAAAAATCCCCCTGGAAAAAATCCCCGACAAAAATCCCCCCGGCAAAAATCCCCTCTACAAAAATCTCTTCTTGAAAAAAAAAATTATTAAAATTAAAAAACTTCCAGTACAAATTATTTTATTTTAAAGTATTAAGATTGAAATTAATCAATAATTTTAGAAGCAGAGTGAGTGTTTGTTTTTCTTCAGACTCTCACACTCACTCTTTGTATTCGCCTCTGTTAAATTTGATAGACATGAAAGAGGGAGAGCGACAGAGAGAAAGAGAGAGAGAGAGAGAATAAAAACAATTGATGGTATTGTTGGCCATAATAATTTCTTCTATTCAGTTATGAGTGAGTTCTCGATATGATTAGAGGTGTTTTTGTGATTTGTTTTTTTTTACTATTCATTAACATTATGTCGTTGAAAATTATTAAAAGTAATAAAGGCGGACAGATGCTGGTGCTTGATGGTTATATGTATTATAAACATGGAATTGGTGCTAATAATGAAGTTATATGGAGATGTGTGCTTTATAAAAATGGTTGTCGTGGTTATTGTCATACTTCATCTGATACACGAACAGGTAATTTTTTTAAAATCACTATCAATTTATTTTATCATAATATATATATTATTATTGATATATATGAGGCATTCCACGCCAAATCGGACAGTTTTCCAACTTTGCATTTTTGATTTCCTCTATTTTCTGACATTTTCTTGTATCTATCGAAACACACTTTTCGGCCAAATTTGAGATTTTTCTGATCATCGATTCAAAAGATATCGAATTTTGAAAAAAAAACAGCTGTTTTTACGGTTTTTTGCTCATAACTTCCATAAAAATGGTCCAAATTCAGCGTTTTTTTCTTGAAAATTCTCGTTTTTTCATGTATTTTTCGAAAAAAATGCAAAAAAATTATGCCAAGTGTTTTCCTGTATGATTTCTGAAATTAAAGATTTGAATTGCGATTTTGAAACTGTTTGTGTCCTTCCATTTTTTGAAATTTTTTTATGTTAAACTTCTAACAATTCTCGAAATTTTGAGCCCCGGTTGATCGTGGGCCTCGGGAGATTACTTTTTTTTTTCGATTTATGAAAATTTTCTTTTCTTATCCATTATTAAAACTATTTTTCGTTATTGTTCACTCTTTTTTGAGTAATTTTTAATTAATTTCTATCATTAATCGGAGTTTTAAAAAAATTAACAGTTTTAGTTCGAAAGAATCGCAAAGAATGTTATTTATTTATTTTATTTTACTATAGGGGAGGGTGGGGCAAAATGGAACGCTGGGGCAAAGTGGAACGGTGGGGCAATGAGGTACGTGGGGGCGAAGTGGAACGATATTATAATATCAAGGGTTACATATAAAAAATATATTGAGGGTCGAAAAGCAGAAAGTCATATGCACCAAAATGGCCATTTCTATAGCCAAAGGTCGTATGTGTAGGACATACGACCTTCTGCTTTATGTGCGAAATTGAATAATCTTTTCCTCAATTCTCATATTGCATTTCAAGTAGGGGTGTGCGAATACTTAATGAATCGAATTAAATCGAATAGTGATATTCGATTCGAACATCGAACTGAATATTCGGGTGGTTCGAATACTTCAAATAATTCGAATACTTCAAATTATCCAAATAATTCGAATAATTCAAAGTATTCGAATCATTCAAATAATTGAAATCTTCATGGCGGAAACTCTCAAAAAATGGCCGCTCCTACAAAAATCAGTTCACTCTTGTTAACTACAGGAGTTCGTGTGGTGAGAGCAGCTAAGAGAAAAAAAATGCTCTGATGAGTTTTCTAGCAGCTAAGTGACCATCTGAATCGTATTTCTCAGTTCAAGTTCGAGATTTAAATTCACTTTATTATTTGTGAAGAATTCTTTTCATCATCAGTATCAAACGCAACTCATGATTACGTTCATGAGTATTGAAGAAACTTTCTATTAAGTGGAAAATGTACCAACTGTAGTATGCGGAATACACTAGCGGAAAAAATTAAAGAATCAAAAGAAAATCCAAATTTTCAGGTGTTTTCCAAATAGCTGTATCTTCCTCAAAAATGACAGATAGGTTGTTCATTCAGCTTCAATTTGTTTTTTTTTCACCTTGATTCGACCATTTTTCGCTGTGATACGGACTTCGAATGAAAGAAGATCGTTTCGTCTTTGATCATTGATATCTCAGCAACCAATGATCGCACAGAAAATTCACGATGAGTTTTGAGGAGCTGGAGGAATTCGGTACAAGAACAAACCATTTTTCCCCGGAAAAAGTTTTTTTTACATCCTTTACATGAATTTGAAAAAACATGATGAAAAAAGAGGGTGCATGGAACCCATGTGACAGAAGTGAGACTTGTTGCTCATTATGTATTGTAACGTGATATTTCGATCTACGTTACTTTTTATCGTCTGGGCGCGTAATTAATTTTAAATTTGAATAGTTTTGGCACCACCAACCGAGAATCAAAATAAACGAATCACGAGCGTTCAATCATAGTAAAATTTATATAAAACTAATGCCGATTGGTTGTTTTTGTATGTTAACGCTCATTGGATTATCGTCAATTGAGTTGATGTCTCACGAATGGAAGAGGGAGACACCAGATGGACGATGATGAGGAAATCGACATTACCTATGGAGTTGGTTAATTGGAGAAAAGTTTTGGCGCCAATGACGAAATTCATCGGAAGGATTAATTGAGACGTTTTGATGAACTTTTCGTTGCATCCTTGGACAAATTAATTTGTCTCAACTCTCATGTCATCGATTTGGAGTTTCTCAATTATCTTCGTTGGAATTTATCGTCATTGAAAAAGGAAAATACTTAACGTCAGGTTAAGCTGTATTAAATGACGTATTTTGGGATTGACCAATGAGAAACGTCCTTCCCGGAAAAGACGCCTTAGCTGGTGCACAGCGCTTGCTGTCGGCTGATTCTCGTTTGGTGTGCCGTGTTGTACACACATGTTTTGTCGTGTCATTTTGGACACTTTTGTTAATCGCCATTTTTGTAAGGTTTTGAGATTAATTAATTCATTGGAATTAATTACATTAATCGTCGTATAATTGAATTAATAAAATATTGTTCATGGCAATTAAATTGTGAAATAATCTGGTCAGCAAATTTTATTTAATTAATTTTTGTACGGTAATTTAATTTCGTGGTCGTAAAATTTTAAATTTTTTTTTTAGCGTAATGACGCTAAGTAATGGTGACGACACGAGATTTGAATACCATTTATCGGCGAAGTTTAATTTTGATAATTTATGGAAACATTTTATTTTTTTGAAATAATTTTGAACGCTCGTTATCGTCTCTTAAAAAAAAAAATTTTTTTTTTTGAAAAATATTTCATTTTTTTTTATTTTTTTTGTGGAAAATTTATTGTCGCGAATTAAAAAAAATTAATTAACGGATATTTTGGCGTCGTGGCCAAAGTTAATTTATTTTGATTTATTGAGAAATTTGTATCTTGCGACGTTGTGGAATTTTATTGTTTGTATTTTTTTTATTTTTTTCTTATATTGAAAGATTTTGTGAATTAATTTTTTTTGTTATGAAATTAATTCGATTAATTTCATTTATTGGCATATCGTTCAGTCGGCCATGATATTTAGGGAAACTTTCTAGGGAAAGTTTCCTAGGGAAATTTTCTAGGGAATTTCCTAGAGAAATTTTTAGTTACTTTTGTTTCGTTGCAAGAGATAACTGTAGGTGGCAGCACCATGGAATTTTTGAATTAGTTTAATTGTTATGATTGATTTAAATTTTGATTTCGACGATTAATCAATAAATTTATTAATTTATTAATTAATTAAATTTTATTTTGGATTGACATTATTATTTTTATAAATTTATTTTTTTTAAGAATTGTTCGTAATTAATTGTTTATTTATTATGAGTTGTCGGAAGTTATGTTTTATGTTATGAAAATTATATTTTTTTTATTGTGCTGCGCACTCACCGATTTAACGCAGGGGTTAAATGATTTATAAATTCAATCATTTATTTTTTTTTTATATAAATTTTATTTATTCCCCTAAATTATTTGTTTGAAATTATTTAACGCTCCTTATTCGAACCCACAACAGCGACCTTGAGAGGAGACCACGTATGAAAATACTTTATAAAGTCTTTATAAAGAATTCTTTATAAAACGTGTTTTATAAGAAATTGGAACTTTTCTTATAAAGATTTTCTCATGGAGTTTTCATCGTAGTTTTCATCCTTTATAAAATTTTGTTTTATAAAGGCGATTCTTATAAAAAAAATTTTCATAAAGGAAAGCAAAAGATATAAAATACCATTAATATTTTTTGTATGAATCCTATTCTATAAATTCATTCTTTACAGAAAATGTCTTCATAAAATTGAATTTTATAAAGACATTTCGGTAAATTGTTACTATAGAGACGCTCCATAAAAAATGTCATAATTTTGATTTTGTTGGGGTTTTTTCCAATTTTTCATAATTTTCGGCTCCCAATGAGTCTACATTGAGAGTTGGATTATTAAATTTGTGAATTTTTGAAATTTATGTCATAAAATCTGAGAGATAAAAGTTGAGAAAATCCCGTGTTTTGACTTGAATAGAGTGAGAGGGAACGTGATGATAGGTGTGTTGGAAAAATAATGAAATCGATAATTTTGAATAACAATGACAGTTGAAGATGAGTACAAAAGAGAAACAGAGACCGAAGACCAAGGAGTGGGGCGATTTTGGCATAATAACCACTTGAGCCTTCTCCTGGTTATTGAGTCTTCTGTGTTCTACTGTGTTACAACATGACAGTGAAAAAATTTGATTAAGTGTGTCGTCTCAACTCAATACCATTTGATCGTTTATTCAGATGAGTATTTTTTCGAATTTATTAATCCGTATTAAATTTCTAAAAGTTTTTGAATTTTGTTTTTTTTTCGCAATTTTTTCATGGTATAAATGGGTTGAAATTGTTCCACGCGAGGTATTCAAGTTATTGACTAGAGAAAAAAGTAGGCATTTTAATGCTCAATGTACTTGTTTTCATGAAAAAATAGAAATTAAAAATTTTTATAGCCCAATGGAGGTGGGTGGTGTTTTTGTCAATAAATGTCTTCAACAAAATCCCGAGAGTCGCATAGGGTAGGTCGTGTTAGGTTTTTTTGAGGCCTACACACCACTACGTCCCCGTCGTGGCCTTGGGTAATGCTAAACGTGGTGATAATCTCAATTCTCCGGTTTTTATTTGGTTTTTATTCTCGATTAAATGGGTTAGACTTCCCAGGAAAAAGTAGGTTGCATTTTTCCAAAAATTTAATTAGGATTCTTTCCTTCCGCCTTGAAATCGTGTGACCGATCCTCTTGACAGTTGAAAGATACCATATACAAAAAAATTTGCAGTGAAAAACGGAATTGAGGCAGTTTTTTGAGGTGCGTCAGTCAAGTAACAATTTACCGACATTTCTTATGAAATTACTTTTTACAAAGACTTTATCTCTCAGTTACAGATGCTTTATTTATTCTATTTATTTGAATAATTATCCTTTGAAAAATAACTGGATGGGGAACTCCAAACAGTGTTAACAAAAATGCAGACTTTAGCCGTTGGAGCCATTGTCCGGTTTCGACAGCAAGGAAGTCTGTTTCTCAGATAAGTGTGTCGGACTGCGCCGCGATCTCGCTTATATGCACTTTTCGTCAAACTCCGCTTACGGACGGGATTCCGACGGTGCGCGACCTATCGGCGGCGGCGATACTACAGTTCTCCTTCACTTTGACGTTCGGCGCTGTCCCATTGAATTCTATTTCTTCCTCGCGCTTCAGTTTAATTCTTTTTCTTTGCACCTCTTTTTTTTTTTTTCTCTTTTATTCATTATTTGCGTTTAATATTTTTTTCTCATTAATTATTAATAAATTAGGTATGAGGTTCTTACAGGAGATACTTCTGTGAGATAGTTATCTCACAGAAGTGCTTCTAAAGAAAACGTCTTTACAAAATAAAATTTTATGAAGATGTTTTCTATGAAATTTATATATATCACTCAGCAAAAAAATTGAGGAAACTGTAAATTTTGTCGTTTTTCTTCGTGATTTTCAAATGGCTGTAACTTTCCGAAAAATCATTGGATCGGAATAAAAAAAAATGGTTCCAAAGCTTGGAGTCTCCACCTCTGAAATCTTGAGATGGAATTTTTTTTGACCATCCGTTATAACGAGATAAGAAGGTTGAAAGCGGAAATGTTTTTTCCGTTATTTTTCATTTTTCCAAATTGGTGTAAGGACTTCAAAAGAATTTTCTCGACTCAACCCTTATCAAGATCGTGTGTCGTGGCCTTTCAGCTTCAATCCTTTTTTATTTCTTGCGATCATTCGTTGCTGAGATATCGTCACTTGAATCAAAAAATACCCTTTTGCCTTTAATCACCGATATCTCAGGAACTACTGATCGCACATCGAGCGAATGATGGGATTCGTAAACTTAAATAAATTGACTATGAGGTTCTTGCACTATTTCATTGAAAAAAATTTTGTTCCATTTTCAAAATTGGTTCGAAAAAGTATCGAAAAATTAATTTTTTTTTCTTCTTTGAAAATTGCCGTGAATTTTGTGAATTTGGGAAAAGCTGCAAATGTTTCAACATTTTTCTTCAGTTTACTGTTTGCTGAAACACCCCCTAAATTTCCAAGCCAATCGGCGGGACCGTTTTTTTTCTCGAATGAACTAAGTTTCAGCAAAAATTAAAGGAACACTTTTTTGTTTCTTAAACCCCAATTAATGATGATTAAGGCCGAAAATGTTCTTTTTTCTTTATTTCTTCGTGATTTTTTGTGCGAAATTCCTTTAATTTCATCGAGAAAGGAACAATGAAAAAAAAATCAACGGAAAAATACAATTTTTTTTCAAATCAATAGAAAATTCAAGATTTTTTTTAATCCGTAAAAAATTAGAATTTTTTTTCTTCAAAAATCAATAAAAGAATCTGTTTTAAAAACCAACAGAAAAATTGATAGAAGACTTTGAAAAATTGGATAAAAAACTGCCAAAATCGTATTTGACTTGGAGAGATAGTGACTCAAAATTTTTTTTCAAACAATAAAATTTTTTTTATTGATTTTTGAAAAAAAATTTATTGATTATTTTTTCCTTTTTTTCGATGAAATTCACCAGATTTTGCACAAAAAATCACGAAGAAATGACGGAGAGGAAACATTTTCGGCCTTAGACTGACAAAATTTACTGTTCTCTCAATTTTTTTTGCTGAGCTCAGCAATATATATTAAATTAAATTGAATTTACTGTTCCCTTAATTTTTTTTGTTGAGCTCAGCGAAAAAATTAAGGGAACAGTAAATTTCGTCAGTTTAGGGCCGAAAATGTTTCTTCTCCGTCATTTCTTCGTGATTTTTTGTGCAAAATCGGTTGAATTTCATCGAAAAAAATGGAAAAATAATCAAAAAATTTTTTTTTCCATAAATCAATGAAGAAAATTTGATTGTTTAAAAAAAATTGCTGAGTCACTATCTCTCCAAGTCAAATACGATTTTGGCAGTTTTTTATCCAATTTTTTGAATTTTTCTTTCAATTTTTCTGTTGGTTCTTAAAGAAGATTCTTTTATTGATTTTTGAAGAAAAAAAATTCTAATTTTTTACGGATTTAAAAAAAAATTGAATTTTTTATTGATTTGAAAAAAATTGTATTTTTCCATGGATTTTTTTTAATTGTTTCTTTCTCGATGAAATTAAACGAATTTCGCACAAAAAATCACGAAGAAATAAAGAACAAAGAACATTTTCGGCCTTAATCTTCATGTATTGGGGTTTAAGGAACAAAAAAGTGTTCCTTTAATTTTTGCTGAAACTTTGTTCATTCGAGAAGAAAAACGGTCCAGCCGATTGACTTGAAAATTTAGGGGGTGTTTCAGCAAACAGTGAACTAAAGAAAAATGTTGAAACATTTGCAGTTTTTTCCAAATTCGCTAAATTCACGGCAATTTTCAAAAAAGGAAAGAAAATTCATTTTTCGATACTTTTTTAAACCAATTTTGAAAATGGAAGAAAATTTTTTTCAATGAAATAGTGCAAGAACCGCATAGTAAATTTATTTAAGTTTACGAATCCCATCATCCGCTCGATGTGCGATCAGTAGTTCCTGAGAAATCGGCGATTAAAGGCAAAAGGGTATTATTTGATTCAATCGACGATATCGCAGCAACAAATGATCGTAAGAAATAAAAAAGAATTGAAGCTAGAAGGCCACGCTACACGATCTTGATAAGGGTTGAGCCGAGAAAATTTTTTTGAAGTCCGTAGACCAATTTGGAAAAATGAAAAATAACGGAAAAAAAATTTCCGCTCTCAACCTTTTTATCTCGCTATAACGGATGGTCAAAAAAAATTCCATCTCCAGATTTCAGAGGTGGAGACTCCAAGCTTTGGAACCATTTTTTTTTATTCCGATCCAATGATTTTTCGGAAAGTTACAGCCATTTGAAAATCACGAAGAAAAATGACAAAATTTACAGTTTCCTCAATTTTTTTGCTGAGTGATAGATATAAATTTCATAGAAAACATCTTCATAAAATTTTATTTTGCAAAAACGTTTTCTTTAGAAACACTTCTGAGAGATAACTATCTCACAGAAGTATCTCCTGTAAGAACCTCATACCTAATTTATTAATAATTAATGAAAAAAAAATAATAAAAGCAAATAATGAATAAGAGAGGAAAGAAAAATAAGAGGCGCAAAGAAGAAGAATTAAATTGACGCACGAGGAAGAAATAAAATTCAAAGAGACAGCGCCGAACGTCAAAGTGAAGGAGAACTGTAGTACCGCCGCCGCCGATAGGTCGCGCACCGTCGGAGTCCCGTCCATAAGTGGGTTTGATGAAAAGTGCATATAAGCGAGATCGCGGCGCAGTTCAACACACTTTTCTGAGAAACAGACTTCCTTGCTGTCGAAACCGGACAATGGCTCCAACGGCTAAAGTCTGCATTTTTGTTAACACTGCTTGGAGTTCCCCATCCAGCTATATTTCAAAGGATAACTATTCAAATAAATAGAATAAAGAAAGCATTCAACTGAGAGATAAAATCTTTGTAAAAAGTCATTTTATAAGAAATGTCTCTATAAAATTCAATTTTATGAAGAAATTTTCTATAAAGTATGAATTCATAGAATAGGATTCATACAAAAAATATTAATGGTATTTTATATCTTTTGCTTTCCTCTATAAAAATTTTTTTTATAAGAATCGCCTTTATAAAACAAAATTTCATACAGGATGAAAACTACGATGAAAACTTCATAAGAAAATCTTTATAAGAAAAGTTCCAATTTCTTATAAAACACGTTTTATAAAGAATTCTTTATAAAGACTTTATAAAGTATTTTCATACGTGACTGATCTAGTTCGTGCTGAATAAGGGAGTATTTGAGTTTATTGTTTGAATTATTCGATTTTGATTATTGTTTATTGTTGTTTAGATCAATAGAAGATTGATCGGATGTTGAGATACATCCTGGCACCCATTTGGATTTTGGTTTCGTTTGTAAATTTTGTTTTTGGCTATTGGGTGCTTTCAAGCGTGCTTAATTGTTGAGCTTACCGTTAGGCTCGAGAATTACGTCACAGTATAGATAGCGATAAATTATTCGGATTTTTTTAAATGAACAAGTGATAATAATTGAGAAAAGTGAAGATACGGGGTTAATCTTGAAGGAAAACGGCAAAAACCACAGCTCAGCACATTTAGCTGTGTAATGAACGTCACACTTTGAGAATTTGAGTAACTGCCTATAGTATTTTGGTTATCTGTTCACTAACAAATTATCATTTTTTTCACGATTATGAAGTGTTCAGACGACTAAATTTTTTAAAATCAGTTTTTTGTGAATATACCGAAAATTGATCGAGTTAGAGCGGCTTTGCATCAATCCTTTCTCGTAGCTCTCAAAACTCTCTATGAAGAAGGATTCGTGCAAAATTGCTCTATCTTGCTTAATTTCCGGGATATTCTAAGGAAATCACTGATGAATCAATTTGTCTACAAACTTCGTATTCTTTTGTTCTTGACATCCGTTTCTCCGAAAATATCTTGGAAACTGAGCAAAATGACGGAATTTCTCTCATGACATTTTTTGTAGAGAATTTTCAAAACTACAAAGAGAGCTTCTACAGAAATTGTATCATCTCGCTCAGTTTCCCAGATATGCACCAAAGCCCTGCGACCAAAAAAAGATTTATGAATAGAGGAATTGTTTCGATGGTTTCTTTGAGAATATATCGGAGTCTAATGGGGATACGCCCATTTGCCTCAATCGTTTTTTTAGCCTTTGAAATCTTCTACAAACAAAAGAATTCAGGCAAAATCACGCTATCTCCCTTAGATTCCGAATATTCTCAAAAAACTACACGGAGAGAAAATTCTCGAGAAAATCATGATGCTCAACTCCATAAAGCAGATACAAAATACATGCCGGGGAGATCTTATGAGTCTACAAATGGCGAAAATGTCCTTTTGTCAGGAATTCATGCATAGGCCTATTCACTTTTGAGGAAAAAGTGTCACATTAATTGTGAAGGGGCATCACGAGAATATTAGCCAATGTCTTCCTCCTTGACAATTGAAGAAAAATTCTCCATCCATCCAATGACAAATTCTCCTGGCACTTAGAACTCTTAGGTTGCCACTCAGAATCTTTACACGTTTACTTCCGAATTTTTCCCCATGCCAGCCTCATAATATGGGAGACGAAGGGGCATAGTCGGGTACCTTCGACTGTTTTCGGTACATGAGTCATTGGTCATTTCACACTTGGCTTTGGATTGAAATATCTCGAAAACTATGCAAAATTTATCGAGACCAAACGCCTTTTTTCTACGACCAGTAGTTTCCGAGATATCAATTTTTCAATGAGTAATTCAGAAACAATGGACGCGGCCCGATAGCAAATGAATGAGCTCTCGGACGTCCTTTCTGAATTTTTCATTGAAAAATTGATATCTTAACAACTACGAGTCGAAGAGAAGTGGAGTTTTGCTCATTTCATTTGTTAATTTTCCCTCTAAATTTCATTCGCAGCATGTCTCGATAACTTTTGAGTAGTTTTCGAGATATTTCAATCTAAAGGCAAGTGTAAAATGGCAATTTTTTTAAGAAATGAAAAGCAAAAATCCTGATGTGGAGCATAGAAATTTTTCGATCGTGTTTCATGAAAACTCCTCCCTTGAATGACAATTTTCCGGCTCAGAAGCAAATCGCATCCCATTTATGAAGCGGCAGTAATTTTTTTTAGTCATTTAGAAAAGTTCCCATATTTTTCTGTCCGTGTATTGAAAACAAAAAATAAAAAAACAGTACGTATGTAGCACTCTACTCGAAGAACCTATCCCCCCCCCCTCTGTTGTTTTCCCTCTTCACCGCTACAGCGTATGCTAGAGAGGCATCAACACCAACGCACTCTCCTCTTCCTTGCTTGTCCTTCTCCTCCACTACTCCACTACAACGTTCCCCTCAAAACCTTCCACTCGTTTTGTGACGCGAGGAAAAAGTTGGTACTCTCCGAAAAGAAGTTTCACTTCAAAAGCTTTTGGTGAATTCTTGAAACATCAAACTTTTAATCAGGAATATTGGGAGAACCACCCATGTTAAGTGTGCCTTTTACAGTTCAATATACCCACGAAAACCCTTCGAAGTTTCGATTCAATCCACCCAGCGGTTTTTTTTTTATTCGATTGAATTTCCGAAAAAATTGAAGGATCACATGTCTTGCACTTGAGGGGTCTGTCTACTTTGGATGCATGCTATCTTTATCAATTTTTTTCAAGAATACTGTTATGTTTATGGATATAAAACTTGGTGGGCTCAACGAAAACATTTGTAAAGTACAAGAAAAAATTCTTTTAAATTAATTTTAATCACTTTTTTTTACTATGAAAGTGCCAGGTACACAGGAGTCCTCAAGAAAAGCGCTGTTGAAAAAATCTGAACAATGGCCCATCTGATACGAAAAAATTGGATGGTTTCAGGTTTGGTATGACAGTGGCTATATCCTGAACCAGAATTAGCATTTTCACTATCTTTTCCTGGCCAAAAACAGCAAAAAACAAAGAACTCATTTTCTGTTTTTCGTCCACCATTTTGTTATTTCTGCATATAAATCAATATTAGAGGTTCGAGATTATAGCCACTATCATACTGAACCTGAAACCACCCAATTCTTTCGTATCAGATGGGCCGTTGTTCAGATTTCTTCAACAGCACACTTTTTGAGAACTCCTGTTCACCTGGCATTTTCACAGTAAAAAAGTGATTAAAATTAATCATTAAAATTTTTTTCTTGTACTTTACAAATGTCTTTGTTGAGCCCAACAAGTCTTATATTAATGAACATAACAGTAATCTTGAAAAAATTAATAAAGATAGCATGCATCCCAAGTAGACAGACCCCTTAACAGTCCAGGATCTTTAACGAAATGAAAGATAAGAATTTCCTCAGCTTTTTCCACATTTTCATTCTGAACAGCGTTTGAATTCATGGAAAAAAGCAATAAAAATTCGATTTTTCTCGTTCATAAATTCAAACGCTGTTCAGAATGCAAATTTGGGGAAAGCTGAGGAAAGCCTTATCTTTCATTTCGTTAAAGATCCTGAACTGTTAAGTGCGAGAAAAGTGATCCTTTAATTTTTTCAAAAATTCAATCGAAAAAACCGAAAAACGGCTGGGTGGACTGAATTGAAACTTCGTAGAGTTTTCGTGGGTATATTGAACTGTAAGAGGCACACTTGACATGGGTGGTTCTTTCAGTATTTCTGATTGAAAGTATGATGTTTCCAAAATTCACCAAAAGCCTCCTTTGTCTTGTTTTTTCAAATTCATGTGGAGGAAGTAAGAAAAATTTTCCCGGAAAAAAGGGCTTCTTCTTGTAGAGAATTTATTCAGCTTTTCAAAACCCATCGTGAATTTTCTGTGCGATCATTGGTTGCTGAGATATCGATGATCAATGACAAAAAGATCTTCTTTCATTCAAAGTCCGATATCTCAGCAAAAAATAATCAAATCAAGGTAAAAAAGAAAAAAATGGAAGCTGAATGAACAACCTATCCGGTCCGTATAGTGGTTGAGCTGGAAAAATTTTTTCCAAGTCCGTAGATGAAAAAAGAAAAAATCAAAAAATTTCGGAAATTTTTTTTTCACGATACTCGTTAGAATAGCGTGGTATACATTACCCGAAAGAAAAATTCATCTCAGGATCTCAAGACTAGAGACTTCAACCTTCAAATTGTTTTTTTCTTACTCCAATACGATCATTTTTGAGAAAGATACGGCCATTTGAAAAACGGCTAAAAATTTGTATTTTTTTTTGATCCTCTAATTTTTTTCGCTAGTGTAGTTTTTCCTTTTTTTGTTGACTTTCATGAGAGATGTTCCTGAGGGAAGTCTATGAGAAAGAATTGTATGGTTGATGAGAGGCAGTCTGATAGTAAGAAGGGCACTGAAGTATATGACATGTAAAAACTCAACCGTTACCATAAGTTAATGTTCATAGATGTGTTTCATTCGAAAAGGGTTTCATATCCGAATATTGAATGGATGAAAAAAGATAATATGAAACAGGGGAAATCAGATCCAGATCTGGAGCAGCCTTAAATCGACGGATGCTCGTAACGCAGTTGTAAGAGTAGTGACTGGTGCGAGTTTGGTTTACAAACGGCCCGTCACTGGCTAGTTGCTACCGATGGTGAGTATCCAG
The DNA here is from genome assembly GCA_963942555.1 of Aleiodes leptofemur. Classification (NCBI taxonomy): domain Eukaryota; kingdom Metazoa; phylum Arthropoda; class Insecta; order Hymenoptera; family Braconidae; genus Aleiodes; species Aleiodes leptofemur. The sequence continues at coordinate 9,180,652 of OZ012618.1, forward strand.
GTCTAGTCTATTCCTGGATATTACACGATAATTGATAATACATAGTGTTCAAATATTGTTTTAACATCTTATTCGAATATTAAAGGGATATCAGTTGAAGTCTGGTCCTTTCGTGGAATGTACCTTGGCCAAAAGCTGACTGCTAATCCTGGTCCATAGCTTGGCGCCCAAGCTTGGTCCGGCGCTATCTTTCCAGAGTCTCATTAGGCTTGGACCGAACCTGGCTGCCAATCATGGGCCAAGCATGGCCAGACTTGGTCCAGAGTGTCCGTCGAATACTTGACCATTGTCCAGATGTCTTCTTTGAAACTATCTACACGTGTTCACAATTTCCGGAATGTAACAAAATCAACGGAACTATTATGGTTTTTTTTATGATTCAAAAAACTTCGAAAATTTATCTTTGTGGAGGGGAGAACGGGTTTTCCCGGAGCAACACCTGAGATCATCTACATATAGAAAATCGAGATGAGATCATGTGAAGGGAATGGAGTGACCCTGAAGCATTGATCCCGAAGACCCTAGTGAGGGAACTTCACGCCAAGATGTTATCTCATGAGTCTTAGACTCCTCTCCTTAAAAAAAATTGAGGGAACGCCTTCGAATAACCTTGAAGGACCTAAAAAGATTTAGTTTTTTCAAGTCAGTTAGGTTTCAGCTCCAAAACTGTCAAGCCAAATTACATTACAAGCGTCAACCGGTTCATTTTACAAAAGAGGGGAGAAGAAAAAAGAAAAAAATTAATAAGTGAAATAGAAAATTTAAATACTATTCTAAAGCCCATTGTCGAGTAAATAGTTGCAAATATTCATCAAGTTCAATTCAAGTGAGTTCGTATTGAATCAAAAATATGTTTGAATTGAATTACAAGTGAAATTTTGAATCAATTCGAATCAGGATAACTAGAAGTAGTGAGTCGACAAAGGGTTTTTAGGTATTTGTAAAATCGCGGGAATAGTTCGAATAGAAATTAAATTGTTGTTCATTGAATATAAACGTGTTTTCCTTCCAGCTTCCTAATCTCAGTCTATTGATCGGAAGTCTAGGACTGAAACAGGGGAAAATTTCGTTGATGGGATTGTTCGTTCAGTTTGGGATTGATTGAAATACTTCTTTGAATCTTGATAAAATGGAGAATCTCGTGAATGGTGATTGTCATTCGGACATAACTATATCATGTTTAATTATAGAGGCTCGACAATATTTGAAGAACTTGGAATCTGGTGCGATTTGCTGCGATTCTAGGTGATATACATCCTCTTCAATTGAATCTTTGAACTCATATTGCAGGGCGTTCCTGGCCCTTCATTATCCGTAAGTCATTATATTCACGAAGAACATCTCAACATTTCTATTCCATCAACTTACGTCTACTGCAATCTGCTCAATCTCACCTGATCGTAGGTACTCCCAATTAACGTGTCAGTATTGACGCCCAAAATCATATCTCCAACTTCGAGACCACCCTGGAAATACAAAAGACCATGGTCAGACGATTCCATCACGGTGATACTATCAACTTATCCTAACACAGCAATTTATGGAGTCAGTTCCTGCGTCTGACCCGCAATGACTAATTACACAGTGTATACTTGAGCCTTCAAAAATTTACTATTGGGCAATCTACCAACTGCTTCAATTTTGTAGAAGACTATCGACTTCATCTTCTGCATGAGATATAAGAATATCTCATCGAGATATTCAATGTGTGATATGATATGAAGACGAGCTGTTCCTTTTTGATATATCCCGCTTCAGGAGGGCAGCATTGTATATGAGTATCATCAATGACCCTAAAAGCCTTGGAAACTTCAGATTTTTGATTCCGGGTTTTCATCAAGAAATGACTTAGAATGATCCAAAAAGTTGAGAGATGATGTTTATAAAAAAAAATATATGTATTGTAACGTGATATTTCAAATCGCGTTACTTTTTCTCGTCTGGGGCACGATCAATTTATTTTTCTATTTTTGTCCAGAACGAGGATCAGCTTTGCGTCAAGGAAAGATATTTGTTTTTCTTTCTTTCCTCCTATTAATTGCATTGTCTATTTTTTTCATTATTTTTCAAATTGTACCGCTCATCGGGGAATTCACGAGTATTTTTCTAGAACGAACGGAAGGGAGCAGCACGCTACAGACGTTAATTTCGATGGAGGAGGAGGGGGCATCACGCCATCTGGCAACAGATGGCAAAGGCTTGAATGGACAGACCGCAGTGCCGTTGAAACCCAGCCATCATCTCACTAGAGGAAACAATGGAGTGGGGGAGAAATTAGAGGAGAGTTAAACTATAAAATGCCCAGAAGGATGATAAAACTGAAGGAAGAAAAGCCCGAAAATGAAAGAGAAAATGAAGAAAAATTAGAGAAAAAAAAAGAGAGTGAAAAAGAAAAATAATATAAAAATAATAAGGCAAAACCTTAGAGAAAGAGGCAGAAGGAACTTGGTAGATGGCGCACAGCCGAATCCAATCAAACTAATAAAAAAAAAGGAGACGGGGCCAAATCTTGAAATATTAATGACCATTATTTTCGTCATCAAATTGATCTTTGACGAGGGAGACACGGGACGTTAAGTCTGGTGGAGGTGCCAGCAAAGAAATTATTCATTATGAAATTAATAATTAATCTCAAATCAAATTCATCTGGAGATTTCCTGTGCTCGCCTGGGGAGATTCAATTTGAATTTTGTAACGAGGTTTCTCATTACAGCTATCGCATCGGCTTATGCCACCTTCGGGTGAGGCTGTCCGAGTGTAGAGCTCGAGGAGACTCACACATGAACAGCTAGATAATTCATACCATGGTGCCATCTGCGTAAGATGACACCTTAAAGTAACCGTAAACTAACTGTCACGTCAGTGGGATTCATATGCGGCTGAGGATAAGGCAGAAGCCCAGCTGAAATGGTGGCACTCCACTCGAAATATCAAAGTTATCTCAGGGCCTGGCGGCGGTGTGAGAGGAAGAACCACGCTGGTGCGCGGAGAGACCTCTAGACGAGGAGAAGCAGCCTCAGCCGATATAAATAGACCCAACGACATGGTGAGCAGTTAGTCTGTCTTGGGCGGCAAACTCGAGAGGATCGGGAGTAGTCCCTGGAACCTCTACCGCTCGCTTCGGCAAGAGTTACCGTTGGTTGCCCGTAGCGTGGCTACGTGACATTTCTCGTGTGGATGGAGACGTCTGGTATTCTCTGGGTGATGATAGATCAGAAGAATACTGCAGACGGGCTCATCCAGAGGTTATCGCGGAATACCTAATTCCGACTTGTTCTCGCTACAGGGACTGTGACTAGATCCACGCCCCTCTACCATAACTAGCACACTGGTTTACCGGGAATGGATTGCCCATACCATCCATTGGAGTTAGTAATTCTCCGAGTAATTACTACCGAAGGTTCAGCAGGTTAGCCCGAAACCGCCCTAAGAGGTTAAGCGTAGTGAGCCCAGGGAAAACCAGCATACAGTGAGTTTTGTTTATTCCTCCGGTAAAGAATAAACTGGCGCCCACGCTATCAAACCGTGTGTGCGGAAAGGGATGGCCGGAGGTGTGACGAGATTGGATGAATTCCGTTGGAATTTCCACTGATTTATGCCACCTGTTGACGTCATGAGAACTGGACCAATAGCAGCCTTCCACGTCTGAGTTTCGTGCCAGCCGGCGTCTTCATATAACGAACGGTCATGCTTCACCATTTTCGTTCTGGCCTTGGAGTTTAAGGTATCGCTAGAAAATTGCTTTGAAAATCTGTAAAAGATTCCAATACGATTGAGGAAAAAAAAAATTATTGAATTTTCTTGTAAAGTGGAGAAGTTTGAAATTAATGGGAAATATTATTCGAGAATTTTGAGGATCATGGGAAGTTGGAAATATTGAATTTAACAATACTGATAATTGTCAAATGGACGATGTTTTACCCGCTTCATTCAGGCTTCCTCAGGTTCTGGAAAAACCACAATACAGAATACAAATCGTGAATTACAATTGAAATTATGAAGCAAACAAACGAACTAACGAATGCAAGAATATTTTCTCTCATAACCTCAAAAATTCACGTCACTCATGAGTAGGGCCGGAGACTTGATTCTCAAAAACGGCCTATTGATCTGAATTTTGATCTAGTATCGAATACTTGGAATGTTCATGACAGATACGTCAAAAATTTATTGGAAGGTTAATCTGCAGGGATTGTGACAAGATTCATTCTTACTTCATTATTTCAGGTAAATCTCTTAGGCTATTCGGTTTGTCACAATCCTCGCAGATTAACCTACTATTAAATTCACTGTCTCGACGTATCTGTCATAAACATTCAAATTATTCATATCCTATTTATTCCCAGCTTCAACTCCCTACTAGATCAAACTTCAGATCAATGGGCCGTTTCCGAAAATCAAATCTCCGGCCCTACTCATGAGTCTTTCAAATATTACAAAATTTTCTCTATTCCATTTTCCTCAAAATTGGAATGAATGAATGGAAATGAACTCAATACCTTGACATCATTAGTGTATAGTCAACTTAAAGATATTTCTCTCCAATCAGGAGTCAAAAACATACAAAAAGATTAATGTTAACATTGCAGTGTGTCACTCGAATTCCACTGTTGTTTCGTCAAGAGATCCCCGAAGCAACAAGTAAGAGCAGTGGATGTGGAAAGTGAAGAGGAGGAGGAGGAGGTGGAGTTATCGGAGGGGGAAGAAGGGATTGCAGACCTATTGGAAGTCATGAGACCTCCCAAATATCGAAGGAATTGACGATGGTCCAATACCACTAGAGGGAAGGCTGTAGCGCCCTCTGGACGTTCCTGCTACAACTGTGGTGAGGAAGGGCATACTTGGAGAGGTACTAAGAAACCACCAAGAGAGCCGAGATATCGTCGTGACGAAAAGGAAAAGTCAAAACCCCAAAGTGAACAGACGAATCCAAAAAACGGCCGAACGGGCTCGTAGGCGTTACTCAGCTGACTACGAAGTCCAATGCGTCGGATATCGTACAAACAGCGAACCATGATGATCCAGTAGAAGAAGTGGACCTCGCTAGGGGGAGCAGCATGTCAGACAGCTCCCCAATTCCTGAAAAGCTCAACGAGAATGTTGTGGTGGAGGAAACTACCAAGTCTGGTAGCAGGGAGACTTATGAGGATATCGTTCAAAATCCAGCAATGGACATTGATACCGGGGATGACATACTCCTCTGTGCAGCTAATACTTCTCGACCAGTAGCAATCTACGCCACTCTTACCATGAAGGGAAAGCAAATTGGAGCGTTGGTTGACTCAGGAGCAACATTCACGTTTGCCAGCGAAGCAGGAATTGAAACTCTTTCCTCTTTGGGACTAAGTTTCAAACGAATACCGCCTAGAAGGGTTCTCGCGGCAAATGGCCAATTGACAATAGTCGAAGAGGCTTCTGACTTACCGATCGGCTTGGGAGGCCGGGTAACCGAAGTGGAAACACTATGGATGCCGACGCTAACGGAAAACTTTGTCCTCGGGCTTGATTTCCTGAGAGCAGCACGGATGGTAATAGATTTATACGATGAAACGTGGTGCTATCGCGATAACCCAGAGCGGAAGTTCACCTTCACACCAGTAGAGACCGCAAATAACATGAGTGTTCGCAATGGTCTCAGAGTACCGAAAGACCGGGAAGCCGTTCGGCTCGACGCCTTCTTCGAAGAAGTCTTACCGCCGGTTTCAAAGAAACCTGGGATATCGAAATTGCTGCCGATGAAAATTGATGTGCAAAATAACGACACAACCAGGCAAAAACCACACAGGCAAGTGGAGATTATGTGCAAAGCCATGTGGAGAGAGGTTGATGGCATGCTGGTTAATGGCGTCATCGAACCATGCAACAGTGATTGGGCAAGCCCTGTCGTGATGATCAGGAAACTGAATGGAAAGATTCGATTCTGTGTCGACATGAGGTGGGTTTACGGGGCAACCAAAAAGGATGCCTATCCATTACCGAATATGGCAATGACACTCGATGAGTTACGACAAGCCTGTCACTTGTCTACTATCGATTTGAGTCAAGCCTATCGGCAAATACCGTTGACAGAAGAGTGTGACGGTTTTTACCGTCACAGAATCAATAAAATTCGGAAAAATTAATTATTTTTATTAAAATCGCGATAATGGCCGCAATTCGCGGTACCCGGTGAGGATGGGGCTCATTTTGAGTAAAAACAGCAAATGTCCAGAGTGAGGTCAACAGATTTTTGTGACCTCACTAATTATTTTTGTTTATTTTTGCTTAATCTTCCTCCAAAATTTGGAGGAAAGGACGAGAGTAGGACTGGGAAGGATTTTTCCCAGTCCCACAAATAAAGTAGCAGAATCAAGGACGATCTGGAGGAGCCTGGATGGAAGCAGCATCCACTCATTTGGTCCAGCATCAGTCAACACTAGGAGATGTTGGCCAACAGTGAGAGAAACCGGAGATCGTCAAGGACAACGTGGGAATCAGTGAAAATGGAAGACTAAAGTTTTCCGTTTATAAATGTCGGGAAAATATTGTCATGTCGAAATTATTATGATTATTTTTGTGTGTTATATAGAATTATTATGGAGTGAGAATTCGTACTGAATTCTCAGAATTCAAGTAAACTCAGTGACGTTAAGGAGAGTAGTGGGGGACTCGCGCGATTATTGGTCGAGTTGGGCCTCGGCTCTACCGAAGTTGAGCGGGAACGGCCGAGGGCACCCAACGCAACTCGTGGGAGAGAGGACTCGTTCTTCTTCTCCCGGGACACCGTGGCGGCCACATCGTGTAGAGACTATTGAGAGAAATTAAAGAAAAGTACAAGGAAAATTGTAGAGAAATTCAAGTAATTAAAAAGGAAAGTTGAAGAGGCCACGACGGAGGAAAGATAGCGCAAATAGAGTAAGGTACGCGAGTCCCCGTATAATTAATATTTTGAGTTATAAAGTAAAGAATTTTGAGTAAAAGGTGAAGAGTAGAGGAAGCGTTGAGTTAGTGTCTGTTTGGGGTGTTTTCACTCAAGCAAGATTAAAGTTATTTTTGTTTATTCCGAGTTACGTTGAAGATTGATAATCAAAGTGAAATAATCATCACATTTTTCCTAAAAATTCCTATTCTTTCTGATTTAAATGTACACATATTATTTTTTTGAATATATCTAATTTTTTGTTATTTAAACCGAAATTTTCAGGAGTTTGTGTAAAGTTTTTTCGTGTGTCCGAATACCCAAAGGGTATCGTCCCCTCCCCCCCCTTGAGACAATATAGGAGTCTCACATAATAAAGCGGGTTAAATTAGAGTCTTTTTGGGATTTTTGTTATTCATTGAAATTAAATAAAACTTGGGGATTTGTCGTTTTCCCCCAAATTTGTAGAACTTTGCAAAAACGACCGGCACCCATTTTTTCAGGAAGGCAAATTGATTGGGAGTAAATTGGGAAAAAACTAGAAGCATAAAATCGGGTCAAATTTAGAGAATTTTTCAGTGCCTTTAACGATTGGCCGAGGTCAGTTGAGCAAACCGTTACAAGAGTCTAAGGAAGTGGCTGCGTTCATTTTCCCAGGACGAGGGTTATTCCAGAGTGTTGATTCTATCGAACGTGTATAGATTATTTTCATTTTTCGTGACATCACTTTTTGCGGCGATTTTGGCCATATATAGGCGTTTGTTCATGAAAAATTCATCTGAAATTATTTTAATTTAAGGTTATACCCTATGGCTTAAAGAATGTGGCAGCAGTGTTCCAAAGAGCTATGGACAAACTGCTTGGGCCAGAATTCTATCCACACGTGTTTGTGTACTTGGACGATATAATAATCGTTTCCAAGACATTTGGAGAGCACTTAATGTGGGTGAGAAAGGTTATCACAAACTCTCAGGAGCTGGATTAATGATTAATCTAGAGAAGAGTGAATTCTGCCGACAAGAAGTGAAATACTTCGGGTTTATCGTGGACAGTCGAGGACTTAGAGTAGACCCAGACGAAGTCCAGCCAGTTCTCGAATTGCCAGTACCAACAAATTTGAAACAACTTCGACACTTTTTGGGTATGGCATCGTGGTACAGACGATTTATACCGCAATTCACGAGTATTGCGGAACCGTTAACGGAATTGACGAAGAAAAATCAACCATGGACATGGGGTACAAACGAATAAAAAGCGTTTGAGACCCTAAAGAAACACTTAACAAGTGCGCCAACACTTGCTTGTCTTGATTTTTCATTACCGTTTACACTGCAGACTGATGCAAGTAACGTTGGGATAGGAGCAGTCCTCACTCAAGTTATCAATGATCAGTAGAGGGTAATAGCATATATCAGCCGCTCACTGATGAATCCCGAGAGGAAGAACACGGTAACAGAACAGGAATGTCTTGCCATGGTTTGGAGAGTAAAAAAATTCAGTTGTTACTTAGAGGGGTAATCCTTTACAGTGATCGCGGATCACAGCAGTCTCCATTGGCTTCATAATTTGGAGGACTCAACAGCGAGGTCAGCGAGATGGGCTCTCGGGTTGATGGAATACGATTTTAAGATCGCACATCGAAAAGGCGGATTGCATCTCGTACCTGACGCTCTTTCAAGAATACCGGAAGATGCAGACACTAAGCTATCGCCATGCACAGACACCAAAGATAAGTGGTATCTGAATCGCATTGAAGATATCGAGAGAGTACCGGAGAAATTCCCAAAGTGGCAAATTGTCGATGGACTACTGTATTATCATCGATGAACAGATTTAGCCGACATAGAATTTCATGATCTCGACGCGTGGAAACTAGTTCTTCCACGTGAATCTCGTAGGCAAGCCATTGAGGAATGTCACAGGTTACCGCAAGCGGGTCATTAAGGCATTGACCGCAATTACCGACGCCTGACAGTGAAATACCACTGGCCAGGAGTGCTCAAAGACGTAATTTCATACGTCAGCACAGGCGACGAGTGTCAAAAGTGCAAAGTCGAGCAAAAGGCTTCCATAGGTTTAATGAGCAGGACAGTGGTAGAACAACCATGGACCATGATATTCGCAGATATCATGGGATCGCTCACTCCCAGCAAGCAGAGATTCTGGGTACATACTTGTTATACGAGATATGTATACGGAATGGATAGAGGTCTGGCCACTCCATAAAGTTAACTGTGCCAACATTAAGTGCCAACCGGAGAGTCTGATGAATAATTGGATTCAGGTCAAATCCTTTTTCCACGGAGGGAGGTATGTAACGAGGTTTCTCGTTACATCTATCACATTGGCTTATGCCAACTTCGAGGGAAGCGATCCAAGTGTAGAGCTCGAGAAGACTCACACATGGACAGCTAGGTAAATTCTACTGTGGTGCCATCTGCGTACGATGACACCTTGAAGTTACCGTAAACTAACTGACACGTCAGTAGGATTCATATACGGCTGAGGATGAGGCAGAAGCCCAGCTGAAATGCTGGCGCTCCACTAGAGATGTCAGAGTTATTTCCGGGCCCGGTGGTGGTGTGAGAGGGAGAGCCACGCAGGTGCGCGGAGAGACCTCTAGACGAGGAGAAGCAGCCTCAGCCGATATGAATAGACCCAGTGACACGGTGAGCAGTTAGTCTGCCTTGGGTGGCAGACTCGAGAGGATCGGAAATGGTCCCTGGAATCTCTACCGCTCGCGTCGAGGAGAGTTACCGTTGGTTGCTCGTAGCGTGGCTACGTGGCGTTTCTTGTGTGGATGGAGACGTCCGGTATTCTCTGGGTGACGATAGATCAGAGGAATATTGCGGACGGGTCATCCAGAGCTTATCGCAGAATACCTAATTCCGACTTGTTCCCGCTAGAGGGACTGTGACTAGACCCATGCCCCTCTACCATAACCAGCACACTGGGTTACCAGGAATGGATTGCCCATGCCATCCATTGGGGTCAGTTATTCCCCGTGCAATTCCTACCAAAGGTTCAGCAGGTTAGCCCGAAACCACCCTAAGAGGTTAAGTGCGGTGAGCCCAGGGGAAACCAGCACACAGTGACTTTTGTTCATTCCTCCGGTAAAGAATGAACTGGTTCCCAAGCTATCGAACCATGTGTGCGGATAGGGACGGCCGGAAGTGTGACGGGACTGGAGGAATCCCGTTACAATATCCGCAGATGTGTGATTTTCTGACTACGTTGAGAACGAAAGTGATGTCCCGACTTGTAACTGAATATATTTCAGTCTCCTGGTGAGTTGCCTCAAATCTTGTTGCTTTTCCAGTGTGAATTGAGTTGTACTGAGTGAAATTGCAAGGGTCAGGTTGAATATACTTCCAACATGCCCAATATTCATTTTCTGTCTGCAACTCTCTTCGTTCGCATTGCATTCTCCTCCAGTTTGTAATCTCATTTCGTTTGTCTTCAGGCTGATTCGAGCTTCGTAGCGGATGTGTGAGATCCTTACAACGCCCTCAAAGATGACATTCTGCCAGGATCCTTTTTGGTTAGTGTAATCAGCATTTGGCAGAATCTATTCACTCTTTTCTTTCCTGCAGGCATTATTATTTGACAGTTTCTCATGTTTGGTTTCGAATCATCAATATTGGTGACACCATTAATGCTGATGAAGTTGGACTCAAGAACACGATGGCAGGCCTGATAGTCCGAATCGTGAGTGTATTCACGTCTCCCATTAAATACTGCAGAAGTATGGCTGTGCATTCTGCAATATGTTACTGTCCTGTCTATTTCAATTTTGCACTGTATGACCTCACTGGTTCTGTGTTCGACTAGTTGCAGCAATTGAATTCTGGTTGCTGTGTAGTTTGGTTTACTTCTGTCTACTTCACAGTCCCCAATGTCAAGCAGTGAGGAAGTGGTCACACTGATCGATGGCGCAGCAAAATCGTAGCCAATCAATCTGCTGTTGGTTTGAGTTGACAGCAATAATTGGAGTAATAGATACATCTATAACAAACGAAGTGAGAAAATCCACTGTAATTAGTCTTCATCTTAGAAATTCTTAACCCATTTGAGTGGACGGTTTCATTTTTCCCATCTATTCCTATTACGACATTGTGATTCGTTAAGATTTCTACAACTTCGCATGGCCCTTCGTATTGATCCTCAACAATACATGATTGCCTTCTTTGAAGGTTTCGGCATTTTTTTTCCCATCATAATATCCTTTAGATTTGTTTTTGGCTTTTATCAAATTATCTCTCGCTGATTGTTGTGTCTCTTTGAGCCTCGAATAAAGAGTAGAGAAGTATTGCTCATAAGAAGGAGCAAATTCACTTCTTTTCTTGTTGCTGGAAGGGAGGCGAGCTAGTCTTCCGAAGACCAGCTAATATGGCATATATCCTGTTCCTTCATGCAGACTGGTGTTATAGGAGAATAGTGCTAGTTCACATTACTCATCCCATATAGTTGATATGTCAATATATTGCTTAAGGTACTCAGATAGTACATGGTGTGAGCATTCAATAGATCCATTGGTTTCTAGATGATAGGCGGTGCTTCACCAAATTTTTATCATAAATTTTTTCACTACCGATTTCATGAGTTTAGACATGAAGCAACTACCTTGGTCTGTTTGGAAGACTTTGGGTGCCCCAAGAATATATATGAAATTCTCCAGAATAGCATCGGCCACGTCGCCAGCTGCTGTTTGTTATATTGGTATTGCTAATGACAATCTCGTGAGTAGGTCTCGTTTCGTTAATATCGTTTGATTACCCTCCTTCGTTTTACGATGCTGGCCAACGAGGTCCATACCGATCTTGTGAAAAGCTGTCTGAGGAGTGTCAGTATCATAAATTCTCTAGTCTTCACCCTGACTAATTTCTTCAGCTGGCAGCTTCTGCAGTTTTATATGTATTCTGCAAAATGTCTCTTAAGATAAGACCAGTAATAGTTCTGCCTGATCCTTCTGTAAGTCTTGATGACGCCTTCATGCCCGTTCACAGCACCCTCATGATTTCCTGCCATTATCTTGAGAACTTCGAAGAGCTCTGGTACTCGGACATCGCATGTGCAGATGATGATGTTAATGTTATCGAATGCATCGATTGAAGCTGTTTGCACGCCTTACTATGGTAGTTCGCAGAGGCTGTCCGTTTGAGCTCCTGAGAATGATGATACGCCTAAGTCTTCGACGAAATTGCGAAGAGCGGCTAATTTTTTATTCAGCTCGTTTTCAGTGATGTCGTCCTGTATGTTTCTTTTTACGACAAGTGTGAAGCAGTGCTTTCTTCCATACTCACAGACAGATATTCTGTATAGTGTTAATCAGCTGGCTGGTATTTCGACAAGGCCAAACAGGTCTCCAGCTCCCTTGTCACAAGGATCTCCTCTTATAATTGTAAAGATGATAATGTTGTCTTTCATCATTTTCAATGTATCTCTTGTGTCAATGACTTTTTTGCTTATTCGATGGTAGAGATGGGGTTCTGTTGGTTTATTGGTAGGTTGCAGCTCTACTTGATCATGGTTCATCTCAATATTGTCATCTTCTTCATCACTAGAGTCTGAGCTCGAATTGAGAGAGACGGCCTGGTGTTCTTCGAGCTGGGGAAATAGGTCTTGATGGATGTGGTTTTCCTCTCCTGTTCCTCCAACGCTCGTGTCGCTGGTGGCGAGAGGTTCTCCGGTTGCTGTTGGTGCTGGTGGAGAGTCTGATGGATTTTCGTCCCATTCCGGTAGGTAATAGTTGTCGCTATCAGTGCTCCACTTTTCATCAGCATGAGCGACGGTCGGTGTTTGCTCCGAGGAAGTCGGTTTGTACGTGTTATGAGCCTGCGTCACTCCTGAAACTCTTTTTCCAGTTTTTCAGGGTCAGGATCTGTTCCGTCTCCCATCAGTTATCCATTGAAGATAAAGTCTTTCATCGCTTGTATGAAAGCTTTGAAATCTTTGCCCTGATTTGGTTTAGTGAAAGTTTTCTTGAATTCTTGGTAAGGCTTGATATGGATTTTTTCGATCCATCCATGATTATACGTTCCAAAAACAAAAATGCAGTATACTGAGATTTTCTCCACATTAGATGATTTTCCTAAATCCTCAGATGGACTCAACACACGACCAGGCCATGGTAGAAATTCACTCATCTTGTTCCATACAAGGAACCTTGTATCTTTCGGGTTTTGGATCATGTTCTCTTCTTCTTCCCTGGCTTGTTTGTGAGTCTGGAGATTTCGTACCTTTCCGTCCATTATTCTCATTTAACGAGTCATCTCCATTGTCTGGTGATTGATTCATCATGTATATTCGTACTATGTTGTCCTGGGTGAATGGGACTTCGTCGCTTTTCTCTTCTGATGCCCCAGGTGGATTCCTAGACAACGCGTCAGCGTTGTTGTTTATCCCCCCCCCCCCCCCCCCCCCGGCTTGTAGACGACCTTGCAGTTGTACTCTTCCATGTCCAATTGCCAACGAATTATCGTTGAATTCGGTGTTTTTCGTTGCTCACCGAGACTGGGGGTCGATGGTTAGTTACTAGGATGAATTCTCTTCCGTATACATACGCTCGGAAATGTGTTGTTGTGTAAAATATGCTCAACATTTCCTTTTCGATTGTAGAGTAGTTTTTCTCAGCCTTTTTCAGGAATCACGAGCAGTATGCGATGAGTAGATCCCTTCCGATTTCACCTTAGCTGAGGATTTCTCCAATCCCGTAGTTACTGGCGTCAGTAGTAATGATGAGTGTCTTGGTAAAGTCAGGGTATTGAAGTATGGGTGTTCCACAAAGGATTCCTTTCAGCTTCTCGGATAAAGTTTCCTCTTCTGATCCCCATTTGAATCGAACATCTTTTTGCAAATGTTCTGGGAGGGGATGAGTTGTATCAGCGTAGTTGTCTATAAATCTGCGGCAGTACCCACTCAATCCCAGAAATTCTCTGACCTTTCTTGAATTTTGAGGAGTTGGAAATTCATCGACAGCCTCTACTTTCTTCGGATTTGGCTTTGAACATTTATTGGATATCAAGTGTCCCAAATACTTGATTTCCTTTTGCAAGAATTCGTATTACTCTGGCTGGAGATGCAGTCCTGCTTCCCTCAATCTTTCACAGATTTCCTCAAGCTTCGTGAATGTTCCTCTATGGTGTTTGAGTAAATGACAACATCATTGATTTAATCGAAATTTTCAATACCTTGTAGGTCAATGAATACTCTATCCATGACTCTCTGGAAAGTCACTGGAGCATTCTTAAGACCGAATGACATTCTGACAAACTCGTAGTGCTTAAATGAAGTCCTGAATGCTGTTTTCGGTGCATCCCCCGGATGTATTTGGATCTGGTTGAAGCCACTAGCTAGATCTAATTTAGAGAAATATTCGGCTCCTCCCAGCTGATCTAGGATTCCTACAATGTTTGGTAGTGGATAAGCATAGCCTACTGTAATTGCATTCAATTCACGAAAGTCAATTACCATTCTCCATGTTCTGTTACCTTTGGCATCCTCCTTCTTCAGTACAATCCAGATGGGAGAACTAAAGGGTGCCTCTGACTCTTCAATGAGCTCATTATCCTCCAAGTCTTTGACCTGCTTGTTGATTTCATCCTTGTGGTGTGAAGGGAAGCGGTATTGCTCCTTGTAAACAGGCGTATCAGTCGTGATGATTATTCTATGCTGTGCCATATTAGTACTTCCTAGTGGCTCGTCTTTTAGGTGGAAAGAATCCTGGTTTTCAGTAATAATGGTTCCCATTTTCCTGTAGTTATCTTTACTGAGTTCTGCAAGCTGTTTTCCATTCAGGACCCTTACAACACGTTCCTGTGTCTTTTCGTGGGGTTTGACGAGGTTGATGAGTGCAGATATGTTGGTATCGATGAACTTATTGGATCCTAGTTGTCAGGTGGCTCTGGATACTCCCATTCTGTCTGCTAGGGTGCTCATGGTGCTGTCAGGGTGAGAAGGTTTGTCCTCTGTCTTTGGAGTTGCCCATGGCAGGTTTGTTAATTCAATTACTGGCATTAGCAATTGTACTGTCTCTTTGGATCGATGTGTTACATAGATGAACGTTTTTCCGTTGGAATCACTATTTATGTTCCCTGCCCCGATGACGTCCTTGCTAAAATGAATTCCTCGAATGTATCCAGTGTGCTCGAGTCATCTGTTATCTCAATCAGAAAAGCCACCGTTGATTCAGGGTGAATCATTTGAATCTCCGAATCGGGATCACATTTTCCCAAATGAAAATGTTTCATTTTCGTAACACAGGTTAGCTCTGTTCTTTTCGAAGAATTGAGACCCTAAAACCCCTGCGTATGAAATAGGGAAGCTGTCTGGGACCAAATGGAATTCTGTGGTTGAGTTGTATAGGTTTATTTTAATGTTACCTAGTGTTTCCATCCTAGTTGGCGCAATTCGTTGAAGGTGGAGTATGAATGCATTATTGATTTTATCAGAATTTTCTATGGAAGGAATTTTCAGCTGGCTGACTTCAGCACAGGTGTGCTAGACTGTGATGATTACATGCCTCTTCAGGTAGGGAGAATGCAAGGACACCACTGGTATATTTTCTTCCCTCAATCGGACTTGAGCTATTCGAGCTTCCCTGGAGATGTTGTTGCGCTGCTCCGATTTTCACTGGTCAACGGTTGGGTTGTCGCTGACTCTCAGGGTCCGTCGTTTTTCTCCTTCAAGTCTACCCAGTTTGTTTGTTCAATCTGCTCACGCATTCGGTAAGAGCGTTCAAGTTTTCTACAGTCCGTCGAATCTTGACCGTCTGATCGACAAACAGGGCATTTGAATTCATCTCTTCACTTCCCAGTTTCTCTCGGTCTAGTTCCGTTGCACGCCTCTCCTTCACATCGTTTCTTAGAACAATTCGCCTCTTCGTGATCTGTCAGAATACAATCACTGCACTTTGTTTCCCTTCCTCTCTCCGAAAGTGGGTTCTTGTTCTCACTATCATTCCGTTGGTCTATTTTGGATTCGGTATTGATTGTGTTCATTGCTTTAGTGTTCTTCAATTTTGCCAAGTCCCGTGCATTTGTTTCATAAACTGCAATCGCACCTGCATAAGCCTGTCCAGGTGTGTTATGTGGGCTCAATTGGCATTCAATGCGTAGATGAGGGTGAATGCCCTTAAAAAATGAATTAATTGCGTCTGCTTCTATTTTTTTCTTTTCTGTGTTAGTAAGTGCTCGATCTTTCTCTACATTTTCAGCATTGAGAATATCTCCGTATAATCAATTACGGGATTCATTTCCATTTCATGAATCAATATATTGGTTGTTCATAGGGATATTGGAAAAAACATTAACAACCTCAAAATATTGCCAAATCGTGACGTTTCGCTGGACAATGCTAGCTTTTTCAACTTCTGAAACCAAATATAAAAGCTATTCATTATTTTGATTACACTCATCTTTGTATGAACTCAGAAGATTATAACATGACATTATATCAAAATAACCTCAAAAAATCGTCTGATACTCATTATAACATGAATTTACGAAATCTTTTCCCAAAATGTCATGTATAACGTCGTGTTATTTCTAACCTCAACTAAAATTGAGTTATTTACTGTGACATTGTTGATGTATTGTCGATTTTATATTATTTCTCATAATATGGAGCAGAAAGCAGTACATTGGCCTTTGCATTATATCAAATCGTGTGGAACAATGACGATGAAAAATAATAAATATTGATAAATTAAGCGAGTAAACTACACATTTACAAATGAATGAACAGACAAGACAGGTGACGATGACACAATAACTGCGAAAATCTTCCCATTCTATGAAACTTCTTGATCGACCGTGTGATGAAATCCATGATCGAAGTAGTTACATACAATGCTCGTTAGGGTGTGTACTAATCAGTATACACCTTCATTATCGTTCTCTAAGTCTCTTCTTTTTCCCGTTGGTCAGTAGCTTTTCTGGGCTCTCCATTATCTCTTCTATTCCTGTCACTTGTCACACATCTAGAGATGAATTTCTCCGGATATCCATTTCTCTTCAGGAAGGCCCTGACTCTGTTTACATTTTCTTCATGGAAGTCATCGTGTATCAGACCGATTGCTCGGTGGAGCATTTCATGGACGATTCCAATCTTGTTCACTGTGAGGTAGTTCGATTGGAAGCTGATCACCCTTCCCGAAGTGGTCAGTTTTTGGTACCAATTCATTTTCAATTTTCCATTTTTTAGTCTGTGAATTTTAAGATCCAGAAAGCAAATCATGTTTCCTGCTTCTCGCTCCACTGTGAACTGGATTCTATCGTGAACAGAATTGAAAAGTGCCAGTGTTAAGTTTATCGACTCTTCAGGACCAAGAAGTACCGTGTCCTCAACGTACAATTTAATCCATGGAATCTCAAAAGGTGATTTCTCCAGTACTGTTTTCAGCACATAGTCCATCACTAGACTTGCTAGCACTGGGCTTGCCGGATTTCCCATACTACTCCCATCAATCTGCATGGAAATTTCATTATCAAAGCTGAAATAGCTTGACTCAGAACAGTATTTGATGAGAGTAATTATCGTATCTTTCTTCGCTCTGATTGAAGAAGACCAGGTGTCTCATTCTTCTTCAATTATTTGTAACACTAACTCCTCAGGGATGTTAGTCAATAGCGATACGATGTCCAATGACATCAGGACATACTCCTTCGATAGCACCTAGTCTCTTGCAAACTTGACGAATTCCTTAGAATTACTCACACTGTAACTCGATGTTCTTGTTACACCTATGAGAATCGAATGCAAGAACTTTGCTATCTTGTAGCTAGGAGCTTTGCTACAGCTGACCACTGGTCTCAGGTTACATCCAATCTTGTGAACCTTCCTGAGGCCGTACATCTTAATCCGTATAATGTTCTTCCACGGTTAATGTGATCAACAATGTATTCGTTAGGGCTCCTTATCATAGTTTCCAAAGTCGCTTTACATTAACTCGCGGACATGTGTGGGTCAAATATCTCGCGTAATCGCAGTTCCAAAGTGTCTATATCTTGGTATTCCGAATTTTTAACTGTGGTTCAGGCTCTGCTATGGAACTGCTGCCAAATCAGCACAAGAAAATTCGTGATTGCTTCATCTGATATCATATTACATGCTCTGCGGCACGTCTGCATGAACTGTGAGACAGATGATCCTTCACCGTCAATTATTGGTATGTATGATAGTGCATCTTTCAGTGTGATTGCTGGATTTGATGCTAATGGATGACTGCTGTAGAATCTTTAATTACGAGAGAGTCCTCCTACCTCGACTCAGAGTGACTCTAGCTGGTCGTGAATGGAATTTCCAGAAATTTGTGAAAAATAGTCTGGGTGTTCACTCAGGTTTCGGGCTCTTTCCATCATTTCATCAGCCTGAGTTTCTCTCTCAGCGACCTTTCATTCACTTTCAGAAATTCTCTTTTCCACTTCAGTGAGTGTTTCAATTTTTTCGGCCACTTCTGTTAATTTGGAAGCATTATTATTGATCTCTTCTTCTCTTACTTCTAATTCTTGTCATTCATTTTGTAGCTGTTCAACTAGAGTTTTCAGCTCTTCCACCATTCATACTCCCTTCATGAGGGGAAGCTTACAGAGAGTGTAGAAAATTTTAATAATGATGAAGGAGAAATCAGCCACGGTGCAGCTATCCCACGTCTGATACTAAAACGTTACGTCCCAGATATTGACTTCGGACGTTAAATTAATAACCCGATATTTGCAGTTCGAAAAAACCACAGGTATTCGTCATTTCAGTTGTTAATCTGTGGATTCTTGAAATCTACTTAGTTATGCTATTTTCACGTATTTTGTTGATTTTTATTTGAATTTGTTTATTAAATGAAATTTCCGTAGAGAAAATCAGAGCACACTTCTGCTCTTCCTCAGTCAGGATTAGGAAGGTCAAGTGGGCACTCTTCTGCTCTACTCCATTTTTCAGGTGACTCCACAACAACTCTTCATAATGGCAGTAACCATTCATCCTACTCTTGTTTTTCGTAATTCTCTGGTTTTTAAGAATTGCGAGAAACATGTCAGCATTCCCATGACTCAGAAAGTAGATAGTCTGTATCGCGTTCGTGGGAATCGCTGACGAACTTCCTCTAATAGTTTCATGTTCCGCACTGGCGTACGAACTGTATTCTGTGAATTTGATCTTTCCTTATTCGAATAGTTTCTGATTATTCCCCATTGAAATTACTGAATTTTATTATTTCTCTAAATTTCGATTTGTCCTAATTGATCCGGACTTTGCATATCCAATCTATTCTTCGAGAAAATTGAATAGACAATCCTGAATCTGGTACAGTTGTGACGAGTGAGGAATCACTCGTCAACTTAAGTTCAGCGTAATGCGTTAATTGGGAGTGGGGGACATCGGTTCCTCATCGTAGATTGAAGGTAGACGGAGGGAGTGAGGAAAAGTGCCAAAAATTCACGTAGGGCAATACACGTAAATGTAGCGTCACTCGCGTGGGAGACGATCAAAAGTAAAGTCTAGTGTTGGTTTTAAGAAAAGTAAGGAAAGAGCCGTAACGATCCATGGTGAAGTAACGTGATTGTCGAGTGGAAGAACGGGCTGAGGAGCAGAGCTGGAAGTGCTGCACCAATTCATAGTAGTGTACAGTAAAGTTTCGTCAAGTAGGCCAAGTCAAGTTAAAGAAAATCAAGTCACGTCGAGTCAAGGCAGTCTTCCAGTCATCGTTCAAGGGAATCTCGTCTCTTCTGTAAATCAAATCAACGTAGCGTCAAGTTCCAGTCAAGTCATCAAGTTCAGATCAACCCACTCTCGTCACACTTCTGGCCCATTGAAGTTTAAATAATATCGTAGAGTCATTTTTTGCAACACATCGTCATGAGTCAAGTTCTTTTGTGCCAAATAAAGTTAACATCATATTTCATGGAAAAGTTGTATTATTCATTGCTCTCACTCAACCATCAAGATAAATTACAGGACGCAAGGAGTATCGTCCTCCTTCCCCTCTGAGATTTCAGGTAGCTGGACTCTTGGTCGTCCAGTAAATTCATTCATAGGACCAACTGGCACTCAAAGTAATGTAGAGTCAAGTTGAATTATTGGAAGTCAAGTTTTGTTAATTGATTAAAATAAATAATTGCGTCAAACATCACACAGTTTTCAGTTAAAACTCAAAAGAAAATCGAATAATTAAGTGTCATATTAATCCGAATATATAACTTTTTTCAAGATACATTATTTTGAAAGAAAAGTCATAAAATGATAGTTCTATGTATTATTATCGGTAAACACATATACAGAGATCTTGTTGAAATATCATTTTCGATCTCTTCTGATCATTTCAGACATTTTCCAATAGAAAAGTTGCAATCTAAATTTTGGTGATAGTCATGTTTTCATTCGGAAGCAAAAACTCACCGTTCCAGGCATGTCTTAGGTTTTATGAGTCATAGGGAGATGCAGCTAGTCTCAAATGAGAGGTAAGTTCATTTTCCATCGACTCGTGTAGTTCGAACTTTTTTGAATCGATTTTCTCAATATTCATATGTTAAGAATCAACTTGATTCTTGGGTCGATTTTTATGGAGCAAAACCTGATGCCGCTCGCCGTAGTCTTCCTGATGATTTTCTCCTTTCAGTGGACTGTCTATTCGATATATTACTCTTGAATAGGAAAAGGATTCCTCAGTGGATGGATTTATGTGGATTTTCTCAATGATAAGGAATACGTGAATGATATAAAGATATATAAACTCTTCAATGACTTGGACTAAAATACACTAGGGGGAAAAATTAAAGGATAAAAAAAAATCCAAATTTTCACTGGTTTTCCTAATGACCGTATCTTTCTCAAAAATGATCGTATCGGAGTAAAAAAACACACAATTTGAAGCTTGAAGTCTCTAGTTCTGAGATATTGAGACGAAAATTTCTTTCAAGTAATGTGCATCGCGTTATACTAACGAGTGAAGTGAAAAGGTGTTTTTCAAAATTTTTCAATTTTTCTTTTCTCGTCTACGGACTTGGGAAGAATTTTCCCAGCTCAACCACCATATGGACCGGATAGGTTATTCATTCAGTTTTAATTCACTTTTTTTTACCTTGATTCGACCATTTTTTGCTGAGATATCGGACTTTGAATGAAAAGAGATCGTTTTCTCTTTGATCATCGATATCTCAGCAACCAATGATCGCACAGAAAATTAACGGTGGGCTTCGAAAAGCTGAATAAATTCTCTACAAAAATCAGCCATTTTTCTTCGGGAAAAATTTTTTTAGATTCATTACATGAATTTGAAAATACAAGACAAAAAAGGCTTTTGGTGAATTCGTGAAACATCAAACTTTCAATCAGAAATATTGAGAGAATCACACATGGTAAGTGTGCCTTCCACAGTTCAATATACTCACAGGAACCCTACAAAGTTTCAATTCAATCCACCCAGCCGTTTTTTTGTTTCATTCGATTGAATTTTCGAAAAAATTAAAGGATCACGTTTCATGCACTCAACAGTTAAGGATCTTTAATGAAATGAAGAAAGAGAATTTCCTCAGCTTTTCCCATATTTTCATTGACGAACAGCGCTTAAATTTATGAGAGAGAAAGATCGGACTTTTCATTGTTTTTTTTCATAAATTTAAACGCTGTTCAGAATGAAAATGTGGAAAAAGCTGAGGAAATTCTTTTCTTTCATTTCATTAATGATCCTGAACTGTTGAGTGCATGAAACGTGATCCTTTAATTTTTGCAAATATTCAATCGAATAAAACAAATATAACGGCTGGGTGGATTGAATTGAAACTTGGTAGGGTTTTTGTGAGTATATTGAACTGTGGAAGGTACACTTATCATGTGTGGTTCTCTCAACATTTCTGATTGAAAGTTTGATGTTTCAAAAATTCACCAAAAGCCTTTTCTGTCCTGTTTTTTCAAATTCATGTAACAGACGTAAGAAAAATTTCTTTCGAGAAAAAATGGCTTGTTCTTATAGAGAATTTATTCAGATTTTCGAAACCCACCATTAATTTTCTGTGCGATCATTGACTGCTGAGATATCGATGATCGAAGAGAAAACGATCTTTTTTTATTCAAAGTCCGATATGTCAGCAAAAAATGGTCGAATCGAGGTGAAAAAAAAGCAAATTGAAGCTGAATGAACAACCTATCCGGTCCATATGATGGTTGAGCTGGGAAAATTTCTCCCAAGTCCGTAGACAAAAAAACGAAAATCGAGAAATTTTGCAAGAAAAATTTCCACTGCACTCGTTAGAATAACACGATGCACATTACTTGAAAAGAATTTTCGTCTCAATATCTCAAAACTAGAGACTTCAAGCTTCTAATTTTTTTTTACTCCGATACGATAATTTTTGAGGAAGATACGGCCATTTGAAAAACCGCTAAAAATTTTTTGAAGTGAAACTTCTTTACTGAGGGGGCAACATTTTTCGAGCGTCACGAAAAATAAGATCCGGTGAGGGGAATAGTTGGGTACGTGGTGGGAAGCTGGCAGAGGAGGAGAGTGCGTCAGTGGCTATACCACTCTGACACATACTCTAGCGGTTGAGAGACAAGACGGCAAGGGGGGCGGGGGGATGAGCACACAACATAGCATGCTCCATGCTAGTGTAGTGGCCGAAAGGGGAGACGACAGGGCAGAGGTAAAAATAACGCAGCTGTAAATTCAATGAGTCAATTTTTGTCAATAGTTTTTTGGAAATATCTCGGAAACTGAGCGAGGTAGAGTGAATGTGCTCGATTCCTATTTTGTAGCTCTATACGTTTTCTACAAGAAGACATCAGTGTAAAATTGCTCGATCTCGCTTAGTTTCCGATATTCTCAAGAAACTATTGACAAAAAAATGCAATGAACAGGATAAGTAGTTTTTTTGTGTGAATAGTTTATGAGAATATCTCGTAAATTACGTAAAATGGGGCATTTGAACCCCAGTCCCTTTGTGTAGCTTTTGAAATTCTCTACATAAAAATCTACACGTAAATTTCTCTTTTCGCCTAGTTCTCGAGATATGTTCAAACAACTATTGATAGAAAAATCCTACTTTTTCTGTCTTTCAGATTTTTCCTTGTCAATAGTTTTTTGTCAATAGTTTTTTGAGAATACTCGGAAATTAAGGGAATAAATCGATTTTACTCTGAACGTTTGTTGTTGAAAATTTCAAGAGCCACAAAGAGAGATCATGGAAAAATCGCTCTACCTCGTTGAGTTCCCTAGATATTCTAAAAAAGTCATCAGAATACTGAGTCATTTTTTTCTGGAATAAGTCGATTTTTTGTTATTTTCTTTAGATAAATATCTCGGAATCTAAGCGAAATTGGATAATTCTGCCGCAATTTTCTTTGTAGAAAATTTCGAGAACTACGCAAATCGATTAGAATAAAATCTCTCTATCCCGCTTATTTTTCGAGAGATTCTTGGAAAAACTATTGAAAGAAAAATTACATCTATGAGTCTATTTTTTGTAGCACGACTGTTTATGAATATCCCGAAATTGAGTGAAATAGCGTGAGTTTGCCCTAATCCTTTTTTTGTAGAAAATTTCTGAAGCTAGAGAACGATGAAGGCAAATGGGGCAAATGGGCGTATCTTCATCGGATTTCGGAATATTCTTCAAGGATATCATTGAAACAGAGACTCCATCTAAAAGTCGCTTTTTTGTCACGGAATTTTGATGAATATCTCTTAAACGAAGCGAGATAATGCGATTCTAGTTGGAGCTTTTTTTTGTAGTTTTCGAAATTCCCTACAAAAAAGGTCGATAGGAAAATTTCGTTATCTCTCTCAGTTTCCGAGATATTTATGGAAAAAGTGGATGGCAAAATGGATATAAAGTTTTCAGACTAGTAGATTTTATTTTATCATCAATTTTCTCTGAATATTTCGGAATCTAAGCGAGATGAGACGATTTTGTACGAATGCTTTTTTGAAGAGAATTTCAAGAGGTACAAAAAGGGAATGAAAAAAAATCGTTCTATCTCGATCAATTTCCGAGATATTCATAAAGAATTATGACTTTGAAAAATAAATTTGTCTGAATCCGTCATAATCATGGAAAAAATAATTTGCCGGTGAACAAAAAACCAATATACTATCTGCAGGTATTCGAATTTTTAAAGTATCAATTGCATCGCTAAATGTGCAAAATTGTACATTAGGTTGTGTTCATTGGAGATCATACTCATATCCTTACTATTGTCAACTATTATCTGTTGTTCTATAAAAAAATCCGAGGAAATTTCATGAGTAAGAAGTTTCACTTCTGCCACGCGTGGATTCCACGCACCCTCTTTTTTTTTTTTTTTTGATCCTTCATTTTTTTCCACTAGTGTACATTCCTTGATACTTCCCCCGCACTGACTATATATCTTGTCACTTTGCGATAATTGTCTCTTGATTTGATTGTCTTCAATTGCATGATTATTTCAAAACTGCACACTGCATTTAATCCCGGGCTTAAATCTTCATCAAACCGTTATGCCGATCACTGACTCGATTCTCAACTCAGCGGATGCGATCAGTTCTATCAAACCTTTCCTATTATCTATCGACTAGGCGTCAGTTCTGCGATAGTTACTTGATAGTTGCTCGGAGATCATATGATGCTCTTTGCGTAATGAGTTTCACACACCTTGCTGACCCGCTGGCAGCCACCATAGGAGTAGAACTTCACTTGATGAGCTCCAGGTGACAAGTCGAAGGATTTGTCGGACCATGCCGGTGTGATCCCCAAAATTACCCCGGGTGTCCATGTTGATAATTATCTCGTTTCTATCGACTTCCTGATCCCAAAGTAATTCGTATCAGTCAGTCATCTACTTTCACTCTATATCCATTCGGGAAATCAATAATTTTTTCTTCACAGTTATATGAATTGATGTGAAATGAGTTGACCTGCTATTTGAGACGAAATTAAAGCCACTACAATTAATTGAACCGGATATATTCCTGGAAAAGTAGAATTTTCCAAAGCTAAAAAAAAATTCCTTCATCAACAACTTTTCAATCTATCATTTCCATCTGCGATCCCATGCATTACACTTATGAGAACAATGAATTCACTGAATTTGAAATTTCTAGCTTGAAAATTTTCTCAGCCACTTTGCTAACGAGAACTTCGTTGAGAAAATCGTTCCAATCAGAATTTCTTAAAAACAATCATCGGTAAATGAATGGAAATCCGTAGTGAGGTAGCTCATAGGATTTTCAGCACAGTCTATGAATCTGAGCGAAATCAATTCAGAAGTTTCCAATATATTCATGAAAAACGAATTTTTGCAAATTTTCGATATCTCAAAAACTATTGAATGAATTCTGATACAAGAGGGCTGAAAATAGAAAGTTCAATGATCGGAATATACTGACAACATTTCAGACTCCTTCCCATAAGCCTTCAGGAATTATTGAAACATGTGTAACGGAGTTTCTCGTTACAGCTATCGCAACAGCTTATAGCACCTTTGGGTGAAGCTATCCAAGTGTAGAGCTCAAGAAGACTCACACGTGGACAGCTAGACAATTCATACCGTAGTGACATCTGCGTAAAATGACACCTTGAAGTGACCGTAAACTGACTGCCACATCAGTGGGATTTATACGCCGCTGAGAATACGGCAGAAGCCCAGCTGAAATGCTGGCACTCCACTAGCCCCTCAAGGATGGGGCCTCAGCGAGCCAAACTGTCCTAGCGGCTGGGCGCCTTGTAACATGTGAGATCAGAAGCTTAGAAAAAAAACAAATTCCTCAAAAATTAATTGGTTGAAATCGAATTAATCGTTTTTGGAAGGCTGTATATCAAACTTGAATTATCGATCTTCACGAAGCATTTTGCAAAATCCAAAAATCTTGGGAATTCTGAGAGATATTGAAATTTTCATGCAGCGTGGTGAGGGTCTCTAAGACATAGAGACCCCGGCCAGTGGGACAGGCACGAGGGTCCATATACGTATATGGACCCCGTACTTGAGGGGCTAGAGATGTCAGAGTTATCTCCGGGCCTGGCGGTGATGTGCAGTGGAAGAACCATGTAGGCACTCGGAGAGACCTCTGGACGAGGAGAAGCAGCGTCATCCGATATAAATAGACCCAACGACACAGTGAGCAGTTAGTCTGCCTTGGGCAGCAGACTCGAAAGAATCGAGGAGTAGTCCCTGGAACCTCTACCGCTTGCTTCGGCGAGAGTTACCGTTGGTTGCCCGTAGCGTGGCTACGTGGCGTTTCTCGTCAAGAAAATGAGAGAATAAAATGGGAAACTTTTCTTTTCAATGGCTATCATGAAGACACCAGTTACCGGATGGTTGAGGCAATGGTACCAGTCCCCGGACAAAATAGAATTCAATTATCACAATGATATAAAATTTCAGTTAAATAAATCAAAAAATTCATTTGATAGTAATTTTAACATTTTGCGAATATTGAAAAACTATATTTTTTATCAGTAAATTTTTCTGATGTATCCGGAAACTTGGGCTCATCCGGTAACCGGGTCCACCATGGTATTTAGACTGAATTTTATTAATTTATGAATTTATTAATTTGCACAAGTTCCCTTACGGGGGCAGAATGGACCCTCGTGATAAAATGATTCGAGACTTTTTTTGAGATGATGGAAAAAAATTAAGAACGGCGGATTTTATGAAAATTCTGAATAAATTCACCAAAAATATAGACATGTTGAAGCATTTCCTCCAATCGTTTCTGATTCTCTTACGAAGTCCTTTTGACCGAAAAAAACAATATTGAATTATTTTGCCACAGAAGTCCATTTTGCCTTGGTTGCCCTTAATTATGATTTAATGACTATTATCCTTTTTTTCAATTGGAAAGAACTGCTTTTATCGAAAAATTCATATTCTGGAACTCACGGGTGATACTATTGGAGCAGGCAATCAACGCTCCAGCAATCCCCCCGAAGATGTTAGTCCTTTTGGATTCCATTTTTAAACAATAAGTGAGGTCAACGTTCATGAACCTCACAATGGACTGATTGCAAGAGAACCTGATATCTTTGCTCCAACTGCGATCTCTGCACTTGCTGTTTCTGGCCCTGTGTGTGAGTATGATTTCCACGCTCATGTAGAGCATTCCTTTTTTTTCTCTTTTGATTGAGTAATAGATTTAAAATTCATATTCAGAGCGGGAATTTCCAAAATAATCGATAATTTAATTAGAGGTTATGTGGGATATTTGGACAAAATAAATAAATTGTAAATTTCAATCTTAACATTTATTTACTAAATTCGCGACGTTTCGCTCCTGATCAGGAGCTTCTTCAGGCTCTAAAATAAAATAAAACAATTAAGACAATTTACTAATAACATAAGTTAAACATAATCAATATTCATGATTATGATTGTTTACCTTTAGATAAATGTAAGTTGTCATGATATTAAAATTAAAACTGAGAAACAAGGAGAATATTTCATTTTCTCTTTTTCACTATTGATTTTCAATTAACTGCAATCTTCAACTAAATCACAACATTCAAAGACAAAAACTCAATAAATTAGTGTACAGAAATATAAATTAATTCATTGACTAGTTGTGACTAAACTTTCATTCGCGTGAAGACTAGAATAACAATGCTGCTCTGTGACAGCTGATGTTCTTCCCACCAGCTGATGAATTTCCACCTCCTCTTTTTACCTCTGTTGTCCATGAGTTAAATGCAAACAGTCCATTTATGTCTGATGTTTTTTCTGTACTCTTTTTTGTTGATTATCTTGCATTTTCCTCAAGACCTCAGCATAAACAGAGCTCAGGTTATTCGTGTCAGTTCTATGATTCACGGTATCACTGGTTTTGATAAATATCATTCCACTAACATTTCTCTTCCACCAGTTTCTCTCATAGTCTAGCACTGTTGTTTCATCAAACTTAAATTGATGTCCATTGTCGAAATGGTGACTCGCCAATGCTGTTTCATTTTCTTTCAATATGTTGATGTTTCTCCTGTCATATTGGTGCTGTTTGAGTCTTTTCCCTAGCTTCTGCTTTGTCTGGCCAATATATACCTTCCCACATTCACACAGAATGCTGTATACAAGGTTTGATCTATCGGTGGTCTCAGTTTTAGCTTTTATCTTGCTGTATAATTGCTGGATGTTCACAACATTGTAAAAAGCTAATTTGCAACCAAATTCACGAACACATTTGTCCATTTTATGTGATATTCCCGCGAAATAAGGGAAACTACAGAATTTTGTTTTTTCCCGATTAGTATCAGTGACTAGCTGTTGTTGGGAGATACTTGTCCTCTGTTCATTGATACATTTGTTCACCAAATTCATAGGATAGTTGTTGATTTTAAGAATACTCCTTACTTTATTGATATTCATTTTACGATAATTTTCATGACTTAAATCGATGGCTCTTTTTATAAGCCTTTTGACTACCCCTAGTTTCTGGATAGACGTATGATTTGAGTTGTAATTCAAAATTCTACCAGAACTAGTTGGTTTCGTGTACCATTGTGTCTTTAGAGTCCATCTCCTTCCCGATGTACCTTCAGATCCAGAAATGGTAGAGCATTAGAGTCATCTTCAAGTTCCATAGTAAATTGTAGTTTACTATGAACCTTGTTGAAAACATCATTAAACGCCTTCATTTTCTCTCCTGGTGCCACTAGAAACGTGTCATCAACGTAAACTTTGATGAATGGTACTTTAAATTGTAGTTGGTCTAGGGCCTCCGTTATGACGTGGTTCATAACCATGTTAGCAAGTACTGGGCTTGCTGGATTCCCCATCGCTGTACCGTCTAGCTGGAGGAAGATTTTTTCATTGAAAATGAAGTAACTGGACTCAAAACAGAATTCTATAATGTCTAAACATAGATCCTTCGGCAGTTTCGTATCTTTGGATATTTTTGCCTAGTCATTCTCCACTATTTCTACCACCAACTCTTGAGGGATGTTGGTGAATAGTGAAACTACGTCAAGGGACACTAGTTTGTAGTGTGGATCCAGTTTTTCCGATTTCAAGAACTCTACTACTTCACGGGAATTTTTCACAATGTATGGAAGCTTATTAGCATACTTTGATGATTGCCAATGTAAACATCTTGCTATTTTATCGCATGGTGCATCGATACAACTCACTACGGGACGCGGTACACAACCTTTCTTGTGTGTCTTCCGCAGTCCATACAGTTTCGGTGGAATGGCATTCGTAGTTTTTAGGTTTTTCTCTTGTGTTGTATCAATGATACCACATTCCTTCATTCTTTTAACTAAGTTATTAGCTTGTGTTTGGAATTTTGCTGTGGGGTGTTTTTTCAGCACTTCGCATAAGGTGGTATCATCAAGCATTCCTTCCATGGTGTTGGTATACTCAATTCTCTCCATCAGGACAGTTGAATTTCCTTTGTCCGCTCTCTTTTGTGAAATTGAAAATGCACTTTTTTCCTTTTTTGTTCGTTAAGGATCCAGTTGTTTTATCCCTCAGGGCTTCGAGTTTCAATTTATTCTCTTTCCTAACTTCACATAAAGTCTTCCTGAATTTTTGGTTCATATGTTCTTCATATTTATGAAAAGAATCATCTGATAAAATTCTTTTTATTTTGTCTGTTATGACTTCACACCTTCCTTGAATGCTCTTAATTTTCCAAACGCTGTTTTTTATCTCTACATTGACTGTTTCCTTTTTCAAATTATAAATAATTGAATCCACTTCGGACTTATATGGGTGGTCATCAATGAGCATTGTATATATGCATTTTACATTGTTGATAATATGATTCGGGTAGATGTTGTCATTTCTGCATTTTAGCAGAAATATTAACCTGTTCTTCATTCTCGCAAGTTTATCAGTGTTATTTAATAGTTCCTTTAATAGTGCACATGTTTCATAATTGTATGTTTGTCTAATTGATTCGAAAAATCCCCCCACAACTATACAGCAAGATAAAAGCTAAAACTGAGACCACCGATAGATCAAACCTTGTATACAGCACTCCGTGTGAATGTGGGAAGATATATATTGGCCAGACAAAGCAGAAGCTAGGGAAAAGACTCAAACAACACCAATATGACTGTAGAAACATCAACATATTGAAAGAAAATAAAACAGCATTAGCGAGTCACCATTTCGACAACGGACATCGATTTAAGTTTGATGGAACAACAGTGCTAGACTATGAGAGAAACTGGTGGAAGAGAAATGTTAGTGAAATGATATTCATCAAAACCAGTGATACCGTGAATCATAGAACTGACACGAATAACCTGAGCTCTGTTTGTGCTGAGGTCTCGAGAAAAATGCAAGATAATCAACAAAAAAGAGTACAGAAAAAACATTGAACTTAAATGGACTGTTTGCATCTAACTCATGGACAACAGAGGTGAAAAGAGGAGGTGGAAATTTATCATGCTCAAAAACACCGAGAATGAGAAAGCGCGCCGAAAGCGTGTACATACACACACACACACACACACACACACACACACACACACACACACACACACACACACACACACACACACGCACACACACAGGGAAAGAACATCAGCTGTCACAGAGCAGCATTGTTATTCTAGTCTTCACATGGATGAAAGTTTAATTACAACTAGTTGACGAATTAATTTATATTTTTGTGTACTAATTTATTGAGTTTTTGTCTTTGAATGTTGTGATTTAGTTGAAGATTGCAGTTAATTGAAAATGAATAGTGAAAAAGAGAAAATGAAATATTCTCCTTTTTTCTCAGTTTCAATTTTAATATCATGACAAATTACATTTATCTAAAGGTAAACAACCATAATAATGAATATTTATTCTGTTTAACTTATGTTATTAGTAAATTGTCTTAATTGTTTTATTTTATTTTAGAGCCTGAAGAAGCTCCTGATTAGGAGCGAAACGTCGCGAATTTAATAAATAAATGTAAAGATTGACACTTACAATTTATTGATTCTGTTCAAATATCCCACAAAACCTCCAATTAAATCTACAATAATATGGACGCAAAAACACATAGTAATAATCGATAATTTTTTTTCTTCTATTAAGTTGATAGTTGACTAACAACGTATTTTCTTCATCTGTTTCAGAAATTACCGGTTATCGTAAAATAGGAAAATTCCAGTTATGAAAGTGGTGTGATCACAGATGGCAGATACCGTCTCTATGTGCAAATTGCTGTCTTCGTTCCTCATTTACGGCTGCGGCAAGGAACTCATGTCGGATTGGATGGAGTAATGGAAACTCATAGACCGGGAGGCAATTTTTGACAAGTGAGGGACATGAATCACGTTTGCATTCATGAGGATGACCCAAAAATGTCACTTGCTGAACTCAAGGCATCCATTCTCCCACCCAAACCAAAAGTAGATCCAGAGGAAACTTCAAAGAGGCGTTCGACCAATGACGATGGATCCGAGAAGAGTGGAGACGGTCAGGTTGATGAGGTAGATAATACATTTTTTCTGCTAATTTCATTTCAATTTGTCTTGAATCTCCCTCATATTTTTCCTTTTCCCAGAGAGCTGAAACTGACTGACTCAATGTTTTTCATTGAACGTGCTTAGATATTGAGTTGAGTTATTGACATTGTCTTTTATAGGGGAGACCAGGGTAAAATGGACCTCTGCGGCAAAATGATTCAGAAATTTTTTCTGGAGTGAAGGACTTTTTGGAATAATCTGGAAAAATTTGAGAAAATGCTCCAATATGTCTCCATTCATCTTATTTCATTTAATTTTTTTTTTCAATGTCTCCATTGTTGGCGATTTTTCAAGATTTTTTCTAGGAATCGCCGCTCTGGAAGAAAATTCTCGAATCATTTTTCTTACAAGTCTAATCTGTTCCGGTTTCCCCTAATCGTTTAATTGAAAAAAAAAATTATTTCTAATTTTCATATGACTTATCTGAGAATGATCCCCATTTCAACTCTGCAGTGGCCTCTCCAATTATGACAGGAAACGTTCGGGAGTGAAAATCGTCCAACATTTCTAATTCTTCCAATTTATCATTGAAAAAAAAATTATAATGTTTTTGTCTGCGATTTTTGAATGATTTTTTCAATAATTGATAGAAAAAACTTTCAACATCACTTTTTGTAAAAAAATACGGGTCTAAGATTATCTCATTACATTGCTCTTCATTATAACGCACACTTTTACTTGAAAAAACTATTGAGAAAAATAACTTTTTTCATATGTGGCCATTGCGGTTAAATCATCAAGTATTTTGAATTATATAACTTGGTTTTTCGTTTTCGTTAATGAATCTTCAGTAGGCGTAGTCTTCACTATCAGAACGGAATTTTGAAACCAATTTTTGAATGGCAAAATTACCAAAAAGTGATTCGACAACGAGAAAATTTGGGTTGGGAATTCGGCTTTGATAATGAGTGCAGTGACTACTTGAGTTTAGGGAAGTTTGTATTATTGATGTAGGAAACTCATATTTATCATGATTCGCATAAAAAAGTCTGATAATTTACATTTTGTAAGGATGAGACGGAAGACTTCTATGAAGAAACGCGGGCTGTTATAATATCAGATATGGAAACTGTGTTCATAAGTAAACAAGAGAGTATTAGCATTGAAGCAGTGCATGAGCCTCGAGTACAGAGCAATTGACTCTCTGAGAGAGGAACGACGATTACCACATTGTAAGGAAGGAATTTCTGATTAATTTCCTTCAAATCGAAGATTTAATGGATTTCAGTATTATTAAGAGTGAAAAATTATGATTGAGAATGAAAAATGTATGGAAATATTCTTTAAAAGCTATCTCCTGAATCACATACGAGGTAACGTAGAATTTATGAACAAAATGCACGATTGAAGTTTGATAATTTAAAAATGTTTCTTTCATGAATTCATCCAATATCTACTTTTTCTTAAATAATAATTTATCTGTCAAGAAAATAAAAATAACAAAAATCTTAGCATTATTCACCAATCGATGATAATTTTTTTATCGACCGCTGGATCGCAGTGTGCTGGATGGGCCATTTGTCATTTTGACGAAAATCAATCGATAATAATCCTAACCTTCGAAGAAAAACCTGTCGTTCTCGAGTTTTATCAACAGTCATCGATAGCGTTTAATCTGAGCTGTTTGGAGCTCACATAGACTACTATTCATACGAGTGAAGAGTATCGTAATCATTTCTGATCACTCTTCGTAGAATTATAGATTCATCAAATTGAAAATAACAGTTTTATATCACTCCCCGGGAAAAAAATATTCAGATCTGATCAGATCAAATGAGATTTCGCACGCTCTGATCAGATCTAATTAGATCTAATTATGTATGAGTTCCTCAGATCTGATCAGATCCACTTGAATCTGCACAAAATCCAAAATGAAAATTTTCAAATTTTTAGACAAAATGAAAAATAAATGGAAATCTGAATCCTTTACTAAACAAATGAATTAAAATTGAAATTTTCGAAGGACAAAAACTTGAAAAAATGGGCTTCAGCGGGATTGAACCCGGGACCATAAAATCACCAGTCTGCTACTCTAACCGATGACACCATAGAATCTTCGATCACAGAATATCCGCGGAAAAATATTCGTCAACAGAATATCCGGTGACAAAAATATCCGCAGAAGAAATGTCGGCAACGACAAAATATCCGCAACAAAAGCTCCGTTTTCAAAATAACCGTGGCAAAATTTCTGCCCATAAGGATATCTGCTGTCATCACGGTCGATGATTATTCTTCGTTCTATTGTGGCACTATCTTGTATTCCATGATCGCTTTGATGATCGATTTTTGCTACTGTATGGAAGCTTTGGAATCATAATTTCTTTCGAGTTTGAAATTTCATCATAATATGACTGCATATGACCCAAAACATCAAGAACTGCCCTTTTTGCTGCCGAATGGAAGCTTTGTAATCGTAATTTTTTCAGAGTTCGAGATTTCATCATGATATGGCTGCAAATGACCCAGAACGTCAAGATCCACCGTTTTTAAAAAATGTCTGTGTGTATGTATGTGGGTGGGTGTGTGTGTGTATGTGATGACTCATTTTCCGCTTTACTATGAAATGGGGCTAGCTAGCGATCTGAAAATTTTACCGTAAGTTCGCCATGCGTGCCCCAAATTCTCACAAAAATTTCAGCTAAATCGACACGATAGTTTTTGAGAAAAATAGAAATGTCAAAATATCGTTTTTTCGACTTTTCTCGATGGAAAATGGAATCACAGTGTCCACTCTCAGTGAGGTATGCGCGTCCAATAGCTGCATCTTCGGTCCCCGGGGTGGTGGGAGCTCAGATTTTTAGTTTATCCAGTATAAAACTTCTGAGAAATTTTTCGTGAAAATCTTGATTCCACGATAACTTAATAAATAATTGAGCTAGAGACCTCAAATTTTGTGAGTTTATACATCTAGTGAGCACAAAGGTTGGTATTGCAACTGAGTGGAATCGGTCCAGTAGTTTTTTAGATATAGAAACATCTGATAAAGCAAGCTATATCTTCAAAACTATTCAATTGATTATGTATGGGACGAACTTAACCCTCTGAGGCCTATTTCAGTTTCCTCATTCCTCACACAGATCGATGACGGTAGATGTAAGATTGAGAAAATCCATTCGGAAGCTTTCTGCCAATCGCATTGGCAGAATATTGAATGTACGATGTCCAAATCACGCGCAAGTAGTCGGGCTCCCGCTTGTTACAAAATATCTGTGTGTATGTATGTGGATGTGTGTGTGTGTGATGACGCATTTTCCGCTCCACTCTGAGATGGGGCTAGCTGGCGATCTGAAAATTCTACCATAAGTTTGCCATGCGTGCTCCAAGCTTTCACAAAAATTCCAGCTGAATTGGCCGGATAGTTGTTGAGAAAAATGAAAATGTCGAAATATCGTTTTTTTGACTTTTGCTTCCGAATGGAAGCATTGTAAACGCGATTTTTTTCGATCTCGAGATTTCATCGGAATTTGACTCAGAATGTTCCAAAACGTCGAGAAATGAGATTTTTAAAAAATGTCTGTATGTATGTGTGTGTGTGTGTGTGTGTGTGTGTGTGTGTGTGTGTGTGTGTGTGTGTGTGTGTGTTTGTGTGACAGATATCAGCTCATTGCTCCGGAACGGTAATACTTGGTGACCTGAAAATTTAACAGTACTTTCTCTTCCCATGCAAATTGCTCTCCGTGAAATTTGAGCGAAATCGGTTGAGTACTTTTCGAGAAATCGTTTTTTCGATTTTTCTCCGCGAAAAATTGATTCACAGCCCCCACTCTCAGCGATGAAATTCATCTCATTTGAACACACAATTTTCACTCGGGGTAAATTTTGCTGCGATTTTTCGTTTGCGGATAATTTCAATTACAGTGTTTTTTATCCTGAATTTTGTATACACGATAGCTCAAAAACTATTTGAGTTAGAGACTCCAAATTTCGTGGGTTTGTGCATCTAATGAACGAAAAGTTTGGGATTGAAATTGGGCGAAATCGGTCGAGTAGTTTCTGAGATATTGCACGAAAACCATTTTATGAAAAGAGGTTATGTCTTGAAAACTACTGGGGCGATTTCACCCAAGTTCAGCTTAAAAGATTTATCTCAATGAGCCCCACAAATAGTGAGAATTTCAGATTTTTCAGAGGCAGTTTCTTGTAAGAGTTTTCGATAACTTAGTTTTTTCAAAAATCACGGTTTTTCTTAGCTTTCTCCCTAGGAACACTTCTATTTTTTATTTCACTATTCGAAAGTAGACAATTTTTTCTACCAAATGAGTACATTTCCTTCTGACGGCAATCGGGAAGAATAGGAATCCTATTTGAAACCTGAACTTCAATTTTTAAGTTTTATCGTAGGATCTCAGTTTTCATCTAATATTGAAAATTTATGTATCATATGACATTATTGCAATTTAATCGATTATTGTAAGCTAGGACTGCAGGTCCTAAGATTGAATCCTGAACAGATCGATACGGTCTGGAACAATATTCGTAGGAATGTTTAAGTGCGAATTTGTCGTAAAAATGATGTTATTTGTTTGAGCAATGGAATACATGAATAGCGATTTGATGCAAAATTGATGAAATTCCATTCGGAAGCATTTTGCCAATCGAATTGGCAACATATTAAATGTCGCACAAGGAGTGGGGCTTGCCAGTAACGCACAAAGAGTAGCACTTCTGCTTGTTTCCGATGAAAACGGAATCACAGCGTCCACTCTTAGCGGGATGATGCGTGTTCAAGAGCTGCATCTTTGACTTCCGAGGTGGTGGGAGCTCAGATTTTTAGTTTATCCAATATAAAACTTTCGAGAAATTTGTCGTAAAAATCTTGATTCCATGATAACTTGATTAATCGTTAAGCTAGAGAGCTCAAATTTTGTGAGGCTATACATCTGTTGAGTACAAAGTTTGGTATCAAAACTGAGTGGAATCGGTCCAGTAGTTTTTCAGATATTAGCATAGAAACATCCGAAAAAGCAAGCTATATCTTCAAAACTATTCAATTGATTATATTCGGGAAGAACTTAACCCTCTGAGGCCTATTTTAGTTTTCCCATTCCTCGGATAGATCGATGACGGTAGATGTAAGATTGAAAAATCCATTCGGAAGCTTCCTGCCAATCGCATTGGCAGAATATCAAATGTATGATGTCCAAATTACGCGAAAGTAGTGTGGCTCCTGCTTGTTTTTCATTGTTTTCACAGATATTTTTGACTACCCATTCATTCGTTTATCGCGTCCAGTTGTGATATTTTTTGTTTGTATTTTAATATTTAGTTTTTTGGATTTTAATGATGCCACTTAAGTTTCTCGTGTCACAAAAAAAAAAAAACAATTGTTTCTGGAGGGTTACTTATTTATCCAAATACGCGTGAATAGAAGTAATATTGTATGGTGTTGTTGTGAAAAGCTGTGTGATGCCGAAATTTACACTGACTCTGCCAGTCGTACAGGCTAGTTTTTCATAGTATTCATCAATGATTCTACATTATTTTTCATATTGTTTCATTAATTTATCGATTACTTGTGTTATTCAGGTAATATTATTGAGGATCCACCCACTCATGATCATGCTGCTGATGCTGCGAGTATTGAAGCAAAGAAGATCAAAGGGAAAATTTGCAAGCGGGTTCGTAACAATGACGATTCACCAGGGTTAATTATTTGCAATGCAGTGGCAGGTGTGTCAACTCCTGTTGCCACCTGTCTTATAAAATTGGCATCTTTGGCGCACAATGTTCAACATGTTCGTGAGGAACATGAGATTGCATTCATAGAGCCTAAAAGTGTGAGGATTTGGAATTACCTGCTGGATTTTGCGAGACTGGAAGAGGGAAGGATTCATTGTTTTTTGATAGTGGGAAGAAGAAAAATCGGTACTTGATTTCCACTACTGAATCCAATTTGCGATTGATATCCGAGTGTGACCAATGGGCAGCTGATGGTACTTCTTCTCCGGTGCCGTCCATTTTTAAGCAGCTATACACGATCCATGGCTCAAAGAATGAAAAAATGATGCCATCCGTTCATGAATTATTGTGTGATAAAAATCAACAGACTCACATTAATGTTTTATCGCTACTTAAAGATCATATACCTACGTTAAATCCATCTTTCATGATTTGTGATTTCGAATGAGCTTCTATTAACGCGTTCAATGTGGTTTTCTCGCAAGGTGAAGCTACTGGCTGTTTATTTCACTTCGGTCAGGCTGTTAGGAGAAAAGTAGAGTCATGAAGGGAACAGACTTTGTATAATACTGATTCGATTTTTGCTTCGAATGTACGGATGTTATCGGCATTGTCGCTCGTACCCATTGGTGATGTTTGCAGTGCATTTGCTAAACTTGTTGAACGTCAGTGTTATGTTGATAATGACGTTGAACTGCGTGATTTACTCGATTATTTTGAGCGTACTCGGATTGGGGTTCTATCATGGAGTGGGAAAAGGCGTCTGAAGCCATTTTTTCAGATTTGTTTTTGGAATTGTTATGGTGCCGTTCATCATGATGGAATACGCTCCAACAATTCTGTTGAAGGATGGCATCATTCATTTAACAATCGTGTACGGGTTCATCATACTAGTGTCCATCGATTCATTAAGGTAATCATTAATGAACAGAATGTTACCAAAGTTTTGACTGCACAAGCTGAACGGGGTCGGCAATTGCGGTAAACCGTCAGAAGCAATATTGTGATCTTGATGCGCTCTTGAAAAATATTGTCTCCTCTCATGATCCTAAGGATCAAGTCATGTTTCGGCGTAATGTTGCTTCTGTGCTTGCAATGTAATGTGAATGGCATGAATTGGTATTGTTATTTGTAATTGTAAAATAATGTTATTCAAAATATACGATTTCATTCATTCATAATTGTGTTCATTTTGTGGACATTTCGTCGTTGCAGATATTTTGTCGTTGCGGATATTTTGTCTGCAGATGTTTTTGGTTAGGATATTTTATCACCCGGTTTTTTTCTTGCGGATATTTTGTCATCGGGTATTTTGTTACGCAGCCACTCTAACCACTTAACTATCACTTTCTAACTTTTCTAACTAGATCTAACTAGATCTAACTAGATCTAACTAGATCTAACTAGATCTAACTAGATCTAACTAGATCTAACTAGATCTAACTAGATCTAACTAGATCTAACTAGACCTAACTAGATCTAACTAGATCTAACTAGATCTAACTAGATCCAGCTAGATCCAACTAGATCTAATCAACAAATGCAAATGGACTTGATAAGATCTAGTTAGATCTAATCAGTTCTGGTTGGATCTAGTTAGATCTACTTAGATCTAATCAGATCTATTCATATCAAATTCCTCAATTTAATCAGATCAAATCAGATCGAATCAGATCTAATTCGATCTGATCAGATCCAAATATTTTTTCCCGGACGATTAAATTACGTTTCTCCAACGTCCAATAACTAACAATTTCAGTGAACGTCAATAATCAATAATACGTAAAAATTCAAAGAGAGGTAAGTTTTTTGATTGATTATTTCTTAGATTACGAATGTTTCTCAGTTCTTGCAATCCACCTCATGTTTGATATTATCAATAATGATGATAATAATCATAAAATCCCCAATTTGTTTTTTTTCTTCAATCGAAAATTGGGATCTGACCGATGGGCGGAGCTAAAACCAATATGGGCGATTTTAGTTGACAGTTTCATGAGTAAATGAGGAAAATTCTATTTTTTATTGGAAAATGTTTGATCAAAGAACGCGATAGCGTTTTGCGCCATGTGTACGTTTAAACGTGCACAGCGCTATATATACATTTCCGATTAGAGGTTTTTTTTTTATTTCTTTAATTGAGCCCTTTCCTCCGTCACAAAGAATACTGCATGTCACATGCAGCATTTTAGTGAAAAATATACCTTCAAGTATAAAAAAAACGATCCTTTTGTTTAAGAAAAAAGAGGGTGCATGGAATCCACGCGCGGTAGAAGTGGAACTTCTCACTCATGAAATTTCCTCGGATTTTTTTATAGAACAACAGATAATAGTTGACAATAGTAAGGATATGAGTATGATCTCCAATAAACACAACCCAATGTGAAATTTTGCACATTCAGCGATGCAATTGATACTTTAAAAATTCGAATACCTGCAGATAGTATATTGGTTTTTTGTTCACCGGCAAATTATTTTTTCCATGATTATGACGGATTCAGATCAATTTATTTTTCAAAGTAATAATTCTTTATGACTATCTCGGAAATTGATAGAGATAGAACGATTTTTTTCATCCCTTTTTTGTACTTCTTGAAATTCTCTTTAAAAAAGCATTAGTGCAAAATCGTCTCATCTCGCTTAGATTCCGAAATATTCAAAGAAAATTGATGACAAAATAAAATCTACTAGTCTGAAAACTTTATATCCATCTTGACATCCGCTTTTTCCATAAATATCTCGGAAACTGAGAGAGATAATGAAATTTTCCTATCGACCTTTTTTGTAGGGAATTTCGAAAACTACAAGAAAGAGCTCCAACTAAAATTGCATTATCTCCCTTCGTTTAAGAGATATTCATCAAAATTCCGTGACAAAAAAGCGACTTCTAGATGGAGTCTCTGTTTCAATGGTATCTTTGAAGAATATTCTGAAATCCAATGGAGATACGCCCATTTGCCTTCATCGTTCTCTAGCTTCAGAAATTTTCTACAAAAAAAGGATTAGGGCAAACTCACGCTATTTCACTCAATTTCGGGATATTCATAAACAGTCGTACTACAAAAAATAGACTAATAGATGTAATTTTTCTTTCAATAGTTTTTCCAAGAATCTCTCGAAAACTACGCGGGATAGAGAGATTTCATTCTAATCGATTTTCCGTAGTTCATGAAATTTTCTACGAAAAAAATTGCGGCAGAATTATCCAATTTCGCTTAGGTTCCGAGATATTCATCTAAAGAAAATAACAAAAAATCGACTTATTCCAGAAAAAAATGACTCAGTATTCTGATGACTCTTTGAGACTATCTAGGGAACTCAACGAGGTGAAGCGATTTTTCCATGATCTCTCTTTGTAGCTCTTGAAATTTTCAACAACAAACGTTCAGAGTAAAATCGATTTATTCTCTTAATTTCCGAGTATTCTCAAAAAATTATTGACAAGAGAAAATCTGAAAGACAGAAAAAGTAGGATTTTTCTATAAATAGCTGTTTGAACATATCTCGAGAACTAGGCGAATAGAGAAATTTACGTGTAGATTTTTATGTAGAGAATTTCAAAAGCCACACAAAGGGATTGGGGTTCAAATGCCCCATTTTACGTAATTTACGAGATATTCTCATAAACTATTTACACGAAAAAACTACTTATCCTGTTAATTGCATTTTTTTGTCAATAGTTTCTTGAGAATATCGGAAACTAAGCGAGATCGAGCAATTTTACACTGATGTCTTCTTGTAGAAAACGTATAGAGCTACAAAATAGTAATTGA
This sequence comes from Aleiodes leptofemur, assembly GCA_963942555.1. Classification (NCBI taxonomy): domain Eukaryota; kingdom Metazoa; phylum Arthropoda; class Insecta; order Hymenoptera; family Braconidae; genus Aleiodes; species Aleiodes leptofemur. The sequence goes on from OZ012618.1 coordinate 9,221,433, forward strand.
GCACATTCACTCTACCTCGCTTAGTTTCCGAGATATTTCCAACAAATTATTGATAAAAATTGACTCATTGAATTCACTGCTGCGTTATTTTTACCTCTCCCCTGTCGTCTCCCCTTTCGGCCACTACACTAGCATGGAGCATGATATGTTGTGTGCTCATCCCCCCGCCCCCCTTACCGTCTTGTCTCTCAACCGCTAGAGCATGCGTCAGAGTGGTATAGCCACTGAAGCACTCTCCTCCACTGCCAGCTCCCCACCACGTACCCAACTATTCCCCTCAACGGATCTTATTTTTCGTGACGCTCGAAAAATGTTGCCCCCTCAGTAAAGAAGTTTCACTTCAAAAATATTTTCCTGTAAGCCACGCCCCATCCCGACGTTTTTGAGTAAAATGAAAAGTCAGTGAGACATTTCGTTGTAACGTTAGCTGCACTGACTATCCTATTCTCTGGACCAATGAAATGATGACCAGTATCGGCATCATTGTCGTTTCAAGGTAGAGAGCAGCGGCAAATACAATTTCAAAGTAGAGTTTTCAAAGTCGATTTTAAAGTTGTGAGGGGTTAAACGCATAAATGAGGACACATAAGAGCTCACGTTAAAGAACAAATTTTGATAATTAATTATTCAGGATTAATAGAATGATTCTCTTGAAATTCTGCACATAATCCTAAAATGAATTGAAAAAAAATATGGATCAATGAGAGGAATTGATTTAAAAAAATCACAGCTCGTATTGGAATAATCGAGTGAAGCAAACGAAAAAAGAAAAAATACAATTGGCTACAGATAAATTCATGAAAAAACAAAAACATTACGAGAATTTTTGAAGGTACAATAATAATAATAATTAAAAATGAAAAATTCTGCATAAATTTTCAGTTAATTATTTAAGTATCCTTCCAAAATTTGAAGTAATTTTGTATTTTAATTTTTGAGAAAAAAATATTTGATGTTACAGATTTTACACGGGGAGATAAAAGTCGTATGGAATTTTCTATAACGCTCGCGTGGTAAAGTAGATTCCACGTTAATCCTATCGGCTCCCCATATCTCTCCGTGCAAAATTTGGAACTTCAAATATTTCTTTCTTGGACACTTCGCTCCGAAATCACTCCGAATTTTGGCAGAACACTCATTATTTAATTAATTTATTGTAAAATTTCGAAGAATTTCACATTACATGGAGTTTTCTGAGCGAGATGGAATAATTTTGCCTGAAGTCTTCTCTGCGGAAAATTCCAAGAGCTAAAAAAAGGACAAGGGGAAAAATTGTACCTCTATTAGTTCCCGAGATATTTTCAAAAAATCATTGAAAAAGCGATTTCTCTCTACTTTACTTCTCGATTATTGAACTTTGTAGTTTTTTGAAAATATCCTGGAAACTAAGCGAAATAGAGTGATCTTGCCTAGATTTTTTTTCTTCGAGAATTTCTAGAATTACAGAAAAAGATGAGGACAAAATCGCTCTATTTTGCTTAGTTCCCGAGTTATTCTAAAACCAGTGGGAACTTGCTACAGTTATAGTTATCATTATCGTGTCATCTGCTAATTAATTAGCAGGTCGCTTCTGAATGATTCCCCTTTTTATTAGTAAACCTTTCATTTCGAATATTTCCCTAATAATAATCTGGATGAAATCGATTGAGAACATATTTTGAGTTTTAAGATAAATCTGTAAGCGGAAATTGAACAGCATTACCTATCTTTTAAAAACAAGCTGCATCAAGATTTTTTTTTCGAATAAACAACATTCTCATGCAATATCAGTAAAATCAAAATAACTCGAAAACTAATGACGAGAAAAATCTGAAAAAAATTCACACAGCTAGATAATGTAGTGTCTCACATGATTCCCCAATCTGAATCAAATCGATGAGAATTCATCCTAAATTAAAAAAAAAATGAAAAAATTGATATTTCGATAAATCACTCATATTTCAAAAAATTTTTTGTCAATGTTGTCCAGTAACAATCCCAGGCAGTAGATTCAGAAAACCAATATATGAGCCAAATTTGCAGTTTCTATGTTAATAATTAGCGTTGTTATAGGAGTAACAACATTTTTAATGAAAAGCTATGAAAATCGACATAATTTGGAAACCAAGTATTAGAAATTCTGAAAAAATTCACACATGAATGGAAGCTATGTAATCATCAGAATGATCGATTGTAATTTTTTTAATAGAAGATACTCAAGATGATCTAAATAAAGAGACAATGATATTTTTAGGGCATGTGTGTGTGTGTGTGTGTATGTCTGTGTGTGCATAAAAGCCTCAGTCACAGCAAAACGGTTTTATAGAAAAATTTCATATTTTGTGGAAAACTTCCTCTCGACGAACTCTATTTTTTAAACTGTATTTTAATACACTCAAGATGATGATTAAGTGACTAACATAGTCTTTATTACGTTAAGTCGTTCTACAATGATGGAGAATTCTATTCCAAAAAAACCGGGAGCGCCATGTGCATTGTTACTAATAGTGGAAAGATAAAGCTGTTTTCTTACGTAGAAAGGCTTTTCTTTGCGTCTTCACTGCTTCAATTATAGATGAATGAGTTGAATTGAAAATTTCCCTCTGCCTCCTTTATATTTTTCCCTGTCATTGAATTTTATTTCCATTCTTTTGCGTAAGATTTTTTGAATCTTTGATTTGCCACTCGATTATTCTGACCACCCATCTATTACCTCAGCTAACCCTAGGTTCAGTTTTTGGCCTGCCAAACAAGAGTTTGAAACGTGCACATGGCGCGGTTTTTTCATTTTTAATAATTTGTCTACCTATTGATCACATCTGCACCTGAGCTCAGACAGAACCAGGTAACAGAAATTTTATAGAGGGAGAGCGTGTATTTTTAAGGCAAATCATATCCTGAAATGTGGAAGTAATGCAGAAGCAAGTGCCGGCTCAGTGAGTATCACTGCTTATTGCTTTCAAACTTCTGATTCACGTGAAAAACCCCATTAAATTGATAGGATTTTTACAAATAATGGCAAAATAGAGAGTGTCGTGTGCAGTTGTAAGGCAGGCCAAGGAGAAAGGTGTAAACATATCCTCACCACATTACTCTATTTTAGCAGGTGGTTACATAACCTCCAATGTTCCAGACACAATTTTTATCACTTTTGTGAAACTAATTTTTTTTACTTTTTTTTCTCTCGCTCCCTCAGGTATACAACCGAGGAATTGGAGGAACTTTCATGCACTCAGAAAGCTTGCATTTGGGAAGATACGTTCAAGGATACAGTAAATAGTTGCGTTGACTATCATCCACTTCTAGAACATGAATGTTTTCGTGCTACTAAGGCGAAAAAATACACAATCGACGACAGTCAACGAGAAAATATCACGCAAAGATTTCTTACGGATCTCCCACAATTACCGTTCTCAAAACAAATAAAGGGTAGACACGAACCTGTAACATGCGTGAAGAAAAATGGTGTACCTGATGTTGATAATCAGATTTTAGGAGCTGGTTTCCTGAACCTTGGGGTTCAAGGGGGGATGATGCGTAATACATGACTATGAGTCAAGAATGGTCACTCAGCCTCTCTCCACCAACTCCACTCCCAGCCTACACGTGGTGAACCCTGTTACGTTGAACAACCTATAGTCGAGATTGCGGTAGCCGACCCCTTTGGAGAGATAGGTCGACAAACAGTTAGGGGGATAGGGGCGCCGGACCCATCAGTTTTTGGTCCGGCTATCGGGCACTGGCAGCAGGGCGTTCTGATTTTTCATCTACAACATCGCTGCGGTGCAGAAGGCAAGGGGAAACCACTGCACTATTTCCCAAGGAACCCGTAATGAAAATGGAAAAAGATAAGGAGAGAATGATGGCATACAGCCCGGCTACCACTCGGCACCATGTCGAGTCCGGGTCATCTGGTGTGAAGTATGCTACTGGCTCCGCTAGAGTGACTCACCAGGCTCAGTGTGTGCAGAATGCTACTGATGACAATCGTCCACAACTTCGGAGGAAGATTAGGATTGGGACATGGAATGTCCGAGGCTCACTTCAACCAGGAAAAACGGAAATTATAGGTCAAGAGCAAAAACATTACAATCTGGAGATTCTAGGAATCACGGAAACCCACATGAGAGGATCAGGTTTCTTCACCACGCCTACCAGACACACTATTTACTTCTCAGGCCCTGCCAGTGAAAGCAGAAACGGAGTAGGTATTAGTGTATCACCACTTATCAACAAGTCAGTTCTTGGATATAACCCAGTGGGGGATCGGATAATGACCATGAGAATCAACACCAAACTATGCCGCATGAACATAGTGGTAGTATATGCACCTACAGCACAGTCATCGGAAGAAGAGATTAAGACTTTCTATAGAGCTCTAGATGATACTCTCAAATCTATGCCCAGGAGGGATGTCACAATTGTGATGGGAGACCTGAATGCGAAGGTCGGCTCCACAACTCAGGATAGTCATCTCAGAGAAGTAATAGGGAAGTACGGTCTTGGTGGAAGGAACGATAGAGGTGAGAGGTGGCTACAGTTTTGTGCAGAGAACTCCCTCACCATCATGAACACCTGTTTTCAGAACCATCCAAGACGTCTGTACACTTGGGTGATGCCAGGAAATCGCTTCAGAAACCAGATCGATTACATCACAGTTGCGAAGCGTTGGAGATCTTGTATAAGCAGTACAAAGACGTACCCTGGAGCTGACTGCGAAAGTGATCACAAACTCCTGGTGGCAGAAGTGAGCATCAAGCTGAAGAGGTGCTTGAGAGAGAAAATCAAAGTCCAACGACGCACTCCCGAAGAGTCACTTTCTGCTTTTCAGGAAAGTTTCAACAAGAGAGCCATGAATTTTAAAATGGATGATAGTGTTGAAATAGACACAAGTTGGACGAGAGTCAAAGAACTAATACTCAAGGCATGGGCAGACGTCCAACGTCAGGATACTGAGCATCCTAGAAAACCATGGATCACTGAGGAAACTTGGACGGTGATCAGAGACAGGAAAGCCCTACTAATAACGGGAGGCAAGACAGATCGATCCCGATATAAACTCCTTTCAGCAAAGGTCCAACGTCTCTGTCGCAGAGATTATAACGAATATCTGAACTCAATATGTCAGGATATTGAGGATCACGCTCAGACTCTCCACACAAGGGACTTATTCCTGGAAGTAAGGTCTATAACTAGAGAATTCAGGCCAAAGACCTGGGCCATTGAAGACGAACAGGGTAACTTACTGACGGAAATAGATCAGGTCACGGAAAGATGGTGACTATACTGTGAGGACCTGTTCAAAGATGAAAGAACATCTCAGGAACCATCAGTCCTGATGGAGGACCAGTTCGAGGAGCTTGAGGTTCTTGAAGCTGAAGTCGTTGATGCTTTGAAAAAGCTCAAAACACACAAGTCAGAAGGGACGGACGGCATAGTTGCAGAAGAGCTGAAAAACCTTGGAGATATAGGGGTCAGAATCTTGAAGGATCTATGCAACAAAGTGTGGAGAACTGGAAGCTGGCCTAAGGACTGGAAGGAATCTCTTCTAATACCACTGCACAAGAAAGGTTCAACGAAGGCATGCGGAAACTATCGAACAGTAGCGCTCATATCCCACGCTGTCAAGATAGTGCTGTACATCATCAATGGGAGGCTGCAATCGTACCTCCAATGGCAAATCCCGAGTGAGCAGGCTGGTTTCGTCAAAGGTAGAGGAACAAGGGAGCAAATTGTGAACATAACAAGATCAGGACTAGACTCTCCACGATCTGCTTTCAAAGAGTTCTGAATTATTTTGGCCACATCGCCCGAAGAGAACCAGACAATTTGGACAAACTGGTCGTATTAGGCAAGGTGGAAGGGAAGAGACCACGGAGACGATCACCTACCCGCTGGTCTGATCAAATCAAGACACTAACAGGACTATCTATAAACACTGCGTTGAGGGAAGCAGAGGATAGAGTGGCATGGAAGCAGCTCGTTAATACCTCCGTTATGGCATATCAGGACGGGCACGACCTTCAGCAATGGAGAGCACGAAGACAAAGAGAAAGAAGAGTTCCTGAACCAAAGAAGTGAACTAATGGATAAAATTGCCAAGAAATCTGTAGATCATTTTAAAAAATGTTGCTGTGATAATTTAGCGAATTACTCTGAGTGGCAGAAACACCGTCAGTTCAGAATAACTGCTTCCACATGCTATGAACCCTTCACGTATACGAAAAATAAGAAACCAGATTGGAGTAAAAAATATGACTCTTATTTCACTATTAAAAACTTCGAAAGTCATTATACAGAATATGGAAAAGAGAAAGAAAAACAAGCTTTGAAAAGTTTAGAAAAGCAACAAGATTGAGCGTGATACAAACTGGCTCAGCAGTGTGTTAACAAAACCCTTGGCTAGCGTGTTCACCCAATGGTATCATTTTCCATGGTACGAATCCAATTGGTCTTCTGTAAATAAAAGTGTCCCTTCAAGGGGAAAAATCTAATGATTTTGAAAGCCCTGAAACATGAATTTGGTCAATGTCTTCAATAGAGCAATATTCACAGGAAAAAAACATGGGTACTACGCTCAGGTTCAATTGGGAATGGCTGTGATGAATGTTCAGGCAGCTTGCTTTTTCATTCATTCTGCATTTGATAAAACTGCCTGTAATATTATTGTTGAATTTGATCAACAATTGGTCGTCCAAATGTTATCCTACATTGAAATATGTTCATTTTGAAATAATATTGCATGAATTATATTTATATCAAGGAAGGTCCAAAGAAAACGATGGAAATAATGAAGCTGTGAATATTTCTAAATGCGACTGAGATGAGAAGAGCTCAAGTATTAATAGAAGTTGAATAATGATTCATTTAATGAAAGTTCCATAATCGTAAGTGGAAGGCTTTATGCAGTTGATTTGCGTGGAAAAATGTTTTGTTTATTGAAATACATTTTATGGAGGATTAAAATTTTCCGAAAAAAAAGAGGGTGGGTGGAATGCCACGCGTTAGAAGTGAAACTTGTGGGTCGTGAAGCTGAAATCCATGTACTATGTGTTGTAACGTGATATTTCGATCGACGTTACTTTTTATCGTCTGGGCACGTAATTAATTTTGAATTTGAATAGTTTTGGCACCACCAACCGAGAATCAAAATAAACGAATCACGAGAGTTCAATCTTAGTAAAAATTATGTAAAACTAATGCCGATTGGTTAATTTTGTATGTTAATGCTCATTGGATTATCGTCAATTGAGTTGATGTCTCACGACTGGAAGAGGGAGACACCAGATGGACGATAATAAAGAAATACAACATTACCTATGGAGTTGGTTAATTGGAGGAAACTTTTGGCGCCAACGACGAAATTCATCGGAAGCATTAATTGGGACGTTTTGATGAACTTCTGTTGCATCCTTGGACTAAATAAATTGTCTCAACTCTCATGTCATCGACTTGGAATTTCTCAATTATCTTCGTTGGAATTTATCGTCATTGAAGAAGGAAAATACTTAACGTCAGGTTAAGGTGTATTAAATGACGTATCTTGGGATTGACCAATGAGGAACGTCCTCCCCGGAAAAGACGCCTGGGCCAGTGCACAGCGCTTGCTGTCGGCTCATTCTCGCTTAGTGTGCTGTGGTGAACACACATGTTTTGTCGTATCATTTCTGGACATTTTGTATAACCGCCATTTCCTTATGTTTTGTCGGAAATAATTAATTCAATTGGAATAAATAATATTAATCGTCGTTTAATTGAAAATTGAGAAAATATTGTTCATTAATTGAATTGTGAAATAATCTGGTGAGCAAAGATTTTGACTAATTAAATTTTGTACGGTTATTAATTTCGTGGTCGTTGACTTTTATTTTTTTTTAGCGTAATGACGCTTTGTAGTAATAACGCCACGAGATTCAATACCCTTTATCGGCGAATTATGCGATAATTTTTGGAAACATTCAATTATTTTTTTATTAATGTAATTTTGAACTCTCGTTATCGTTTCTCGAATTATATATTTTTTTTGTGAATTTATTTCGGAAAATTTATTGTCGCGAATTAAAAATCAATTAACGGATATTTTGGCGTCGTGGCCAAAGTGAATTAATCATAATTATTTGAGAAATTGAAGTCTCGCGACTTTGTAGAATTTCATTGATTTTGTATTTTTTTTTTATTTGTCATTTTTTTTTAAGATTTTGTGAATTAATTTTTCTTTATGAAATTAATTTGATTAATTTCATTTGTTGGCATATCGTTTAGTTGGCCATGACACCTAGGGAATTTCGCTAGGGAAGTTCTAGTTACTTTCGTTTCGTTGCGAAAGATAACTGTAGGTGGCAGTACCATGGAATTTTGAATTAGTTTAATTGATATGATTAATTCAAATTTTGCTTTCGACGGTTGATTAATAAATCAATTAATTTATTAAGTAGTTAGATTTCATCCTTGATCGACATTATTATTTTTTTTTAGTTTCGAAGAATTTGTTTGTCATTAATTGTTTATTTATTATGAGTTGTTTCGATTATGTTTTATGTTATAAAATTTGAAATATTTATTTATTGTGCTGCGCACTCGCCGATTTAACGCAAGGGTTAAATAATTTATAAATTCAATCATTATTTTTTTATATAAAAATTTTATTTTATCCCCGAAATTATTTGTTTGAAATTATTTTATGCTCCTTATTTAAACCCATAACAGTGACCTTGAGAGGAGGCTGAACTAGTTCGTGCTGAATGAGGGAGTATTTGAGTTCATTGTTCAAACGTTTTGATGTTGGTTTTAATTTGTTATGTTTAGATCAATTTGAGATTGATCGGATGTTGTGATACATCCTGGCGCCCATTTGGATTTTGGTTTAGTTTATGATTCTTGGTTTTGGCTATTGGGTGCTTTCCAAGCGTGCTTAATTGTTGAGCTTACAGTTAGGCTCGAGAATTACGTCACAGTGTATGGTAATGGAATGGGATGCAATATTTATCAATCACTTATAAATACTCTTGATTGAGAATTTCAATTCGGATACTCCACTCCAGAAAAGATTAAAAAGAGCAAGATATCATTTGAGAACATGAATTGAATCTGAATTCTTTTCTTTTGAATGGGAGAGATTTAGAATTATACTTCTGGGAACATCTTGGAGTACCTAAAAATCTCTTCCAGTCAATAAAAAATTGACAGAAGACTTCGGCTTTTTCTCTTTTTGATCTAATAATATCTTGCTTTGTCTTATTTTTCTCAAACCAGAATATCCGAATTGGAAGACTTAATCAGTGGATGTATTTCCAATTCATTGATGAAGAATCAATCAGACCACTTTCAAACGTCGAACGCTAGTTGACGATTACATGATGAACTGTTGTTCCATTTCACACTAATTTATATATTCTAGGTGCTGAGCAGTTTTACTAAACTTTCTCAGATGTGGAACTCCACGGCTTCAATAAATACTAAAAACCATAGAATACAACTATTTCCATTCAGCAAAGTAAATGAAACAACGCAATACGCAATGTGTATAGCGTCCAACTACGTATTTTGAGAAAGCGAATGGCGTAATCTTCTTGCCTTAACTCTTTTTTGTAGACACTTTTTGAGAGCTACAAAAAAGATTCCTGAAAATTTTTTTGAAGTGAGACTCCTTTACTGCGGGGGCAACAACTTTCGAGCGTCACGAAAAATGAGATCCGATGAGGGGAATGGTTGGGTACGTGGTGGGGGAGCCGGCAGAGGAGGAGAGTGCGTCACTGGCTCTACCCCTCTAACCCATGCTCTAGCGGTCGAGAGACAAGACGGTAAGGGGGCGGGGGGATAGCCACACAATATAGCATGCTCCTAGTGTAGTGGCCGAAAGGGGAGACGGCAGGGGAGATGTAGAAACAACGCAGCAGTAAATTCAGTGAGTCAATTTTTGTCAATAGTTTTCTTGGGAATATCTCGAAAACTAAGCGAGATAGAGTGAATGTGCTCGATTCCTATTTTGTAGCTTTATAAGTTTTCTACAAGAAGGCATCAGTGTAAAATTGCTCGATCTCGTTCATTCCGATATTCTCAAGAAACTGTTGACAAAAAAAATCCAACAAACAGGAGGAATAGATTTTTTTTGTGAATAGTTTATAAGAATATCTCGTAAATTACGTGAATGGAGCATTTCTACCTCAATCATTTTGTGTAGATTTTGAAATTCTCTGCAGAAAAATCTACACGTAAATTTCTTTATTTGGCCTAGTTCTCGAGATATGAGCAAAAAACTATTGATAGGAAAAATTCTACTTTTTCTGTCTTTTGGATTTTTTCTTGTCAGTAGTTTTTGAGAATACTTGGAAATTGAGGGAATTAACCGATTTTGCTCTGAACTTATTGTTGTTGAAAATTTCAAGAGCCACAACGAGAGATCAGGTGGAAATCGCTCTACCTCGTTTAGTTTCCTCGATATTCTCAGAAAGTCATCAGAATAAAGAGTCATTTCTTTCTCGAATTAGTCTTGATATTTGTTTTTACAAATATCTCGGAAACTAAGCGAAATTGGATAATTCCACCACAATTTTTTTTGTAGTAAATTTTGAGAACTATCCAAATTAACTGAAACAAAATCTCTCTATCCCTCGTAGTTTTCGAGAGATTTTTTGAAAAACTATTGGAAGAAAAATTACATCTATAAGTCTATTTTTGCTAGTAGGATTGTTTCTGAATATCCTGACATTGAGCGAAATAGCGTGAGTTTGCCCTAATCCTTCTTGGTAGAAAGTTTCTAAAACTAGAAATCGATGAAGGAAAATGAGCGTATCTCCATTAGATTTCAGAATATTCTTCAAAGATACCATTGAAACAGAGACTTCATCTCAAAGTCTCTTTTTTCTCACGAAATTTTGATGAATATCTCGGAAACTAAATGAGATAATGCAATTCTGGTTGGAGCACTTTTTATAGTTTTTAAAATTCCTTACAAAAAATGTCGATAGGAAACGTTCATTATCTCGCTCAGTTCCAAGATATTTATAGAAAAAGCGGATGGCAAAAAAAATATAAAGTTTTCAAACAAGCTGATTTCATTTTGTCATCAATTTTTTTTTGAATATTTCGGAGTCTAAGCAAGATAAGACGATTTTGCACGAATACTATTTTTAAGAGAATTTCGAGAGCTACCAAAAGGAATTGAAAAAAAAATCGTTTTCTCTCGATCAATTCCCAAGATATTCATGAAGAATTATGACTTTGAAAAATAAATTTGTCTGCATCCGTCATGATCATGGAAGAAATAATTTGCTAGTGAACGAACGACCTATACTATAACGAAAATATACTAGATGCAGGTATTCGGATTTTTGAAATATATCTCTGTTAAATGCATCGCTTAATGTGCGGAACTGATTAGGCTGTCTTCATTCAAGATCATACCTAGATTCTTACTATTGTCAATCATTATCACTTGTTCAATAAAAAAATCCGATGAATTTTCATAAGTAGGAAGTTTTACTTCTGTCGCACGTGGATTCCACGCACCCTCTCTTCTATCTCGTTTAGCTCATGGAATACTGTCAAAAGAAGATTCACGAAAAATATACAATTTAATGTAGATAGATGATATTTTGTTTATTCATTGTTTTTCAAAGAATTTCCCTGAAATGAAGCAAGATAGCGTAATTTTCTACGCATGCTTTTTTTGTGGAGAACTGTAAGAACTGCAAAAGAGGTCTTCATGAAAATTTCGCTTTTTTCCATTGTTTCTGAGATATTCTCAGAAACTATTGAAAATTAGATACACTCATGCTCTGCATGTTATTGGGACTGCCGTACCTGGTGCGCAGACGCCGCCCCACTCTTCCACTATTTTCGATTCTCTCTAGCCCGCGCACTTTCATGCCTACATGCGCGCGGCCACAAAGCGACTTACCCCCACCACTTCCGTTGGGTTTTCCAACCTAACGCAAGTTTGGAAAAATTTTACATTTACTCCCAACGCAGGAGCGCACCTGAAAAAGTTCCACTTCAAAAGTTCCATAAATATTCATTGTTTTTATTATGATTATTGTTACATGATTATGAATTTCAAATTGTCATTAAATGTACAAAATTAATTTTATTCATCATCCATATATTTGTCGTCTTTCAAAATTGGTGAACTCGAGTTTACGGTTGCACAAATCACTGTGAATATATGCTCAACATATGGAATCAATTGACAGGACATTCTGTGTCGCACAATTTTGAATATCTTCATCGTCTGATTAGAGCGTTCAATACGAACCCTTGCTTCAGCAATTTTACACATATAAAGATCTTCCTCTTTAGAAAAACTCTTTTTTTCTCGCAGAAAAGGCGGACGGTAGCACTTCCAACCATTTTTAGCACAGATTTCATCAATAGTAAATCCATGATCAGTCATAACTCCATCTCCTCTCTCTAGCAGTGTAGTTATACCACTTTTCTCAGAAATCGCTTTATCACTAGCACGACCCCCATATGCTTTACTGATATAACATATATTCCCTGATGGTGTTACTCCAGTCATGAATTTCACTGTTTGAAAAAATGATTCTAGAAAACAATCATTAGTCATAGTTTGGTATGAAAATATCTATTCAAAACTGATTTGTCGATAAAGGGACAAGTTTTACAAAATACTAATCGGATTGTCTCCAGATGAAGCTTAAGAAATAGAAGTAATCAAGACTGATATTCTGTTGAAAAAATCACAATTCGAATTTTTCATGTTGATATAGCTTCTATTTGAGTGACAAAATTGAAAAAAATCAATCAATTAGAAAAAAAAGTTGTTATGGATTCATGTTCCACGCACTAGAGTGCGCGCTCGGTCTCGTCACTATAAAAGGTGATTCATGCACAACTCTTCACCCTCAATCTCAAATCCAGCTTAGCACGAGAATCTACTCTTCACCATCTTCAAGGAAACATTACCACAACGTGACTCTGCTCTGCTGCATGTCTCTTGCAGTCATTTCAATTGAATTAATCTAATGGAACTCTGTGTTAATTATGATTGAGCTCCAAGCTGTCGAGACTCGGAATAGATTCAGCCACCTGAGTTAAGTCCGCGGGTTTCTCTGCATATTCTTCTTTCTTGTGTTATCAGAATCGGATTAGGAGAAACACTTACAGCAACCCACGAGACATCCAACCATCTTCAGGAAACGATTTAGGACAACTCCGAACGCTGAGTTAACCGACAACCAGTCTTCTTCTGCTAATTTTTCCTCTCATTTTGCGGTGAGACAATCAAATTCATTCAATCAATTGCTATCGATATTTCAATAATCGCGAACGATCAAGCCTTTGGATTTCCCCTGTTTCCTTCTACTGTATGTTGGTGACTGGATGAATCGATATCATGGGGTTCATGAAAGTGGAAATAGTGTGTGAATTATCATTTGAATAAACGATCCCTCTCTTCGTCGGACAACCGTACACTTTGTGTTTTGCCACGGAAAGACGAATCCACAATAATTTCAATTTCAACATTCATGATTCAGCTCGTCACTAAAGACGTTTCCACACAGTTTTGTTCAGTGTAATCCCAACAATTTGATCGTCATTTGACAGGTAGTGGCCGCAACAGGCGCCTGTTGGAGCCCGTGCATCCTCCAGGAATAATTAGCCAAATCCCATACATAGCGGCACTGTCTGGGGCTTGGGTACTCCTGTTTCTCCTGGGATCTCCACCAGCAGAACAAAACACTCAAAACACAACACTCTCTTTTCAGACTGGGACTGCAATGAATTAGTCTGTAGAACTAAACAAAATCGAAGTTGATGTCACTAACGCTTACATATAGTTGAAAGATCCTGCAAAGGAGAAGCACAGATATAGCGGGGCTGAAAAGCACCACTATAACCCCTCAAGTACGGAGCCTCAGCGAGCCAAACTGTCCTAGTGGCCGGGCGCCTTGTAACATGTGAAATCAGAAGCTTGAAAAAAAAGCAAATTTCTCAAAAATTAATTAGTTGAAATCGAATTAATCGTTTTTGGGAGGGTGCATATCAAACTTGAATCATCCATCTTCACGAAGCATTTTGCAAAATCCAAAAATCTTGAAAATTGTAAGAGATATTGAAATTTTTATGCAGCGTGGTGAGGGTCTCTATGACATAGAGACCCCGGCCGGTGGGACAGGCACGAGGGTCCATATACGTATATGGAGCCCGTACTTGAGGGGTTAACAAACAGAAGAAACTGGAGGTGGAAAAAAAAGTGTGGTGCCACCAAAAAGCGCTAAACGCTCACTTCCAGTGCAATGAACTCGTAGCCCTGGGGACATCAGTGTGGATAAGTGGACGAAGACTAGGGAAGGAACGTACGCCCAAATGACAGCTGACTCAGTGGCCAAACTGGCGGGTGTACCCAATGACTACCCGGAGAGGAAGCTGTCTGCTGAGGGAGGGCGGAGAGATGACTGAGAGATTTCTGAAATGGTTGATCTTCGTCACCTCGAAGCCTTTCCTCTTTGAGGGCATCTGGGAAAAAGAGGAAGCAGTGGTAGTCGGCTGTTCCGATGAAGATCCTGGGACGGTGCTTGAAAGATGACTCGCGTGAAGCAAAGTAGGGGATCATGGCCTCCATGTGTAGCCATTTGAGGAGCTTCCAAAGCGCCAAAGAGTGGCCGCCCACGTGGACGACGAAGATGTGTCAGTAGATGAGGCAATCATTTTCTTCTGCCAACAAAACGAACACCGAAACCAGACCATGACAATGAAAGATTGGCTCGTCGTTGAGGATAGCAAAAGTCAGGGTATAGTGGTTCGCAAGTGTGAGTGTGTGTGCGCTGTGCGAACCACTAATGTATTTGGCCTCGTCTGTGTGAGGCCCGTAGTACGGCTGGCATCGATGTAAAAGATTGCATCGACCAGGAATTGAACCTGAGCGTGGCGTGAAAGTCCAACGTGAAAAGAGTTGGCTTTAGCCAACTCGGCCACGCTTCCAGCTTATTTGCTTGTGTTATTGTTGTTATGATGTAGTGTGTGTTAAGAATCTTGGCCTTACCGACCAAGGGAAAGGTCAGTCAACCAAAAAAACTAATTAAACCATTGGCCACGGGGGTCAGTGATGGCACTGACCACCTCGTTTATCAATTTTTGAGACGCGTAGCGTCACTTGCCCTTCAACGGCCGAAATTCTATCATCGTCTCTATACTTCCATGTAGAGCGCATGCGAAAAATTCGTATCGTTGATTCAAAGTGAATTATTTAAATCAATAGATGCAATAGTTGATGAAAAGTTATCGATCATTATCAGAAACCTATCGCTCAATGAATTATCTTCAATAATTCATTTGAGCATCAATAAATAATCCTTCAGATTATTAATTATCTCAAGCGCGTCGATTTACAACCGACACGTGCAAATTATCAGACAATTATCCAGTGGAAGACAAAGACAATTATCCAGTGAACTATTATGAAAATTATCAGTGAAATTCATCAATGTAACCGAGTGAAATCTAGTCAAGAATTAAAATATAATTTTTATAAAGTTCGCGAGTTATCATTGTGTTAACCCATCACAAATTATCCTGAAAATTCCTCAAACTTCATGAAAATCCTCCATTATCATTAAATACACTCCACTTTTATAGAAATTCCTCGGAAATCTACACGGTCACTCAGAAGTAACTAGAGTGAGTGTCATAGAAATCCCTCTGATTTTCAAAAGTGTGTGTGCCACTACATATCCCTTGCTTAGAGTGCTTAGTGTGAGGCGTGCATGTAGGATTCCGTACAGTCGTTTTCCACGTGGAGCGATGGGCGTGGGGTGACCAGTCTTGCTTTTGTCCCATTGGTTCTTCTCCGTGTGTGCGTGTGCTGCTTTTGTGAATCCTAAGTCCGCTGTTTTTCCTCGTGGGATGGTGTTGGTGCTGAGTTTTGGTGGTGTTTGATAGTTGCAATTTGTTTTGCCGACTACTGAATTTTACCGATGTTGTGTTCTAGATGGTGCTGCGCTGTTGTGAACTCCCTCTTCTTTATTTTGTGTCCGTAGACGGGGTCACCACTATAGCGGTTCGCAGGTGTGAGTGTGTGTGCACTGTGCGAACTACCAATGTATTTGGCCTCGTCTGTGTGAGGCCCGTAGTAAGGCTGGCATCGATGTAAAAGATTGCATCGACCAGGATTTGAACCTGAGCGTGGCATGAGAGCCCAATGTGAAAAGAGTTGGCTTTAGTCAACTCGGCCACGCTTCCAGCTTATTTGCTTGTGTTATTGTTGTTGTGATGTAGTGTGTGTGCCACTACAAGGGGGCCAAGGGCACTCATCTCGTTGCTCTCACCAGCACAAAGAACTTTACAGATCATGGAAGCCTGCAAGTTCAGACCTCACCACTGGTATACAAACAGTGGCCGTGAAGCTGATTGGAGAGTGCCACAATGAAAAGGAGATGGAGAAGGTCAAGTGAGCTCAAAAATGGCTTGCAGGACACTTGAATTCGTCCAGATTAATCTGCATCGCAGCAAAAGTGGCTCCCTGGTCCCAACTAAGACGCTTGCTAGGACGCAGACATACATAGTACGTATCAAAGAGCCATATTTGATGAACGGATCCGTCAACGGCCTTAGAGGGGTGGGAAAATTTTCCACGCCGAGCCTCCGAGTCTAAGCCAAGAGCATGCATCATCAAGGGAAGAATTAATACAACTCGTTTCCCACAACTAAGCAGCAACAACCTACCAGTAATCAAAATCAGCATTGAATCGCCAGAAAGGAGTCGCAGAGATGTCAGAGTAGGATCACTTTACTTCCCGTACGACTCGAAAGACCCACCACCTATGGCTGAGATGCTGGAAGCAGTTGCAAAAGTGAAGAGTGAAGGCCTGGACCTGATGTTGGGGGGCTATTCCAATGCCCACAATCGAGCATGGAGCGGCTCGGACAACACCAGTAGAGATGACAGTCTTCACGTATTTCGATTCGGAAATGAGCTCGTCATCCTAAACAGAGGGAGTGAATCAGCCTCCATGGATGTCCACAGACAAGAAGTGTTGAATATCACAATCTGTAAGGATCGGATAAGCAAAAGGGTCAGATAGTGAAGGGTTTCGGAATAACCATTAGGCTCAGCCCCCAGCCGAATACGATTCACAATCTGTGAAAGATCACAAATAGAACGAACTGGGAAGAATACAGTGAAGAGCTGAAAATGAAAATCAAGGACGTACCGTTGAACTTTCTCAATACTGGTTTCCTGGAGTTCGCAGCGGAAAGGTTCTAAGAAATTATCACAGAGTGATCCACCTGCCGCATGCGAATGCCTAGATCGACCCAAGACGTTGAATGGTGGAACAATACACTGTCAGAGCTCACAGGCAGAGTATAGAAAGCATGGCATAGAGGAAAAAGGGGGTGCGTGGAACGCCACGCGTTAGAAGTGAAACTTATCCGTCAGAATGCTAAAATTCATGTACGATGTTTGTGAAGAATCGAATTCTATTGATTAATCATTCCCAACTATTTTGGAAATCATGCACGGGGCTTGTGATACAATTGTTTGGTCATCAAAAGTCTATTATATTATTTTCGAAATACCATTCAGTCAGCCCAGAATATTCCATTATTAGGCTCGTAAAGTTCGTAGTCTAGTATGATCACTAAGCAGCCAGAATATATAAATGAGAGTCAAATGGAACTGTCCATCATACTAACGTTGAAACTGACGTTTGAAGTTAGAAATTTGTCTAATTCAATTTCCATAAATGAATTGGAAATATGGTCGATCAGTAATAATTTTAATTCGGATATTCTGCTTCAGGGATGATTCAATGGAGCAAAATATTATTCGGGAACAATAAATTGAGTCTAAATTTTTCCTGTTGAATGAAAAACATTTTGGAGTACATTTTCGGGGACATTTTGGAGCACCTGAAAATTTTTCTTGTTCGATGGAAAACTTCAGCCGCATCTTTTGTTGTTTTTTTATAAAATAATATCTTGCACTGTTTTATTGTTCTCGGAGCGGAATATCCCAATTGAAACGCTCAATTATTGGCTGTGTTTTCAACATTTTTTATTGATTGATAAAAATTCAATCATACAAATTTCGAACGTCGAACACTAGTTTGGAATTTATATGATAAACTATCCCATTCCACACTAATTTATATACTTTGCCTGGTTAGAAATTCCACTAAAACTTTTTCAGATATAGACCGTCACGGCCATAGTAGAAATTTTAATTCAGAAAATACCACACATTCTATCAGTGAAGTAATCAAAATTACGCGATATGCAATACGTCTAACTATGCGTATTGAAAAATCGAGACAGCGTAATTTCAGCTTCATTCTTTTTTGAAGAGAATTGTTAAGAGCTACGAAAGGAATGTCCAGAAAATTTTCACTATTCCCTTCAGTTTTCAGAATGTTCTCAGAAGAAGATGTACCAAAAAAATACAATTTAAAGGTAAATGGATGATATTTTTTCGTTCATTCTTCTCCGAGAAATATCTCTGCAACGAAACGAGATAGCGCAATTTCCTACAATTCTTCTTATGGAGGGTTTCAAGAGCTACTAGGGAAGTTTCTATGAAAATTTTGTTATTTTCCATAATTTCTGAGAAATTCCAGAAAAATTACGCCAAACGAATTGGCATTCTGTAAATGTAGCTATACTCGGGCTCTGCATATCATTGGGACTACCGTACTTATGCGCAGGCATTGCTCCACTCACTATCTTCAGTTCTCTCTCTTTCTCGTTCTCGGTACGTAAGTAGCTACTTGTTTGGCGTTCGCTTGCTGTACCTTAACTGCTTTTTTGCATTATTTCGGCCTTCGGGCAGTTTTTGTTGCAGACAGTTGCATGTGCTTTGTTGCAACAAGCATTTGGAATGATAAATCCCGCCTGTTGGTTGTAATTACTGTTAATTGGAGGCTTTTCTTGTGTTTACCGGTGAGTACATAACCTCTCACCATTGTATGGCTCTATCTCTCTCGCATCGAACCTGTCATCTTCGTCAAGACCGCTGGCGCTGTATATGAGTGACATCTTCAGGTGGATTGTGTGAAGGACAAGTACTTCCTATCTTATCGACTGACGGGATACGATCGACGAGATACGATCGGCATATATGTATTGTGAGGTAATTCTCGAGCCTAACGGTAAGCTCAACAATTAAGCACGCTTGGAAAGCACCCAATAGCCAAAACCAAAAATTATAAACGAAACCAAAATTCAAATAGGCACCAGGATGTATCACAACATCCGATCAATCTCCAATTGATCTAAACATAACAAATTAAAACCAAAATCAAAACGTTTAAACAATAAACTCAAATACTCCCTCATCCAGCACGAACTAGTTCAGCCTCCTCTCAAGGTCACTGTTATGGGTTTAAATAAGGAGAATAAAATAATTTCAAACAAATAATTTCGGGGATAAAATAAAATTTTTATAAAAAAAAAAAAAAATTGAATTTATAAATTATTTAACCCCTGCGTTAAATCGGCGAGTGCGCAGCACAATAAATA
This sequence comes from Aleiodes leptofemur, assembly GCA_963942555.1. Lineage (NCBI taxonomy): Eukaryota > Metazoa > Arthropoda > Insecta > Hymenoptera > Braconidae > Aleiodes > Aleiodes leptofemur. The sequence continues at coordinate 9,240,888 of OZ012618.1, forward strand.
AGTATTTCAAATTTTATAACATAAAACATAATCGAAACAACTCATAATAAATAAACAATTAATGACAAACAAATTCTTTGAAACTAAAAAAGATAATAATGTCGATCAAGAATAAAATCTAATTAATTAATAAATTAATTGATTCATTAATCAACCGTCGAAATCAAAATTTAAATCAATCATATCAATTAAACTAATTCAAAAATTCCATGGTGCGGCCACCTACAGTTATCTTTCGCTACTAAACGAAACTGACTAAAACTTCCCTAGTGAAATTTCCTAGGTGTCATGGCCGACTAAACGATATGCGAACAAATGGAATCCATCAAATTAATTTCATAGAGAAAATTAATTCACAAAATCTTTTTGAAAAAAATGACAAATAAAAAAGAATACAAAATCAATAAAATTCTACAAAGTCATGATTCTCAAATTTCTCGATGAATTATAATTAATTAACTTCGGCCACGATGCCAAAAATATCCGTTAATTAATTTTAATCCGCGACGAATTCATTTTTTTTTCTAAACAAAAAAAATCATCAAATTGAAAAGAAAAAAACAATTAATCGAGAAACGATAACGAGAGTCCAATAAAATTATTTCAACAAATAAAAGGTTTCCAAAATCATCAAATACAAATTCGCCGATAAATGGTATTCAATCTCGTGGCGTCACCATAACGTAGCGTCATTACGCTAAAGAAAAATAAAATTCCACGACCACGAAATTAATAACCGTACAAAATTCAATTAATCAAAAAAACTTGCTCACCAGATTATTCCCAAAATCTCAATTCCACGTGAACAATTTTTATTTAGTTCAATTAATGATAATTAATATAATTAATTCCAAATGAATTAATTAATTCCAAAATGTGAGGAAATGGCAGTTATACCAAGTGTCCAAAACGACACGATAAAAAATGTGTGTTCAACACGGCACACCAAACGAGAATTAGCCGACAGCAAGCGCTGTGCACTGGCCAAGGCGTCTTTTCCGGGAAGGACGTTCCTCATTGGTCAATCCCGAAATACGTCATTTAATACAGCTTAACCTGACATTAAGTATTTTCCTTCTTCAATGACGATCAATTCTAACGAGAATAATTGAGAAACTCCAAGTCGATGACATGAGAGTGGGGACAATTTATTTAGTCCAAGGATGCAACGAAAGTTCATCAAAACGTCCCAATTAATGCTTCCGATGAATTTCGTCATTGGCGCCAAAACTTTTCTCCAATTAACCAGCTCCATAGGTAATGTTGTATTTCTTTATTATCGTCCATCTGGTGTCTCCCTCTTCCAGTCGTGAGACATCAACTCAATTGATGATAATCCAATGAGCGTTAACATACAAAATTAACCAATCGGCATTAGTTTTACATAATTTTTACTAAGATTGAACTCTCGTGATTCGTTTATTTTGATTCTCGGTGGGTGGTGCTAAAACTATTCGGATTCAGAATTAATTACGCGCCTAGACGATAAAAAGTGACGTCGATCGAAATATCACGTTACAGTATATATATATGGGTCATTCCATGTTAAATCACCAGATTTTGAAAATCATATTTTTTGATTCAGCTGAATTTTTTATATGTATTGGTACGTATTAAAATATGCCCAAACCCAAATTTTGAGCCCTCAATTTTCAAAAGCGTCGGAGATATGAATTTTTGAATATCGCAAAAAATTAACAATGTGGTAAGTTTCAAATATTTATATCTCCTGATTAAATCATCGTAACCATATCTTACAGGTGGCTATTTCCTTTGTTTTGGGAGGTAGTTTTCAAAAAAAAAAATATAAGAACCAATTTTTTTTATTTTTCACCTTTTTTCCTTAATTTTTAACTTGAATTTTGAATTTTTTTGAAGAGTGACACTTTTGATTTTTTTGAAAAAAATATGTTATATTAGGTTATAAAATGTGTTTTTTGAGCCCTTAATGAAAGTGGGATTCAAATATCTTCGATTTTTTAAGCCACTTTTTCGCATTTTTTCAATTATAAATTCGAGTTTTTTGAAATTTTTTCAATTTTTCATGAGAATTTCATTGTAAATACGGTCAACTACTATTTTCCTATCGTGCCGAATGCGTAAATTGCCAAAATCTTCGTCAATATATGGACAAAAAAATTTTTTGCTCATTTCATTTTTTTTAACTCATTTTTATGAATCGTGCAGACTAGTATTCCGTGAAATATGAATAATTGAGACAATAAGAGGAAGTTAAAGAAAATATACTGACTATAATTACTAAAAAGATATTCAACGAAGAGCCAAACCAAAATTTTGATATTAAGATAACTATCAAATTTGGAGGAAACGTAGCATTTTTATTAAGGGGTCTTCTCACCTTACAATTTTCAAAAAATATTTTTCTTTCAAAATTCACCATTTTAGATGCGAATCAATATTATGAACAACTAGAAAACATACTCTATGATGCAAATATCGCTCCTTAAGAACAAGTGAGATTTTCTGTAATTTTTCATTCAAAGGGCCTTCAAACGCGTTTTTCTCGAAACAACGTTTTTTGACAGCTTGTTGATAAAATCTTCGAAACTGATGAAATTTCGAGCACATATTCTTCACTACCATAGCTATAGCGCATATGGTACGATTTTCGATATAAGCAAAAATGATGAGATGGTAGACATTGTCGGAAAAAAACAAAAAAAAACATGATTTTTTTCACGGTTCGTGGCAAAAAAATTGTAAATATCAAAATTTCGAAAAATCCTCTACATGCACTATAGCTATAGTAGTAAAGAATATGTGCTCAAAATTCCATAAAGATCGGTTCAGTAATTTCGAATATTTTATCAACAAGCTGTCAAAAAACGATGTTTCGAGAAAAAAGCGTTTGAAGTTCCTTTGAATGAAAAATCGCACGAAATCTTGCTTGTCCTCAATTAGCGATATCTACACCATAGAGTATGGTGTAGATATCATGTGGCTCTTCTAGTAGCAATCCTTCGGACATGTCCCACCTGGATGCTTGGATGAGTGATTTGCTGGCCGCTGATGGGGAGCCTTTGACGGGAGACATGGCTGTAGTGATGCCGATGCTGCAGGTGATCTCAACGCAGCTGGCAGTGATGAGCGAAAGATCCAAGACGTTCGAGGAGAATATGGAGGCGCGTATGTCGGGTTTTCAGGCAGAGATCTCCCAGCGACTTGCTGCCCTGGACAAGATTCCAGAGCTAGTAAGTAAGGTGGATGGTGTGATTTCTGAGGTTGCTTTGGTTGGGGGACGTGTGGATGCAATGGAGGCAGATCAGAGGGACCTACGGCTTAGAGTGGAGGATGCTGTAGCCTCTGCTAGAAATTCTGGTGCAGTTCCTGAGGAGTTTGGGGAAAAGTATGATGCTATAGAGGTGGCGGTGAAAGAATTACCTCAGTCGGTGGCTAAGATTAATGCTGAGATGGCAAAGATGGTCCCTGATATTCTTATTGCAGGGCTACGAAGGCCGACTACTGCCGATCTAAGGGACATGGCACTTGCAGCTGTTCGCTCGGTCTGTCACTCATGTGTAGCGGATAACATTATTGGCGTCCGGCAGCTGGGGTCAAAAAGATTGTTGGGACCAAGTGGGACTTCATCGGCAGATGCGGGGGCAACATTGGTGACTCCATTGCAGCCTGGTAATTCTAGAGATGGAGGAAGTGTAAGGCCAGTGTCGCTACTGGGGACTATGTCTTCGGGTGCAATGGCGCATGATGTTGTCGGAGCAGAAGCTCACCATGGGAAGCTCCATTCGGATTAGCTTGACCGAGACCTGGTTTTAGCTGCGGGAGTAGTGGGGCCTCTGGAATCATCTATGATTAATGTCAACGAGTTTCTTCCGCCAGATCTCTATAAACTGCGTCGTGCTGTGAGAGCGGAGTCCAAGGGGAAGGGCTACTTGACATTTGCTCGGGATGGGGAGATCTTTGTCAGGCGAACGAAAGATGGCTCTCCCACGCGTATCCCCTCTCTTGACGACTCAAAAAACTTCTCGAAGGGCTCCTCTTAGATGTCACTGCTGTTTCTTCTCCTACTTCCTACTCTTTTTCACCTGTTTCTTGTTCTAACTCTTCTGTTTCTGTGGGCTCTCTTTCCAATTCTGCTTCGGTCGTATCATCATCAACTGCTACCAAGGTTCCTCAAGTCAAAAAACCTTCCCTTTCTCGATCGTCGGCCGTGGAGGGCATGTGCGATACTGGTGCTTCGGCGTCTCTGATAGGTGAGGAGGGTTTGAGAGTTTGCCACCTCAACGTTAACTCAATCAGGGCTCATCTGGAGAGGGTCAGATACTTTCTGGCTTCTCGTCCTCCTTTTCATGTTATCGCCATGTCAGGGACTAAACTTTGCTCCCTCATTGATGATGGTGTTGTCGCGCTTGAGGGCTATACACTTTTCCGGGTTGATCGTAATATCAGGGGTGGTGGAGTGGCCCTTTACATCAATAACTGTCTTAAGGTTAAGGTATTGGGGTCATGCTCGCACGTGTGGACAAGAAAACCGGGTCTACCGGAATATTTGTTCTGCAAAATTTCTTGAGCGAGGGTGTTTCCAATGCTTGTTGGTGTCGTATATCGTCCTAATCATGCGCCATTTATAATGGGAAGTGATTTTATACCGACACTCGAGAGCTGTTTGCAGGAGTACAGCGCTAAAGTTACTTTGGGTGACTTTAATGCTGACCAATTGTCCTTTTTTTTTTTTTTTTTTTTTTTTTTTCGTGACATCACTTTTTACGGCAATTTCGGTCATATATATGCGTTCATTCATGAGAAATTCATCTGAACTTAAATGAAGAGAGGAGGCCCAGAATGCCTGAGTATTTAAACTTCTAACCTATTCGGGTTATAGTAGTTGAAATCTCATATTATCGCGTAAAGATGGAAATTAAATTACTAAATAAGTTAATTAAATTAAAGAATTAAATAAATTGAATTAATTAAAGTGCACAAGTTTCAGAAAAAAATTGGAGGCGATCGGATTCGATCTCGGGTGAGAATCGAAGCTCACAACCTTATCTACTTTCCGGGCAGTTGCTCTACCATTGAGCTACCGAGACACCTCACACCTCCAAATTTTCGGAAACTTGTGCATATTGTCACTATCATGCCAATTATATATTACAGAGTTTTGATTTTACCGACCGTGTATAGATTATTTTTATTTTTCATGACATCACTTTTTACGGCAATTTCGGTCATATATATGCGTTCGTTCATGAGAAATTCATCTGAACTTGAATGGAGAAAGTACTGCCCGGAAAGTAGATAAGGTTGTGAGCTTCGATTCTCACCCGAGATCGAATCCGATCGCCTCCAAATTTTTTTCTGAAACTTGTGCACTTTAATTAATTCAATTCATTTAATTCTTTAATTTAATTGATTTATTTAGTAATTTAATTTCCATCTTTACGCGATAATATGAGATTTCAACTACTATAACCCGAATAGGTTAGAAGTTTAAATACTCAGGCATTCTGGGCCTCCTCTCCATTTAAGTTCAGATGAATTTCTCATGAACGAACGCATATATATGACCGAAATAGCCGTAAAAAGTGATGTCACGAAAAATAAAAACAATCTATACACGGTCGGTAAAATCAAAACTCTGACCAATTGTCATATTCTAATGATGATTCGGCTTTTCTGCGCACCTTTTGTGCGGAGAATAGTCTCCAGCTGGTACCGCACGGGGCTACTCTTCACACGAGTACATCGGACACTTGGCTAGATCTAATTTTAATTGAAACGAATGACATACTCCTTTCGCATTGGAAAACTGATGTTCCCTTCGTGGATGGGCATGACCTCATTACTGCTACACTGCAGATGGGTGTGTCGGTCCCAGATGTTGATAGGGATATGAGCTACAGAGACTTTAAGGGACTTAATGTTGATTTGCTGAATGAGCAGTTGTCGAATAGTGACTGGTCACTGTTTGATGGTGCAGCTTCCATTGATGTGATGGTTGGAAGCCTGTCTTCGAACTTGAGCATCGTTATTGAGGGTTCAGTGCCGTGGAAAACTGTGGGTAGAGGATCTAGGCGAAAACCGTGGTTCACTGAGCGCATAGCGTTGCTGATTAAAGAGAGACCACTTGTATAGAATCGATAGGCGGGTTAGGTCGCGAACGGCGCTATTCGAGTATCGCCAGGCCTGTGATCGAGCCCATCGGGAGGTGGAGGGTGCACGGCAGGGGTTTTTTCACAGGAAGCTTGGCTCGCTCAGTGATCCGGCCACGATTTGGAAAGAACTTAGACACTTGGGAATTGCCCGTGCTGATACTGATAATGCATCGAAATATTTCAATCCTGATGAGTTGAACGATCACTTTGCTGGGGTCTCTTTTAACGCTTCTGATCCCTCTGTGGATGATTTTCTGCTTTCTCTTCCATCAGATGGTGATGCTGCTGGTATGGGTTTTTCTTTTCGGCCTGTTACGGTCAAAGAGGTGAGTGAAGTGATTTCGCATTTCTCCTCTGAGGCCAAGGGCAGTGATGGGATTCCGATATCAGTAGTCCGTGCTTCTCTGGCGGTACTTCAACCCTACCTCCTACAGATTTTCAATACGTCTTTTGCTAGCGCTTTGTTTCCTTCTGAGTGGAAGAAATCGCTAATAATTGCGCTTGGCAAGGTTAAAAATCTATCGTCAGCGACTGACTATAGACCAATTGCCTTACTGTGCTTTTTGTCCAAGGTCTTGGAGAGGCTAACCTCCTTACAGATCCTTGGATTCCCTGCTGAGCGAGCTATATTGGATCCGCTCCAGACTGGTTTCCGGCCACATAATAGTACGCAGACAGCGCTACTCAAGCTTACTGACGACATACGCACGGCTATAGACTGTAACGTGATATTTCGATCGACGTTACTTTTTATCGTCTGGGCGCGTAATTAATTTTGAATTCGAATAGTTTTGGCACCACCAACCGAGAATCAAAATAAACGAATCACGAGAGTTCAATCTTAGTAAAAATTATGTAAAACTAATGCCGATTGGTTAATTTTGTATGTTAACGCTCATTGGATTATCGTCAATTGAGTTGATGTCTCACGACTGGAAGAGGGAGACACCAGATGGACGATAATAGAGAAAATCGATATTACCTATGGAGTTGGTTAATTGGAGAAAAGTTTTGGCACCAATGACGAAATTCATCAGGAGGATTAATTGAGACGTTTCGATGAACTTTTCGTTGCATCCTTGGACAAATTAATTTGTCTCAACTCTCATGTCATCGACTTGGAGTTTCTTAATTATCTGCGTTGGAATTTATCGTCATTGAAAAAGCCAAATACTCAGCGCCTGGTTAAGCTGTATGAAATGACGTATTTCGGGATTGACCAATGAGGAACGTCCTTCCCGGAAAAGACGCCTTGGCCAGTGCACAGCGCTTGCTGTCGGCTGATTCTCGTTTGCTGTGCCGTGTTGGACACACATGTTTTGTCGTGTCATTTTGGACACTTTTGTTAACCGCCATTTCTGTAAGGTTTTGTATTAATTAATTCATTGGAATTAATTAGATTAATCGTTGTATAATTGAATTAATAAAATATTGTTCATGGAAATTAAATTGTGAAATAATCTGGTGAGCAAATTTTAGTTAATTAATTTTTGTACGGTAATTGAATTTCGCGAGTCGAGAATTTTATTTTTTTGGCGTAATGACGCTACTTAGTGGTGACGCCGCGAAATCGATTAACATTTATCGGCGAAATTATTTGATAATTTTGGAAACATTTTTATTTTTTTCATAGTTTGAACTCTCGTTATCGTTTCTCGAAGTATATACTTTTTTTTTTAAATTTAATTTATTTGGGAAAATTCATTGTTGCGAATTAAAAATTAATTAACGGATATTTTGGCGTCGTGGCCAAAGTTAATTGATTGTAATTTTTCGGAGAATTTTATAGTCTCGCGACTTTGTAGAATGTTATTGATTTCGTATTTTTTTTTACTTGTCATTTTTTTTTTTTTTTTAAAGATTTTGTGAATTAATTTTTTTTTATGAAATTAATTTGATTAATTTCATTTGTTGGCATATCGTTCAGTCGGCCATGACACCTAGGGAATTTCGCTAGGGAAGTTTCAGTTACTTTCGTTTCGTTGCGAAAGATAACTGTGGGTGGCAGCACCATAGAATTTTTGAATTAGTTTAATCGTTATGATTGATTCAAATTTCGATTCCGACGGTTAATTAATAAATCAATTAATTGATTAATTAATTAAATCTTATTTTTGATTGACATTATTATTTTTTTTTTTAAATTTAGTTTTAAAGAATTTGTTTGTAATTAATTGTTTATTCATTATGAGTTGTCGGAAGTTATGTTTTATGTTATGAAAATTGTAATTTTTTTTTATTGTGCTGCGCACTCGCCGATTTAACGCAGGGGTTAAATAATTTATAAATTCAATAATTATTTTTTTTATATAAAAATTTTATTTTATCCCCGAAATTATTTGTTTGAAATTATTTAATGCTCCTTATTTAAACCCATAACAGTGACCTTGAGAGAAGGCTGAACTAGTTCGTGCTGAATAAGGGAGTATTTAAGTTTTTGGTTTAAATGATTAGATTTTGATTTTTGGTTGTTGTTGTGTAGATCAATATCAGATTGATCGGATGTTGAGATACATTCTGGGGCCCATTTGGATTTTGGTTTCGTTTGTAAATTTTGTTTTTGGTTATTTGGTGCTTCCAAGCGTGCCCAATTGTTGAGCTCACCGTTAGGCTCGAGAATTACGTCACAAGACAAGTGACAGATGACTCTGCCTCTCCTCTTTGACTTCAGCAAGGCGTTCGACTCTGTGGGACATGTCTTGCTGCTGCAGAAACTGCAGAACTATGGTTTTTCTGCTGTTGTGATCAGGTGGATAGCGTTCTATATTGGGGGACGTATGCAGGCGACTCTTGGGAGTTCAGGTGGTCAGTCCTCGTACCGTCCTCTGAGCAGGGGAGTCCCTCAGGGCTCTGTTCTTAGTCCACTGCTATTTCTGTTATTCATAAATGACGTATGGCAGAGTCTTCCATCTGGAATACATCATCTGACGTATGCGGATGATCTCCAAGTCTACTTGCATTCCTCCGAAGGAGACTTGGAGCGAGCAAGTGCTGCAATGAGCAGTGCGGGGGTCTGTGTGTCAGCATGGGCGTTGAGAAATAACCTCAGCCTCAATGTGGCGAAGACCAAAGCCATTGTTTTCGGCTCTCAGTCTTTTGTTAATGAGGTGTACTCTCAGCCGGGCACTGGGGTTACTGTTGGGGGCGCTCGGATACCACTGCAGTCCTCAGTGCGCAGTCTAGGAGTGGTGCTTGACAGCAAACTGTCGTGGAGAGAATATGTCCAGAGTGTCTCTTAAAAAGTTCACTCGGTCATGTATTGCCTACGCTTTTTTCGGGCAAGTACTACTCCTGAACTGCGAAAGCACCTGGTTGAGGCCCTGGTGTTCCCCGTCATTGACTACTGCTGCCTGGTGTGGGACGGGCTCTCGGAAGAGCTGTCTCTCAAGGTTCAGCGTCTAATCAATGTGGGGATCTAAAAAAAAGCGTCTAATCATCTTTGGGGCTAGGAGAGACGAGCGTGCCTCCCCTTATCGTGAGCGGCTTGGCTGGATGACCTGTCGGATGCGCAGGATATACTTCCTAGCATGTCTGGTGTTCAGACTGCTTCGGTTTGGTGTGCCGGAGTACCTTTCCTCGTGATCAACCAGAGTTTGCGCCCGGTATGGGGGGAGATGGATCCACTGGTGGTGAGACCCTTTAGAACGGAAACCATGCGTCGTTCTTTTCAGATGTCGGTGACGTACCTGTGGAACTCACTGCCTGACGCGGGACTTAATCTTCCCTCCCTTCCTTCTTTCAAGGCAGCCCTTCGCACCTATCTGCCCTCTACACAGCAGTGATTTCAGGATTGCATGTTTGCCTGCTTCTACTCTTCCTCTTCTCATTTCCCTTTCTGTTGGCTCTGTTTTCTTCCTTCCTAAATCTTCTTTCTCTTACTCTTCTTTTCATCTTCGCCCTTCTTCTCTTTCTTCTATTTCTCTACTTCGCTATCGGTGAGCTAATTGGAGTCCGAAATGAATGAATGAATGATTTTCTGTATGAGTGCAGTGTCTGAATTATAGAAATAAAAAGTATGACACCCTGATGACTGATTATAGCATACCATTATGTGATTGGGTACTGCTATTATACTGGTTTTGCTGCTGTTATGTGTTGCTATTTGCTATGTATACTACAACTTGTAAGCTACTTATGTATTTACTTTATATATTTCTTTGAGCACTACTGATCTTTATCCTACGTATACTATATTTCATGTTGTACAACATACTGTACACTTATAAAAGATATCAAATCAAATCAAATCTCTCCTAAGCTTACATGCTGTTGTTACCCCCACCACTCCCGTTCGGTTTTTCACCATAACGCAAGTTTGGGCAAATTTCGCATTTACTCCCAACGCAAGAGCGTGCCTAAAGAAGTTTCACTTCAGAAACGCGTGTTTAAAAGCTGCAGAAACTAGCACTAAGGAGGAGCTCAAACAACTCCAAAGCGAGTATAGCGAGGCCCCCGTCGAGACTTGCACGAACAGTTGGAAGGACTTTACGAGTAGAGTGGAAAATACTCTTAGGCCCCAGGATCACTGAAATAATGGAAGGCCAGGGTGAAGGGTCCCCGGCCTTTAGATCACAGACATTAATATCACAGAAAAAATATCACAGCCAAAATATCACAATGCAAAAAAAAATCATGCCTAAAATATCATACTACAAGATAATATCACATGAAAAAAAGAGGAAAATATAAATTAAAAAATATTAACTACAGTTTTATATTCAAGGCAATGTCATGCAAAAAAATGGAACGTTGACCACAATCATACGATTGCACCGAAATCTGCAGAGCATTATCAATAATAATATATTTACGCTTGCGCGGTTCAGCAACAACACGATGAGCTAATGAATCAGTCATAATCTGCTCAGCAAGAGATCCACAGAAAAAATGAGCAATAAGGCGAGGAATGAAAATACGACAACGATAATTGTAATGAATACCGCGAGATACACAGAAGAAATGCGTAGAATCCCCAAAAATGAAAACAGGATTGAATCAAATAATTACGTAATAATAGAAAGAATAACATGAAAACTCGAAGGAAATGAATTATGAAAGAAATCAATAAATCGTAATCCAATTACAAACGTGCGATGTAAATGGATAATTTCTCTGGAATATAATCTTCGGAGAAATACTTCAATCATTTATAACGGTAATTGTGATTTGTTTACATATTATATTAATGACTATGATATTTTTGTTAATGTGATACTTTTTGAAGTGATTTTATGCTCAGTGATAAAAAAAAACTGGGATATTTTTACAGCGATATTTTGACGGTGATCAAAAAGTCGGACACCAAGGTGAAGTGAATCGGGGCTGTTTACTCAGACTGGATGGCAATCATACCTGGGTCTCAGAGGAAACACTAATCTTAAAGTAAGCAACAGAAGAAGAATTTTCCATAACCGAAATCCTCCATGAGTTTTTCCGCTATTCATTCCTATCACTCCCGTTCACACACTAAAATATATGTAAATGCCGACGGGCGCAAGCTATGTAGCCTAATAATGTATCCAACTTGTAAATAATCATACATAGCCATATTGATGAACTCTCCAAACTATAAAAAAAAAACTCTCCGCAAATGTAGGAGGAAAAGTTCACACGACTGGTCTCTAACAACAAAAATTGTAGAACCACAGGGACTGGAATGGGTAGTAAGCACATTCAAACTACTGGAAGCACCAGGACCTCCTGGTATGTGCCCAGTACTCTTGCAAGAGGCACTCGATATTATACTCAGGCCCCTGGATGAACTGGTCAGGGCAAGCATAGCTCTAGAGTATGTATCCAGGAACTAGTGTAGATCGGATATAATCTTTGTACTCGAACCCGGGAGGAACGGTCACGTGGAACCGAGAGATCCCAGACATAACAGTCCCACCTCCTTTGTCCTCAAGACACTGGAGAGATTGATGGATAGAAACATCAAACGGGAGATCCTTATAACTAGAACCAGGGGGTTCAGTCTTGGCTTTGACCAGGCTGAACTTAGCCACATAATATGGTATTTTTTTCATTCAGAAATTTCAAAGTGATATACGCTGAGTGCGTGCGACGTTTTTGAATTGAGAATTTGTATATCAAGTACGTGGAATTGAATATTTTGTCAGAGTGGGAGGGAATGTCTTTGAATACTCCCGGAGGCATTTTGGCGAGTGTGAGTTATTGTTACCAATGCGTCGTTGATGCGTCACAAGTGTGTAGTCGATACGTTGCAAATACGTCGCTGATGCGTCGCAAGTGCGTCGATAATGCGTTGCAGTGCAACGCTGATGCATCGCAAGTGCGTCGCTAATGCGATCATTCTCCATTTTACGCTTGTAAATATCATTAACTCACATCTTTCTAAATTCTTCTGGAAGTATCCAATCCTTTTTACACGTACCTCAAATACAAATTCTCACATCGAGAACGCCACACGAATTTCGAAATGTCACTTTGACATTTCTGAATGGAAACATATATCATTTTATGAAGCTAAGTTCAGCCTGGTCGAACCCGAGACTAAACTTCCTGGCCCTCCTTATAACTGAGCCCCTATCGCCTGCACAAGAGAGAGTAATAAAATTCTCCTCGTCAGTGAAACAATTGGGAGTTTGGCTAGACTTCAAGCTGAAGTGGAGAAGTCATATAGAAACCCAAATTGGCAAACCTATACCTCATTATGGACATACAAAAGAGCCAGAGAGGGTAACTGGGGCTTTAATCCCAAGATATGCCTATGGATCTATGAAGTGGTATATTATCATCTGAACTCATGTACACAACAGTGGTCTAGGGGCTAAGGTCCTGGAAGTTGGCGACAGAAGCAAAAATAAGGACGCTCCAAGGCAACATGCTGAGAGCTGCAACTGGTGCGATGAGAACCACACTGGTAGAGGCCCAGGCATTAGCACTAAGCCTACCACCACTGAATCTACTAGCATTTTCTAATACGGAAATTACACGTATCAACTCAAATGACAAGGAGACTGGACTCAAGCCAGGGCGGCACATGCCAGGCTTGACAGCCCACAAGAGACTCCCCTATGCACTGAACACGGCAGAACAGTCAGAAGACATCGAATTACAAAGAACCCCAGAGTCGAACAGGGAGAGTCAGACTCCCTGCAACAGGAACCCTGGACCGAATGCATCATGCTGGTACACGGATGGATCAGGATGAGCAGACAAACATGGGACTGGTATATGCGGACCATATAAATTGTAACGTGATATTTCATCGTTACTTGTTTTTTTCGTCTGGTCGCGGTAATTGTTTAAATAATGAAACTTGCGTCCAAAACGCGAGTCAAATACTATTGTCAATGAGAGATAAATTGTTACTACTTTTCTTTTCTAATAAAATTTTGTATTATTTCTTTTATTTTAATTGTACCGCTCATCGGCGATATTTCCCGTGATGAGCGGGAGAGGGCAGCACTGCACGGACGAATAATTCAGCGAGGTAAAGGGGCCAGAATTTTCACACAACAAAAGTCATTGAATAACTCTTCATCGGATGAAGAGACGAGAGGGAAGACTGGGGAAGGCTCCAGCAGTAATTATAGATATCAATCTTATTGATTATATCCCTCCAATATCAGTTTTGGAGTTTTCCTCGTCTTTCATCGTTGGAAATTGGAATTCCAATTTTGATGATCAAAGGTCACCTGTTGACGTCACGAGCGTCAGCCAATCAGAGCCCTCCACGTTGGAGTTTTTCGTGCCGGCCGGTACGAATGTTTTTGGGAAATCAAGGACGGCGTCTCTTTCTCGTCCCTAGGGAATTTATATTGTGATATCGACTTGACTGTAGATGGCAGCACGTCGAGAAAATTTTATTTGAACTGAAGTTTCTCAGATACTTGAAATTTTATTTTTTTCTACGAAACATTAATTATTAACATTTGAATTATTAATTAATTTTGAAATTTTATAAGTTAACTATTTTTTTATGGAACATCCAGTGACGTATAAAAATTGGAATAACGTGCTGCGCAACATTAAATAATTGAGTGTTTATTTTTGTCAAGATCACAATTTAATTAATTTTTTTTATAGTAAAGTCAATTTATTATTTCCCAAAAATTGAAGTTTATTTTGTTTAAACAATTTATTATTACTCCTCATTCTTACCCACAACAACCGCCTCGAAGAGAACGCTGAGTAAGTCGAGCTGAATAAGGGAGTATTTTGGTTTTTCTGATTTTTTGTCGATTAATTAATTTGTTTAATTATTTGGATTATTACAGATTATCCTGGCGCCCATAAAGTTTTTGGTTATTTTGAATTTTGAAGTTGATTTAACTTTTCAGGCGTGCTTAATTTTGAGGTTTACCGTTAGACCTCAGAATTACGTCACAAAATATACGAGAAGTTATTTCCCTTGGGTAAAACAGCTACAGTGTTCCAAGCAGACGTGGCTGCGATCAAGCACGCACTGGAAACCTTGTCAAGCAACAAGATTGGAACAAACACATCAATATCTGGTCCGACAGCCTAGCTGCCATTAAGGCCCTACACAAAACTGGAACCAGCTCAGTACTGGTATGGGAAAACATGGATGTCCTGAGAAAGGTCGGTGCTATGAACTAAGTCACACTAGCCTAGGCTCCAGGGCACCAAAGTATAGAATGGAACGAGAAAGTGGACTGCATCGGAAGATAGGGAGCCACAAAGAGGACCCAAAATTTGAAGGTGGGAACACCCTTCGCCACCAGAAAGAGTATAGATTACGGAAAAATGTGCAAAGAACGCAGGAATATTCCGAAACACTCAGAAATGTGTAGAATGGCCAAAGCGACAATGCCAGCTCTCACAAAAAAAAAACAGAATCGCTCATTAACATGGACAGGGAGCCTTAGCACAGTGATGAGACTCTCAACTGGCCATGAGAAATTCGGGGAGCATCTCGGATACCTTAACCCGACTCTGAGCTCAAGCTGCAGATACTGCACCAAGCCGAATGAGAACAGCCTCCACTTATTATGAAACTGTCCTGCACTAGCACTACAAAGATTCAGATGCTGAGGATCAGTTTTTCTTTGCATGAAAAGAAGCACCAAAATGGGCCCCAAAAACATCCTGAGACTGGCTACAAAAACCGGTCTCCAGGTGTAGCAGGGGACCAGTATGAAAGACGGACCCATAATAGATCGCTACAGACTTACATGGCATAAGAGAGCGCATGAAGCACCACCACCATGAGTGTTATTATTATTATCCATTGTCACGTATTTTTTAATTCACGGTAATTGAATGAACTCGTGGAACTCTAATTGAATCGAAATATTTAATATCCAAATAAATTCAAAATTAACATTAATTGTTGGGTGCCAGGACGACCTTTGGTCCGAAATCAAAATTCAAAAGCACGACGACGAAAAAAAATAATAAATCAAAATAATTTCCAGGTGAATATCCGACTAGTCAGCAACAGAAGAATTCCAAAATCCTAATGATGGCAGAGGCGGCTGGGCTCAATACTTCACCTGTAATTCCTCGGACCAGGAATACAAATTTCGAAATAAAATGCGAATCAATTTTAGTTTCGTCATTATAATTAGAGCGATATCTCTTTCAACTTTTGCTCTTTAGAAAAAAAAGAGTAGAATTACAATGAGTATAAAAATGAAATAAAAATTCGTTACTGAATTTCGAGTCTTTTAAACAATTATGAATATTGCCGTTATTATTGGAAAAGTTTCACACCATTCATTTATGATGATTCGGAAAAATCAAATTTACTAATAATGAAAATAATAAAGAAATTAAAGAATCAGAACTAATTCTAAAGTCCCGACAAATTGGCATATCTCTACCTATACTGGATTCGTTTGAGCAGGGTTCAGTTGTCAGGGATATGAACGATGGTTTCACATCTGATAGACTACGTCGGTAACCAATGGCACATATCGCTCGCAATAGTATGCGATGGTTTCCATTGGATGTAACTTTTTTTCAATGATGCATTGGATGAAAGATTTTGGCATTCTCTGCACGTTCCTACCGGTGGATTTTCATACAATTCTCTCGAATCCGATATCTGAATTGCTGGAATCATTCATTCACAACCGATGTGATATGCCGAATGAACGATGCGGCATATCTTCGCCCGTACTGAATTCGTTTAAGCAGAGTTCAGTTGTCAGGGATATTGACGATGGTTTCACATCCGATGGCTCATATCACTCGTAATACTATGCGATGGTTTTCATCGGATGTAACTTTTTTTCAATGGTGCATCGGCCGAAAGATTTTTGCATTCTCTGCAGGTTCTCACCGGTGAAATCCATTCACTCCTCTCAAATCCGATATCGAAGTTGCTGGAATCATTCATTCACAAACTGATGAAATATGCCGAATGAACGATGGAAAGTGCATATATCGGTTGCATCGGATTATTTTGACTCAGTGCCGATATGGTAGAGAGTCTTCCACCTTATCCATAGAATGTCTTCCGTTCCCGCTCCGCTAGATGGCATTGGTGAAATTGAAAATCGTTCCTGTACAATAATAAACATATTATTAATAATAATTTATCATCATTATTAATAATAATTATTATTAATTTTTATCTATCATTATTATTAATAATAATTTCATTATTGTACAGGAACGATTTTCAATTCCACTAATGTCATCTAGCAGAGCGGAAACGGAAGACACTGTATGGATCAAGTGGAGTACACTCTACCTTGTCGGGACTGAATCAAAAAAATCCAATGCAACCGATATATGCTTTTTGCATCGTTCATTCGTCATATCTCATCGATTGTGGATGAATGATTCCAGCAATTTAGATATCGGATTCGAGAGGCATATCTTTACCCGTATTGGATTCGTTTGAACAGGGTTCAGTTGTCTGGGATATAAACGATGCTTTCACATCCAATTGACTCCGTCGGTAACTGATGGCTCATATCACTCGCAATAGTATGCGATGGTTTCCATCGGATGTAACTCTTTTTCAATGGTCTATCGGACGAGAGATTTTTGCATTCTTCGCACGTTCCCACCGATATAATTCATCCAATTCTCTCGAATTCGATATCTAAATTGCTTTAATCATTCATTCACAACTGATGAAATATGCCGAATGAACGATGCGACATATCTGCACCTATACTCAATTCGTTTGAGCAGGGTTCAGTTGTGAGGAATAGGGACGATGGTTTCACATCCGATGGCTCATATCGCTCGCAATAGTATCCGATGGTTTCCATCGGATGTAACTTTTTTCCAATTGTGCATCGGACGAGGGACTTTTGCATTCTTTGCACGTTCCCACAGATGGAATTCATCCAATTCTCTCGAATTCGATATTTAAATTGCTTTAATCATTCATTCACAACCGATGAGGTATGCCGAATGAACGATGTGGTATATGTTTACTCATACTGAATTCGTTTGAGCAGGGTTCAGTTGTCAGGGATGTGAACGATGGTTTCATATCCGATGGCTCATATCGCTCGCAATAGTATGCGATGGTTTCCATCGAATGTAACTTTTGAAGTGAAACTTTTTTTGGCAGGGTACCAAATTTTCTCAAGCGTCACGCTGATGTGTAGACTTTTGAGGGGAATGCGGTAGCTGAGTAGTGGGGAAAAGGAGAAGTCGTGCGCTGTTGACGTCCGGTCCTAATCTGAGTGGTAGGGGAAGCCTATCTTTCGTAGTTAGCGTAGGGGAGCTGGCGGATTGGAGAGGGGGGGGGGGGGAGTAGGTAGATACGTAGCATATAGGCGTACAAAGAAAAGAACCGACAGCCGAGGCGTACCGAAGCCGGAATTTATATGGTGGGGTATGGGAGCCGAAGAAAGCCGAGTTCGATTCATTCGCTACTCCTTCTGTAGCATGCTACATGCTAGTGTAATAGTCAGAAAGGCTGACAATTCTTTGGAATATCTCGGAGTCTAAGGGAGATAGAGCGATCTCGTCTTCATCCATTCACGTAGCTCTCAGAGTCTTCTGTGAAAAAGAATTCAGACGAATTCCCTGTATCTCGCTCAGGTTCCGAGATATTCGTTGAAAAACAATTTAATAGCGAAGAAATAAAACAGGATGTAAATTATTTATCAACAGTAATTCGAGAATATCTTGGAAAGTAAGCGAGATAGCGTAATTTCGCCACAATTCTCTCTTATAGAGAGTCTTAAGAGCTGCACAGAAGGATTAGGATGAAATTGCTCTATTTCGCTTAGTTTTCGAAAGGAGCCCCAAGGATATTTATGAAAAAATTTTCGTAAAAGAAACTCCAGCTATAAGTCTATTTTTTTTCGGTAAACTTTTTCATGAATATTTTAGAAACTAAGAGAGATAGCGTCAATTCACCCGAATCCCTCTTCGTAGAAAATTTCGAGAGTTAAAATAGAGAGTAAGATGAATGAGCATATCTCTATTCGATTCCGATGGATTCTCCCAAAAAACCATCACAATGGAGACTCTATCTATGAGTCTATGCTTTGTAGGGGTGTGCGAATAGTCATCGGATCGAATCGAATCGAATAGTAATATTCGATTCGTTTTTCGAATCGAATTATTCGAATTTTCGAACATTCGTATTCGTTCGAATATTTGTATTTGTTTGAATATTTGTATTTGTTCGAATATTTGTATTTGTTCGAATATTCGTATTTTTCAATATTGTCATTTTTCAATATTGTCATTTTTCTCCTAGAGGATATTGTCATTTTTCAATTTTGCTATTGCTATAGCGGAGAGGGAGAGAAAAAGAGAGAGAGACCGAGACATCTTTAATAGAATTGTAAAATAAAGATGTTTCTTGATTAATATGAGATTATATACATATAATACGATATATCGCATAGAAAAAAAATCAATATTTCTCGAAAATTTCAAAATTTGAGATTAAATTTCCATTTTTTTACTGTCTCTTTTCTCATAGAGGATAATCAGAACTACAAAAAAGGTCTTGACAAAAATATCGCTATGTATTTTATTTCCAGAAATATCTTTGAAAAATGAATGATAAGAAAAATTGATTTGTTTTGCCCCTTCACTACTAAATTTAGTAGTGACGATGGAAAAGAAGATGAGTTCATTTCTATTCTTTTTTTCTACATTTTTTATTTAATCGATTATACGTTTCTTTTTCGAATATTAATTTTTTTTCGAATATTCGTTCTCATAAAATATTCTAAAGACCGAATATTTCAATTTCCGAATTATTCGTTTTTTTTATCGAATATTCGATAAAACGAATATTCTGATTTCCGAAATATTCGTTTTTTTATCGAATATTCGATAAAACGAATATTCGAATTTTCAAACGATTCGATTCGATTATTCTATTTCGAATCGAATAATAATATTCGATTCCCATCAAATAATTCGCGTTTTCGAATAACTCGCACACCCTTATTTTTACCGAATATCGAATATTCGAATATCGAATAATCGAATAGCGAATATTCGAATATCGAATAATCGGATAGCGAATATTCGAATATTCGAAAATTCGAATATCGAATAATCGAATATCAAATAGCGAATATCGAATATCGAATATTTGGATATCGAATATCGAATATCAAATATTCGGATATCGAATATCGAACATTCGAAAAAACGAATATTCGAATTTTCGAATAATTCTATTCGATTTTCGGAAAAGGTCTTCAGAAAAATGTTGTTGTGTCGCTCAGTTTCCGGAATATTCCTAATAAAATGGAAACCGATCAAATATATATAATAAAGTTTTCAGACGGATCTATTTCATTTTATCAGCAATTCTCTCTCAGAATTTCGAGAGCTACACAGAAGGATTGTGGCAAAATCGCTCTATCTCGATCAATTCCCGAGATATTCCCAAACACAATAAATTGGAAAAATGTGTTGGTCTGAATACTGATCGTGAAAGAAACTATAATTCGGTAACGAACAAAAAATTCTATCCCTTGTTCGATAAAGAAATACTAATAATTTATCTTTATCTATACCTCATAGGGAAGAAGTTTCACTTCTGCCTCGCGGGGATCCCACGCACCCTCTTTTTTTTCAATTGTGCATCGGACGAGAGATTTCTGCATTCTTGGCATGTTCCCACTGGTGGAATTCATCCAATTCTCTCGCATGGGATACCTTCATTGCTTTAATCATTCATTCACAACCGTTTAGATATGCTTGATGAACGATGCAAAGTGCATATATCGGTAGCACCGATTTTTCGACTCAGTGCCGATGAGGTCGAGAGTACTCTACCTTATCCATGTAGGGTCTTTCGTTCCCGCTTCACTAGATGGCATTAATAAAATTGAAAATCATTCCTGTAGAATAATAAAATTATTATTAACAAGTTTTAGCTTCTCCAAATTTTTATAAAAATTCGAAGAAGCTCAAACTTCATACTACAAGTTTTAGCTTCTCGAAATTTTTATAAAAATTTGGAAAAGCTAAAACTTGTTGACAAAATTATTTAATGTACAGGAATGATTTTCAATTTCACTAATGCCATCTAGCAGAGCGGGACGGAAGACACTGCATGAATGGGGTAGAGTACTCTCTACCTTATCGGCACTGAGTCAAAAATTCGGTGTAACTGATATATGCACTTTGCATCGTTCATCCGACATATCTCATCGGTTGTGAATGAATGATTAAAGCAATTTAGATATCGAGTTCGAGAGAATTGGATGAATTCCACCAGTGGAAACGTGCAAAGAATGCAAAAATCCCTCGTCCGATGCACCATTGAAAAAAAGTTACATCCGATGAAAACCGTCGCATACTATTACGAGTGATATGAGCCATCGGATATAAAACCATCGTCCATATCCCTGACAACTGAACCCTGCTTAAACGAATTCAGTACGGGTGAAGATATGCCGCATCGTTCATCCGATGGAAACCATCGTATCCTATTGCGAGCGATATGAGCCATCGGATGTGAAACTATCGTCCATATCCCTGACAACTGAACTCTGCTCAAACGAATTCAGTATGGGTAAAGATATGCCGCATCGTTCATTCGGCATATCTCATCGGTCGTGAATGAATGACTTAAGGAAATTTAGATATCGAATTCGAGAGCATTGGATGAATTATATCGGTGGGAACCTGCAAAGAATGCAAAAATCTCTCGTCCGATGCACTATTGCAAAAAAGTTACATCCGATGGAAAACATCGCATACTACTGTGAGTGATATGAGCCATCGGATGTCGAGCCATTGTCCATATCTCTAACAACTGAACCCGGCTCAAACGAATTCAGGAGGGGTAAAGAAATGCCACATCGTTTATTCGGCATATCTCATCGGTTGTGAATGAATGATTCCAGCAATTCAGATATTGGATTCAAGAGAATTGGATGAATTCCACCGGTCAGTACGTGCGAAGAATGCAAAAATCCCTCGTCCGATGCACCATTGAAAAGAAGTTACATCCGATGGATACCATCGCATACTATTGCGAGCGATATGAGCCATCGGAAGTGAAACTATCGTCCATATCCCTGACAACTGAACCCTGCTCAAACGAATTCCGGACAGGTAAAGATATGCTGCATCGTTCACTCGACATATCTCATCGGTTGTGAATGAATGATTCGAACAATTTAGGTATCGGATTCGAGAGAATTGGATGAATTCCACCGGTGGGAAGGTGCAAAGAATGCAAAAATCTGTGATCTGATGCACCATTAAAAAAAAGTTACATCTGATGGAAACCATCGCATACTATTGCGAGTGACATGAGCCATCGGTCACCGACGTAGTCTATCGGATGTGAAACCATCGTTCATATCCCTGACAATTGAACTCTGCTCAAACGAATCCAATACGGGTAGAGATATGCCGACAAAATTCTCACTAACACGACAAAACAAAATTAAACAACACAATTCAAAATGTCGTTAAAAAAAAATAGTCAAGAAATTCTAAAGTCAAAATTTGAATTAATTCTGATTCCCCGTGAAAAGCACCTCAAGGCTTCACAGCTGCATGGACGATCGGCATCCAATGAAAACACGCCTTTATGATTTTCAGCAATGAAGAAATTCAAAAAAAAATACAAAAAAATAATACGACAACAAATCGCTGTTAATGAAATAAAAAAAAATGATAATGACAATAATAAAAATTTATCGTCAAATAAAAAAATTTATTGCTGAAAATTTTTTTAGTAACGCCGATTTTCCAAAAATATAAAAAAAATGAAATCACAATAAATTCCATAAATTTCCGACAATATCAATTTCCGAAAATAAAAAAAAATCCATTGACGAGAAACGACAAAATTAACTAAACAAATCGCGTTAACTCAATGTCCTGAGAGGGAAAAATAAAATAAAAAAATCTAACACGCCACGGAAAATCCGAAATTTGCGGTTACAGGCGTCGAAAATGACGCTAACGAAAATTATACTTTTATGCCAAGAAATGATTCACATGCTCACCGGAGTGTTTTCTATTAACCTCGGAAATGCCAACTCCCAAATTCCTCCGATAATCGTCCACAAATTTCCAGGAAAAATCCTCGGTATAATCTTATAATCCTTTTCTCAATCAAATCAATTGTAATTTTAATCAATCCGTTACTTTAATCATCCAAAAATCACAGCAATGAAAATCATGTCTGTACAATTTGCCACCGAAACGGAAAGTGAGGGAAGAAGCCGGCGTGCGTCACAAATTTGACCACAGGTTGCTCTCCCTCAATTAACCCTCGGAGTACAGGGGGGGTCATTTTGACCCCAAAAAATTTTTTGCCTCAAAATGTGATGAAATGGATGAAAATATCTGAAATAGTCGACTTCGACACTTAGAAGCTTTTTCATTCAAATTGGCCGACTCTAGAAAAGAGGTCCAATTTCGACTAATTTTTTTACCATTGATAAATAGTTAAATCCAACCAACGATGATTGTTTTCAAAAATACATTGTTTTATCTACAAAAAACCTCATAACATAGATTTCGAAAAAATATATAGTTTTTAAGATATAGCACTCAGAAAATGGAATGGGGTCAATTTGACCCCGTGTGTGCTCTGAAGTTCTGTTCAGAGGTGTGTACTCCGAGGGTTAATTGTCCAATGGCGTTAGAAATATCCTTCCATCGCCGGTTTCGTTCTGTTTTTATTCCGGTAGTTAAATTCATAATGAAAGAATAAATCTTACAATCTAACGCCAAAAATCCCGCATTCATTTTCCATCATAATATCATCCATAAATTTCGTTACAATCAATCAATATTAATTATTTCATCAATTTCGGAAGTCCTTGAATTTCCATGTTTTTCACCAATCATGTGGAAGAATCTAGAAGAAAACTCCTCCTATTGATTTCCGCAGTCTGCGTCAATAATTTGTCGCAGCAGTTCCCTTTGATCCTTGTCCGGTAGCACCTCCTTCTGACGTCGCGAGAGAAACTCCGGCAAACGCGGGAATATTCAAGGCGAAAAAGAATTGAGAGAGATTAGTTCATCAATTTATAAAGAAAATTCTTTCTCGTTTCTTGAGACCTTCCGTTCTGATGATTCCCTCTTTAAAAAAATATGATGTTTACCGTGATACTGGTCCAAGAAATAAATTTAAACTTCTTACGCAAATATGGCGTTACACCATACAGGAGAAAAAAAAATCTAGTCCTAAATAAAGAGATTGTACGTTCGATTCCACAGCCTGAAGAAGCTGGCATTGTTCAGCGAAAGGTCATGTTTTAGCTATAATTGCATGCTGTTAATAACTTTTCCAATATCCCTATGAACTGAAGTATCAAATTAGAATGAATGGAAATGAATCTGAGGCTTTTGTAGAGCATAGACGCCGCCCAATACTTTTTCATGCTCCCTCAAATTTCCAAAAGATTTAAATTTTCACAGTTAATTGAAATCATTCTGATTACAATACATTCATTTTTACGATAAAAATCAGAAATCATAAAGGGAAGAATAGAGAGATCAAAATTTGGTTGACTCCATGGTTTTGATTGGACATGGGGAGAGGGAACATGATGAGGGATGAAGTTATAGAGAGAAACAATCGATATTTCCATGAAATAATGACAGTTGATGATGGATACATGGGAGAAACAGAGACTTTTAGAAGCAGAAAATGATCTAGAAGCGGCCAATTTTGGTAGAACAACCACTTGAGCTCTCTCTTGGCGAGTCTGTCTTTTTGTATTCTGTTATATTACAATTAGACAGTAAATTCTAAGAAAAAGCATAGTGTCACAACTGAATGCCATCTGATCAGCAATTCAAGATGAGTATGTTCGAATTTCCACAAGTCTGCATGAAAATTATGAAGCTTCTTCTCTCTTTTCTTTTTGTATCAGTATGATGGTAAATTTGGGATGGAATTGTTTTACGTGATGTATTCAGGTTATTGACAAGATAGAAAAAGGACAATTTTTAAAGCACAGTGTGCGAAGTAAAATCATCTTCGAATCAATATAAAATGATTTTTTCATGCCCAATGGAGGTGGGTGTAGTTTAAGTCAATGAATTCTCCAAAAAAAATCCTGAAAGCCGATAATAGGATGGGTCGTGATGAGCGATGTGTGATGTGAAATAACGGTCATTTCGTAAAATTGTCATGTGACGGATCTATGACCGTCACAGGTCATGTGGCGTCAAGCCTTTTTTGGGTCAGAATTTCCGTCATGATCATCGAATATGCCACATATCATTTTAGTAGATGTAAAATAACCGTCATACTTTTTTCCGTCACAATTTTTCCATGTTCAATCTGAGTTTTTGAATTATGATTATTTTGATACTAGTTAAGCGTCATCTCCTTCGTTGTAAAATGATGATGGTGGTGCAATTCGTCACAATCCACAACTTTCATCGATAATTTGATATAACATATTGTTTCATAAATAAGGGGAATATACAAATTTGATAATCAACATATTCATTAACCCTCTGAAGACAAACTCCTAGCAATCCCTGTCGTGTGAACTAGAGAGAGGGAATAGCCAATCGTGGGCACGCGTTCACTGTGTTAGTGCGTGACGTCATGAGATGGCTGCCCCCTCTTCTACTATCCCATGACCGTACAGACCTCGTGAACGTGTGGGTCCTTGCCGGTTACGATTTTTCTTATATTTTTTCTCGTTTCCAAGTTCATAATAAAAATAGAAATTTATGATAGAATTGTTTAGACTGAGAAAAAAGTGTTTGATTTAAAAATACTATTCACTGGAGAAGAAATAATGGAGGCGCGTCAACAAAAACGGAAATTAAAAAAAATTCATCTGCAAAAATTTTTCCAGTTATGAAAGTGAAGAACGAAAAAAATTCCATCAAAAATCCTCCTTCGTTGAAATCGAAGAAAATACATGTTTTAAAAGAGTCCACTGTCTCAAAACCGATTCATCTTCTATTTATTTTTCCCAGTTGATAGTATTTTTTTTTAAGCAGTGATTCGCCCGTCCCCCGTGCGAAACGCCGGGACTGGATGTTGCGCCCCACCCTAGGGCCGAGTCACTCGTCGTTTAGTCTGATTCAGTGGTGGGGAGACGGAGTTTGTCTTCAGAGGGTTAATAAACTCGTATGAATATTACATTAACTTTCAGTGAAGCTTTCTCTCAGAGAACTCAGCGAAATTCCCATCATCAAATATATGACACAAATGGCGCATCATTTACTCAGATGTAGTCTGACCGTCAGATGATAATTCGGTTGAAATCTGGTCATATGACTAAAATGGTCAGAATTCCGTTCCGACATGTGATGGTCATTGAAGTGTCATATGACTCATCATTGACAAATCAGATTTCATTTTCACATCACTTGCCGTGATAGGGTCCATTTCGAGACCTGTGCACAACTACGTCCTCGTGTAATGCAAAACGTGAGGTTAATCTCGATTCTTCGTCCAATTTTCCAGTTTTCATTTGTTTTAACAGGTTAAAAACTTCCTAGGAAAAAGTTGTCGTGATGCAAGAGAATTTCCATTAGAATTATCATTATCAGGATTCATTTCAGCCTCGAAATTGTTTAACTGATCCTTGGACAATAAGAACCATTCAATAGTCCATCGGAATGAATTGAATATTGATTTTTTATATAGTGGCAGCTGTGCTCTACCGTATCTGAGTCCGATGATTGAGAAATTATAATTATCATCATTCACGATGATTTCGTTCTCCCCTCCCCCTCCCCCGCCTCTGATAAGACGCTCTCTTTTCTCCCTGGAGAACCAGAGTGACTGAATGAAAATTTAGAAGTGAAGGAATTTTGGAATGAAACTATCGCAAAGTGAAGTGCTCCCAGCTGAATAGCATTTGTGAAAGTTCTGGATGGAAGTAGAGGACAATAAATAATGATATGAGGAATTGATATCGTAAATTGATTCTCAAATAAAATTCGCAGTGCAAATTTGTAATATTGAGTTTGTACCTGTTCAGAGCTGGAACACACTCGTTAATTCACTTTTCCATTCTTCATTTTTTTTTTCTACGTATTTCATTATTTTGAGCACGAAAATGATATGATCTTCGATTTGAATTTAGTCCAAAATTATGAATAGCTTGGCTTGATCCTGCCAGTATCCACTTAGAGGGTATCATCGTCCTTCTCCATGGAGAAAATGGAGGATCCTTCACGAAAAACTACTCAAAATATTCATCTTTGGAATTTTCATAAAACTTTCATTGAGTCAAAAATTGGGGATTTGTCGTTGTTCCTTCGAGTCAATTTAAATTGCAGGACAGAATAAATGGTGCTCGAGGAGAAACTTTGATGTTCATTCGAGGAGTCATGGATGGAGAAAAGACATCATGTGGAAATGATTTTTTCGATAAAAATAATAGACTATGTTGGTTGCCGTTGATAGTTAGCTGCTCACAGTCACCCAAGCCGAGTTCTATGAGGAAATCATTCCCAATAGAAAGTCATATATCTGACTTTCCAATTATCCCTAATTGATAGTGATTGGGAATCACGAATGATGCGTAAGTGTCAGGAATAAAGTGTTGAACTTCGACTGATTTCACAAAGCTATTAGTTATTGATGCAGAGCTTGATCGGATTATTTGATCCTTTCACCTAAACATCGTCTCTACTCATCTTCTCTCATTGAAGTGGTTGAGTGGTATTATCCAGTACAATTCACTTTCATGTTTCTCTTACTGATTTTCACATGACATGAACTCAGGCTTCAACACTCGTGAGAGAAAAATTGAAAATTCATTCACACTCCATATAACATTGTTTAGTGACTCTAAAGCAAAGAACAATAAAGACGACAGTCAAGTGAGAGGATTGAACATTAACAGCAAGAAGATTCCATAGGATGTTCATTCGTTATTCCTATTCCGTATTTCATACGTTATTCCTATGCTCAAATTTTACTGATCTTACTTTGAAATTTTTTTGAAGGATTCTACTGAGCATCAAACACGAGAAATATGGATGCCTCGTCAGCACGAGTGATAACAGTAAAATATGGGTTTTATCTAGTCATCTGTATTCATAATTCTTACTTTTTCAGCCACACTCCCTTCTTGGATGTCAGAAATAAATATTCCTTGACCAACTTCTGCATGTTTCCCTTCGACAATCATGATGCCTAAGCCATAGAGCCCCTGCAACATAAAACTTCTGTCATTGGTCTCTGTCACCGGTCTATTCACTTACTGAGTGATATAAAAAACTAATTCTAACCATATTTAAATAACTTGACTGTTTACCATCGGGCCGTTGTAGATATTAATATTAAGAGCTCAAACATTGACAGAATGACTTCTTTGCATATTTTCCCTCTATGATATATGACGTATTCCACGTGAAATCACCGGACTTTTCCCCTGACCTCTGCCAATCTGGTTGAATTTTTTTTTTGAATGATTATATCAAGTTCAAAAGACACCCCGAAATTTTTGAAGATTTTCCTACATAACCCTTGTTTAAAAAAAATATTTTTCCCTTAAAAAAATGCCCCATTTTAGAAATCTGGGAAAATTCTCAAAAATACGTAATTATATGTAGAAACTTTCGAGCCATCGTCCAGAGCGGAAGTATGAGTCTTTCTGTATTTTAATCGCAGGAAACTACTTCAAGAAATTATCGACGCAGTTAATGGAAATCGCTAGGAAGAGTTCCGATGGATTCTTATATCTGATTGGTGGAGGGCAGAGGAAAATCAAGCACTTCCGAAATTGAACAAATTATCTAATATTGATTTATTATGACGAAATTCATGTATGATGTTATGATGGAACATTAATTTTGAATTTTTGGCGTTAGATTTTAATATTCATTCTTTTATCAATAATTCATTTACCGGAATAATAATAAAGCAAAACTGGCGATAAAAGAATGTATCTAACGCCATTGGTCAATTATTGAGGGGAGAGCCACCTGTTGGTCTAATTTTCTACGCCCGCAGGCGTCTTCTCTCACTTTCCGTTTTGGTGACTAATAGTACAGACGTGAATATTCCTTGCTGAGATTTTCTCTAATTAACGTAACAAGTAATTATCGTTACAATTAAGTTTTGATTAGAATAAAGGAAATAAAAAATATCCGAGAATTTTTCAGACGAATTTGGACGATTACTGGAGATTGGAAGGAGTTTGAGGGACGTTATTTTTCGAGGTTAAAATCAACAACACTCCGGTAAGCGTGTGATTTATCCTCGGCCATATTTTGACATTTTTTTTTGTTAGCGTCGTTGTGACGCCGGTAACCGCCATTTTCGGATTTTCCGTGGCGTGATATTTTTTTTTTATTATTGTCGCAAAATTGAATAAACGCGATTGGTTAATGAAATTTCTCGTTTCTCGTCAATTTGATTTTTTTTCCTTTCGAAAAATACTGTCGGGATAAATTTTTTTTTTGTGATTGAATTTTTTTTTATTTGTTTGGAGATCAGCGTCTTTATAAAAAAAAATATCTCTGTTTGAATTTTTCTATTTTCATTCGATTAACGATCAAATTTTCTTATTATTCATTTTATTTTTTTTATTAACATCTGTGAGCTTTGGTCTCACAATAAAAAAGGAAATTATAGGGAATATCGGGAGTGGGGAGAAATAACTTAAAACACGGTGAAATAAAGTTGAGCTAGTGCTTTTATTCAGTACTCAGTCCTTCCACCTTTTCTCAGTCCACTAATACTCATTATTATTTGGGGAGATTGTCTCAGGGGAGTCTCAATTATCAAAGTGGGGGTTTTTCTACTCTTCGGTAATAATGACCAATGTGACCGTCAGTTGACAGTCACAGTAAAGTTACTCAGGTAATAATGACCGGTTCTGATGCCACGGTGAAAACGACCAGCAATATGGCTAGTGCTCGAGCACGTGGCTGGCACCAACTTTGGGGTTAATTATCATGGGGCCTCAGGGGAAATAATCTCTTAATCCAAACAACTTATTATGGGAAACTCAAGGAAAATCAGGGGAATCTCTTTCTCTCGTTGTCAATACTCACGGGATACTTGCGGAAAACTCACTATATTCACAGGGCTGGGGGGACAACAATCACTCTACCTCTATTTTCTCCTCAGGGCTCTGTCCTTCACTCTTCTTCAGGAGATACCATGGAAAAACTACTCTTCACTCTCTTTCCACACCTTTTCCTCTATTTTACACGACTCTTTATTCTCTTGACTTCAATTACTTCGGATAAAACACTCTATTAACACGTGGTCGTTCTTCTATCTCTCAAGTCCCACCGCCATGTCATGTTTCTCCCACCAGCCTCAATATGGCCGCTCCTCATTGAGATTCCCTCGGGCTCCGCCCAATGGCGCGTCGAGTATCTCTCGCGCGAGTCTCGACTCACCCGGTTACACATCGTATTATTGAAAAAAAAAATTTTGGGCTGAAAATTATAAAGATATTTTTATTCTGACGCCGATCGTTCATGAGAACGTGAGTCTTGAATTCATTCTGATTAGCTACAGGGTAAACATACTCTATTGCTGACGAGTAGCCTGGCTGTGGTGCTGAAGTAGCTGAAAGTAGCCGAAAGTAGCCAGAAATTATTTTGAATGAGGGACATGAAATGAATAATTTTTCTGTAGAATTGTTATTATTATTATTATTCAATATATATCACTAAATATTTATTTCGATAATCATCAAATTTTCAATCTTTTTTTATTTTTATATTCAATTTATAACAAGTATATTTATTCAATAGAAGAATATAAAATTTGTCAATTTCTAGGCGATCAAAGAAATCTGAAAATTAAATATTTTTTAAAACTCGTAAATATCATCAGACTACTCATCAATATTATTGTCTTCTGCATATTTAATTGAATTGAGAGCTTTGTCAATGTTCTCATCATTAGTTTGGTTATCATTATTACTATGACTGTCATCTTTGGTTTCAATTATATTTTACTAGCGCCGTCGGCGGCCGCAAGCGGCTGCCTCCGTTGATTAGCGTAGATTTCTATTTTCTACTTTAAATTTTTATGATACCTCCCTATACTTAGCAGACAGAAAAATTATTTTCAAAGCTAACTAATCCTTAAACGTTTCGGAATAGTTTAGGGAAGTTTAGGAAAGCATTTTTATAATTTGGGAAATTGTCATTAATTTATTATTAATTTAAACTTTTGAAGTGAAACTTCTTTTTTTAGGTATAGATAGCAGAAATAGCTATCAGAGATAGCAGAACTTAGGATTAGTTAGAATTCAGGCTCAGCCAAGCTCAGCCGGTCTCAGCCAGGCTCAGCCGGTCTCAGCCAGGCTATATAATCAAACATAGCAATCTATAAATGCTTTCCTCAACTTCCCTCAACTATTCCCAAACGTTTAGGATGAGTTAGAATTCAGGCTTAGCCCGAATTCTAACTAATCCTAAATGTTTGGGAATAGTTTAGGGAAGTTTAGGGAAGCAATTATAGATTGCTATCTTTGTTTTATATAGATTTTCTTGCGCTTGGAGGCTCCATAATTTTCATTCTAATTAGATAATCATCCATTCTAAAAGGATGAAATTAATTTTCTTAATATCCCCAAATGACTTCCAAGGAAAAGAAAATAATTTCAATGTTTTTAAAATTTATTTCTGCTATCTATACATAACAAAAAATTTAATTAATAATAAATTAATGACTCTTCCCCAAATTATAAAAATGCTTTCCTAAACTTCCCCAAACTATTCCCAAACGTTTAGGATTAGTTGAAATTGAAAATAATTTTTCTATCTGCTAAGTATGATGACTGAATAGTTCAAAAAAATTAGTTTCCGTGATGTCCACCAGAATGCGCTTTTGTCGACTCGAGTTCGACTATTTTCATTTCGAGTTCGATTATCCTTCAATTCGAGATGAAATCGGCCATGTTCGATTTTAATGCCCTGTCCTTTTTATGAAGGGAAGATAGCACGATCGATACTTTGAATCATATTTCAAATAATATGTTGATATAACATGGTGCAATAAAATATGGTGGTAAATTTAAATGGAAACATTCATTGTATTCTCATTTTCACAATTCATTCTCATTCTCATCATTCTTTATATTTTTAGGTAAATGAAATTGAAGGTCGGAAGAAAAAATTCTCACTTAAATGAAAAAGTAGCCTTGTGGCGACCAGTAGCCTTCCTCCGAATTTTAGTAGCCGGCCAATTCAAAAAGTAGCCTAAATGGCGATAAGTAGCCCCATATGGCAACCCTGAGTAGCTACTTTCTTTTATTTAAATTACAGTAGAACCTCGATTATCCGAACCAATTGGGACTGAGACTAGTTCGGATAATCAAAAGTTCGGATAATCGAAATGTGGATTTATTGGGACAAAATCATAAGCAACACTTTTTTACAGAAAATTTTTTTTACAGTTTTACATACATATATACATACCCAGGAAAAAATGTTCAAATCTGATCAGATCAAATTAGATCTAATCAGATCTAATTTGATCTGATCAGATCTAAACATTTTTTCCCGGGTATATATATTGAAATTTGACATCGATATTAACGTTGAAATATATATATGTGTATTTCAAACATCTGAAAAAAATATGCGACGTTGTATGCCCACGATTCTTGCAAATATATATCAGTGCTCACGGCGGTGGCAGCGAGCACAATGTATCTTTTGCACCAACGTTCGGATAATCGAGCGTTCGGATGAACCAAGTCATCGTTCGGATAATTGAGGGTTCGGATGATCGAGGTTCGGATAATCGAGGTTCTACTGTATTTTTATTGTATCGAATCATGATAAATTGATTTATGTGAGAAATTTCCAATTGATAACGGCAATATTCCTATTTGTTTGAAAATGAAAAATTCAGTAACAAAGTATCGTTTTCTATTTGATTATTATTATAATTCTATTTTTTTTTTGAAAGACCAAAATTTATAAGAGATACCACCCTAATTATAAATATGAAACTTAAATTGATTTTTGTTTCTTTCCCAAAATCTGTATTCTTAGTCCGAAATTCACAGATGAAGTTGAAAACCCAGCTGCCTCCGCGGTCATTAGGATTTCTGGATTCTTTCGTTGCTGACTAGTTGGATATTCACCTGGGAATCATTTTGGTTTATTATTATTTTTTTGTTCTTTTGAAATTTGATTTGCGGACGAAAGGTCGTCTTGGTGCCCAACAATTGACATTGTTTGAATTCATTGGATTTTGTGTAATTTATATTTCATTAGGGTTTCACGAGTTTCTTTGATTTCTGTGGATTAAAAAATACGTGGCAATATATTGTAACGTGATATTTCGATCGACGTTACTTTTTATCGTCTGGGCGCGTAATTAATTTTGAATTCGAATAGTTTTGGTACCACCAACCGAGAATCAAATAAACGAATCACGTTAGTTCAATTTTAGTGAAAATCATGTAAAACTAATGCCGATTGGTTAATTTTGTATGTTAACGCTCATTGGATTATCGTCAATTGAGTTGATGTCTCACGAATGGAAGAGGGAGACACCAGATGAACGATGATGGAGGAAATCGACATTACCGAAGGAGTTGGTTAATTGGGCAAAAGTTTTGGCACCAATGACGAAATTCATGGGAAGAATTAATTGAGACGTTTAGATGAACCTTGGTTGCATCCTTGGACTAAATAAAATTGTCCCAACTCTAATGTCATCGACTTGGAGTTTCTCAATTTTCTTCGTTAGAATTTATCGTCATTGAAAAAAGGAAAATACTTAACGTCAGGTTAAGCTGTATTAAATGACGTATTTCGGGATTGACCAATAAAAATCGTACTTCCCGGAAAAGACGCCTGGGCCAGTGCACAGCGCTTGCTGTCAGCTGATTCTCGTTCGGTGTGCCGTACTGTAGACACATGTTTTCGTCGTGTCATTTCGCACACTTTTGATAACCGCCACTTCCTTACGTTTTTGGAATTAATTAATTCATTTGGAATTAATTATATTAACTATCGTTAATTGGACTCAATAAAGATTGTTCACGTGGAATTGTGATTTTTGGGAATAATCTGGTGAGCATGTTTTTGGTTAATTGAATTTTCTACGGTAATTTAATTTCGCGGGTCAAGAATTTTATTATTTTTTAGCGTTATGACGCTGTAGAAAAGTGACGCCGCGAAATTAATTACCATTTATCGGCGACTATGGCACGCCGTTTTGCCATTTAATATAGTCATAAAAATTGAACATCAGAAAAATTATCTCCATGAAAATACATTTCCATTATCTCTAGAGATAATTGTAATTCATCGAATTATCATGAAGCTGGAACATTAGTGACGAATGGAATTTAAATTATCTCTAGACATAAAATGAATTCTCCATTCAATTTATCTTATGACAAAATTTTAATTCCCGAATTCGAATTATCTACATAATTTTTATTGCCAAATTAAAATTATCTACATAACTTCGATTCCCGAATTGAAATTATCAACATAATTCCAATTCTTCGAATTATGTACATAATTTTAATTCTCCATCCTTTTTTAGTGTCGAGGCTTCTAATATATGCTCGTCTAGGGATTATAGGTGAGAGATTAACGTTATGGTGGTAGCCCTGTCAGAATTTGTGAATAACCTTGCTGTGCGTAATACGTGCCGCATCCTTAGGGCGAGTTTTTCATTTGAGAGTTAGGCTGAGTTTTCCATTCGTGTGTTAGCTAACACGGTGTGAGCTAGCCCTGTGTTAGCACCATTTTGGAGACTTCGGATGTACGCGCCATCTTCGCGGGTAAAGTTCCATTCTCACACAGGAAAGTAGAAGCAGGCTAAATATGAGGATTATGCTGCCAACGTGAGATTGAAACTTTATCTGCGAAGATGGCGCATACATCCGGAGTCTCCAAAATGGCACTAACACAGGTCTAACTAACACCGTGCTAGCTAACACACGAATGAAAAACTCAGCCTTATGTTTATTTTTCATAGATGGCTCTAGTTGTTAAGTTAACCAGCTGGTTAACGCAACCTGCAGGTTAGCTTAACCGTCAAATGAAAAACTCGCCCTTAGGCTGAGTTTTCCATTCTCGGGTTAGCGTAATCCGAGAGTTGAGTTGACTCTCAGATTCATTTAGCCCTGGGACTTATCAGTCCGCGCTACCTAGCGGTCAAGAGAGAATATTGGAATGTCGCTTGCGCAGCTATTTTTTTCTCTGCAAGTGCACGTTTGTCCAAGCGATATTCCAGTGTCTCCCTTGACCACTAGACAACGCGCGCTGATGAATCCCAAAGCTAAATTAATCCGAGAGTTAACTGACCTCTCGAATTACGTTAACACGAGAATGGAAAACCCAGCCTAAGAGGTTATGTGAACAGGCGGCGAAAATGACAAGTACAGTTATTTATCTCATCCTATTCCTATCATTCGTCATTTATTGCATTAAAATTTTTTTTTCTTGTATAAAAAGGAACAAGAAAATAATCGACTCGAACAATCCGTGTATCAAAAGTTGTCACGTTAATCTGTTGCATTTATTTTTCTCGTTGCTATTGGCTGTTTCATCCAGCCAACAGGAATTATCGCGATCATTGGAAACTCACTTGAAGGTGATTGGAATTTTTTTCAAAATACGCCTGCTCTGGCAAGCGATCGTTCGCGTATTTCTCTTCCTACCTTCTATCTCCTGCTACATGAAAGACATGGCATGTAATCTTGGGCTTATCTCTACCCGTACTGGATTCATTCGAGCAGGGTTCAGTTGTCAGGGATATGAACGATGGTTTCACATCCGATAGACTACGTCCGTAACCGATAGCTCAGATCGCTCGCAATAGTATGCGATGGTTTCCATCGGATGTAACTTTTTCTCAGTGGCGCATCGGACGAGAGATTTTTGCATTCATTGCACTTTACCACCGATGGAATTCATCCAATTCTCTCGAATCGTATATCTAAATTGTTCGAATCATTCATTCACAACCGATAGGATATGCCGAATAAACGATGCGGCATATCTTTACCCACACTGAATTCGTTTGAGCAGGGTTCAGTTGTCAGGGATATGGATGATGGTTTCACATCCTATAGCTCATATCGCTCGCAATAGTATGCGATGAATTCCATCGGATGTAACTTTTTTTCAATGGTGCATCGGACGACAGATTTTTGCATTCTTTGAACTTTACCACCGGTGGAATTCATCCAATTCTCTTGAATCCGATATCTAAATTACTGGAATCATTCATTCACAACCGATGAGATATGCCGAATGAACGATACAAAGTGCATATATCGGTTGCACCGGATTTTTTGACTCAATGTCGATAAGGTAGAGAGTACTCTACCTTATCCCTACAGTGTCTTTCATTTCCACTCCACTAGATGGTATCAGTGAAATAGAAAATCATTTCTATACAATAATAAAATTATTATTAACAAGTTTTAGCTGCTCCAAATTTCTATAAAAATTCATCTTTTAAAAAAATAGTTAAATCAAACCAATGATGTGAGTACCTTGTTTTATCTACAAAAAAACTCATAACATAAATGGAGTGGGGTCAATTTAACGCCACGTGTGCTCAGAAGTTCTGTTCAGGGGTGAATATCCGAGAGTTGAGAATAATTGATTTTTTTTCAAGTGGAGCAGCTAAAACTTGTTAATAATAATTTTATTATTGTATAGAAATGATTTTCTATTTCACTAATGCCATCTAGTGGAGTGGAAACGAAAGACACTGTATGGATAAGGTACTCTCTACCTTATCGGCATTGAGTCAAAAAATCCGGTGCAACCGATATATGCACTTTGTATCGTTCATTCGGCATATCTCATCGGTTGTGAATGAATGATTCCAGCAATTTAGATATCGGATTTGAGAGAACTGGATGGCTTCCACCGGTGGTAACGTTCAAAGAATGCAAAAATCCCTCGTCCGATGCACCATTGAAAAAAAGTTACATCCGATGGAATCCATCGCATACTATTGCGAGCGATATGAGCTATCGGATGTGAAACCATCGTCCATATTCCTGACAACTGAACCCTGCTCAAACGAATTCAGTGCGAGTAAAGATATGCCGCATCGTTCATTCGGCATATCATATCGGTTGTGAATGAATGATTCGAACAATTTAGATATCGGATTCGAGAGAATTGGATGAATTCCATCGGTGGTAAAGTGCAATGAATGCAAAAATCTCTCGTCCGATGCGCCACTGAAAAAAGTTACATCCGATGAAAACCATCGCATACCATTGTGAGCGATCTGAGCTATCGGTTACGGACGTAGTCTATCGGATGTGAAACCATCGTTCATATCCTTGACAACTGAACCCTGCTCAAACAAATCCAGTACGAGTAGAGATAAGCCGTAATCTTGAATTAAACATCGCCATCTCGAAAAATCGAACGCACATCAACAATCCAGATTAGAACATTGCCATCTTGAAAAGTTGAAATTTGATATTGTGAATAAGAGATGAACGCCATCTCTTGACGTTTTCATGAACACAATGACAAAGAACGAATAACGAACGAAAAGGGATTGATGACGTCACGGGAGGTAGACTGAAGTCACTTTACTCTCATTTCTATTGACTGTTTCCGTTAAGCTACACAGCCAATCGAAATCTTCGCAATCATTGAAAACTCACTTGAAGACGACTGAAATCTTTTTCAAAACACGCGCGCTCTGGTGCGCTTCTGTTCTCGTAACCAATGAGAGAAAGCCTTGAGGAAAGCGTAATCCCCGTTAGACCACCCCCATGATTTTTATCGCGCGTCTAAGATCCCCAGATCAGTATCCTACTATATAAAAGACATGGTGAATGGAACAGCGTCATCTTGGAAAATCGGAATCGCATCTACAATCGAGATTAAAACATCGCCATCTTGAAAAGTCGAATTTGACTACGCTGAACATAGCAAATAAAGAAACACTGGCGCCGCCATGGCCGCAAGCGGCTGTGTCGTTGATGTTCCTTCAGTTGCTATGTTCAGCATAGTCAAATTCGACTTTTCAAGATGGCGATGTTCTAATCTCGATTGTTGATGCGAGTTCAATTCTTGGAGATGGCACGGTTCAATCTACCATGTCTTTTATATAGTAGGAAGGAGAAGGATGAGAGATGAAGAAAGAAAGAAAGAGTCTCAACGACGAAACAGGATGAAGAATTGAAGTTCTGCACATAGTTCGAATTTGGAATTACAATTATGTATATAATGTGAATTCGGGAATCAAAATTATGTACATAATTCGAATTCGGAATTGAGATTATCTACATAATTCGAATTCGGAATTACAATTATGTATATGATGTGAATTTGGAATTACAATTATGCACTGTAACGCCATATTTGTGTGACAATGTAATTTTATGAGACCGGTATCGCGATGAAATTTATTTTGTTTTTAAACCACCAGAATGGAGGGTCCGAGAAACGAGAAATATTTGTTTTTTATATTGTATTTATTAATTGATTTCTTTGATTCCTTTTCCGCCTTGAATAATCCCGCTCTTGCCGGAGTTTCTCACTACGACGGAAGGAGGCGCCAGCAGACGGAGGGGATCATAGGGAACTGCTGAATCAATTTACCGATGCAGTTGGCCAATCAATTCCGGAAGTCAATACCGTTGGATTCTTCAACCCTATTGGCGGAAACTGTGGAAGGAAATGGAGGAAATCAAGGACGTCTGAAATTTCAATTAATTGATCATAATTAATTGCCACAGACTTTAATTAAACGATGATACTAGAAAATCATTTTGGAAATTTTTGACGTTATTTTTTTAGACTTTTCTTTTATCAATTATTCAATTACCGGAACAGAAGCAAAACAATGCCGGCGATAAAGGAAAGTCTTAAACGTCATTGGATGATTACTCATGGGAAGAGCCACCTGTGGTCTAATTTTTGACGCACGCCGGCGTCTTCCCTCACTTTCCGTTTTGGTGGCAGCTTATACAGACGTGTTTTATTTTCGCTGTGTAATATTATTTTTTTCGTTGCAATACAGCAACTATTAACGTTGCATTGATTATAATTGGAGAAAACCCTTTACCGAGGATTCTTTGGAGGTTTACCGGGGTTAAGAAGGAGAGCTGGAAAATTTTGAGGCTAAACAACAACACTCCGGTAAGCGCGTGTTTATTCTCGGCAAAGCACTTAGATATTTTTTCTCGTTGTATTAGCGTCTTGTAACGCCGGTAACCGCCATTAATGGTTTCCATGGCGTGATAGATTTTTTTTATTATTATTTGCTCCATAAAATTTAGAGTTTGAATTCTCGTATCTCGTAGTACTATTTTTGTTTATTTATTTTAATTTCGGAAAATTTATTGTCGGGAAATTATTATTTTTTATATAAAAAGAAATTGTGATTTAATTATTTTTTTTATTAAAATTGGTCGGCATTGAATTTAATTTTCAGCGAGAATTTTTTTTTATTACGATAATTTTTGATTATTATGATTATTATTATTTTTTTTTATTTTTATAACGGCGGTTGTTTCGTCTAAATTATATTTTATGATTATTTAATTTTTATTATCATTTCAATTTTATCGCTGGAAATTTTAAAGGTGCATTTTAAAGGACGCCGATCGTCCATGCGGCGATAGAGCCTTAAGGTACTTGTCGCAGGAATCAGAATTAATTCAAATTGATAATTTTAAATTCTTTGACTATTTTCTTTTAACGACAATTTAAATTGTGTAGTTAATTAGTGTTTTGTCGTGTTCGTGGAAAATTGTCGGGACTTTTGAATTAGTTCTGATTATCATTAATTTTTCCTTGTTTGAATGAATAAATTATATAGAACAATTGATTTATGTGATTTTTCGATTGAAAGACAATGATAATATTGTTTGAACGTGTTAAATTCAGTAACTGAATATTTTTTTTTATTATTGTAATATTTTTTTTTTTTTTTATTATTTTTTTTTTGAGGGAGCATAAAAAAATTATATCGCTCAGAATTAAACATTATAAAACAAAATTGAACTGTGTTCATTTGGATGTCTGTATTCCTTTCCAAAAAAGTTACAGGTGAGTTTTGAATCCAACCGCCTCCGCGGTCAAAAGGATTTTGAAATCTTTTTGTTGCTGACTAGTCGGACATTCACCTGGGAATTATTTTGTAGTTCGTTTGTAGTCATTTGTAGTTCTTTTGTAGTTCTTTTAATTTTTTGATTTCGGACGGAAGGTCACCCTGGCGCCCAACAATTAACGTTGTTTTTGAATTTATTCGATTTTTGGATATTTGATTTTATTTAGAGTTTCACGAATTAATTTAATTACCGTGGATTGAAAAAATACGTGACAGCACATAATGTGAATTCGCAATTCAAATTATCTACATAATTCGAATTCGGAATTACAATTATGTACATAATGTGAATTTAGGAATTAAAATTATGTAGATAATTTTAATTCCTGAATTAAAATTTGTACAGAATTTGAATTCCTGATTTAAAATTATGTAGATATTTCGAATTCAGGAATTAAAATTATGTACGTAATTTGAATTTAGGAATTGAAATCATCTACATAAATTTAATTTGGAATTAGAATTATCTCCGGACATAATTAAAATTCATCCAGTTCCAAAGTTAATAATTTGTCTAGAATTAATATGACTATAGTCTATTATGGGAATTCAGAATTTCCATTATGTCTAAGCATCATTTTAATTCAGGAAATTTCAATGATTCTTCACATAGCTTTAATTCGTAAATTCATTTTATGTTGTATGGTCATTTCAATTCGCAGAATTAATATGACGCTCGCTTCATTCCAATTCCTGCATTTATTTCGATTGTTAACCTTCAACGGAATCCATTAATTTTATTTTATAAATTAATAGAAATGAATTCGAATTATCTTATAACATGAAAATAATTCGACTTTTTCCGTCCTTTTCTACATGTTGTTACGATGTGATCGTATAAGGGTTTTATCGTCGAGGCGCCCTCTCCCTCCGCCTCCAGATAGAGGTAATAATCGGCAGTCGATAATCGATTTATCGAGTGATCATAGATAGAGGCAGCACCTGCCGGAGACAGAAGCCAGGATTTTCACAGCTGAGTGAAAATCCCCACTCCTGTGTAAACTGCCAAAAAGCAAACAGCGTTAATTTAAGTTCAATACAATTAAGTCAATTTAATTAGGGATAATTAGTGATATGTGAAGTAATTTTGAGTGAATGAAAGACTCAAAAGAGATTAGCATTAAGTGATATTGATAAAAGACTCTCTAAAAGAGACAAATAAGTGTAAGAAATCCGGAGTTGAAAACCTTTGGCTGTCACAAGTAAGTCTGATTCCGTTACCACGTGTTCAGCCTCAGTATAATTGAATAAATATTAATCAGTGGAATATTGTGGGTTAATTGATCCGGATAAAGGGAGATGATAATTGTGGATAAATACGGCATCGAGTTTGACCGAAGATTTAATTATTTACTACAGAAGGAATCTGTGAAAAATCCGAGAACGTGATTGACGTCCCCACGCTAATTAAATATAATTGGAAATAATCCACGATTCTCTCGGGCATCCGGGCATTAATGAATCGGGAGTCGCAATACAATCGTTGACAAAGAATTAAAGAATATAATAATGTTTTTTTGACCGTTCAAAATTAATATTTTGGTGGATAATTAGCCTTGCGGTCATCAATTCAATAAACTCAATTGATAAAAAGTTGAATTTTTATTGTCAACGTTTCGGCTCATTAAACATGAGCTCTCATCAGGACATTAAAATTCATCAATTCTATCTGTAAAAAAGACAACATTATGAAATTATTAATAAATGTAACAATTTGAGACATTAGAAGTTAAACAAACGTTATACATACAAAATTGTGTCACAATAGTGACAGTTGAGGGTTATGGTGGTGATAATACTGCTGTAAGAATGATTAAAATACTGATAAAACATTGTGACTGAATTTATATGATGAAAAATGAAATTTGTGATTTTTTAAACTTGATCATGTTGAACTTTCTAATAATTATAAAAGCAAAAAAACTTTGTTGATGATGCACTTCATAGCTGTAAACAACTTTATGTGTGCCATGAACTATGATGGATGTATTAGAGTGGTTTCGTGCAGTAGTAGCCACGAGGAGGCACTAGATGTCGCTGCTCCCGTGTCATTAGTAGTTCTCTGATTCAAATGAGCTCATTCTTGATCAACTAATTAATAATTACACTATACACATTGCTCAGCCCATCCACATCCGATCTAAAATTCACATTATTGTGGTCTTTCGCAATGTGAAACACTTCGAGTAGATTCCTCTTGTAATAGTGGTCTTCATGGCCTAAAACCTTGACTTTCTCGAAATTGAATTGATGATCCTTGTCAATGACGTGTTTAGTTAGTGCTGTATGTTTGTCAGGAGGCTTGCTGATGTTCTGGCGGTGTTCTTTAATTCTCGTTCCTAACAGTCTTTTCGTTCGGCCGATGTAAGTGCCCTCGCAATCATTGCAAGGAATGGAATATACACAGTTGTTCTTGTGTAAAGTGTCAATGGGATCTTTAGTTGTTGATATATTGTTTCCTAGTTTGTTGTTATTAGAAGACACCAACTTCAAACCATGTTTCTTAGCTGTTCTCGCGAGACTCTGGGTGAGCCCTTCTGCATAAGGCAAAATGAGAGTCTTCTTAAAATCTGGCGCTGGTACTTCTGGTAAAACCACTGTGTTATTGTGATTTACTTGTTGGAGATGTTTTATTCTTACATTCATCCAGGGATTGACAAAATCCACTGGATAATCATTCTTCATGAGAGTGATTCTGATTAGAGCCAGGTTGTCATTGAGAAATTGTTGGTGGCCGAGTTTCCATGCTCGGTCAACCAGCATAAATACAATTCCTCTTTTTTGTGTCACTGGGTGATGCGAGGAAAAATTCATGTATCTACCAGACCAAGTTGGTTTACGATACCAGTTTGTGATGATCGTGTTGTCCTTGTGTATCAGTAATATTTCCAAGAAAGAGATCTCTCCATTGACTACCGTCTCATGAGTGAATTTCAGTTTATCATGCTGACCATTGAATACCTGTAATACCTCGTTTACTTTGTCTTTAGGCACCGCTGTTATGATGTCATCAACGTACCTTTTGTAAAAGGAATGAAGAAATCCAGATGTTGTAGGCTGGCGTATTCAACGTCCTGCATGACAATGTCAGCTAGTGATGGTGCTAGTGGTGACCCCATAGGTAAACCAAAGATTTGTTGATAGTATTTGTTGTTAAATGAGAAAGTAGTTGTGGACATAACTATCTCAATTGCTCTGATTAATTCATCAATAAGAATATTTTTTTTGCACATTGATTCTCCTCTTTTCCTTAGAGCTGATTTTATTAGTTCTAATGGAACATTGGTGAAAAGAGAGGATACACCCAAGGAGATGAGAATGTAGTCATCAGGTATGTAGATGTTCTCAATGAATTTGACAAATTCAAAACTATCTTTGATTGACGAGAAAAAACTGTTGTTACCACTGCTAATTATTCGGTGTAAAAATGTAGAAAGGTTGTAGGTGGGTCCATTGATGGATGAGACAATGGGTCTGAAAGGTGTATCTTTTTTGTGGATCTTTGGAAGTGCGTAAAGCCTGGGAGAGATCGCATTCGATTGTTTTAGCCATTTCGTAGCGGGATCGGAAATGTAGCCATGAAGTTTCCAACTGGTGACTAATTTGGTGACATTGATGATAGTTTGGGGTGTATGATCTGATCTTAGTTGTTTGTAGGTGGTGGTGTCTTTCAGCAGACCTTTAACTGCTTTAGTATAATCCACAGCATTGAGTACAACAGTGACGTTGCCTTTATCCGCACGTGTGATCGTTATTTCTTTGTGTTCTTTGATGAATCTCCTAACTGCTGTGAATTCCTTATCTGGCTTGATGTTATTTAGCCTGTACATATAATTCTTTATTATGTTCACCATTTTTTCTCTGAATAAATCTCTCTCTTTGTCCTTAATTTCAGATATCTTCGTTTCGATCTCACTGATGAATTTATGAGCAGGAAATCCAAATTTATTAAATGGGAGTCCATGTTTATGCCCAAGTGATAATAGATGGGAGATATCTGGTGGGATAGTCGTGGAGGAAAGATTTTTTAACCATGAAGATCTGTCCAACTGTTCACCTGAATTAGGACTTCGAGAAATATGCCATCCGAATGCCCCACCCCAAGTGTAGTGTGATGGAATCTTCTTTTCAATCAATTTGTCAAAAGTCCTTTTGTATGTCATTTTGAGTTTTTTGAGCAAATGTCTCCACTACTCTTGATTGGACACTCAGAAATTCCTTCAATAATTGTGGGGTTACAAATTGTTCTAGTGATTTTAATGTTTTTCTGATAAGTTTCTGTATATGATGTAGAGTATGATGAGCATCACTGATTGAAGTATTCAGTATTTTCCATTTTAGTGTTGTCTCCAGTCGAGAAATTCTGTTACTTGACGTCTTACTTCTTACAGAGAAATGAGAAAGTGAGAATGATCTTATGTGATTAGGTGAGACCTTGTTGGAACGGCATTTGAGAAGAAAAATGATTTGTTGTGATTCTTCTACTTCTTTTTTCAAAGAGATTTTCAAGATTTTAAATGATTTCTTGACATTGGATCCGAATTTAATGCGGATGTCGTCAAAGAAAGTGCCGCTGGTCTTCATTTTTATGGCCTTGCAAATTGTAATAAAATAATGTTTTTTTGACCGTTCAAAATTAATATTTTGGTGGATAATTGGCCTTGCGGTCATTAATTCAATAAACTCAATTAATAAAAAGTTGAATTTTCCAACAACTAAAGATCCCATTGACACTTTACACAAGAACAACTATGTATATTCCATTCCTTGCAATGACTGCAGAGGCATTTACATCGGCCAAACGAAAAGACTCTTAGGAACGAGAATTGAAGAACACCGCCATAACATCAGCAAGCCTCCTGACAAACATACAGCACTAACTAAACACGTCATTGACAAGGATCATCAATTCAATTTCGAGAAAGTCAAGGTTTTAGGCCATGAAGACCACTGTTACGAGAGGAATCTACTCGGAATGTTTCACATTGCGAAAGACCACAATAATGTGAA
Source organism: Aleiodes leptofemur (assembly GCA_963942555.1). NCBI lineage: Eukaryota > Metazoa > Arthropoda > Insecta > Hymenoptera > Braconidae > Aleiodes > Aleiodes leptofemur. The sequence continues at coordinate 9,285,462 of OZ012618.1, forward strand.
TTTTAGATCGGATGTGGATGGGCTGAGCAATGTGTATAGTGTAATTATTAATTAGTTAATCAAGAATGAGCTCATTTAAATCAGAGAACTACTAACGACACGGGAGCAGCGACATCTAGTGCCTCCTCGTGGCTACTACTGCACGAAACCACTCTAATACATCCATCATAGTTCATGGCACACATAAAGCTGTTTACAGCTATGAAGTGCATCATCAACAAAGTTCTTTTGCTTTTATAATTATTAAAAAGTTCAACATGATCAAGTTTAAAAAGATCACAAATTTCATTTTTCATCATAAAAATTCAGTCACAATGTTTTATCAGTATTTTAATCATTCTCACAGCAGTATTATTACCACCATAACCCTCAACTGTCACTATTGTGACACAATTTTGTATGTATAACGTTTGTTTAACTTCTAAGGTCTCAAATTGTTACATTTATTGATAATTTCATAATGTTGTCTTTTTTACAGATAGAATTGATGAATTTTAGTGTCCTGATGAGGGCTCATGTTTAATGAGCCGAAACGTTGACAATAAAAATTCAACTTTTTATTAATTGAGTTTAGTGAATTAATGACCGCAAGGCCAATTATCCACCAAAATATTAATTTTGAACGGTCAAAAAAATATTATTCTATTACAATTTGCAAGGCCATAAAAATGAAGACCAGCGGCAATTTCTTTGACGACATCCACATTAAATACGGATCCAATGTCAAGAAATCATTTAAAATCTACAAAATCTCTTCGAAAAAAGAAGTAGAAGAATCACAACGAATCATTTTTCTTTTCAAATATTAAAGAATATATTCATGCAGTTATTTCCGGAATAACTAACAATAAGGATCCATAATATCTGAAATACATAAAAGTTCGTCAACAGGTGTTGTTGCATACCTCGCGGTCGGCCATATTGTATACCGGCCGGCTCACTCACACCACACTCAAGGCGCACTCATGTGACGTCAGTCCTTGGCGCCAAATTCAAACAGTAGGAAAACCGGACTTGCTATATTTGCAACAATTAAAGAGATACTTCATGAACAAATAGTCGTTTTCATATTATTTATTGCAAGAATAACCCCGAATATTAGTTCCACGTAATTGACAGTGAGTCTTAGCGCGGAGGGCGCTGCAGCAAGCTGAGCAACGTTGGTAGTTCCGGATTTCCGTTGCAGAAAACCCCCTTTGGATTCAGTAGTCGCCTGTTCCGCCATAAAACACACATATGCACCTAATACACACACATATGCACCTACTACACACACACGCACCTAACACACACACACGCACCTAACACACACACGCACCTAACACACACACGCACCTACACACAACGAGGCAAGGATTTCTCCCGAATTTCCGGCCTCGTTACAATGTATTTTGAATTAAAATTATGTTATGAGATAATTTTAATACATTCTTATGAAGCATAGCATCAAATTAATTCTGTCAAAGGAATGCTAACATCATTTCAAATCGACTCATTTAATTTTTTTCAAAAGTAAAAATTGTTGCTATCAAATAGCAAAACGGCGTACCATAGGCGACATTTTTTTATTTTATAATTTTGGAAACATTTTATATTTTGTTGAAATATTTTATTGCCTCTCGTTATCGTCTCTTTATCAAATATTTGTTTTGGTTAATTTAATTTTTTTTTTTGAATAAATTGTTGCGAGTTAAAAATTAATTAACGGATAATTTTGGCGTCGTGACCAAAGTCAATTAATTGAAATTAATTGAGGAATTTGAGTTTTGCGACTTTGTAGAATTTTCTTAATTTTGAATTTTTTTCTATTTGACATTTTTTTTTTAAAGATTTGCGAATTAATTTTTTTTATGAAATTAATTTGATTAATTTCATTTGTTGGGATATCGTTTAGTCAGTCATGACACCTAGGAAATTCCGCTAGGAAAGTTTTAGTTACTTCTGTTTCGTTGCAAAAGAAAACTGTAGGTGGCAGCACCATTAATAGTCCAAGAGCCCAGCGCATCCGGACCGCAGTCATTGTATCAAAGCTGAAATTTTTTTGTAGAGGGCTCGTGATGGTATGGAACCATGAGGGGACCCAAGTTACCTTGAGTACCGGTCCAAAGGGCAGGTAACAGGTAGCTCAGGTAAGTGAAAATTGTAGTTTTTTCAAGTCAAATCATTAAGGCTAATTTTTTTATATGTTCTTCTGGACACTATGTAGAACATATAAAAAATATTGCCGGACACTTTCCGCGGTCAATAACTAGTGCCGGACACTTTGAAGTGCGGTAAATAATGACACCATTTATGTCAAAGTATTAAGGCTGAATTTCTTATATGTTATTCGGGGGATTTTGATTATTTACTGTGTCATTTTTTCAATTCTCAGTACTAATATTCAATATTCAATAAATCATTCTTTCATTTCTCAAAAATGTGTTGACAAATATATCATAATAGCAATTACTATGTTGTATACCTACTCCTTTCAACTGGGTTTTTCCCAAATAACCTTTACTTTTCCCCAAGCTACATTACGTAGGCTCGATCCCGTTAGTCCCTTTTCCCCTTTTTATATCGTTTTATTACTATAATCCATAGAGTACGAATTTCCTTAATAATCGTTTTATTGCACCCGTTGGTCCCAAATTCCTCGTACAAGCAATTCCAATTACCCCGGGTTTTTCCCGATAATTTCCCTCAGCTCCCCAGCTACGTAGCGGGCCTTACCCCCTCTTTACCTCATACCTAGCCATTTCCACCCTCTCATCATAATATATGAAGTCCCAAATACCTCAAACACCTCAGTAAGACTTTAGAAGAGATACTGCTACCATCCGAGTAAGAATCTCAATACTATCTACCCTTTAAGTCGTTTTGTAAGAAGTATCTAAAAACTCGACTTGAGTTTTTCAAAGTTTGTAACAATACAGTTAGATTTCGAAAAATAGTTGTTTTTAATAAATTCAACCCGGAATCGAACAACTATAACGAAGAGCGTTATGCCTGCGAGTATGCACTCTCACTCGCACTCGTATACGCAACGCTCTCGCTGTCTCACTCACGTGACCTTTTTATTGGGACCAGGGGTGAGTTAAAGCCGTCAGTTCGGTCCGGCTGTTGGGGGAATATTTCAGAATTGTCCCCCGAATAACATATAAAAAATTCAGCCTAAATACTTTGACATAAATGGTGTCATTATTTATCGCGCTTCAAAGTGTCCGGCACTAGTTTTTGACCGCGAAAAGTGTCCGGCAATATTTTTTATGTTCTACATAGTGTCCAGAAGAACATATAAAAAAATTAGCCTTAATGATTTGACTTGAAAAAACTACAATTTTCACTTACCTGAGCTACCTGTTACCTGCCCTTTGGACCGGTACTCAAGGTAACTTGGGTCCCCTCATGGTTCCATACCATCACGAGCCCTCTACAAAAAAATTTCAGCTTTAATACAATCACTGCGGTCCAGATGCGCTGCACGGAGAGAAATTCTGACGAAAATATAATGAAAGATCTGAGTAAAAAGTACCGAACCATTCCGGAATCGCGGGACATTTCGTGATGTGTACAAAATATTGAAAAAGTTCTATGGCAATTTTTCACAGGAGTACATCAAAAAGTCACATCTGAACATCAAAAATGGCGCTGTTAGCGCGTCAAAAATTACTGAACCATGTTCGTTAATTTTTGACGCGGTAACAGCGCCATTTTTCAAGTTCAGATGTGACTTTTCGATGTGCTCCTGTGAAAAATTGCCATGGAATTTTTTCAATATTTTGTACACATCACGAAATGTCCCGCGATTCCGGAGAGTTCGGTAATTTTTAGCGAGACCTTTCGGGACTTTTTACTGATAATTTCTCTCCGTGTGGGCTCTTGGACTACTTGAAGAAGAGTGTTTAAAAGAGTTAGAGTTTTTCATACCTTTCTACTTCAGATATGTTGACGATATCATCTTATGCGTCCCTAAAGATAAGATACAAGATACTTTGACTCTTTTCAATAGTAAACATACAAGCCTACAGTTTACTAGTGAAATTGAAGAATGTGGCTGTTTGTCGTTCCTTGATGTACTAATTATTAGAGAGAATAATCGTTTAAAATTCAATTGGTACAGAAAACCGACATGGTCTGGTAGATTCTTGAACTTTGAATCCAATCATCCAATGTCACACAAAATCGGTATAATTATTAATTTAGTAGACAGAATTGTTAATATCTCTAATGATGAATTTCTAGAAAACAATTTAATTTTTGCAAAAAAAGCACTTCTTTTCAATGACTATCCTATTAAACTAATAAACAAAATTATGGACCAAAGACTAAAGAAACTAAAGTCCAATCAAACTCAAAATTTAGAAAAAAATAATTTAGACATCAAGAAATGTATAATTGTGCCATATTCTGAAAGTTTCACTAAAAAATTGTATGGAACAGTAAAAAAGTTTGGTTTATCTGTCATATCAACTGTTAATAACAAATTCAATGAAATTTTTGGCTCATGTAAAGATAAAGTGAAAAAAGAAAACAAATCGAATGTTGTTTATCAAATAAATTGTAATTCATGTAACAGCTGTTATGTTGGACAAACGAAAAGATATTTCAATGACAGACTTAAAGAGCATAAGAGAAGTGAAAAAAATCCAAGATCATACAAATCAGCTCTTTCTAAACACATACTAGATACAGGCCATAATTTCAACTTTGATGATTCCAGAATTTTATATAATGCTAAAAATCCTCATGACCTTAATTTATCGGAAATGTTTTTCATCAAATCAAAGAAAAACACTGCAATCAATTACATCCAAGATTGTGACAAATTTCCTAAGGCCTATGATCAGTTAATCAATAATATTTAGATTTTTCAAATCATATTCAACTATTTAATCGATCTAGTCATTTTCTGGTAACAATTCTAGTAATTTTCCAGTATTCATGATCACTCCATTGAATTTATAAAGCTTAGTAACTTTCTAGTGACTTAATTTTCGTAAATGTGATATATGATCGATTGTATTCTATTGTCTTCGTCCTAATTTATTCATATAAACATCAAGCTGACAGCTTTGTTGTTTGTCATTTCAAAATGTATTTATAACAGTGTTGTCAATCCATAATAATAGTTGCTCATCATGTTCAATTTGAGCAACTCATTACGACCAACAATAATGAAAATTTCAACTTTTATTACTGTTAAATTTTTTCTAATTATATAAATTCCAAATGTGAGGTTAAGCATTGTCAATGCCACCCACAAATACACCAAAGATGAACTTCATTAATTCTATGTAAAGGTATTTATAAGGAAATTATCAACAATAACGAATCAATAATCTTGTAATTTTTATAATTATTTTGTATTAAATTGTTCCAGTTTTCTGATTTTATATTAAATAAGTACCCTGAAGAGGACTTCAGAAAGAAGTTGAAACGTTGGTACAAAGTAAATTCAATATTTTTTTTTTTTTTTTCTTTTCTTTTTAAATCACTTGAGAGCAGCGACCAAAAGGGCCACACACTTCATACATTGTTATATTTCAATCATTCCAACGTCCCATGATCCCTACATCTAAATTTATTAATATGGAAATGAACAACACTATTGATTATATATTTTATTATCATGAAATAAAAACAATATGTGTTCTTGGGATAAAATTGAGAAAAATTTACATTTCCGATTTTTTGTAAAAAAATTATTTTTTTCCAAAATAAAAATGAATACTTAACCAATCAATTGGGAATCTAGAGAGTTCATTCCTTTCATTATAACGAATTTTTCAAGTACAAGCTGGTGCAAATCCGTCGCGTAGTTTTTGAGAAATACGCCTTTAAAGAAAAATCATTTTTTTCAAATGTCTCAGAAACGGCTGGACGTATTTCGCTTAGTTTCAATAGCACTCTGTGCCTTCATCAGATATACAAACTGACGAAATTTGAAGTCTCTATCTCAAATACTTATCGAGTTATCGTTCCGCTAAAATATGAACTGAAAATCACTAAAGTTGAAATAATTTTCAGAACTAAGAATCAGAGAAAAATTTACCAACAGTAAAAAATGTGCGTTTTAATGAGATGAATATCATAGCCCAAACTGGGCGCTACAAATTAATTTTTCATCGAGAAAATTCAAAAAAACGCTTTTTTGAAAATTCAATTTTTCTCGGAAACTATTCAACCGATTTCGCTGAAATTTTTATGACAGCATTGTGCACGCAGAGGAAAAATACAGTCAAATTTTGAGAGTGCTAAGTATAGCCGTTCCGGAGAAAATGACGATACATGGCAATGCACTCAGACACACAGTCACACACATACACACATACAGACATGCTTTAAAAATATGATTTTCTACGTTTTGGATCATTTGTAGTCATATTCCGATGGAATCTCGAAATCGAAAAATCCGACGAAAACAATGCTTCCATTCGGAAGCAATAGTGTAAAGAATCAGCAAAATTCAACCACGTGTTGAAATGAAATTTCTTTTCAAAAAATATTCGAGCGTAGAACGTTCGGAGCGTCGGTTTTTCGCAGTAAAATTTCGGTAAACTCGACCGTTATGAAAATCAAAACAACGCGCAAAAACGCCTCCGACAATAACACGCATGAGTGCGAAAGAGAAAGCATCGTGCGTGTACTACGATACAAGTGAGTGCGACAAAGACAGACAGTGTTTCCGTGTAAAACTCGGCAGTTGCTATTTACACTGTTCACGGTAAAAATACCGTGTATTTATGGTACCGTATATTTACCGTATATATACGGTAACTTATAAACACGGTAAATTTACGGTCATTTCACTTTATTTTTGTAAAAATACCGTGTATTCATGGTACCGTGTATTTATGGTACCGTATATATACGGTAAATTTACGGTAATTTCGAATTTTTTTGTAGAAATACCGTGTATTCATGGTACCGTGTATTTAGGGTACCGTATATATATACGGTCAATTCACGGTAATTTCATTTTTTTTGTGAAAATACCGTGTATTCATGGTACCGTGGATTTATGGTACCGTGTATCCATGGTACCGTATAATTACCGTATATATACGGTACCTTATGAATACGGTAAATTCACACTCTTTGCTGTAAAAATGATCTGTATTCAGACGGGTTTCCACAATTTTACCGTGGAAATATGGTAATTTTACCGTGGCTATTTACACTGTTTTCAGCAAAAAATACCATGTATTTATGGCACCGTATATTTACCGTATACATACAGTACCTTATAAATACGGTATATTTACAGTAATTCAACATTACTTCTCTTTACAAAGTATCTGTTTTTTTTTCTTCAAACATGCCTATTAAAGTAAGCAGTATCTGTACTCATAGAGCTCACCATAGTTTTACCGTAGAAATATGGTAATTTTACCATGGCTATTTACACTATTTACAATAATGAAAGAAAAACAAGGATTTATGGCACCGTATATTCACTGTATATACACGGTGCCTCATATATACGATACATTTACAGCAATTTAACATGAAGTGGAAGGTAGCAGATTATTCGTTAGCAGAAAATAAAAAAAGCAGTGACTCTCATGCATGACCGTGATTTCTCGGCAATCGCGGGTCGAACGGAAATAAAAATGGGTGAGGAAACTTGAGGAAACTCGAAAAAGATATAATTGACAGAAATTAATGAAAAATTATAAATATTTTCCATAAAATTGTTAATAACAATTTAATGACGAGATGTATCCTCCAGCAACGTGGAACTGCCTTTCCGGAGCTGGGAAAACTCTGAGATTTTGAGGAACGTCTCCTAACATCCTCCCCAAGTTTCCTCACCCATTGGATTATTTTTTTGAATTAATTAACATTTGTTAATAAACAAATAAATGGGGGAATTGGCTGCTAAAGCTCTGGTGAGAGTTCCAGAGGTGAGAAAACTCTGGGATTTTGTGGAACGTCTCCTGGCACCCTTCCCAAGTTTCCTCACCCATTAAATAATTTTTTTAAATTAATTAACATTTGTTAATAAACAAATAAATGGGGGACTTGGCTGCTAAGACTCTGGTGAGAGTTCAAGAGGTGAGAAAACTCTGAGATTTTGAGAAATGTCTCCTAACATCTTCCCCAAGTTTCCTCACCCATTGAATTATTTTTTTTTAATTAATTAACATTTGTTAATAAACAAATAAATGGGGGAATTGGCTGCTAAAGCTCTGGTGAGAGTTCCAGAGGTGAGAAAACTCTGGGATTATGTGGAACGTCTCCTGGCACCCTTCCCAAGTTTCCTCACCCATTGAATTATTTTTTTAAATTAATTAACATTTGTTAATAAACAAATAAATGGGGGAATTGGCTGCTCAAGCTCTGGTGAGAGTTCCAGAGGTGAGAAAACTCTGGGATTTTGTGGAACGTCTCCTGGCATCTTTCCCAAGTTTCCTCACCCATTGAATAATTTTTTTAAATTAATTAACATTTGTTAATAAACAAATCAATGTGGGAATTCGCTGCTAAGGCTCTTGTAGGAGTTCTGAAGTTGAGAAAAGTCTGGAATTTCGAGGAACGTCTCCTAACATCCTCCCCAAGTTTCCTCACCCATTGGATTATTTTTTTAAATTAATTAACATTTGTTAATAAACAAATCAATGTGGGGATCTTCTGTTAGGGCTCTCATGAGGGCTGCAAAGGTGAGAAAACTCTGAAATTTTGGGGAACGTCTCCCAACATCTTCTCCAAGTTTCCTCACCCATTGAATTATTTTTTTCAAACTAATTAACAATTGTTAATGAACAAATAAATGGGGTAATTGGCTGCTAAGACTTCGGTGAGAGTTCCAGAGGTGAGAAAACTCTGAGATTTTGAAGAACGTCTCCTAGCATCCTCCCCAAGTTTCCTCACCCATTGGATTATTTTTTTAAATTAATTAACATTTGTTAATAAACAAATAAATGGGGGAATTGGCTGCTCAAGCTCTGGTGAGAGTTCCAGAGGTGAGAAAACTCTGGGATTTTGTGGAACGTCTCCTGGCATCCTTCCCAAGTTTCCTCACCCATTGAATAATTTTTTTAAATTAATTAACATTTGTTAATAAACAAATCAATGTGGGAATTCGCTGCTAAGGCTCTTGTAGGAGTTCTGAAGTTGAGAAAAGTCTGGAATTTTGAGGGAACGTCTCCTAACATCCTCCCCAAGTTTCCTCACCCATTGGATTATTTTTTTAAATTAATTAACATTTGTTAATAAACAAATCAATGTGGGGATCTTCTGTTAGGGCTCTCATGAGGGCTGCAAAGGTGAGAAAACTCTGAAATTTTGGGGAACGTCTCCCAACATCTTCTCCAAGTTTCCTCACCCATTGAATTATTTTTTTCAAACTAATTAACAATTGTTAATGAACAAATAAATGGGGTAATTGGCTGCTAAGACTTCGGTGAGAAATCCAGAGGTGAGAAAACTCTGAGATTTTGAAGAACGTCTCCTAGCATCCTCCTCAAGTTTCCTCACCCATTGGATTATTTTTTTAAATTAATTAACATTTGTTAATAAACAAATAAATGGGGGAATTGGCTGCTCAAGCTCTGGTGAGAGTTCCAGAGGTGAGAAAACTCTGGGATTTTGTGGAACGTCTCCTGGCATCCTTCCCAAGTTTCCTCACCCATTGAATTATTTTTTTAAATTAATTAACATTTGTTAATAAACAAATAAATGGGGGAATTGGCTGCTCAAGCTCTGGTGAGAGTTCCAGAGGTGAGAAAACTCTGGGATTTTGTGGAACGTCTCCTGGCATCCTTCCCAAGTTTCCTCACCCATTAAATAATTTTTTTAAATTAATTAACATTTGTTAATAAACAAATCAATGTGGGGATCTTCTGTTAGGGCTCTCATGAGGGCTGCAAAGGTGAGAAAACTCTGGAATTTTGGGGCACGTCTCTCAACATCTTCCCCAAATTTTCTCACCCATTGAATTATTTTTTTAAATTAATTAACATTTGTTAATAAACAAATAAATGGGGGAATTGGCTGCTCAAGCTCTGGTGAGAGTTCCAGAGGTGAGAAAACTCTGGGATTTTGTGGGACGTCTCCTGGCATCCTTCCCAAGTTTCCTCACCCATTGAATTATTTTTTTAAACTAATTAACATTTGTGAATAAACAAATGAATGTGGGGATCTTCTGCTAGGGCTGTCATAAGGGGTTTAAAGGTGAGAGAACTCTGGGATTTGGGAGACTGTCACCACACATCTTCTCCAAGTTCCCTCAATCACTAACTTATTCTTTTTTCTATCAATTAACAGTTGTTTATGGATAAATTTCCGAAAAAATCATCTGATAGAGATTTCAGAGGTGAAAAATCTCTGAGATTGTGAGGAATGTAACCTGACATCCGCCCGGAGTTTCTCCACCCACCAAATAATTATTTTTTTCCTCAATTAACAATTGTTTCTAAATAAATTCTGAAAGAAATCTTCTGCTAGGACTATGATGGCGGGTGTAGAAGTGAGAAACCTCTGGAAATTGGGAGAACCAATCACCTGACGTCTCCTTCGAGTTTCCTCACTCAATAAATTTTTTTTGCGGTTGATTAACAGTTGTTCATGCCTAAATCATCGAAGACATCATCTGCTAGGGCTCTATCAAGGCTCCCAGAAGAGAGAAAGCTCTCGGATTCTGAGAAACGTCACTCTATGTCCTCATCGACTCCCCAAATATTTTTTAGCATTTTTTCATGAATCAGTCATCAGTTGTGTTTTTTGCACAGAGCATCAAACGTATCCATCATTCTCACTTACTCAAAAAAGAATCTATCATGCAAAAATTTAAACGATTATATACAGCTATGACAAAATTAACAAAATTTTATATCTTTATTTGCTATCTATTTGCTACAATTATACGATATTACATTTTTATCATTCCGTTAATCTTCAATTTTAATTCTTTGCTAAAGCTCAACATAATCACAATTAAGACTTTTCTTAACTTCGGAACTCCTACCAGAGCCTTAGCAGTGAATTCCCACATTGATTTGTTTATTAACAAATGTTAATTAATCTAAAAAAATTATTTAATGGGTGAGGAAACTTGGGAAGGATGCCAGGAGACGTTCCACAAAATCCCAGAGTTTTCTCACCTCTGGAACTCTCACCAGAGCTTGAGCAGCCAATTCCCCCATTTATTTGTTTATTAACAAATGTTAATTAATTAAAAAAAATTATCCAATGGGTGAGGAAACTTGGGGAAGATGTTAGGAGACATTTCTCAAAATCTCAGAGTTTTCTCACCTCTGGAACTCTCACCAGAGTCTTAGCAGCCAAGTCCCCCATTTATTTGTTTATTAACAAATGTTAATTAATTTAAAAAAATTATTTAATGGGTGAGGAAACTTGGGAAGGATGCCAGGAGACGTTCCACAAAATCCCAGAGTTTTCTCACCTCTGGAACTCTCACCAGAGCTTTAGCAGCCAATTCCCCCATTTATTTGTTTATTAACAAATGTTAATCAATTAAAAAAAATAATCCAATGGGTGAGGAAACTTGGGGAGGATGTTAGGAGACGTTCCTCAAAATCTCAGAGTTTTCTCACCTCTCGAACTCCTACCAGAGCCTTAGCAGCCAATTCCCCCATTTATTTATTTATCAACAAATGTTAATTAATTAATAAAAATAATTCAATGGGGTAGGAAACTTAGGAAAGATGTCAAGAGACATTCCTCAAAATTTCAGAATTTTCCCAGCTCCGGAAAGGCAGTTCCACGTTGCTGGATGATACATCTCGTCATTAAATTGTTATTAACAATTTTATGGAAAATATTTATAATTTTTCATTAATTTCTGTCAATTATATCTTTTTCGAGTTTCCTCAAGTTTCCTCACCCATTTTTATTTCCGTTCGACCCGCGATTGCCGAGAAATCACGGTCATGCATGAGAGTCACTGCTTTTTCTATTTTCTGCTAACGAATAATCTGCTACCTTCCACTTCATAATTTAACGTAGTTGCCTCCAGCCGTCCAGTAAAAAACTTTCAGCTCTGAGTTGTGTCGATAATTCACTAGTGTATTTCATTATTCGTAACTCAATTTTCAGGCAACTCATGGACTTTGTCATTCAGGAAGCAACTATTTTAACATTTTTCTCCTGAAAATAAGTGCCTGTTTTTGTTTGAACGCGTTCATTACAACCAAAATTAGTACATATGGGGATACACGGATATTGTCATTTACTTATGATATTGGAGAAGAGTATTTTTCTCAACCTGAACATTTTAGAAGGCACATACGCATTAAGTTTTGTGGTTAAATTACATCATATCAGCAACAAAGAGATAAAACAGGATCACTCGATTTTTTTGACAATTTCTTTCTCAAATATCTCGATAAATAATTGAAATACGCCTATTTTCCCTTTATTCTTCTCCCGAAGCTCTCGAGATTCTCTACAAACTAGCCTCAAGTCAAGGAAGGTTATTCCCATGACTTTCTGAGATATTCTGTAGGAAGAATTGGTGAAATAAATCGACTGATCTTATTTTATCTCCTCACTACTGACATGATAATCACATACAACGTAGCTCATGCTATCCTACTGAGCTGATTCCTTAATGATTCTTCTATTACTTCTTCGAATTTCTTGTTTTCATCAGCACTCAACAATAGTAATCACTAATAGCTGAATGGATTCAAATTTGCACGAGATATGAAAATTTCAATCAAGTAAAAATAAAACCAGCTAAAGTTGTTTTCCTACTTCACTCATACCAATATCATTTGATAATCAAATAGAGTCATGAAAATATAGCAATATGTATGAATCCAGAATGGAAAATATTTCTTCGTATCAATATTCAGCACGCTACTTCTTCCTACGTGATCGCTCAGGTGTTGTCATTTGACTGAGACGGGGCTGTCCTCTTATTTTAATTGTTGCAGGAGAATGGATTTCACTCACATTTAAACAACTTTTACTCGCCAGCTCCGGGTTCTCCCATTCCTGCAATTCAAGAATTGACAATAGACATAATATTCAACAGCAGTGAATGAATACTAGAAGAAAAATCTACCCTTACATTATCAGCCTGCACAGATCGAGATTCGCATGATGTTTGTATACTTTGTGCTGAGCACTCAATGATCTTGATTGAAACTTCAACTTGTTGACTCCATGATATTTTAAGATTCTGTAAACAGTTTTTTCTCACTTGAAACTCTTCCCCAGTTGACGAACTCGCTAGGATCATCAATTTTTCACGATGAGGCTGTAAAAATTTTTGTTTTTGTGGAAGGCTCATTTTTTTGTTAGAAGTGCAATTTTCTTCAATATGAAATTTCCTCAATTGCTCAGCCAAGTCATCCTCATTATTCAAATTTGATCTGGAATGGAGAGCTCCTGGATCTTGTTTTGGGTATATTACGATCGAATGATCTAGTTCCCATGATTTTTCCATTAGACATAGAACATTGACTTTATTATTGAAATTTCTCTTGCAGGAATTGCTTATTATGTGTAGGAGACTGTCAAGCAGTGGTTTGAGTAATATTTTGCGATTTTCAAGCAGGTCAATATCATGAGATTTTGCTTCACGAATTAGTGGTAATCTTACTCCAATTATACAAGTTGAATTAGCTCGGAAAAGGCACTGAGTGTTTCGGTAGTAATTTTTAGTCCATCTGATGTCACAAATGTCCTTTGAGAAGAAAGGTAAACCGAAGACTTTTCGTACTGCGAAGATGTGTCTGCAAGGCAATAACGTAGATGTAGAGGCACCACATGAACATGAATCTCCAGTCACACGTGTCGTCGTTTTCTTACGTTTAATCAAGCACTCTGTTTCGCATATTTTCCCAATTTGAACGGCTTCATGAAATTCCAATTCATTGGACACAATCTCAAATGCAGCATCTGTTAAAAAATCACAAAATTGTTTTTCACAACTTCGTTCCTTGATATTAGCTTTCTTTTTTAAGAACATGCTCGCTGCTCTTGAATCAATCTCACTTGTATGAGAGTCCAAAAATATAAAGAAATCTCTGAAGAAAACCATCAATTTACTCCATTTCATGATGACTTGTTTTATTTTTTGATTCAACGATTCTAGACGGTTATTCGTACGATTCTTCAAATTTCCAGCAGTCATGTTAAATACCGTCCACTCATCTTTGATCACATGCCAGTTCTTATCATAGTAATCCAGAACTGCCTTCGGTGCCACAGAACGGAATTCCTCATACGTTTCATCATATTCAGCGTCTGATTGACTATACGCTAATTTCTGGAATAGACCGCAAACTTCTTCCTTCTTCTCTTGCGTCAGTTTCATTCGCTCTTGGGCCATTGCACGCTTGAATGCTTGCAGTGAATGAAAGAGACAGATGTAAATTGGAGTATTAGGAAACAAAGTTCTCAATATTTTCCTCCCCACCATATATCCTTATCACTCATAAAACACCGAATTTTGGAGCATGCATCATCATGATTGGTTTTGAAACTGGATATGAACCAGTCTACAGTCGATGTATCTTCTTGAGCCAACAATCCAACGCTCACAGTCTCGGTCTCTCAATTGGAATCTTCCACGACCATCACCATTACAGGCAAGTTACTGTCAATGAGACAATAAGTGCCGTCGATGAATACAATTTCAGGCCATGAAGCCATGGATTGTTTCATATCTGGTGTTGAGAAGTAGAGACCCTTGAACTCATTGCCACTTTTGAGAATGGATACATCAGCACCTTGAAGTAAATGCAGAAGTGTGTTATTATAAAACACCCTCGAGTGAATACTTTCTTTTTCTTTTCATAAATAAATTGAAATTCATCGAATCTTCCGAATCTAATACCAAAAAAGCGAAATGGAATAAGCTGTTTTTTTCTGTTAATGATATCTCCACAGCATCCCTGGAACTGAGCGTGGTAAAGTGATTTCGCTTTAACTCTTCTCTATAGAGTATTTTAAGAGCTATCAAAGAGAGTAAGGGTGAAATTACGACATCTTGCTCATTTCTCACCAACGGAAACAATTTATAATTATGTGAATTTCAATATTGAATTGATATCACTTTTCAACATATTAAAAAGTGTTATCAATTCAATACTGAAATAGTGAGGGTGAATCAGAATATTCTGTGCTCATTTTCTTCTTCGATTTATTTTGTCGTAATATTTCATAAACCAAGTGAGATAGCAAAATTCTTGTATGGTTTTTTTTTAGACAAAATCAGAGCTACAAAAAGAGGTCCTACGTAAATTTTGCTCTCTCGCTTAGTTCTTGACATATTCCACAATAATAAATGACATGAATAATTGACTCATTGGGCTTGGCCGTTAAAAAAAAATCCATTTTACCACTGCATTACGGATTTCAAATAATTGAATTGCTGCATGGGAATCAGTTCCATAATTTTACCTTTCTCGTCAATTAAGAAATTAACTACTTCGATCAAGTCTCCATCTTTCTTATTTTTCAATTTGGCGCTGATGTTATGTAAGTCCTTCAATCTGATCTGCTTGTTCAATTTCTGACGGATGTTTTGTTGGAGACGTTTTTTTATCACATTTCATCTTCAAGAATTCCTGGGCTTCCAATTCCTCATCTGAATTGAGTCCGCGGACTTTTGGATAGTGAGGGTATAAGCCCTTCGAAAAGCAAAAAAATTAATATTTAAGAATATTTTAAATATTGCTTGAATGATATTCACAAAGTATTGGAAAAAAACCTCTGTGGGCGTGTGATTCTCATGCAATAAGTTGACTCGGGTTATCGTCAAACTGTTTTTGTCCTTGGAGAGAAGGAATTTGATCTTCACAGGACATTCTAGTTTACATGCGCTACATAACATGAATAAATAACAATAAGAGTGGATAAGAGTATGAATTAAGACATTCTGAACCAATAGATAAGAAGATTAATGTAATACTTAGTTTTGCGTCCTTGTCCTTCTTTTGTTTTTTTCCCTTTCTGGGGTCTGTATTTACCACCATGTGTGCATGTAAATTCACAACTCTTGTAAACAAGACGTTCGGAATTTGGATGATTATACAGCTTTTCAGTATGTGTCCGACTGAAGACAGTATAAGTTTTTTCACCAAATTTCAGTACATAGTCATGAACTTGAGAGTAACTCTCAAATTTCATACCCACATTGGGTACCTCAGTTAAACTCATTATACTTCACGCTATAAGACTATTGAATTTTTTTTTTTTTAATAAATACAATGTCACTCCCGCAATTAACAGGATTCTGTGTTAACCATCATTTGTTTACACGTGAAATACGTTACGCAGTGGATTAAACTCTTTAAATGATTGAATGGATAAACGGCCGGTGGATATAGGCTGATACTCATGACTAATAGATAGTGGGACAGTTCACGCTTGCCGCGCAAGATGGCGCAGCCCAGAAGTTCTCAACTTCTATAGTGCGTGTCCCGATGAAACGCGTGTTTATTGACGGATAGCAGAGTTATCGATAGATACTCCTATACTCGTAAGCATAACGGCCGGATGACTTACTAGAGTCGGAGCTAAAAAAGAGACTCGTTAGTACAGCGTTTACATGCAACGTGTCATTGTGCGGGAATACCTCGTTTCAGTAATAGTTCGTGCAATTCGTGCAATACTCGCCATTCTCGAAAATTCGAGCTCAAGTAATAGTCGAATATTCTGCTCAATAATAATAAATTATTCCGGGCAACAGTGATTTTCTGAAAGAATGCGGTCTCATCGAACATCAATAGCCACTTCTGAGCAAAAAAAGAAGAAGAAAGATGTTAAATTTGAGGTTGGTCAACGTTTCAAAAGTCATCAAGCCTTCCTCAAGTTCTTGAGGAAACACGAGAAGTGTACTGGCGAAAGATTTGTATACAAAAAAGGTAGACCGGTTGGAAGTGCTCGAGTTCAAGGTGTGGAACCGCGATTAAAATATTACGAAGTTGAATATCAGTGTGAAAAGGCCGGGATTTACGTGTCAAAATCAACAGGCGCACGTAAGACGGAGTAAGTGAACATTCAATTGCTTTTAAAAACTCAATCCCACCATTTTTCTTCTTTCAACAAATTTGCATGCCTTCGGAATGTATTAAAAATAACAATAAGTCAGGCACACCTCATTTGAAGTCCGGGAGTAACATATGCCCTCGGCTTAACTTTTCTATAATGAGTACGGGGAAAAAATTGAAGAAAAAAAAATTAAATGTGATCAGAATCTATTCATTTTTATGGAAATAAAATCAGCACACATCTCATAAAATGAAAAGAAGTATTCAAAATATTTAAAAATAATCGATTTGTTAAAGAAAGAAAAACCTACATAGAGAAAAAAAAAGTTTTGTTGTAATAAAATTTACTCAGTTGAAGAAGACCCACTTTACTCTAGAAAATTTCAATATGAAACTTGTGAAAGAAAATTTCGTTAAAAGGCAATTGTCGTGCTACAAGAATTATTTTTTCTCAGTGAAGAAATTGTCAGAGGTCTGTTATTTTCAACATCATGTCATTTTCATACTCGGTATTATCAGAGATAATTTTATTCAAGTAAATGTATTATTGTCGATCCCTCACGTCACCACTACTCAACTTATTTCACTGATGAAATTATTTTCAGATGCCGCGTCAGGAAAACAAATTGCCTTGCACTAATAAGTCTCGGAGCTGTACAGAAAAAAGTTCTCCGAGTTAGAAGAGTCAGAAGAGAACACAATCATCCGATTGTAAGTAATTTTCAATACTGATGGCTTCCATGGCATTATTTCACATGGTGTACGCACCGATAAAGTCCTCAAGTAATTTCTGAATTTATGTTGTTTCTCTCATTCCTAACAGCAAAAAAACTTCGAGGATTCTTCCGCTGGTAGCTCAAGTGATTCTTCAGAAGAAGACAATGATGTCAATGATGAATCAGATGCAGTTGTTGACGGCGGTGGGCCATCTGATGACGTAATAAGAAATATATAATTTACTAAATGTGTAATGGAGACGTATAGTGAGATATTGGAATTTTCAATCATTTTTTGCAGAATCCATCGAGAAATGGCTGTAAGGTGGGTACAGAGGAGGTCAATGACGAAGAGGTTGACATCAATGACATCGATGGAACTTTTGATCACATTCATCAAGAGGAAGCAGTGCTTGCGGATTCATCGATTGACAAATTCAATGAGGTAAAGAGACTATCGTTAATATAGTAAACATCATGTCAATCAATACGCAATAGTGTCGTAATATACACTCGGCCAAGAAGAGAAACGGTAAATTTTTCCAACTATTTAAATGATTTTCAATTGGCTGTTACTTCGCGAAAAATGATCAGATTGAGATAAAAAAAAATCGAAAGCTCATAGTCTCTAGTTTCGAAATCTTCAGTTGTTTCAGGCGTTATTTATGGTGCAAATAAGGGGTAAGAATGAAAAAAGTCACAAATTTTCTGATTTTTAAAATGAGTCCCCTGAATTGAAAAGGAATTTTGACTCGGCCCCTGTCAATGTCGTCCAGTATAGTCCTTCAGCTTTGATTTCATTTTTTCTTTATCTCTCTATAATCAGTTGTGATCGAGATATCAGCAATTGAATGAAAGAAGACACTTTTTGGCTTTGATCAGCGACAGCTCGAGAACTGAGAGCACAGTCAACGGCTGGTGGATCTTGTAAACTCGAATTAGTGCTCTGTAAGTGTCTCGTGCTGTTTTGTTGGAAAAAAAATTTCATTCTTCAAATGGGTTTCAAAAAGTACAAAATAAAATCATTTTTTATTTTTTTAATTGAGCCGAACTTCGCAGACTGCTAGGAAGAAAAGCTAAAACTCCAGTACTTTTTTCAATATTTGCGAAATTCAGCTCGATTTGGAAAGAACAATGAAGAAACTTCCCCTGTTTGTATTTTTTTAAACTTATTCTAAGAACAACACATTTTTTTTCTCAACATAACAGCATCAAACACTCACAGAGCACTGCTTCAAGTTGACAAACCCCACTATTCATTAACTAGGCAATCAGTAGTTCACGAGAAGTCGCTGATTGAAAACTGCAAAAATTTATTGTTCCTGTGGTTTTTTCGCCGCGTGTATATTATCAAGACAATATTGACATATTTCGCATTCCCTCCAGGTTTTCAACAATATTTCCATCACTGAGGACAACAAGATCAAATCTTTGGAGATACTCATGATACTGAGATTGCATTGGGAGAAGATTTCTCAAATAATGAAAATACATGTTATGATAACCAGGACATGGGAGAATCACATGCTGTGGCGAATATTGCGGGAATGAGTGTTGAGATGAATAATTTAGAGGACGATGCATCAACTACAGTTGTAAAGAAAATCATATCACCTCCAACATCATCCTCAGGAAATACGGAATCTGCATCAATGTCTGATGATTTGCAGGCACAGTTCCCTGCGCCTCAAAAAATAATTGATAAGAAGCTATTGGGCAGAAAATTCTTCCAGCCTTGGAGTCTCAACAGTGATGAAGAGCAGACTCCTCTGGACTTAACAGTGAAACGTCAACATAATCCAGCGAATACTCATCCGAAGATGTTTTGTACGCAGACAATAGATGTAAAATCGCAGGGAAAGATTCCCTATGATTTGACTCGTCATTCTAGGGATGATATTCTAGAGAAAAATAATCTTTCAAAGAATCTGTGTCCACAGCCAATAGCAACAGAGTTACTGAAACCAGACTCACTTCCCGTTGATTCCACACAACACAAAGCTGCGTTGACTTGTGCCTCAAACAAGGAAATTCCCCTTACAGGAACTGCTGAATCGCATGGGATGAAGAACCACGAGAAATCGGAAAAATCCTCATACAATGCTGGTCCTTGTACAATTGTGCGATCTGTGCCAGAGTTGAAGGACAGTACATTGAATGCCGGAAAGAGTTCGATGAGCAAAGAGTTGTCAGGAATAAAAATGCCTCAGAGAAATGCACAAGGAGCCTCAAGAGGTCGTGAGTTCACAGTGGTTGGTGCTCTGAAGAAGGAGACAAAAAATAAAGAAAAGTTGGAGCTGGAGAACAAAAAAGGAAACACAGATAATCAAATTGTACCATTCGCGAAGAGAGATGATGAGACGAGAAGAGATACTATCATTAAGTGGTTACTTCCAGAGGATCAACTTAAAGGCCGCAATTTGAAAAAAAAACAAAATGAAAATTGAAGAAATTGATTACGATCATTTAAGAGATTCCTTCCTCGAAATCCCTTCAGCTGACGTGGAAATGCTGGAGCCATTGATGACAAAAGCTGCTTATGGAGAGCTAAAATCATGCATCCATGCCAAGATTGAAGAGGATTCATTTGCTTGTGCTAAATGCCTCCAGAAAAAAACCGATTCATGCAGCGAAGTCATCATGTGTGATGGATGCTACCTTTGGTATCATATGACATGTACTGAATTAAAAGAGAAGCCGGAAGCTTCCCAGAAGTGGTATTGCACTGTATGTCGATGCGAATTCAATTGTGAAGACGTGGCATAAGATAAGGGTACATGTGACAACTTTCTGCAAAGTATCGAGATAGTGAAAATTCAATTTTTTTGTCAGCGTTTCAATGTTTTGTTTCCTAATTGTTTCATGTTTCAATAATACAGAAATCTGGAGTAAATAAAGTAATTGATGTTCTTTTTCATCAATAATTGATTAATCTTATTGATTAATATATATATATATATATATATGTATATGGGCAGATCCATTACTTTTCGACAAAAACGTGCGGGCGTGGGTCTGCGATTTGGCTGACGATTTTTTCATCAAATATGGGTCACAAAAGGAGGCAATACCCAAAATTTCAGCTCAATACAACCAAATGCGGTTTCTGTGGAATTTTCCGAAATTTAAAAAAGGTCGATTTTTCAGTCATTTTCAGAAATTTATATCTTAGCCGCCATATGAGTTAGAGATTCACACAAGCCGGCATTTTTTTCTAGTAACCTTATATTTTCCAGAAAAAAATGAATTTTCGATCTACGCTCGGATCTGGCTTCGCTGGGAGCTTCTAAATGAACCACAGTTTTAGCGAAATTTCGTCTACTTTTGAGACGTGCTCAGATCTACAGTTCTTGAAGTAGAAAGTGGCCTGATGGCTTACATGCTTTATCTACTCATATTCTCTCCATATTTACCCTAATTTCCGTCAAATACCGTTATTCCTCAATTATATGATAAAATAAAACCGCTCGTTTTTCGAAAAAACGCAGTTTTCAGATAGCTATAACTTTTTTCTATGAACTCCGAATTGCTTGAAATTTTCAGGGAATAGCCTTCATTCTGTCCTCAAGCAGCCCTGAAAATTTTAATCTTGGAATAGAAGTGGTTTACGAGCTGTGAATTTTCACAAGTAGCCAATTTTCTACTTAATATGGCATTATTGAGGCTTCATCCTTAATATCCTCAAATCTGCCTGATCAATTAATACTCACCATCATCATCATAATTATCTCCCTTCATGTCCCAAAGTATTTCAGAACTATGATAAAAGTGTAATATATATAGAACAGTTCTATTATTATGTTTAATGTGTCATTTCAGTTTATAATTCATTATACTGCATTCATAATTTGCCGCCGATCTACTTCATACATTCAATTGATGGGATCAAGCTTACCGACTGGCACGGCTGTCATAGCGCTCTGTTCTCTTTACGGTGATCCTGGCACTTACGAAATATGTGTCTGTAACCTCAACTTTAGTGAATTATGTACTGTAATTAGTCAGTGTGTGTACTAGACCAATGTTTTTGAGTTTAATTATAAGCAATGAAATTCAACATGTCTTCTATGTGATTTCAGTTTCTCAGACAAAGACATTTACATTCATTTTGTTGCTCAATCTTCCAAATTAGTAATGATATTCACTCAATAGCTGATGTCATTTTTATTAACCTCACTTTTCGAAACAGGATTGATTTTTCAGATGTTCACGTATTCAAAATTGATTTCAAAATTGGTTTGAAAAAGTATCGAAAAATAAAGTTTTTTCTTTTTTGAAAATTGCCGTGAATTTTGCGAATTTGGGGAAAACTGCAAATGTTTCAACATTTTTCTTTAGTTTACTGTTTGCTGAAACACCCCCTAAATTTTCAAGCCAATCGGCTGGACCGTTTTTTTTCTTGAATGAACAAAGTTTCAGCAAAAATTAAAGGAACACTTTTTTGTTCCTTAAACCCCAATTCATGATGATTAAGGCCGAAAATGTTTTTTCTCCCTCATTTCTTCGTGATTTTTTGTGCAGAATTCGTTTAATTTCATCGAGAAAGAAACAATGAGAAAAAATCAATAGAAAAATCCAATTTTTTTTTCAAATCAATAGAAAATTCGATTTTTTTTTAAATCCGTAAAAAATTAGAATTTTTTTTCTTCAAAAATCAATAAATGAATCTTCTTTAAAAACCAACAGGAAAATCGGAAGGAAAATTCAAAAAATCGGATAGAAAACTGCCAAAATCGTATTTGACTTGGAGAGATAGTGACTCAGAAATTTTTTTCAAACAATAAAATTTTTTTTATTGATTTTTGAAAAAATTTTATTGATTATTTTTTCCTTTTTTTCGATGAAATTCAACAGATTCAGCACAAAAAATCACGAAGAAATGACGGAGAAGAAACATTTTCGGCCCTAAACTGACGAAATTTACTGTTCTCTTAATTTTTTCGCTGAGCTCAGCAAAAAAAATTAAGGGAACAGTAAATTTTGTCAGTCTAAGGCCCGAATTTCGGGAAGTTCCAGCCATTTGAAAATCACGAAGAAAAACGACAAAATTTACTGTTTCCTCAATTTTTTTGCTTAGTGATATATATAAATTTCATAGAAAACATCTTCATAAAATTTTATTTTGTAAAGACGTTTTCTTTAGAAACACTTCTGTGAGATAACTATCTCACAGAAGTATCTCCTGTAAGAACCTCATACCTATTTATTAATAATTAATGAAAAAAAAATAACAAAAGCAAATAATGAATAAGAGAGGAAAGGAAAATAAGAGGCGCAAAGAAGAAGAATTAAATTGAAGCACGAAGAAAAATAAAATTCAAAGGGACAGCACCGAACGTCAAAGTGAAGGAGAATTGTAGTACCGCCGCCGCCGATAGGTCGCGCACCGTCGGAATCCCGTCCGTAAGTGGAGTTTGACGAGAAGTGCATATAAGCGAGATCATGGCGCAGTTCGACACACTTATCTGAGAAACAGACTTCCTTGCTGTGGAAACCGGACAATGGCTCCAACGGCTAAAGTCTGCATTTTTGTTAACACTGTTTGGAGTTCCCCATCCAGCTATTTTTCAAAGGATAACTAACCAAATAAATAGAATAAATAAAGCATTCAACTGAGAGATAAAATCTTTGAAAGAAGTCATTTTATAAGAAATGTCTCCACGTAGAAAAATTCTGATGGTGGCCGCCATGGCGTGGACCATGGTGGCGGTCATGGCGCCGGCCATGGCCGCTGCCATGGCGGCTGCCATCACAAATTTGCCGCTTTCTATGAAGTTCTTTTGTAGCGAACGCTACAATGGATAACATCAAGAAACCGAAATTATCAGCACAGCTGGTCGGATAGCTCAGTGGCAAAGTGCCCAACTGGAAACCAAAAGGTCCGTGGTTCGATCCTGAGCCGTGGCAACCTTTTTCCATAATAATAACAATTATTTTACATCGCTATCCGACGAGCAAATTCATTGAAGAGATGTCGCATCCAAGTGGCGCAAAATAACAACAGCGACATCCCTTCAAATGGTGACCCCGAACGTCAACGAACATTTCCGAGCATCTGGAAAACAACAGCGCCACACAACGGCACCACTGACGAAGCTACAACACCGAGGACTGCAGCCTCAGTGTTCATTCAACATCGCAGGAATCAACCAATCCCTTCAGAACTTGGGTGACGATTCAAGCCTGGAGTGGGGAGGAAAAATACACAAAAATGACCAATGGTCTCGACACGCGCAAATCGCAGATGTCGCATCAGCCGCCGGTACAGCAGACTTCGCCCAAGCCCCACGGTCCACGACGACGCACGAAGTCTCCCGAGCGCAGCAGCACCCAGCTTCGAGGACTACTCAGCTGTGGCCCATACACACATGAGGAAGAGAAGAAAGTAGCCTCATGTCATCACACACACAAACACAAACACAAGACCTGCACAGAAGCTCCGCAAGACACTAGCTTCGCTTCTCTCCAACTAGGGGAGGTATGTAGCGAACGCTACAATGAATAACATCAAGAAACCGAAATTATCAGCACAGCTGGTCGGATAGCTCAGTGGCAAAGTGCCCAACTGGAAACCAAAAGGTCCGCGGTTCGATTCTGAGCCGTGGCAACCTTTTTCCATAATAATAACAATTATTTTACATCGCTATCCGACGAGCAAATTCATTGAAGAGATGTCGCATCCAAGTGGCGCAAAATAACAACAGCGACATCCCTTCACTTTCCCATGGCAATTTTTCCATGGCGATTCTATCCAAGGCATATTTTTGCACGGCATTTCTTCCCATGATGATTCTTTTCATTTTTTCCCATGGCTTTTTTTTCATAGCTTTCTTTTCTATAGGCTTTTTTTCTATGGCGTTTGTTTTCCATAGTGACTTTCCATAGTGATCCTTTCCATGGCGATCCTTTCCATGGCGTTTCTCTCCATTGCATTTTCTCCATGGCAGAATTCGTCAATGCAAAATTTGGTATGGAGAAATTTGCTATAGCCATAAATTCATGAAAAGCATGAAAAGTTTATGGAAAAGGCATGAAAAGAATCATCATGCAAAAAATTGCCATGGAAAGAATCGTCATGAAAAATCGTCATGGGAAAGAACTCCATGGAAAGCGGCAAATTTGTGATGGCGGCCGCCATGGCCGGCGCCATGACCACCGCCATGGCCCGCGCCATGGCGGCCGCCATCAGAATTTTTCTACGTGTCTATAAAATTAAATTTTATAAAGACATTCTCTATAAAGTATGAATTTATAGAATAGGATTCATCCAAAAAATATTAATGGTATTTTATATCTTTTGCTTTCCTCTATAGAAATTTTTTTTAAAAGAATCGCCTTTATAAAACAAAATTTCATAAAGGATGAAAACTACGATGAAAACTTCATAAGAAAATCTCTATAAGAAAAGTTCCAATTTCTTATAAAACACGTTTTATAAAAAAATTTTCATAAAGACTTTATGAAGTATTTTCATACGTGTTTGAATGCAATATTTAGATCCGTCTGAGTGCAGTGGTTTCATGAAGATCATCTAGAATCCTATTATTTGCTAGATATAAGCAGCATCTCAAAATGAATAAGCGCATCGTGGGATTATTGACAGACTCTGAGTGTCACAAGAAAACATTTTCAAGCACGCAATGTTTCCACAATATCAAAGATTTGAGAAAAGAAGATATTTTACTGATAAAATATCGATTTTCGGATCATCAATCCAGTGATGAGATGTCAGAAGAAAAGATTTGTAATTTTCATAAACTCCAATTCTTAGATTATTATACTTCTCTCAGATATAAATGTTGTGACCCTCTCCACAAACATAAGAAAAATATAACTGCACATCTTCGAGTAATAAGTTTAGAAGTGTGTCAGCAGTTCAACAATATTTTATCTCGGGTAATTTCCATAAATCTAATTCCTGGTGAAAAGTTATGTAAAGTATGCGACGAAACCCTTCGGAAAATATATCAAGAACATGTTGAAAATGTACCACTTGTAGAATCTGGAAACAGGTCAGAAGAAATTGTAGAAATTCTTCCATCACAAGAAACTGCAGCATCGTCCACCCCTTCATTTGGATCAATTTATCAAACTAAAAGTCAAGAAGTGGATGCTATTAAGAATTTATTGATGATACTGGATACAGATCTTTTAGAAAGAGATAAAATGTCTGCAGAACGCTTCAGATCCAAGATGGAACAACTATTGTTAGACGTCACACAAAAAATTACCGAGAAAATAAATACAACCTATGAATTGGATATTAGACTATTCAATAATACTGTCACAAAAAATATTTTCGATGATAGTAAATCGCTCAAAGACGTTATTTGTTCATTACAAAAAAGGTTCAATGTCGCCAAAACGATTGATGAAAAAATTCGAATACTCACTATCTCACCACAAACATGGAAATTTCACGACATCACTAAGTATTTCAATTGTACGAGCTATATGCTTCGGGAATTTCGAAAAAAAAAAATAGATGGTAAGCGTAATATTGCAAACGATCAAGTATTTCAAGTTGCATGATTTGTTGAGAATGAATTTAATTTGAAGAAGACACTGAAGTTTGTAAAACATTCAAGTTTATCCATCAAAATCAAGTGTTTCATTTCTGTGCAAGTGACACCAGATTTTCTGCAACTATTCGTTAAATTTGATTGAACAAAAATTCAACGATTTTGTTTCGTGGCTATTGAATACGTCGTCGCTTTAGAAACAAAGTGGCGTAAATGCTATCCATAAACACAGTGATCACGTCATTTTACTTCTAAGATGACAATGTATGATTACTTCAAGCATTTTATTAATTACAAATGTTTCAATGATTCGCAAAAGAAAAGAATACAGTAAAGTATCGAACGTTATGGATGATACAATCAAGAATTATTATTTGGACGAAAATAATTGCTACATTTGTCCTGGAATAAAGCAGTAAAAAAAAAACATAGTTATTCGGGGCAGAAAGAACTAGCGCAAAAAAAAATGTTATTATACACACTTCGAGATCTCTATATTAATTTTATAAATGATTACACAGGAGATGAACGTTTAACAAAATTCTCATATTTTGCGGCCCTCAGACCCGAAGAATGTGTTTTTGCTGGTGATCCTGGCACTCACGAAATATGTGTCTGTGCTGAACATGAAAACATCAAATTGAGAATATCTGCTTCAAAGAATAAATTTAAATACAGAGATTTACTCACTGCTGCTGTCTGTAATAGTAATAGAGCGGAGTGCATGTTACATAAATGTAAAAATTGTCCTGGAATAGAGGGAATGAAGAATTGAATTGATGAATCAGGTTCAACTCCGGAGAGTGATGTAATCAATTTTAAACATTGGGACACGACAGGAAGTAGAGCTTATCTTGGAAGTCATACTGAAACGAAGCGCAATTTTCTAGACAATTCATTTTCTGACATTTGGAATTTAACCATACATTCCTACATTGCGGAGTCGCAAAAGAACTATTTATATGATTGTAAGAAGAAATTGCGATCTTACACCTGTATTATAACAATGGATTTTGCAGAGAATAATTCATTCATCATCCAACGATCAGTCCAAGCGTTTTATTACAATAATTTACAAGCTACAATTCATCCTTTTTGTGTATACTATAAAGATCCCCGCGGAGATGAGAAGGAGCAACCAGAACAACTGAGTTTTTGTGTGATAAGTGACACAGAAAAACATTCTGCATATACAGTTCATGCTTTCCAAAACAAGTTAATTCAAATTCTCAAAAGCGATTTTCCGTGGATTGAAAATATTATTTATTTCTCTGATGGAGCACCAAGTCAATATAAAAACAAGTATGGATTTTAGGAACTTTTCATATGCAGAAGAATGAATTACAAACATCAATATCTCATACAATTTTTCTTGAAAAAATCATTTATCCTTAAATTATATATCTATTGTAACTTCAACTTTTTCCATTGATTCATTCAGGAATAATTTGGTGAATGTCCTCTATCACCACAAATATTTTGGGATAAAAGTCACCTCCTACAATTTTTCCGCCACAAGTCATGGGAAAAGTGTCTGTGATGGTATTGGAGCAATTGTGAAACGAACGACAATGAGACACTGCATTCGATCACCCCCAGAAAAACAAATAACCAATCCGTTAGAAATGTACAAGTATGTGTCTGAGGAATTAACCAGCATCAAGTAACTCAATTTCATAGATGCTATTTCGCTGCCTATTTCATTGAATGATTCAAATATCGATACTTAATATCTATAGAGCTTTATGGGTCGCTGATACTGATGTTCAAAAGAGCCAAAGACATCTCAAAAAAAGGTTTGACGGTGCATCGACAATAAAAGATACGAGAATGCATCATTGTTGTATCCCTGTTGATGAGCACACAATTGAAATGAGCATGACTTCGTTTGATGAAGAAAAAAAAAGATATAAATTGAAGTGATGAAATGAACGAAATCTTCATGTATTATTCTATAGCAGTTATTTATCTATAATTATAGTTTTGTTGAAAATTGCAGTGTGAATATTCTTGTTGCAAATTTGAAGAATGGAGAATACAAATGCTGCAGATGCATTGGAGAATATTTTGTGTTGATCGTTTCCAAATATAATATTTTAACAAATAAAAAATTGAATTTTCAATGATTCCACGGTTTCCTATAATTCGAGGTGGATGTTGAATTTTGTAAGCATCGTTCATCATTTCTCCTCCATATATACAAATAATGGATAGGGATTGATTCATAACGCAAAATTTAGGACGTCAGAGATGAAGCTTCAATAATGCCATTTGAGTGAAAGATTGACTATTTGTGAAAATTCACAGTTCGTAACCCACTTCTATTCCAAGATTGAAATTTTCAGGGCTGCTTGAGGACAGAATGAAGGCTATTCCCTGAAAATTTCAAACAATTTGGAGTTCATACAAAAAAGTTATAGCTATCTAAAAACTGCGTTTTTTCATAAAACGAGCGGCTTTATTTGGTCATATAATTGAGGAATAACGGTATTTGACGGAAATTGAGGTGAATATGAAGAGAATTTGCCTAGATGAAGCATGTAAGCCTGATGCCACTTTCTACTTGAAGAACTGTAGATCTGAGCACGTCTCAAAAATAGACGAAATTTCACTAAAACTGTGGTTCATTTGGACGTTCCCTGCGAAGCCGAATCGGAGCGTAGATCGAAATTTCATTTTTTTCTGGAAAATATAAGGTTAGTAGAAGGAAATGCCGGCTTGTACGAATCTCTAGATCATATGGCGACTAAGATATGAATTTTTGAAAATGACTAAAAAAACGAACCTCTTTCGAATTTTGAAAAATTCCACAGAAACCGCACTTGGTTGTATTGAGCCGAAATTTTGGGGATCACCTCCTTCTGTGACCTATATTTGATGACAAAATCGTCAGCCAAATCACAGACTCACGCCCGCACGTTTTTGTCGAAAAGTAATGGATCTGCCCATATATATATATAGATTTCATAACGTTTTGTTCAATACAAAATAAATGTATTCACTCCAAAATGAATCTAAATTTAATTATTCCTCAAAGAAAATTCTCTCTGGAGCACAAAATATTTCGAGTGAATTTCATAATCATAACTAGTGCCGTCGGCGGCCGCCTCCGTTGATTAGTGTAGATTTCTATTTTTTATTTTAAATTTTAATGATACCTCCCTATGTTTAGCAGATAGAAAAATTATTTTCAAAGCTAACTAATCCTGAAACGTTCCGGAATAGTTTAGGGAAGTTTAGGAAAGCATTTTTATTTTTTGGGAAAGAGTCATTAATTTATTATTAATTCAAACATTTTTCATGTATCGATAGAAGAAATAGCTATCAGAGATAGCAGAATTTAGGATTAGTTAGAATTCAGGCTCTGCCCGAATTCTAACTAATCCTCAATGTTTGGGAATAGTTTAGGGAAGTTTAGGAGAGCAATTATAGATAGCTATTTTTGTTTTGTAGAGATTTTCTTGCGCTTGGAGGCTCAAGACACAATTTTCATTGTAATTAAATAATTATCCATTTTTAAAGGATGAAATTTCTGCTATCTATACATAAAGAAAGTTTTAATTGATAATAAAGTAATGACTCTTCCCCAAGTTATAAAAATGCTTTTCTAAACTTCCCCAAACTATTCCCAAACGTTTAGGATTAGTTGAAATTGAAAATAATTTTTCTATGTGCTAAGTATGATGACTAAATAATTCCAAATTAGTTTCCGTAATGTCCACCAGAACGCGCTTTTGTCGATTCAAGTTCGACTATTTTCATTTCGAGTTCGATTCTCTCTCTCTCTCTCTCTCTCTCTCTCTCTCTCTCTCACTCACTCACTCACTCACTCACTCACTCACTCACTCACTCACTCACTCACTCACTCACTCACTCACTCACTCACTCACTCACTCACTCACTCACTCACTCACTCACTCACTCACTCACTCACTCACTCACTCACTCACTCACTCACTCACTCACTCACTCACTCACTCACTCACTCACTCACTCACTCACTCACTCACTCACTCACTCACTCACTCACTCACTCACTCACTCACTCACTCACTCACTCACTCACTCACTCACTCACTCACTCACTCACTCACCACCCACTCACTCACCACACACACCACACACCACACACCACCACTCACCACCACTCACACACTCACACACTCACCACACACTCACCACACTCACTCACACCACTCACTCACCACCACCACACACACACTCACTCACACCACACACTCACTCACTCACTCACCCACTCACTCACTCACCACTCACCACACCACACACTCACTCACACACCACTCACTCACACACCACTCACCACTCACTCACTCACACCACTCACTCACCACTCACTCACTCACTCACTCACATCACTCACTCACTCACTCACACACCACTCACCACACTCACACACTCACTCACACACACACTCACACACCACCACACACTCACTCACTCACTCACCTCACTCACACACTCACTCACTCACCACACACTCACACACTCACTCACTCACCACCACTCACCACTCACCACACCACCACTCACCACTCACTCACCACACACTCACTCACCACCACTCACCACACACCACACTCACCACTCACTCACTCACTCACACACTCACTCACTCACTCACTCACACACTCACCACTCACTCACTCACTCACTCACCTCACTCACCACCACACTCACTCACCACTCACACACTCACTCACACACTCACCACTCACTCACTCACTCACTCACTCACACACCACTCACTCACTCACCACCCACTCACCACACCACTCACTCACTCACTCACACACTCACTCACTCACCACTCACCACCTCACTCACTCACTCACACACTCACTCACTCACTCACTCACTCACTCACCACTCACCACACACCACACACCACTCACTCACTCACTCACCACTCACTCACTCACTCACTCACTCACATCACACACTCACACACACACTCACTCACTCACTCACTCACTCACTCACTCACTCACTCACTCACTCACACACCTCACACACTCACTCACTCACACACACTCACCACCACCCACTCACTCACTCACACACTCACATCACTCACTCACTCACTCACTCACTCACCACTCACACACTCACATCACTCACCACTCACCACACACACCACTCACTCACTCACTCACACCACCTCACTCACACACACCACTCACTCACACACTCACTCACACACTCACTCACACACACTCACTCACTCACTCCACACCTCACTCACTCACTCACTCACTCACTCACTCACTCACTCACTCACTCACTCACTCACTCACACACTCACTCACTCACACTCACTCACTCACTCACTCACTCACTCACTCACTCACTCACTCACTCACTCACTCACCTCACACACTCACTCACTCACTCACTCACTCACTCACTCACTCACTCACTCACTCACTCACTCACTCACTCACTCACTCACTCACTCACTCACTCACTCACTCACTCACTCACTCACTCACTCACTCACTCACTCACTCACTCACTCACTCACTCACTCACTCACTCACTCACTCACTCACTCACTCACTCACTCACTCACTCACTCACTCACTCACTCACTCACTCACTCACTCACTCACTCACTCACTCACTCACTCACTCACTCACTCACTCACTCACTCACTCACTCACTCACTCACTCACTCACTCACTCACTCACTCACTCACTCACTCACTCACTCACTCACTCACTCACTCACTCACTCACTCACTCACTCACTCACTCACTCACTCACTCACTCACTCACTCACTCACTCACTCACTCACTCACTCACTCACTCACTCACTCACTCACTCACTCACTCACTCACTCACTCACTCACTCACTCACTCACTCACTCACTCACTCACTCACTCACTCACTCACTCACTCACTCACTCACTCACTCACTCACTCACTCACTCACTCACTCACTCACTCACTCACTCACTCACTCACTCACTCACTCACTCACTCACTCACTCACTCACTCACTCACTCACTCACTCACTCACTCACTCACTCACTCACTCACTCACTCACTCACTCACTCACTCACTCACTCACTCACTCACTCACTCACTCACTCACTCACTCACTCACTCACTCACTCACTCACTCACTCACTCACTCACTCACTCACTCACTCACTCACTCACTCACTCACTCACTCACTCACTCACTCACTCACTCACTCACTCACTCACTCACTCACTCACTCACTCACTCACTCACTCACTCACTCACTCACTCACTCACTCACTCACTCACTCACTCACTCACTCACTCACTCACTCACTCACTCACTCACTCACTCACTCACTCACTCACTCACTCACTCACTCACTCACTCACTCACTCACTCACTCACTCACTCACTCACTCACTCACTCACTCACTCACTCACTCACTCACTCACTCACTCACTCACTCACTCACTCACTCACTCACTCACTCACTCACAAAAAGATTAGAGGTAAAAAAGCTCCATTTTGCGTAATTTACGAGATATTCTCAGAAACTATTCACAACAAAAATCTACTTCCCCTCTTCATTGGATATTTTTGTCAATAGTTCCTTTAGAATATCGGAAACTGGTCCGACGGGAAATTGGTGTTGAACTACTCCAATTTCGGGGATTCAAGCGGTCATAAAAAATTTTCAAGAGGGAAGTTAATAAATTGTACCTTCGGAAGCGAAATGGATACCCAGGTACCCGTTTACTGACCAGGCAGTTTCAATCCTTCCATTTTTAACCCTTCGTTGCTCGTGCCATGAGCGTGGCACCACCCTTTTCACATTTTTGGGTTTCATCTTCATTTTTACCAATGAAAGAATTTAAAAAAATTTTAATGCTCTCATTGAACCTTCTAATAGATTTTTTAGATTTAGATTTAGATCTATTGCATATACGAATACATTGATTCAAGAATGCAGGAGTTCTGCTCTTTTACATGTGTTTTACAAAGAAAGCATAAAAAAAAAAGAAAAAGTAAATACCAAGATGAAAATAAAAAGAAAACAAAATAATATTTTTGATAAGTGTGCATAAAAGTAGCAAAGAATTGTAACTGGAGTTAGTCAATTAAAGAGCACGAGCCCAATGAATAAGATAAGAAGAGAGAGATATCTTTCATACAAAGTAAATTATCCGAGTTGAGGATGCGAGTCAAATTGATCTGAGGTGGCAGATCGGGCTGGAACCAAGGATGAATATAATGAGCCCGTAGATTCTCAAAGGCAGAACAGTATAGGAGAAGATGAGGAAAAGATTCGGAGTCTCCCAGGTTGCATTTGAAACAGATTTTAGATGAGTCAATAATAAACAATTTGTTATTCACTAGTAATCGATGGGAATAGACTGTGGATAGTCTGATCTGCATCTTGGTTCTAGATAGATGAATTGGGCATCTGGGCGGATAGAAGGTTGTGAAGTTGTCCGTAATAGTTCGTTCAAGGTGAAATTGATGAGCAAGAGAATTGTTGTATTTCTGCAAATCAGCATTTTTTAGAGCGAGCGAGAAATTGTCCAAGATAGATTGCTTCTGCTCAACCCAAGTTGGGGGGTCATCGGAGATCTACAGAGCCTCGGGGATGCTGTCATTCGCCAGTGAGCTCACCGGCTGTATCCAATTGTAACAGGGGGCACAGGTTGGTGAGTCTTTTAATTCTCTGAGTCTTTTAAAGATGATTCTCGGCAAACGATGAGGGTCCATTTTGAGTATTTTGATTATCCAGTTGATACTCGCTTTCAGAAGAGAAAGAGCTACGTTGTCGATCCCAAGTTCCAGGTGAATTGTATAGCCGGGTGTGTTCTTGGGTAAATAAAATAGTCTCTTGAAGAAAGCAAGCTGGATTTTCTCGAATTCCTGGGCGTACCATAGGCCAAATATATAAGCACTGTACAGCAATACTGCAGTAGTTATGGATTCGTGGAGTTTCAGGCTGCCAGCCCAAGAGTCTGATTTTGAAGAAGCTAGAATTGAAAATACTGAGCCCATTGCGACTTTTGCTTTACTCGTGGCAGATTTGGTTGGCAAGGAGCCTAACCCGGTACTGGAAAATTTTGTACCCAAATAAGTATATTCCTCGACAATACCGATCTTTTGACCAAGGAACTGTAGGTCGTGAGCTTGTTGAGGGACTGGACCACCTTTTCTGAAGACCATAATTTTGGTTTTATCGGTGTTCACCGTGAGACCTTTGACACCGCAGTATACCTCTAGAGCATAGATTTTTTTCTTCATATCTGACAAGGAGTGCGCCAGAATAACCAGGTCATCAGCATACAGTAAAAGTAAGAGATCTGCATAGCCATTGATATCTAAGCCAGTCAAGTCCCTGTCCCTAAAGAAACCGGTGATGTCTGCCAGGTAAAGAATAAAGAGGAGAAGGCTGAGGATTTCTCCCTGGAGAACACCCTCGCTTACCTCTGCTTCATCAGATAGGATAAGGCCACTTTTCACCTGGATCGTAGCATGGCTATAGAAGTTCTGCGGAATTCTGAGAAGTTTTGCACTGACGCCCATGGACAATAAATGACACCATAAATTAGCATGTGGAACTGAATCAAAGGCTCTTTTGAAATCTATGAATAGAGCATAAACTCTACCACCCTTTAATCTTGATTTAAGGGGAATGATAGATTGTAAGATAAAAATGTTGTCAGCTGTACCTTTACCCTTTACAAAACCGGCCTGTTCTTCCGGTATTAGATTTTGCATAATAGCCCAGTTGTACAGCCTATCCTTTATTATTTGGGTGTATATTTTGACACAGGCGTTGATAAGAGCAATACCCCTGTAATTGAGTGGGTCATTGGTAGGACCTTTTTTGTGTAACATAAAAAGAAGAGACTTTGCCCACTCTTCAGGAAATTTCTCAGAATCAAAACCCTTGTTTAACAGGCCAAGAAGGTAATCGAACCAATCTTCAGGCAGTACTTTGTACAATTCATTCTGTAACTGGTCGCTACCAGCAGCTTTGCCAGTTTTAGCACGGTCGATGCTTGTAGCAAGTTCCTGAGCCGAGATTGGAGCGTCCAACAATGGGTCGAAAATACCAACTAAGTTTATTCTTTCAGGGATCCTTCTGGGGTAGACATCTTTCAAGAAAGTGGACCATTCATCCGAAGAGATTGGATTACATCTAGGTGACCGGGACTTACATTTGCTAACTGTGGACCAGAATTCACAGGGGTTATGAATATTGGCAAATTTCACTTTAATCCGTTCGTGGTAGTTGCTTTTTTTCAATTTCTTCAATTTTTCGTACTGTTTGTCCAGATCTTGATATACCTGTACTTTGGAAACTTCATACTTTGAGCGTCTAACCTTCTGCAAGGCCTTCTTAACTAGATCCCTCAGATGAACGCATTCTCTGTCGAACCAAGGTTTATGTAGGCAAACTTGGGTGGGTGTTGTTATGGACATGTTAGCTTTCGTGGCTGCTTCGCGTAATGCCTCAATCAGATTATTTGCTAAAAAGTTGATGTTCTGAATTTCAAAATTCAGAAAGATTCTTGGTGAGTTTGAAAGATTATGCAAGAAGGCCGATTTCAATTCCGGTTTTCATCTGATGACTTTGGTGGGTGTTTCAGTTCCAATGCTAGGAGATGGTAGAAGAGAGTGATTGTGCAACTCGACCATAACCGGGAAGTGGTCTGAACCAGCATTATCGGTGTCAACCAGTAGGTCCTTGATTAGTTCAATTTTGGAAGCCTCTGCCCATACGAGGTCTAATGTGGACCAGCCCCAAAAGCCCCGGCAGGTGTGATGAGCAGGAGAATCACTGAAGGTGCGGCTATTCAAAATGATGAAATTGTTGTCATCCATGAATTTCAGTGGCTTTTGACCTCTAGAATCAGATACCTGAGTCAGTGTTTCTCTATGTTTGTACAGTGAGGAGTGATCAGACTCTATCGTTATTGTAGAGTCCAGTGAGCCCGAATGGGCATTGAAGTCTCCACCCAGAAAGATACAGTCACCTGGAAATCTTAGAACAAGTTCATCAATAATTGGTTGTAATTGGGTTAAAATAGAATCGAAATTTTCTGCCTGATTTATATAAAAAAAGCCAATGATGGTGTGGCAATCTGCGAGAGAGATTCTGGAGAAAATCCACCATTTTGAGATATGTAGACGTTCGGAGTGAACATTCTGAGTAGACATTCTTGAGTAGTCCACCGCTGCCTCTACCTCTTGTGGCATCTCTCCGGGCGAGACTATGGTCATTTTGCCTTTGACGTAAGAGGGAGGGCAGAAGTGAAGGAATGAACACTTCATCGATGAACCAGTTCTCAGAAATGCAACACAACACTGACTCAGGAAGAAAGAACAATTAGACAAATTTTTTGCACCTTGAGAGTTCCAGAAAACAATTTTATATGCCGCTAGTTTTTTGAGTTACTCTTAGACACATTGGGAGCAATCGGCTGATGAGTTACCTGACTCGAGGAAGGGTTAGCGGGGGTTCTCTCCTCGTTTCCTGACTTCTTCACAATAGTAGACCAGGGGATCCCCTTGCCATTAATACAGACTTTGTTAACACCAACTTTCACCGCATTTCCTTTGTCTCTCTGAAGTTTGGCGAATCGTCTGATGTTGTTATGAGTATTTCGCTCTTTTTTGGTGCGATCAGGGTCGATAAAAGTTTGAGTACCTTTGAGCTTTCCTCGCGTTTTTAAAATCAGGTCCCTGTGATTGCTGGAACAGAGTTTGACCTTTATTTATTTCGTAGCACTACGGTTGAGTTCTCTGACTTCAGAGATAATGTTTTCTAAGTTAAAATAAGTCCTAAACAAGTCTGCGACATCCTCCTCCAGAGAGTTGCTGTTTCTTGGCATGGCTCTGATGATTAAATTACTGCCCCTCGATGCCTTGTCCTGCCATTCTAGTTTACGTTCTAATTCATCAATTTTCTTGAGCAATATTGGGGGGGTGTGTTTGTGTGGATTGTTCTGATAACTGTTCCCGAAATCTCTTTTCCATTTCAGCAAGTTTTGGATTAACATGAGTGCTCAAGGCAGCATTCACTTTACGTTCAATACTCTTGCTAAAGGTGTCATAGTTAGTATCAATTTCTTTTTTAAGTGAGTCGAATCTAGCTTTAGATTTTTGGGATTCAGCATGAATTTCAGCTTTAAGATTATTGAATTCTGTTTGGTTACCTTCTTGAAAGCGCGCAAGTCTTTGCTCAAGAGATGTTTGGTGTACATTCATTTGCTGTTGGATCAGTTTAAATTGCTGCATGAGAGCTTGGAATTCAGCTGACCCTGGAGCTAGCAGGATAGGAGCATCCAAAACAGGCCCAGTATCCAGGGCGTGAGGAGTTGAAGCTGGCAGTGTGTCTGGGAGAATCGGAGATTGGAGTATTGTTGGTTCTGGGAGAATCGGAGATTGGAGTATTGTTGGTGGTGCTGGAGTTGAATTAAAGGTATATGAGTCCATTTTGGAGGAAATACCAGAATTCTTGTCATTAATTGGGGATGGGATGTTTTTCTCAGTAAAGGCTAGGCAGCGGTTGACTCTTTCTGGCAGTGAAAGTAGCTCGACTTGACAGACGGAGTCCGTCTCATTCAGGTCCCTCTTACGTTTGAAATAGTCTCTGATACTGCTGTCAGAGAGACTTCTGTTGCGGCCGAGATTCACTGCAGAGCTGGGACGACCTGGGTGGTTAAGTACAGGAGAAGTAGTACAGGAATCAGCCACAGATGCGAAGAACGAGGATGAGGATGTATCAGATGCTTCAGATGCTGCAAGATGTAATGCAGAGTAGGATGCTACTTTATCTATTGGTGTACTCTGGTTGCGTGATGTTGGAATAATATGAGCTTCCTGACAGAGCACAGTAGATGTCTCTGTGGTGGAGTTCTGGGGGGTTACTAGATCGATCAAGGCGGAATCTGCATCGATTGAATTGGTTAACAGATCCATCTGGCGACAGATAACCTCAAAAATTTCATGATTGAGGACTCGTAAAAATTATAATAATAGCTGCAGCCCCTGCTGTGTTTATGAGAGAATTATTGTCAACAGGTTAAAGCAAAGCCAGCAGCACAAAATCAAACACTTTAAAGAAGGATGTAGACCACGGCACACTAATACTTTCACTTATTTTGCAGAGCCACCAGTTGTGTTGCACGCACCGCCATTCGAGTCGAATTCAAGTCCTTGTTTTTGGGGAACCTTCTAATATATATTGTAACGTGATATTTGGATTACGTTACTTTCTATCGTCTGGGCGCGTAATTAATTTTGAATTTTTAGTAGTTTTGGCACCACCAACTGAGAATCAAAACAAGCGAATCACGAGAGTTCAATTTTAGTAAAATTTATGTAAAACTAATACCGATTGGTTAATTTTGTATGTTAACGCTCATTGGATGATCGTCGATTAAGTTGACGTCTCACGACTATAAGAGGGAGACACCAGATGGACGGTGATGAAGGAAATCGACATTACCGAAGGAGTTGGTTAATTGGAGAAAAGTTTTGGCGCCAATGACGAAATTCATCGGAAGAATTAATTGAGACGTTTAGATGAACCTTGGTTCCATCCTTGGACTAAATAAAATTGTCCCAACTCTAATGTCATCGATTTGGAGTTTCTTAATTTTCTTCGTTGGAATTTATCGTCATTGAAAAAGGAAAATACTTAACGTCAGGTTAAGCTGTATTGAATGACGTATTTTGGGATCAACCAATAAGGAACGTCCTTCCCGGAAAAGACGCCTCAGCCAGTGTACAGCGCTTGTTGTCGGCTGATTCTCGTTTGGTGTGCCTTAGTGAAAACACATGTTTTGCACACTTTGTTGACCGCCATTTTTGCACTTTTTGAAATAAATTAATTCATTGGAATTAATTGTATTAATTGTCGTTTAATTGAACTTAAAAAAATATGTTCATGTGGAATAAGTTGGGAATAATCTGGTGAGCAAGTTTTTGGTTAATTAAATTTTGTACGGTAATTTAATTCCGTGGTCGTAAAATTTGAATTTTTTTTAGCGTAATGACGCTAAGTAATGGTGACGCCACGAGATTGAATACCATTTATCGGCGAAGTTTATTTTGATTATTTTTTCCATCCAAATTTCGACCAATAGAATTGCACCATTCGACGAAACAAAATAACGCCTACACGATATTTCACTGGAAATTTTTGGAAATTCCACTGGAAATTTTTCATGTTGCCTATATATAAAAAACAAACGATTTGTCAATCCATGTGACTCTAAATTTTGAATTTCTAACTGAGAATTTGTCTCATGGTGCAATTCTATTGGCCCAAATTTGGATGAAAAAATAATCCCCCGAATACCACTCGAGCTTCAAAATTAATCGGGTAATTTTCCTCTAGGTTCCCTGCAAACAAACGAAGTCGTCAAGTTTTTCAGGAAAATCACTCGCGCTTCGCGCTCGTGATTTTTAACCTGAAAAACTTGACTCCTTCATTTGTTTGCAACGAACCTATCGGAAAATTACCCGATAATTTTGAAGCTCTTGTGGTATTACATGTGATAATTTATGGAAACATTTCATTTTTTTTGAAATGGTTTTGAACTCTCGTTATCGCCTCTTTAAAAAAAAAAAAAAAAAAAAAAAATTTTTGAAAAATATTTTATTTTTTTTTATTTTTTTTTTGGAAAATTCATTGTCGCGAATTGAAATTTAATTAACGGATATTTTGGCGTAGTGGCCAAAGTTAATTAATTTTTATTCATTGAGAAATTTGAATCTTGCGACTTTGTGGAATTTTATTGTTTGTATTTTTTTTTTTGTTTTTTTCATATTTTGAAAGATTTTTGTGAATTAATTTTTTTTTGTTATGAAATTAATTTGATTAATTTCATTTATTGGCATATCGTTCAGTCGGCCATGATATTTAGGGAAACTTTCTAGGGAAAGTTTCCTAGGGAAATTTTCTAGGGGAATTTCCTAGGGAAATTTTTAGTTACTTTTGTTTCGTTGCAAAAGATAACTGTAGGTGGCAGCACCATGGAATTTTTGAATTAGTTTAATTGTTTTGATTGATTTAAATTTTGATTTCGACGGTTGATTAATAAATCAATTAATTTATTAATTAATTAAATTTTATTTTGATTGACATTATTATTTTTTTTTTAATTGAGTTTTAAAGAATTTGTTTGTAATTAATTGTTTATTTATCATGAGTTGTCGGAAGTTATGTTTTATGTTATGAAAAATTATAATTTTTTTTATTGTGCTGCACACTCGCCGGTTTAACGCAGGGGTTAAATAATTTATAAATTCAATAATTTATTTTTTTTATATAAATTCTATTTATTCCCCTAAATTATTTGTTTGAAATTATTTAACGCTCCTTATTCAAACCCACAACAGCGACCTTGAGAGGAGACTGATCTAGTTCGTGCTGAATAAGGGAGTATTTGAATTTATTGTTTGAATCATTCGATTTTGATTATTGTTTATTGTTGTTTAGATCAATAGAAGATTGATCGGATGTTGAGATACATCCCGGCGCCCATTTGGATTTTGCTTTCGTTTGTAAATTTTGTTTTTGGCTATTGGGTGTTTTCAAGCGTGCTTAATTGTTGAGCTTACCGTTAGGCTCGAGAATTACGTCACAATATATATGGGTCATTCCATGTCAAATCGTCTGATTTTGAAAATGATATTTTTTGATTGGGTTGAATTTTTTATATGTTTCGATACGTATCAAAATATGCCTAAACTCAAATTTTGAGACCTCAATTTTCTAAAACCTCAGAGATATGAATTTTTGAATATCGCAAAAAATCACCAATATGGCAATTTTCAAATATTTATATCTCCTGATTCAATTATCGTAACCATATCTTACAGCTGGCTATTTTCTTCGTTTTGAGACGTAGTTTTCGAAAAAAAAATATAAGAACCGATTTTTTTTACTTTTCACCCTTTTTTCTTGATTTTTAACCTAATTTTTGATTTTTTTTGAAGAGCGACACTTTTGATTGTTTTGAAAAAAATATATGTAACACTAGGCTGTAAAACGAATTTTTTGAGCACTCGATGAAAATGGGATTCAAATATCTTCGATTTTTCAAGCCACGTTTTCGCTTTTTTTAAACATAAATTCGCATTTTTTGAGAATTTTTCAATTTTTCATGAGAATTTCATTCTAAATTTGGACAACTAATTTTCCCCTCCTGTGCCAAATGAGTAAATTGGAAATTTTTTCTAATATAATGTGCCAAAAAATTTTTTTTTGCTTATTTTATTCTTTACAAGTTGTTTTTAGGAGTTTTATGGTAGTTTCTTCTCGAAATATCA
Source organism: Aleiodes leptofemur (assembly GCA_963942555.1). Taxonomy (NCBI): domain Eukaryota; kingdom Metazoa; phylum Arthropoda; class Insecta; order Hymenoptera; family Braconidae; genus Aleiodes; species Aleiodes leptofemur. The sequence goes on from OZ012618.1 coordinate 9,326,983, forward strand.
GAAATCGACGTTTAATACACTGGCGGAAACAATTAAAGGATCAAATGGAAATTCCAAATTCTCAGCAGTTTGTATCGAAATAAAAACAAAGAAATTTGAAGCTTAAAGTCTCTTAACAAAGCCATTAAACAAATAAATTCGTTAATAAATTAATTTTTATTAATAAATTTTTTAAGAGAATCAAATTTCGGAAAAAATATGTAATGCGCAAGCAGGATTTGAACCCACGACCCTCTGATTACATGTCAGGTGCTCTGAGCACTGAGCTATTGCGAGTTACTATATTTACCTTCGAATTTTGATTCTCACATCTTTTTTCTCCACCTCCCATCCACGAGGCAATGTCTCCATTGAACAAATAAATTCATTAATAAAATGAATAAGAATAATTCAATAATATGAATAATATTATTTTAAATTATTATAATAAAATAGATAAATCAAATCAATAATATTTTATAATTATTAGTCTCTTGTTCCGAAATCTTCGGACCAAAAAAAAATTCCGTCCCAAGATCTCGAAACTAGAGACTTCAAGCTTCAAACTGTTGTTTGAAAGCTCCGATACGATCATTTTTGAAAAAGATACGGCCATTTGAAAAACCGCTGAAAATAGAAAATTTTCCTTTGATCCCTTAATTGTTTCCGCTAGTGTATGAAAAAAAAAAACAATTTCGCGACACTTAAGAGATCTTCTCACTTTACATTTTCAAAAAAAAAATTTTCTCCGAAATTCGCTATTTCAGATGTGAATAAATACTATGAGCAAATAGAAGGCATACTCTATGGTGTAGATATCGCTAATTGAGGACAAGCAAGATTTCCTGCGATTTTTCATTCAAAGGAACTTCAAACGCTTTTTTCTCGAAACATTGTTTTTTGACAGCTTGTTGATAAAATCATTGAAATTACTGAACCGATCCTTATGGAATTTTGAGCACATATTCTTTACTACTATAGCTATAACGCATTAGAGGATTTTTCGAAATTTTGATATTTACCATTTTTTTGCCACGAACAGTGAAAAAAATCATGTTTTTTTTTTTGTTTTTTTCCGACAATGTCTACCATTTCATCATTTTTGCTTACATCAAAAATCGTACTATATGCGCTATAGCTATGGTAGTGAAGAATATGTGCTCGAAATTTGAATAGTTTCGAAGATTTTATCAACAAGCTGTCAAAAAACGTTGTTTCGAGAAAAACGCGTTTAAAGGCCCTTTAAATGAAAAATTACGGAAAATCTTACTTGTCCTTAAGTAGCGATATTTGCATCATAGAGTATGTCTTCTAGTTATTCATAATGTTCATTCGCATCGAAAATGGCGAATTTCGGAAGAAAAATATTTTTTGAAAATTGTAAAGTGAGAAGACCCCTTAATAAAAATGCTACGCTTTCTCCAAATTTTATAGTTATCTGAATATCAAAATTTTGGTTTGGCTCTTTGTTGAATATTTTTTTAGTTATTTTAGTCAGTATATTTTTTTTAACTGACTCTTATTGCCTCAATTATTTATATTTCACGGAATACTAGTCTGCACGATTCATAATAATGAGTTAAAAAAAATAAAATGAGTAAAGAAATTTTTTGTCCATATATTGACAAAGATTCTAACAATTTAGGCATTCAGTACAATAGGAAAATAGTAGCTGACCGTATTTACAATGAAATTCTCATGAAAAATTAAGAAAATTTCAAAAAACTCGAATTTATGATTAAAAAAATGCGAAAAAGTGGCTTAAAAAATCGAAGATATTTGAATCCCATTTTCATCAAGTGCTCAAAAAATTCGTTTTACAGCCTAGTGTAACATATATTTTTCTCAAAAAAATCAAAAGTGTCGCTCTTCAAAAAAAGTCAAAATTCAAGTTAAAAATTAAGAAAAAACGGTGAAAAATAAAAAAAATTGGTTCTTATATTTTTTTTTCGAAAACTACATCCCAAAGCAAAGAAAATAGCCACCTGTAAGATATGGTTACGATGATTTAATCAGGAGATATAAATATTTGAAAATTACCATATTTTTATTTTTTTGCAATATTCAAAAATTCATATCTCCGAGGCTTTTGGAAATTAAGGTCTCAAAATTTGGGTTGAGGCATATTTTGATACGTATCGAAACATATAAAGAATTCAACCCAATCAAAAAATATCATTTTTAAAATCAGGTGATTTGACATGGAATGACCCATATACTATTGATAAGTATAAAAACGCGTGTGAATTGAGTGTAAATGTTATTTTGTGGATCACGGACTGAAAGGCGGCGCTCTGCCACCCGGTGTGACTACGCGTAGAATTCCCGTTCAAGTTGCGCAGTTGCAAAGTCGTGCGCCCGCTCTGGAGGCTATGCCACATAAGACGCAAACGTTTACGCAACGCAAGAAGCAATGTAACGCCCGTTCTTTGAATTTGAATCAAACAACTGACGATATAAATATTTCCAGCTAATGGACTCGAAAGACATTAGAAAATAAATATAATCGCAATTGATAAAAATGAAAAAAATAGTCACAATCTTCTCGTTCAACTCGAAAGATTCTTCATGGTCATTGTCTTTGATCTCCACGAAAATATTTGTGCGAAAGCTATGGGAATCTTTTTTTTGGTTACTAGGTCTGACCCGCTGACAAAAACGATTTTTATTCATAATATAGATATAAAATTCAAGAAATAATGAATTGAGTTAAATCCAACCATAGATAAGTAGTGAGAATCTGTTGGAATCCATTCTTTTTCTTGCATCTTCAATCAAGTTGGAATAAAATGAGATTTTGAAATTTTGACAGCTGTCATTTAAATTATATTCAAATTGAATGAATTCACGTGGTAACGCACAACACTGCGCTTACGCTGCGCCTGCGTCTTATATGACATAGCCTTCATACGATTTAACATGGCGGCCGCACGCTCACCGTGCGACCAACGAAGTCGAGTGAAATCACGCGAGCGCTGAAGGGTTAAGCAAAAAATCACGCAATTACATTAGAGACGCTGGAAGCCTGAATAATATTCACGATCAACTAAGAGTGAAGCCACAATGGACGCAAACGTAATTCAACAGAAATTGCGTGCGCAACACACTTTACGCACACCGGACTAAACGTACGCGACTGGTGTCCTCTTTGCTTCCGAATGGAAGCATTGTAATCGTCATTTTTTTCGAATTTGAGATTTCATCGGATTATGACTCCAAATGATCTAAAATGTCGGAAAAGAATGTTTTTTCCACATGTCTGTGTGTATGTATGTGTGCGTGTGTATATGTGTGTGATGACACGTTTCATCACTTTATGCGGAAACGGCATCATGTATCGATATGAAATTCTAAGGGAATATTTACTACGTGAGCGCAATGCTCTCTGCGAAATTCTAGCTGAATCGGTTCAATGGTTCTCGAGAAAAAGCGGATTGTCAAAAAATCGTTTTTTCGAGTTTTCTCAGCGAAAAATCAATTTACAGCGTCTATCCTCCGCGAGGAGATGCGCGCGGATGAGGCGGACATTAAACCCCAAGGGTGACCAGGGCTCCGATTTTTAGTTTTTTTTTAAATATTTCTTTTACTATGATTTTCGAAAAATCGCGGTTACTGCGATAACTTAAAAAATATTTGAGCTACAGACTTCAAATTTGGTGTGTTTATACATCTTATCAGTGCCAACTTTGCTATTGAATTCCAGCTAAATCAGCTCAACGGTTCTCGAGAAAAAGTGAATCATCAAAAAATCGTTTTTTCGAGTTTTCTCAGCGAAAAATCAATTTACAGCGTCTATCCTCCGTGAGGAGATGCGCACGGATAGAGCGCACATTAAACCTCGAGGGTGACCAGTGCTCCCATTTTTACTTTTTTTGTTATATTTTTTTTACTGTGATTTTTGAAGAATCACGGTTATCGGGATAACTTAAAAAACATTTGAGTTAGAGACTTCAAATTCCGTGTGTTCGTACATCTTATGATTGCGAATTTCGGTATTGAATTTCAGCGTAATCGACCGAACAGCTCCTGAGATATTGTTGAAAAACTATTCCATGCAATGAGCGTATATGCACGGAACTGCTTGTCTGACCATATCCAAGTTGAGCTTGAAAGATCAATTAAGATGACCATCACCAATCCTGAAAATTTCTGATTTTTCAAACGATTCTTCTACAAGAATGCTGAAATTTTTTTTTTCTTCAGAATTCAAATTTTTTTCAATTTTTTTTAAGGTCACTAGTATTTATCATTTTATCATTAGAAATTAGATAATTTTTGCTAAAAAATAAAACCGCATTCATCCTGATATCATTTTAAATTTATAGAAAATGAAGAGTTAAAAATCCCATTCGGAAGCTTTATGCCAATTGCATTGGCATAATATTAAATGTTCCTTGCGATAATTTTTTTAATAGTGAAGACACTATCAAGTAAATAAGGAGGATTGAAATTTACGAAGAATGCCCATGGGGTGAAGCCCCTGCTTGTTTCAGGTTATTTGACTATTTTAAACTGTCAGTGATAAATTCTAAATCATTAAGAGGATTTTTTCTTCTAAAAACAAAAAATGTATGAACCTATTGAAACTCAATTTGAAGACATATACATCCATAAGATCATATCAACAATTAAAATAGTCAAAGAACCTGAGAAAGGACACCAATTGCGTACGTTTAGTCTGGTGCGTAAAGTGCGCTGCGCACGCAATTTATGTTGGATTACAGAGTTTTTGGATTACATTTTTTCTTTATTATATATTATATATATATATATTTATATATTGAAAAACATATAAATATCCCACACCGACCTTCTTTCGGCAAATTATTTTACGGAAAAAAAATATTTAAAGGCTGTAATCCAACATAAATTAATCCAGCCATTAAACAAATAAATTTATTAATAAATTGATTTTTATTAATAAATTTTTTAAGAGAATCAAATTTCGGAAAAAATATGTAATGCGCAAGCAGGATTTGAACCCACGACCCTCTGATTACATGTCAGGTGCTCTGACCACTGAGCTATTGCGAGTTACTATATTTACCTTCGAATTTTGATTCTCAATTTATGTTGGATTACGTTTGCGTCCATTGTGGCTTCACCCTAATTCAAAATTATAATTGCAGTGGAATAGGACGTAACGCCTAGGAGTCACACAGGTGAATCGATTATCATCATGAAAGTGTAATTGAATATGAGGAACTCCGTTTGAGATCTTCTATATTAGCGTCCAAAGACACGGATAATCTACCAATGATTTAATGAATCGCAAGACGTGAGATGAGTCGAGGAATGTCTATGAATTGATAAGATCAGATTGGAATGAATCTTCAGTGCTCGAATTTTCCCAATTTTGAACAGTTATGAATATTATTGAAACTCATGTGAATAGATTCCTATGGAAATACTCTACTCTACCCTTACTGGATTCGTTTGAGCGGGGTTCGGTTGTCAGGGATATGAATGATGGTTTCACATCCGATAGACTACGTCCGTAACCGATAGCTCAGATCGCTCGCAATAGTATGCGATGGTTTCCATCGGATGTAACTTTTTTTCAGTGGCACATCGGACGAGAGATTTTTGCATTCATTATACTTTACCACCGAAGGCGTTCATCCAATTCTCTCGAATCCGATATCTAAATTGTTCAAATCATTCACTCACAACCGATAGGATATGCCGAATGAACGATGCAGCATATCTTTACCCTCACTGAATTCGTTTGAGCAGGGTTCAATTGTCAGGAATATGAACGATGGTTTCACATCCGAATAATAATCATAAAATTATTATTAACAAGTTTTAACTGCTCCAAATTTCTATTAAAATTTATCTTCCAAGAAAATAGTTAAATTAAACCAATGATGTGAGTACATTGTTTTAACTACAAAAAAACTCATAACATAAATGGAGTGGGGTCAATTTGACGCCACATGTGCTCCGAAGTTCTGTTCAGGGATGAGTAATCCGAGGGTTGAGAATAATTGATTCTTTTTCAAGTGGAGCAGCTGAAACTTGTTAATAATAATTTTATTATTGTATAGAAATGATTCTCCATTTCACTAATGCCATCTAGCGGAGTGGAAATGAAAAACACTGTATGGATAAGGTAGAGTACTCTCTACCTTATCAGCATTGAGTCAAAAAATTCGGTGCAACCGATATATGCACTTTGTAGCGTTCATTCGGCATATTTCATCGGTTGTGAATGAATGACTCCAGCAATTTAGAAATCGGATTTGAGAGAACTGGATTGATTCCACCAGTGGTAACGTTCAAAGAATGCAGAAATCTCTCGTCCGATGCACCATTGAAAAAAAGTTACATCCGATGGAATCCATCGCATACTATTGCGAACGATCTGCGCTATTGGTTACGGACGTAGTCTATCGGATGTGAAACCATCGTTCATATTTCTGACAACTGAACCCTGCTCAAACGAATCCAGTACGGGTAGAGAGAAGCCGTCTTTCATTTCCACTCCGCTAGATGGCATTAGTGAAATCGAAAATCATTCCTATACAATAATAAAATACAAAAAATACAAAGAAAAAAAAATGACTATTTCATCTCAAACTTCGAAATTTTCGAGAAATTTCGATTTTTTTTATGCAATAATAAAATTATTGTTGTATAGAATTGATTTTCAATTTAACTAATGCGATCTAGTGGAGTGGAAATAAAAGACACTGTTTGGGAAAGATAGAGTACTCTCTACCTTACTGGCATTCAGTCAAAAAATCCGGTGCAACCGATATGTGCACTTTATATCGTTCATTCGGCATATCTCATCGGTTGTGAATGAATGATTCCAGCAATTTAGATATCGGATTTGAGAGAACTGGATGGATTCCACCGGTGGTAACGTTCAATGAATGCAAAAATCTCTCGTCCGATGCGCCACTGAAAAAAAGGTACATCCGAAGGAAACCATCGCATACTATTGCGATCGATCTGAGCTATCGGTTACGGACGTAGTCTATCGGATGTGAAACCATCGTTCATATCCCTGAAAACTGAACCCTGCTCAACCGAATCCAGTACGGGTAGAGATAAGCCTTCCTATCAATGGATGAAGAAACTCTGTTACGAGGTACGGAGTTTCTTGCGAGTATATGTCCTTGTAGTGTATGAATGTGCGTGTGAATATGATTCCGTGTGATAGTGGATATGAGTGAAAGAGGATATCAGTTGAGATCGAATAATCCGGTGAAAAACCAACAAAATCCCAACGAAGTCCCTGGTTGTGTCTCTGTGGCAGCGCCCTCTGTATTATTTCCTGGTTATATTCCCTGAAGAGAGGTTCGATGGCAGAAGAAATAATTACAGCGATAATTCGCCTCAATAATGAGGATTTAATGCATAAACAACAAGATTCTGCCAATTACAGTCTCATCTAGCAAGTTTGAATTATTGGCGCGGAACAGTTATGAGGGGCGTTCAAGAACGCCGCTCTATTCAAATCGGGCGGTACAGGCCGTTGATCTATGATTGCCGCACCACTTGGTATTTTCGCCAAATTACCAATGCTCGCGATGCCGGACGCTGTTTTCCCAAAATGGCGAAAATGATACCGAACAATTCTTGGGTCAATTATTTCAGAGTTTCTGTCAACTCTTGGTCCGGTGTCTCCCTCTCATGCCCTTGTAATCAAATTAGTTATGACCGTTGATTCTACGTTGTACGTGGGCGTGAATATTCCTCCTAGTTTGGCACCGGCAATTGCACGTGTCATTAATGACAATAATTTAATCAGTTTACAGGCTGGACAAATCCCCAACTTCTTTATTTAATTCCACCCAAATAATCGTCGCAATCATTCTTTATTGTGATCAATTGCAGTACCAATTGATGAATTTCATTAAAACAGTGAAGTTGTCCACGCGTGTGAACAAGTAGGTACTTACGCAATGTTGACCTCGTTGTCCGGTCTGATTTTGTTTCCTTTATTCATTTTTGCCTTATTCCTCTGCGAGAGTCTTTGATTTTTGGCACTCATTGTGTCCGGTAATTTCTCTTAACTTTTCTAACAACTCAATCACTAACTTAATCACTAATTAATCACTAGGTAATTCGATACTCTACAAAAATTTTCCTGGAAAAAAATCCCGGGGAAAATTTCCTAGAGAAAATATCTTCGGAAGAAATCTCCTTGATTGTGTATGAATGTCTATGAGGTATTCCACGTGAAATTGGTAGACTTTTTACCTGACCTCTGCCAATTTGGTTCAGTTTTTAACTTCCCGATAAGGAAAGTTTATGTAATGACCCCGAAAATGAAAAATCGATTTTTCGATCGATCTCCATGTTTTAAGACCTCCCCAACATTTTTTGATAGTTTTCACGATCATGTCTGTGTGTGTGTGTGTGTATGTATGTGATCAATTCTTTCGTTCACGTTTTCTCATTAATCAATAACGCGATCGAGATGATCGATGTTGCAATCGAAGCATCTCGATATAGATTCGACCTGATTAGTTTTTGATCGAAATCGATACAGTACTTTCTTAGTTTTTTAAGAAAAACATGATTAAATTTTTCTGAACTTTTCAATGAGTGAGGTCTACGTACTGACCCCGAGGAGGAAAAATCGATTTTTTTATTGATTTCGATATTTTGAGATCTACCCAAAATTTTTTGATCGTTTCCGCAAGTATGTCAGGTTTTATTTATCGTTCTTTTCCTTCATCATTTTTTCTAATAGTAAATGAGAGAAATGATCGGGAAGTTCTTAGTGTGGTTCGAAGAGTCACACTCATCATACTACATTCTTACTAATTCCTCCTAATCAGCAGTAACGCACCCCTCCATTCGCGAGCGAGCGTAGCGAGCGAGCAACTACGCACTCCTCTATTCGCGAGCGAGCACAGCGAGCGAGCAACTACGCACCTCTAGTTTTCGTATTATTATATCAAGTTCAAGACCACCCGGAATTTTTCCAGATTTTTCTACAGAAACCCTTGTTGGAAAAAAAAATATTTTTACCTCAAAAAAACGCCCAAATTTAAAAATCTGAAAAAATTCTCGAAAATACATCATTATATGTAGAAATCTTCGAGCCATCGTCCAGAGTGAAAGTACGATTCTTCCTGTGTTTTAGGAGCCATTAATATTGAAATAATTTGTAAAAATTCGAGAAAAATTCACTTTGGGCAACTAATTGAATCCCTTGACTCACTGTTAGATTTTTTGGGGAACGAAAGGCCCGGATATATATTAGGAGACATCAGCGGACCAGATCCGTGCCTTAATGATTAAGTTTGTTAGATTTTTAGTCGAGTTATAGTATAAATTTTGGGAGTTAGGTCCCGATTAAATTTAGGGAGGCATTGGCAGACAATATCCGAGCCCAAATGATTATTGTAGTCATAAAGTGTATAAAATCCCGGGGAAGCGCGCCAAAAAATAGTCCGTCCGCGGGAAATAGAGTAATAAAAATTTATAGAAATTTATTCCTCTCGACCAACCAATTAGTCGAATATCGTAGTCAAATTTTCTCCGAAAGGAAATTACGATGTGGCAAAAGACATGCTCGAGAATTGGTATGAAATCGACAGATCAATACCGGGAACTCAGAAGATCCACTGTGTACTTCCTCAAGTGGATGGAATTATTTTCGTGAAGCCATTTTCCGCTTGTGAAGACCACAGATCTCGTAAGATTTTGGAAGACAATTAACTCTTTTTTATGAACAAAAATGACATTGAATTGCTGTTTTCTAATATCAAACAGAACGAATGAATAAATACTCCTACTATGTATTTATAACTCAGAATCTTTGTTCTGTGATCCTAACATTCTGTGAATTCCTGGAAAATAATTTTTTCTTCAAGTACGAGCGTTTATCTTCTAAAAACGCGACCATGAATTTTCTTTGAGAGGCTGGCTGGTCTGCAAAGAGTGGAACAGAATGAGAGTAGATTTTTCTGCAGATTGAATATTTTGAAAAATACTGCAACAAATCGTACAGGGTCAAAGTCAAATGCCATCGAGCTAGTAAGGTAAGATCCTTTCAAATTCAAATTGATAACAGGGCTTTTCAGCTGCTAGCTGATCGAAATTCATATTCGTAGTTCAATTATTCAGAAAATAGCAAGGAAATTCGGTTTTGGTACCAAAATATCGAAGTATCTGCCCAAAGGTAACCCTCTCACCTGAAAGGCGTTTCCCCCACTCTTTTGTCGTCCGCAGAGAAAGGGGACTCCGTCCAGTCACGTTCACTAGTGGCAGGAACGTATATATTGCTAAGAAGTAAACAATTTTCTTTTCTATTTACTATCACTAAATGAACACTCTGAACTATTACTAGAATAATTTAAATTTAGATTCTTCATTGCAATGCACGTTATTGATAAAAATTTGAATATTAACTTCCTATTTTTAATTGCGTAAACCACACGAAACGTGTCCGGTCCTTCTCGAGCACGTTGCAAGCATAGAAATGTAGTGGTGGGAGCCAGTGGGCTCACGCGATTTGCCATCCCCACTGCGACCGCCCGAGTACGAGTTAGGCCGACTTTCAGGTTAGAGGGTTAATTTTTGTCGAATTTTTTAAAATTATGTCAACATTGATGGCTTGTAAAACACAGAAGGAATCGTACTTCCGCTCTGGACGATGGCTAGAAAATTACTACATATAATCAGGTATTTTTGAGAATTTTTTCAGACTTTTAAATTTGGGCATTTTTTTTTTAGGTAAAAATATTTTTTTTTCAACAAGGGCTATGTAGAAAAATCTGAGAAAATTTCGGGGTGTCGCTTGAACTCGATATAATTATACAAAAAAAACTCAACCAAATTGGCAGAGGTCAGGGAAAAAGTCCACTGACTTCACGTGGAATACCTCATATGTTTTTTTTCTCCAGGGGAACTTATTTTCAGGGGTTGAAATGACGGTTACGATCCAATTCCAGTATTCTCATAGTGTTCGGGTTTTGATCTGCAAAGGAAAGATTCAATGAATTCGACTGCAAAATGAGAGTCGATGAAGATTAAACATGAACCAATTATGTTCGAATGATTGAAAAAATTGACGATTGCTGCATTTGAGAATAATGATGATGCAATGAGAACCAATTGTAATGAAAATTGAAGATCCATAGATTAACAATGGAAAACCACCTTGAAGGGGCTTCTTAGTGTTACAAAATGTAGGTGCAGTATAGAAAATTTGAATTTCTTTTGAATCAATTTCCCCTCATTTTTTGGGGATCATAAAGGCGGATTTGACCAGTGATGGAAACCAATACAACTCCATAATGATCGTTCCATATGAAATATGAGCTCATTTACGCGATAAGTTGTGATGAGTCATATACTGGAAATTAGGTCTCGACTTGCTGTTATTCAACTTTTGATTCAGAGTGATGAACTTTTTGGAAATGAGAGGTCATCTTTCACAGATACAGTAACTCGACAATCGATATTCTCAATTAGAGTACTCATTGAGCAACGGAATAAAAAATACTAGATTCTTTGAACAACTTCGTAGATTTAAATGTCGATAGAATCATGGAATTGAGGAGGTGTACAGTGATTAAAATAATTATATGAGAATTATCCCCGAAATTGGAGTTGCAATGAATAACAAAGAGATAAAGAATAGATGAACTGACCTTCTTAATGGAGACCGTCCGTACTCCATCAAAGTGGCTGTAGCGGTCCTGCAAATGAAAAGAGCACTGCAGTAAGAATTTGTCTGATACCTCTAGCATTTTCATCATCATACTTCAATAATTCGACATGTATGGATCCATGCATGGGCCTCAATTTTCTGTCAGTGGAATCTACTGAACATCTACTGGAGGATAGTGACATGGCTCTTCGGATTCACTGACATACTCTATGGAATTTTAGATAGACAGGACATTGTTCAACTGAGGGCTCATAATGGATGCTCACTGCAGCTCAAGACTCATAGCATCATAGTCATACAGAATGAAACATTCCGTTCAAAATACTTACACTTGGTATGGAGCTACATACAATTTCCCTTTATCCCTCCAATACTACAGGAATGTTGCAAAGGTAAAGAATATCGAAACAAGAATTACGGCATTTTGGACATTCCATAGAGGCTACTGAATGATCGGGAGACTATGTATCGAATCTTCGACTGAGCAATAAGACACCAGATGTGATGGGAGAAGAGTCGTTAAGGCCGAATTATACATTCATCAATAGTCCACAAAAATTAGAAGGATATAGCTCTTTTGAATTAACTTGATTATGAGTTGTTGAAAAACGATACTCTCTCCGCAAATATGTCCACTGGTATCAAGGAATTATATACTTACAGCTTCGTCCAACGCAGCTGGGAAGTGTGTGATTGGTCTCACTGCTACATCGTTTGTCTCCAAGAGCGTCCTATCATGAGAGAAACATATGATGAGATGAGAAACTAATATTGAAATAATAGAGTAGGACAAAAGAGGGGTTTTCTATAGGAAATCATCCCCTCTCTAAAAAATTAATATCTATCTTTATTCCTCAACTAATTTCAATCTATATCCAATATATGGCCCTTGTATAGGAAATCACTCCCTCTCAAAAAATCCAATTTCCATCTTCATTCCCCAACTGATTTCAATCTACAGGGTGTACCGGAAGTATAGGTACTCCCGAAAATCCTAGGTGAAGGGCTTCATTTGGAGCAGAAAAGTCCTCTCCGACTTTTCTCTTCGATGAACCCCTACGGAGATATGAGGGTGAGAAGGTGGGCCAATGAGAGCCCACCTTTGGACAGTCGCACATCTGTGAGGGAATCACAGATGTGTTGGTGCGGTCCCACTCCACGGTCACCAATCCCCTCCACAACCACCGTGTCTCTTCCTCTCTCAGTGACGTAGAAAGGGATCGGCGATCGTCGGCTGTCACCTCTCAGCTGGAGAGGCATGATTTTTAAAATAAATAGTTGGAATTTCTTGCATCATTTTTCTAAAATTAATTTCTCCACTCTGTTCATCATTTCAATCGTTTTAAAATTGATTGAAATGATGGAGAAAAAAGGAAAAGAATGAATTGAAAAAAAAAAAGATTCAAAGAATCCTCAGCTCTTGGGAATTTTTCGGAGACGTTAAGTGACCTTGATGCCTCGAAAAACGGAGCACCAGTCTTTCCTGGTGGAGAGAAGGGAACTTTTATTCCTCAAAGTGTCTCTGTACTTGTACAGAGCCTCTTTGAGTTATAAAAATCCCCCTTCCCCCTCCAGGAAAGACTGGTGCTCCGTTTTACGAGACGTCAAGGTCACTGCCTGGAAATGAGGATTTTTTTTTTTTTTTTCTTTAATAATATTTCCATTCTTTACCATCATTTTGGTCGATTTCAAAACGATCAAAATTATAGAAAAATTGAAAAAATTGAGAAAAAAAAATTTCTTTAAATCCTGGTATTTTCCCCTCAGGTACCCTCTCCCTTCTCTCCTAGAGGTGGAACGGAGTTTTTTACGGCTCGAAGAGTCTCTGTCCCACGTACAGAGACACTTTGAGTGATAAAGGTACCCCTTTTCCTCCAGGAAAGACTGGTGCTCTGTTTTTCGAGACGTCAAGGTCACGTGACATCTCCAAAAATTATCTAGAAATAAGGATTTTTTTCAATTAATTTTTTTTCTGATCAGTATTTTCATTTTCTCCTTTCATTTTGGTCGATTTCAAAATAATCAAAAAGATGAAAAAAGATGGAAAAACCAATTTTAAAAGAAATTTTAAAAAATCGTGATTTTTTCCCCCTTAGATCATCTCTCTCTTCTCGCCTAGAGCTGGGAGGGCGAATTTTATGACTCAAAGAGTCTTTGGCACCAGGTACAGAAACATTTTGAGTCAAGGTCACTTGACGTCTCGAAAAATTGCCCAAAAATTAGGATTTTCGATTTTTTTTTTTTAATCAATATTTTCATCCTTCTTCATTATTTGAGTAATTTTCAAAACGATTGAAAAGATGAGAAAAAAATGAGAAAATCTATAAAAGAAAATATTTAAAAAAAAACTGATGTTTTCCCCCTCAGGTCATCTCTCCATTCTCTCCTAGAGGTGGGAGGGGGGGTTTTTATGACTCAAAGAGGCCCTGTACCAAGTACAGAGACAGTTTGAGGAATAAAAGTGCTCCTCTCCCCTCCAGCGAAGCATTTAAAAAAAAAAATTGATATTCAATTCCTCCACTTTTTTCCATCATTTTGATCATTTTTAAACGATTGAAAAGATTGGAAAAAGTGAAAAAATCAATTTAAAAAAAAAATTAATAAAATCCTGATTCATTTTTGCTCAGGGCATCTCTCTCCTCTCTCCTAGAGGTGAGAGGGGGTTGTTCATGACTCAAAGAGGCTCTGTACCAAGTACAGAGACACTTTGAGTAATAAAAAAGCCCCTTCCTCCTCAGGGAAAGGCTGGTGCTCCGTTTTTCAAGGCATCAAGGTCACAAGGTCAACGTCTCAAAAAACTGCTTAAAAATGAGGATTTAAATTTGAATTTTAGATTTAAATAAGGATTTGAATCTAAGTTTTGTTTTCTACTTGAGATTTTCATTTTTTCCATCATTTTGATCATTTTTCAACGATCAAAGAAATTAGAAAAGTGAAAAAATTAATTGAAGAAAAAAAATTGAGAAATTCCTGATTTTCCTGGCCCCATAGCATCCCTCCCCTCTTTCTTAGAGGTGGGAGGGGGGTTTTTCTGGCTCAAAGGGGCTCTGTACCAAGTACAAAGATATTTCGAGTGATAAGAGTGCCCCTCTCCCCTCCAGGGAAGACTTATGCACCGTTTTTCGAGGCATCAAGGTCACTTGACGTCTCCGAAAAATTCCCAAGAGCTAAGGATTTTTTGAATCTTTTTTTTTTCAATTGATTTTTCGCTTTTCCTTCCATCATTTCAATCAATTTTCAAACGATTGAAATGATGAACAAAGTGAAAAAATTAATTTTTAAAAAATGATTCAAGAAGTTCCAACTATTCATTTTAAAAATCATGCTTCCCCAGCTGAGAGGTGACAGCCGACGATCGCCGATCCCTTCCACGTCACTGAGAGAGCGTGAGACACATTGGTTGTGGAGGGGATCGGTGGCCGCGGAGTGGGGACGCACCAACACATCTGTGATTAGTCGTGTTCTCTGCCCGGATCATTTTGATCCGGATCAGAACGCATGCGAACGACACGTTAGTTACTAGAATTTAAATTTGAAATCATAACCTGGTACCACAGCGATACATCTTCAATTTCAGAGTGATTTCTTAAATTGTTTAAAATTAGTTGCATAAAAGTGATTGTTGAAATGGAAAATATGGATATTGATAGATTGGAGAACGTAGTAGAAGGAATAATTGAGGTTTGTTGGTAATTCATCTGACAGATAAATCAAGTTTTTGGAATCAATTCAATGAATTATCCTATGAATTAAATTCATTGCAGGAATGGATACTAAATGGAGCATTTGAGGATGGTGGAGAATTTTTGGAGTCGGAATCGTCAGAAAAGGATGAGCCAGAACGTGAACCAGGAGTGTGCATAAGGAATTATATTGAGAATACTGTGCATATGTATTCCGATAAAGCGTTCCAACGTCATTTTCGTCTTAAACGTTCAACAGTATATTATTTGATAGGTAAATATTGTAACGTGATATTTCGATCGACGTTACTTTTGATCGTTTGGGCGCGTAATTAATTTTGAATTTCAATAGTTTTGACACCACCAACCGAGAATCAAAATAAACGAATCACGAGAGTTCAATCCTAGTAAAAAATTATGTAAAACTAATGCCGATTGGTTAATTTTGTATGTTAACGCTCATTGGATTATCGTCAATTGAGTTGATGTCTCACGAATGGAAGAGGGAGACACCAGATGGACGATGATGAAGGAAATCGACATTACCGAAGGAGTTGGTTAATTGAAAAAAAGTTTTGGCGCCAATGATGAAATTCTTTGGAAGAATTAATTGAGACGTTTAGATGAACCTTTGTTGCATCCTTGGACTAAATAAAATTGTCCCAACTCTAATGTCATCGATGTGGAGTTTCTCAATTTACTTCGTTGGAACTTATCGTCATTGAGAAGAAAATTAATTAACGTCAGGTTAAGCTACATTGAATGACGTATTCTGGGACTGACCAATCATAGACGTCTTTCCCGGAAAAGACGCCTTAGCCGGTGCACAGCGCTTGCTGTCGGCTGATTCTCGTTTGGTGTGCCGTGTTGTACACTAGGCTGGCTCATTTAGGAAAATTTTTGAATCTCAAGTAGCTTATCCCTGAAAATTGAAGTTTATGAAATAATAGAGCAATGTGAATTTTTCTGGATTTTTAAATAATTTTTATCAGGCCACAATTATTGTTTGTTTTTATCATGACAATTTCCATAGGAAATACGCGAAAAAGCTTTTTATTTTCATTTCACAACATAATTAACTGAATTTTCATGAGTTTTTCTGTCAGAGGTCATCACATAACATTCGAAACGAGGAAATATCGTTTTCTATTTGTTACAACGTTTTTTAGTGGAAAAAAATTTCCTTAATTCACACGAAATTCGCGGTTTTTGAGGGCACATAAATAGCCTTCGAAGGGGATGGATTGAGTGCAAATTCTACAGACGGATAGTTTGAACAATCAACTATAATGTTTGGAGAAAAAAATCGCGTTTTCTCCATTTCTATAATGAAAAAACAGTCAAACAAAAATTTTCAATTTTGTGACAGCATCAGGTGCCTCACCTCATCATCTGCTTTTACAGCAGCCATAAACTGGAAAGTGAGAAGGCTGGTTACCTAGGCAAACCTTTTTCGGAAGGGACAAATCCTTTTATTATAGGCAATAAATGACAGCAAATATTTCAATTTTATTTATAAAATTCTACAATTTCTCACAAGCTCAAAATATAATTAATATTAGGAATATAATCAGTGAATGGTAAAAATCGGACAATTTGGGAGTAATTGAGTCATTTATATTTCTTAAGACCTTCTCTTATCAGCTAATGAGTAGCTGTTGCCCTTTATAGCAATCGTATTTGTATACAGTCCCAATAGATCAATTGAAATTGATTAAATTCTACATATAATTGAAATACAAAATTATCAGAATTTTTTCAATAATAGAATGAATCGCTTCAATTTACTTCTAGAGATAAGACGTCATTTCTTGTAAAAACTATCCTGTCTGTAATGAAATTATTCAACTTTTAAGTGAAATCATTATGTATTCTTTGACGACTTCACAGGTAAATTATTCAAATAATTTTGCAAGGAAAACTTCAAGCTTTCTTTGCTATTATCAGAAGATACTCCTCTGAATTTTTGTACGATTAACATGATATCCTGTTTGCTGCTTTCGTCTTTGCTAAGCAAATCATTATATTCAGTTATGAGGGAAACACTTCTTTCAGCTAAATCGTTTGTCACATGCATAGATTTTACAATTTTCAAACTGGCAATAAAATCGTCTCTTTCTTCCCATGTCGCGGGATCACTACTCAAAAAACGTCTCTCGATTTTCAAAATTTCAAAAAACCTCATGGTATTTTGAGTGACAAACGAATCTAAACTAGAATTTTCAATCAATTTTTTGTCAGTCATTCCGGTTTCTCTCTTTATCCTATCATTTTTAAGACCAGATCGCGATCTGATAGCCTCGCACATTTTTCTTTTACACTCTACACTCACGTTTTTATCGAAGAAAGCAAAAGCAATCGATTCTTCAGACAAATACCACAGGTGTTTTGTAAATTTGTCGAATACAGTTGAACAGACTTTTGGCGAAATAGACTCGGTATTTGCTGCTAATTCCTTCAGCAACTCCAAATCATTTTTTGGAGCTGCAACTGCGTCTGAAGCAGTGAACCACGATTGCTGGTACATAGTAACAATAAAAATACAAACGTGTCTCAAATTTGAAGTTTCCTGATGCGTCAAATGGAACTGATTTCTGAATAAAAATATCTTCACAGTGTAGATTGCTTTGGCCATCCATCGAGCATGATGAATTGGTCTCAAAGCTAGAAAACGATTTCCATTTGCGATATTCCCTCCGAGAAACAGCACCACCAGTTCCAGAAACTCTGTGTAGTCCTTACGATTTTGTGCAATCTGAAAATTAAATGTGAAAGGTGGGATACTTGCTATTACGTGTCGAATTTAATATTTTTTCTTGATTATACATTACAACTAACCTTCAATTGTGCTTCCGCAAAGGCCAGTGCCTCTTTTTCACTGCCATTCAGAGATTCCTTGACTTCAATATCTTGTATGCCACATAAGAATTCTGCTTTATTGATATTCGTCCATTGCCCTTGGAATCTTTTAAAAATGAGAACATCAGGTCCTGAAGTGTGACCAAACGTAGATTCAAATGCAGTCCTCAAGAGAAGCTCAAATATATGATGACGTCAAGCAAGATGTAACAGGTTTCTTCCTAACAACTCTTCAAGCAAGACACATGCACCATTTTTACCACCCGTATTACTCGCAGTAGTACTAAAAACCATGGCACAAATGTCGTCCAAAACTTCCCATTCCTCCAAACAAGAGTGAATTGCCCTCGCTTGTTCTTCTCCAGTTCCTCTCTTGAGTCTTGGAACACCGACTAATTGAGATCCTTCATAACTTGATATGAGAATCGGGAGACGGTCGACTTTTTCGAATTAATTTTCCGGTGCTGAGAACTGCTTTCCATCCCAGAGAACGGTGAGGATGCTGTGTGATGCTTTTTTGAAATTATCTCTTATTGTATTACCCAGAGATTTCCGTTGTGATTCTCTATTTCGACGGACAGTTTCGCGACTCAAATGAACGTCTTCTAAATTCATGCCAGCTGCCATCAAAGCTCCCGCTAATACACGAGCAGCCATTCGATCACTAACTTTTGCCCGGTCCAGAATCGCCGTAATATCTGGTGTCGTTATCTTGAATTTTTTACAGCCTGTAGAGGGTAATTGAGCTTCGTAATCGCTATCGTCGTCATGTCTCTCTTCAAGTTGCTTCAGCACTTCGTTGATATCTTCGTCTTCGTCGAAAAGATAATTGCTCAAATTTGCACTGATCTTATTTTTTTCCGCTAAAAAGAAAATGAATGAAATTAGTGATGCAATTAAATACTCCCGGAAAGTAAGTGAGAAGTATGCTCGTTTTACACTCATCAAAAGAATTAAAAGAACTGATAAATTTTCAATTTTTTTCAGTGATTTCTGAGGCTTCAGTAAAGCACGCGTGACATAATATAAAAACTTATGTGTACTACGACTATGTGCAATTTTTTGATATTTTTTGGTATTTTTTGAATCGTCTAGGGGTCAGCAACACAACGCAACGCGAGAACAACGTCCTAATTAAAATTTTGAAAATTACAATCAACTTTTTCCTGGGAAGTTTTAACCCATAAAACGGAAAAATCGAAAACTACCAAAATTGAGATTATCACCACGTTTTGCATTACCCGAGGCCACGACGGGGACGTAGTGGTGTATAGGCCTCAAAAGAACCTACACGACCTACCCTAATGCGACTCACGGGATTTTGATGAAGAATTTTTATTGACAAAACACCGCTCACCTCCATTGAGCTTCAAAAATTTTAATTTTTAATAATTTTCAGGCAACAAGTACATAGAGCATAAAAATGCGTACTTTTGTTCACCCTAGTCAATAACGTGAATGCTTCGCGTGGAATAATATCAACCATTTTAAATTTTATCATAAATATTCGAGAAGAAAGAAAAGAAAAAAAAAAAAAATTTTAATCAAATTGAAAAACGCATATAATTTTAATTCAGATTTAGAAAATTACGAAATTACTCAACTGGAATTGTATATCCACCGGTAATCCATTGGGACACTACACTTTTTCTTTTTTCACAAGAAAGAAACAAAGTTAACCATTATAGGAACACCAGAAGACTCACTGGATAGAAGAAGGCTATAAAGGTTCTTCTTCCCAATATTTCCCCCCTCCAACACCAATGGTCTCTGTCCTACTCATGTAAATGTCCACAATTCTCAAAACAATCGATAATTTTCGTTTATTGCCTCTCACAACACACCGCGTTCCCTCTCTCATGACAATTCAAAACACCAAGATAAACCGGTATAAACTGACTTTATTTTTCATGAAAAATTTGTTATTTCCGACTATTTTTTATTTTGAATACATTAAATGAACTATTGATGTTGATACTGAATTATAAAAAATTGAATTTTTTTTAAAATTTTAAAGGAAAAGGATTTTTGAACTCTTGTCACATATCCTTTACAAAAGCCGTAAAAAGCACGCGTGACATAATATAAAAACTTATGTGTACTACGACTATGTGCAATTTTTTGATATTTTTTGGTATTTTTTGAATCGTCTAGGGGTCAGCAACACAACGCAACGCGAGAACAACGTCCTAATTAAAATTTTGAAAATTACAATCAACTTTTTCCTGGGAAGTTTTAACCCATAAAACGGAAAAATCGAAAACTACCAAAATTGAGATTATCACCACGTTTTGCATTACCCGAGGCCACGACGGGGACGTAGTGGTGTATAGGCCTCAAAAGAACCTACACGACCTACCCTAATGCGACTCACGGGATTTTGATGAAGAATTTTTATTGACAAAACACCGCTCACCTCCATTGAGCTTCAAAAATTTTAATTTTTAATAATTTTCAGGCAACAAGTACATAGAGCATAAAAATGCGTACTTTTGTTCACCCTAGTCAATAACGTGAATGCTTCGCGTGGAATAATATCAACCATTTTAAATTTTATCATAAATATTCGAGAAGAAAGAAAAGAAAAAAAAAAAATTTTTAATCAAATTGAAAAACGCATATAATTTTAATTCAGATTTAGAAAATTACGAAATTACTCAACTGGAATTGTATATCCACCGGTAATCCATTGGGACACTACACTTTTTCTTTTTTCACAAGAAAGAAACAAAGTTAACCATTATAGGAACACCAGAAGACTCACTGGATAGAAGAAGGCTATAAAGGTTCTTCTTCCCAATATTTCCCCCCTCCAACACCAATGGTCTCTGTCCTACTCATGTAAATGTCCACAATTCTCAAAACAATCGATAATTTTCGTTTATTGCCTCTCACAACACACCGCGTTCCCTCTCCCATGACAATTCAAAACACCAAGATAAACCGGTATAAACTGACTTTATTTTTCATGAAAAATTTGTTATTTCCGACTATTTTTTATTTTGAATACATTAAATGAACTATTGATGTTGATACTGAATTATAAAAAATTGAATTTTTTTGAAAATTTTAAAGGAAAAGGATTTTTGAACTCTTGTCACATATCCTTTACAAAAGCCATTTCTGAAAGGTTGTAACTTCCCGAAAAATGATTGGATTGAAATTTAAAAAAAAGCAAACAACCAATCAAAGAAAATACTACACGATGGTTGTGATAATTCAATTATTCAATAGTAACTATACCTCGTTCCATATTATCCTGAATATTTTCTTCGCTGCTCTCATGTGAATCTGAAGTACAATATGTTCCCGTGTCGATGATTTTATCTAGAAATCCTTGTCGTCCTTGCTTTCGATGAAGACTTAACAAAGTTCTTGCTGCTTCACTTTTGACGGAGTTCACTTCTTTTTGGAGCGCAATATCAAACAATTCGTTCAACGTGCATTCAAAATTGATTTCTTTCATTTTAAAATTGTCGCTTTCTCTTTGAGAACGACTGAATTTCACGAGAGTCTTTTGCTGCTGGACCAATTTTTCTACTTTTTTAATCGCATTGTACTCTTTGATGATAGGAATTTCTGCATATTCCCAAAACACTGAACACTTTCGCACAACACACATAGCCGCTTCGCGAGCAGTCAATTTCGGTATTGCATGGCTTGTGTAGTAAAAATAGCACTGCAAAACTTCTCTATTTGAGGACAACTGATTTCCACGAATTTCAGCCATTACGTTACCGATAAAGGGAGTATAAGTATCTTGTCGCGTTTCCGGCATTTCGCCAAGACTGAGAGAATGACACGCGGATAATGCGAATGTAGGACTGACTTCGATGTGAATTACTCGAAGGACTATCTTTGACTGACCGTTGATGTCTGCCTGACAATAATTAGAGGTATTCTATCCTAAAACGACAAAGTAGGTAGCGTTATAAAAGAAATAGGGAAAAAGAAAGACATTGAACTTCGTACTGAGTTATTCATTAACGTTCTTTCCGGGAAAATCCTCGCCAGGGCGTGGTACAAGTTGATGGCTCATCTCGACCCTGTATACTAAATTCCGTTTTTCATAAGAAAGTTGAAATTTGTGGGATGATACTACAATAAATACAGTTTGTTTTCTGGGATTCTTGAAATGTTGAAAAACGTCGTATTTTGCACATAAAATGTATCTTTCATTAATGAATGCCCTTAGATAAATGAAGGGAACGGAAAAAATCATCTTTGAAATGACCGCAATTTAATAATTATTGACGTATCGTCGTCTTAGAATCAAAGTGGCGTGAGTGCTGTGCTTAAACATGGCACTGATGCCCCTTTGACTCTAAATCAGCGATACTTTGTTCTTATTTTTTTTTAACAGGAAATTCTATGAGAAAGCATCTTATTCATCACTTTTGAGAGAACACTTCCAATGATCATTTTTTACATGAGCCATTGAGCACAGGATTATAATTGAGAATATTTGTAACGAAACCATTTTCAAACATTTTTTCAATATCTCAAGCCAGGTAGTTCAAGGATCCGGAAATACTAAGCCTTTGATTTATGACTCAGAATACCCATCACTTTGACCGGATATTTTCCTACCTGTCAATGGGGGGTAATTTGTGCCTTTTAACTTCTCATTAAAGTTTATAGCCGAAAACTGCCTGTAGGTCAAAATTTTTCATACAACTTTGAACGACTTATGCGGTCTGAAAAACTATGTTTAAAAATTTAAAAAAAATCACATCGCTCTTTTTTATCATAAACTTCAATTTTCAAGGATAAGCCATTTGAAATTCGAAACTTCATCAGAAATGAGCCAGCCTATTGTACACACATGTTTCGTCGTGTCATTTTGGACACTTTTGTTAACCACCATTTCTGTAAGGTTTTGAGATTGATTAATTCATTGGAATTAATTAGATTAATCGTCGTATAATTGAATTAATAAAATATTGTTCATGGAAATTAAATTGTGAAATAATCTGGTGAGCAAATTTTAGTTAATTAATTTTTATACGGTAATCGAATTTCGCGAGTCGAGAATTTTATTTTTTTTTAGCGTAATGACGCTACTTAGTGGTGACGCCGTGAAATCGATTACCATTTGTCGGCGAAATTATTTGATACTTTTTGGAAGCATTTTTATTTTATTAAAATAATTTTGAACTCTCGTTATCGTTTCTCAAATTATATATTTTTTTTTTTGAATTTAATTTATTCTGGAAAATTTATTGTCGCGAATTAAAAATTAATTGACGGATATTTTTGCGTCGTGGCCAAAGTTGATTAATTTTGATTTATCGAGAAATTTGAGTCTCGCGACTTTCTGAAATTTTATTGTTTTGTATTTTTTTTTTGTTTTTTTTTATTTTGAGAAATTTTATGAATTAAGTTTTTTTTATGAAATTAATTTGATTAATTTCATTTGTTGGCATATCGTTTAGTCGGCCATGACACCTAGGAAATTTCGCTAGGGAAGTTTTAGTTACTTTCGTTTCGTTGCGAAAGATAACTGTAGGTGGCAGCACCATGGAATTTTTGAATTAGTTTAATTGTTATGATTGATTTAAATTTTGATTTCGACGGTTAATTAATAAATTAATTAATTTATTAATTAATTAAATTTCATTTTTGATTGACATTATTATTTTTTCTAAAATTTAGTTTCAAAGAATTTGTTTGTCATTAATTGTTTATTTATTTTGAGTTGTTTTGATTATGTTTAATGTTATCCAAATATCCATTTATTATTTTTTTCTCGTGCTGTGCACAAGCTGACTAACACAGGGGTTGAATAATTTGTAACTTGAATAATTATTTTTTTTATATAAAATTTTATTTTATCCGCTAATTCATTTGTTGAAATTGATTCATCACTCCTTATTCAAACCCACAACAGCGACCTTGAGAGGAGGCTGATCTAGTCAGAGCTGAATAAGGGAGTATTTGAGTTTGTAGTTTAAATATTTTGATTTTGATTTTGGTTTGTTGTTGTTTAGATCAATATAAGATTGATCGGATGTTGTAATACATCCTGGCGCCCATTTGGATTTTGGTTTTATTTTGAAAATTTGTTTTTGGCTATTGGCTGTTTTTCAAGCGTGCTTAATTGCTGAGCTTACCGTTAGGCTCAGGAATTACGTCACAATATATTTTAATTATCTATTTGACTATTATAGGAAAATGATAACATCGTCGACTTAGAAACAAAGGGCCGTAAGTGCTATGTATAAGCAGAGCACTTACGCTCCTTTATTTTTACGGTGACGATATATAAACTGGACTGATCAAGATCTCCTCTGCCAACGATTATTGTTATCACTGATTTTTTTTATATAGAGAGATTCCAACAAACTCATTTCCACACCAATGCTGAACCGTCTGAAGATGCGATCACACACGAGCAAGCTTTGTCAATGGCACTCTGGTATTTAGCAAATACCGAAACGTTCCGTCAAGTTGCTGATAGATTTGGTTTATCGCGCACTTCAGCTCATCGTGTTTTGCTCTCTACTCTGGACTTTCTGAATTCATTGACTGAAGAGTTTATCAGATGGCCGTCAACGGAAGCTGAAAAAAGGATCATCAGTGATGGATTTGCTGGTGCTCGGAATATTCACGGAATCATTGGTGCTATAGATGGATGCCATGTCCCAATTCGAAAACCAATGCTATATCAAGAAGATTTCTACAATCGAAAGAAGTTCCATAGTGTCATCATACAAGCAGTTTGTACACATGAGAAAGTTTCCACTGATGTTCATGTAGGAGAACCAGGATCTATGCATGATGCGAGAGGCCTACGAAGATCGCCATTGTATGAAAAGGCCCTGGAAGAACCTGCATTATTCGGAGAATATTTCCTGCTGGGCGATTCAGCGTACCCAATTCTACAATGGTTGGTCCCTCCGTTCCGAGATAACGGTATTTTGACTAGACGACAAAGAACCTTCAACTTTCGTCATTCATCCACTCGCGTGAAAATTGAACATTCATTCGGCTTATTACGAGCAAAATTCAGACGGTTGATTCACTTGGACAATCTCCGACTAGACATTATCGTCCGGTGTGTAATGTCAGCATGCATCCTGCATAATATTTCTTTACTACGAGACGCTGCACCCATTGGAAATGATGACAATGAAGATAATGATAATGATAGTGACGATAATGATAGTGAGAGTGATGAAAATGAAAATGATGATAATGATGTTGACAACGATGGAGACGACGATGGAGACAACGATGGAGACAACAATGAAGACAACAATGAAGATAATGATGAACACGACGATGGTGACAATGACGAAGCCAACGATGATGACGCTGGTGCAGCTGAGGGTCGTGAAAACAATAACTGTAATGATGATGATGCTGAAGAAGGGAATGATGAGGGAGTTGAAAATCGTGATAGCAATGAAGATGAGTCCTCTGAAGATGAAAACCCTCAACAAGTGGCTGATAGACGCCAGCAGATCTTCACTCAAATGTTCAGACGAAATAATGCTCAGTAACTTCATCATTTGTCTTCAATGAGCTTTAATATGAATACTGTAAAAAAGATATCGAACGTTCGAATATATTTACAAAATTATCACCACCTACATTGCAAATTCAATTAACTCCCATTTCTTAATTATCGACATTGGTACTGGAATAATTACGAAAAAGTCAGCAGATGAAGGCGAAAATTAGTAGTTAACGTTTCATTATGAATCAGCTTGACAAATTTAGTATTTTTTTCATTTCTCAAACAGAAATAGAACAGGAGAAATGAAAGAATTATTTGCTGCAAATAAAAATCTTCTTTGAAATTGAATTAATATTAATTAAAATTTGGTAGCTTAAGGAACTCATTATATGGCTTTATGAATTAGCCATAAATTCATGTCTCAAACGTGAAAATCAAATGGAGAAACTCACATATCAATAGTATCAAAATACTCAATTTCTTAATGTTAATTTTATAACGATAATACAAAATATTGACAGCTCTTTTTGTAGGCACTTTCAACAATCTCTTCCATCGCGATCGCAAATTCTACAGTTCTCTATCATTTAGTAGTCTTATTACATCCTCCTCTCAACAATTCAGAGTAATTAACATGAGTAAATAAAGCAAACATCACAAATCAATAGTAGAGAGAGGAAATAAGACAAATTGACTTATGTTTGTGATCATTGTTGATTGAATATTTCTAAATTTTTGCAGGGACTTGTTTTGAAGGTCAGAATGTAACGAGCCCCGAAGGTTCTCGTTGTCCTGCAGAACATCGGCAGAGCACAGGTAAGTGCAATAACCATCACGCACGAACTAAAGGCAAATACCCCCGAAAAGTCCCATCCAACCCCGTAACGAAAACCCTGGAACAACCCCGTGACAACCCCGAAACGCGACCGTTTAAAGCAGAAGCGAGGTTAGGGATCGGAATAAGCACGAAAAGTCCAGTCAAACTGGCGCTTCCAATAAGGGGATTCTGTGTGTGTTAACTAATTTTGTTTGGTATAAAATTTCGAGTGAGGATTGGAAGGCAACAGCGGACGAGATCCGTGCCTTAGAGTACTCCAATCGTGTTTTTCATCGGAATAAAGGCCCGTTTAGTTTTAGGAGGCATCAGCAGACAAGATCTGTGCCTCAGTTAGGTAATGTTGGGAGGTGAATCCCGGTTAGGTCAATTGGTATTAGTGATAGGAAATTAGGGAGTTCATTCTGGGAATAAATCCCGGTTAGATTTAAGGGGGCATCAGCGGACAAGATCCGTGTCCCAGAATTATTTTATTTTTATTTAGTTTATTTGGGAAATCCCAGGAGAAGCGCTCCGAAAAGTGGCCCGGTCGTAAATTAATTGGACAACTCAGAGAAAAGCCCGTTATTCAAAAGTTTGACGTTAAGTTAGTTTGAATATACCCGCGTGAGAAGAGTCCCGAGGCGAGCGCGACTGTTATGCGCCCTGACGGCATCGAGGGGCATGAGTCGGCTTGAGTACCCCCCCCCCCCCCCGGACGACTGATCGCGTCTGAAGAGGAGTCGTGAGTGAGCCGGCATCGAGTGAACACGTGGAGGTCCCGGAGTTCCCCCCAAGAGCCAGCGAGAGCAGAACGTCGACAGGATGTGGAGAGGCTTCTTTGTCGAGAGGATGAGGAGAGCCCAGGGAAAAAAGTCATCGAATTGAGTGAGATAAAGTATCGTTAGCGCAAAGATCCCGTGGACTCCCGTGTCGATTTAGCCGTCACTTTCCGCCTCATCCCCGAAACAATTAATTAATTAATTAATTGATTAATTAATTCCCTTTAAAAATTGCCGTGTCGTTATCATTCATTTTGTTGTACGTGAAAACCCGAAAAGCCCCACGCCTTTTACTTGTCGTGACGCGCAGTGAGTCTATCTCACTCGCACTCGTAACGTTGGGTGGGGAAAATGGTTTTCTAGGGATAACTTCCCTAATTCCCGTGGAAAAATCCCGAAATTGGTCCCACTCGATAGAGATAAAATAGGTGAACCCAACGACCCCAAATTTACCCCTCCCGAAACATATTCCGATTTTTTTATTAAAGAAAACGGAAATATAACTTTGGAAGAAAAATGCGTTAATTCGTGAACGAAGCATTTCAATTTCCCCCCATTCCCCCTGTATCGCGTTACCCGTATACCTCGGACGAGTTCCGAGAATTCTGTGCCTTTGGATGATTATTGTACTTCCTAAAATAAAAATAATCATAACTAAAATCACTTATTTCTGTAATTCCTCCTGAATTTAATTCTCAATAATTATTATTTGTTATTAATCGGCAGACGGATGCAAAAAAACAGGCGATAACGTAAGAATCAAAGGCATCAAGCTACGGATGAACAATATGTGTTATATTTGAGATCATACAACAGATGAACTAAGGCAGCTAAAAAATACCAACGGTGAGCCTGTACTTTCATCCAAAACATCAGGCACATCCCGGCCTCATTCTCCCAAACAGCATCCAAAAAACTGCACTTAATATCTCGGAACGCGCGGGGATTCCAGAACTTCCTGAACTTCACCTTCAAGAAAAATATTGATATCTTTTGCATAACAGAAACATGGGCAACCAATCCATATACTCTTCCTGCCAAATGGCATGAATATAGGACACATTGGGCACCGGCAATTAAAGAAAAAAGTATCGGAAGAGCGAGTGGAGGCATTTGCATTCTAGTTAAGCAGCACATTACCACGGGAACACTAGATGTCTCAGACAGTTGGATCATTATAAAGGTCACCCATGGATCACACAGCTTCATACTCGCATGTACATACTTCAGACCACAACGCAACATGGATATATCACTAGAGCTACTCCAGACTGCAATAGATGATGTTAATCAAACTTATGCCCTGTACTAGTTACTGGCGACTTCAACGCTCATGTGGGTGCTCTCGATGGAGTCCCTGAAGAGATCTTGTGACGAATGACGCAATTTAAATTAATGAACAAAATTGGGAATTTCCCCAAAAAACGAAACTAGGAAGATTAGCAACCTGAACGTTACCTGTTGAGCGCCAGTTGGTCTGGATTCCAATAAAAAAGACACCGAATGACCAACAATTCGGTTAGTCTGAGTCTCAGGGGGGAAGGAGGACGAAACTCCTTGTGCCTCTTAATTAATTAATGAGTTGAGTAGGAAGCAATCAATGACTCGAGCAGTTGAATGGACAATAGAAAAGTTTATTCAAAGAAAAACATGCTAATTTACTCGTCTCTTACAGCAGAAATTTATTGGCAAAATTCATACGCGCGCGAGAAGGCCAGAAGGGCAGTGATACGGGTAGAGCTGACCTTGAGGATGATGATGCCGAAACGCTACGTGACTCTTCTTTGATACTCTGGACGTTCCTGCACTTATTCTCTCCACACCGAACCAAGACGGGAACAGCTCCTTGACGCCGACTGCACTCCGACGACAATCTTCTCCTGGACGATGACTCTTCCTTTTCCTGCACGACGACTTTTACTTTTTTCTCCTCGACGAACTTATTCTCACCGCGATATTTTTCCGAAAAAGACCAACTTTTCGCGAGCCTTCTCCCTCAACTCCTCTCCCCACTCCTCTCGTCCCAGCCCTTCTTTCCATCCAGAGCCCGCTTGCCCCACTCTCACCCACCCGTATCGCCCCTTGACCAGCTCGCGTTGACGAGTGCTTTGACACTCGTCACAATGCCCCTTCTTTAATTTCTTCTTTTAAGGAACTTTGCCGGGCATTAATATAACTGAAATAAATGATTATTATTTTTCAAAATTCTAGAAGTCAGAACGTACTTTTTACACAAAAATTATTTTTATCATAACCCACTCTTCTTCATGCTCATACAATACTCATACAACACTCTTCTTTATTATAATAAAGTTCTTCCTCTCATAACCCGATCTTTCGTCATAACCCACTCTTTTACATAACTAATTCTACAATTGTGGCCAGTGCGGAGGAGTGCGTGAATGAATAATGTTGTTCTCTTCACAGAGGTCTCTCATCATTCTTCCCAGGAAAACGGCACCGTTATCTGTATGGATCACCTCCGGAGTACCCCAACGGCGAAAAATCTCCAACAAAAATTCCCGTATTTCAGGGGCAGTTGCTCTCACAGTGCTTTTGGCCTCTACGTACTTTCTAACGACATCTTGAGCTACTAGTATGTATTTGTGATGAACTCGACTCTGAGGAAGTGGTCCCATGATATCAACGCTAATAACAGACCATGGTGCTCCATATTCTCTCGTTCTCATTTTTCCTCCGGGTTGTCGTTGCTCTACTTTAATACGTTGACATCTGTCACATGTCCTTACATAGTTTTGTAAGTCGTCGGTCATCCCTGGCCAGTAGTAGTGAATCTGAGCTTGTTGGATAGTCTTAGCGATCCCAAAGTGCCCCGAATCCACATTGTCATGAACTTCTGTCATCACTTCTCGTCTCTGCTCTGGTGGCACGAACCATTTCCATGAGTTCAGATCTCCAACTGTTTCTTCCTTCAATGCTAGAGGCTTGTTGATGAATAGTTGTTGTCCTTCAATTCTGTAAGTGGGATGTACTGCTCGATTTCGTCTAATTTTCTCTACTTGTTGTTGAAACCTTTCTCTTTCTCTTTCATCATCCAAAGCCATCAGAAACAATTCAAATTCTTCACTCGTCTCTCTCTTCTCTCCATTATTTTCAGTACTCTTGTATTCCAGTCTCGATAGAGCATCAGGGCCTTGATTTTCTGTACCTTTCCTGTAGATGATGTCACATTGGATAGAGGCCAGTCTCATTGCCCACCGGGCAAGACGCCCTGTAGGATCCTTTAGATTCTTCAACCAGATGAGACTATGGTGGTCCGTTACCACAGTAAATTTAGCACCTTCCAGATACTGCCGAAATTTATGCACTGCCCAGAGTATCGCCAGGCATTCCTTCTCTGTCGTGGTGTATCTTGTTTCTGGACTCGATAATACGCGGCTCACACACGCTATCAAATGTTCAGCCCCATCAAATTCTTGGTGAAGAAGAGCTCCGAGTCCGCAATCACTGGCATCTACGTATAACACAAAAGGTTTATTAAAGTCAGGATAAATCAAAACTGGGGCTGTTGATAACCTCCTCTTCAGCTCTTCAAAGGCTTCTACATGCTCCTCTTCCCATACCCAATTGGCTTTGGCTCCAGTGAGTTGATGGAGAGAGAATGCAATTGCCGCGAAATCCTTGATAAATTTCCTGTACCACCCCACCATGCCAAGGAATCTTTGGACTTCCTTCCTGGATTTCGGCACTGGGTAATTCACGATTGGTTCCAATTTCTCTGGATCTGTACGTAGGCCTTGCCGATCAATGATGAAACCTAAATATTTAACTTCCGATCTACAAAAACAGCTTTTTTCTCTATTAATAATTAGACCAGCTTGCTTAATTTTGTCTAGAACAAGTTTCAATACCTGCAAATGCTCTTGAAACGTTGTTGTGACGATTAGGATATCATCCAGATATGCAAAAGCTGTAGGATCCATTTCTGGTCCTATCAAAGTGTCCAAGAGCCTCTGGAACGTTGCTGGTGCGTTGCACAACCCATATGGCATACGTCTAAATTGAAAGAGTCCCAATCCTGGTACCACAAATGCTGTAATTTCTTTGCTGGACTCTTGAAGTGGTATCTGATGATATGCATGACTCAAGTCGATCGTCGAGATGTACCTGGCCCCTCTCAACTTATCCAAAATGGAATCCATTCGTGGCAGGGGATAGGCATCTTTCTTGGTGACTTGGTTGACCTTCCTAAAATCTAAACAAAAGCGGTATGAGCCGTTAGGTTTTCGGTGCATGACAATAGGCGTCGACCAACCACTTGACGAAGGTTCTATGACTTTTTCTGCTAACATCGTCCGAACTTCTTGATGAATTGCTTCTAGAATTTTTGGTGAAGTTGGGTAACAGCGTTGACGAATCGGTGGATGTCCTTGCACATCAATTGAATGCTCTGTTAAGTGCGTTAATCCAAACTCCTCAGGCATTGAATTAACATTCTCCTCCACAAATTTGTCCAATTGAATTTTTTCGGCTTCCTCCAGCTCTGCTATCGCCCAACAACCTTCTTCATCGTAATCTTGACCTCGACTCGAGAAAGAGTATTTTTCTGTATTGTGTTGTAAAGACCAAGTACCTGTACTGCCATCAATAATAAATCCGAATATTATTATTGCGTCCATGCCTAGCACACAATCAACTGATAATTTTGGCGTTACTCTGAATTCAATTGTTTTCGTGTTACCTTTAATTGTTACTGGAGCCACGATTATACCCTCTATCTCCATATGACTTCCATCTGCTACCATTACTTCTTTTGAAGGCGTCCTGAAGATAGGAATCATTAGCAGTTCTGCAATTTTCTGTCCCACAGCCCCTAAATGTGAGCGTTGAGCCCCTGTGTCCAATAGAGCTTGAATCTCTTCATTTCCAATTTGAATTTTTATTCTGATACGATCACAGAATTGATTGGACGTTGACATGGACCAAATCATCTCTTCATCTTTTCCTGGTGGTGAATGCTTTTGTGGTATCATGTCGTTTTCTACCATGATTTTGTCCAGTTCTTGATGTTCAATGTTACTTGACTCTCCAACTTCTTCACTACTATCAACTTCTTTACGGCTATTAACTTCTTCACTGCCTCGAGTTTCTTCTGCACAGGCATTCTCTACTTTACTCCCATTCATTTCCTCTACTTTTTGCTTCACGGTACTCAACATAACGGACGTGACGTTCTCGACTGGTTCTCGCAACTTTTCACTAGACTCTACTTGACTTACGCTAGACTTTACTTGGCTTGTATTCAACTCTACTTTACTTGTACTGGACTCTACCTTGACGGCACTTGAACTAGGACGTTCTTTGCTGGACTTGACATTACTCGACAAAACTTGATGAGATTCTTCTTTACTTGACTTGGCTCTATTATTTGAGTGTGCTTTTACTGTGTTAGCTTCCTTGGAGGAGGCTTTGTTGGACTCTACTTCACTCGACTGTGCTGTACTAAACTTAACTTGACTTGACGCTACTTTGTTGGACTTTTGAACAGGTTTTTCTTGGACTCTGTACTGGTTCACTCGGATTGTTTCTCCAACTTCATCGTTCTCCGAGCTCTTCACCCCCATCTCAATTACGTGATTTTCTTCAGGGTCTTTATTTTTGTCGGAGGGGTCTACTCCGACCCTGTCGAGTGATCCCTCTGGTCGTTTCCCGCATTCTTTGGGCATTTATTCCTTGCGTGTCCCGTTGCTCTGCAATTGTAACAGATTAGCTCTCTTGATCTGGGGCAATTCTTAATAAAGTGACCAACTGCTCCACAGTGGAGAATTTCTTCCTGGCCACCATCGTTGGACCCGTCATCATCTGAGTGTTGTTGCTATTAGTCTTCTCCGGTACTGATACAAATTTTTCCTTAGAGTTGTCATTCACTACTGATTTCCCTGCACCGTCAGCATTGTCCTCTGACTTCTTTTGTGGTTCTCTTATTGCATGAATATCCTCTCTCGGAAGTCTTCCAGATTTTTCCTCCTGAACCTTGGGTCCCCATTTCACCTGACTCTTGTTCTCTGCTACACGTGCCCATGTATCCTCTATCTCCAATGTAAGCTCGAAGAGCTCCTCGTATGAGTCAAATTGTCTTCTTTTAAAAAAAATGAAGTAGTCCCCCAATAGTCCATGGTAGACTTTATCAAGCTGGATTGACTCTGGTACCTGAAGAGGGAGTCTCCGATACATATCGGCCATTTCAGCGATGTACTGGAATCCTGACTCGTTGGGCCTCTGCTGCCTCTCCCAGATTTTCTGCTGCAGTTGGGCTCCTGATCCCCCTCTTACGAATGTCCTCAGAAATTTCCTCTCGAACTCGGTCCAACTGTTAACCGAACCTCTCACGCTGCGCCACCATAACAAAGCCTTTCCCTTGAATATCTCTGAAAGTAGTTTCACTCGGTCTATTATCCGGATACCTCTTGTTTCACACTTCTCTGTAAATTCACATAGGAATTCTTCGCCCTCTTCTCCGGGCAGTCCTGAAAACTTTACTCCCCAAATTTTTGCCTGCTCCACGGCTCTACTTAGGTTTGATGAGTAGCTATTACCCTGGAAATGGGTTTCTGGGGGTGGTACCCTGGATTGACTGTACCAATTCATTGGCTCTTGTCTATCGACCCTCGGCATCTGGTACAATGGGTGGAAAGGTGGTACCTCTCTTCTCAAGGGGTTCCCGTATACCGGCTCTGCTTCATTTGGGTACTGGGGTCTCTGCATGTAACGTGTTGGTTGGGGAAGACGTGATGTGTCGTATCTTGGCTCAAAACCTGACTCCCATGGGTGTTGGTCTTTCTCTCTTAGTCCTGGAGGATACCCGTACGGGGGGTACCATCCTGGTTGATACCAGTCTGGTGGATACCAGCCCACCGGTGGTGCCTCCGTGAAACACCTCGTATTTGCTGGTGTCACAGGAGCCTTTGCCTCTGAATATGCATAATTGTCCCGTTGAGAGTAGAAAGTTTGCCATTTTTCCTTCATGGCCTTGCTAAGATATTCATCAGTCAGACCATCGAGTTCATTGAAGCGTGTTGGTGTTGTTCTTTCATCCACTAGTGGAGGCCTCGACCCTCCTGTTGAAGTTGCTGCTATAACTGGGTTTCGCCACTGCATTGTATCAAACTTTGCTGTTTTCACAGTTTCTTCAGCTTTCCCTTTGTCGTCGAATTTAGCTGTATCACCAGTATCCTCCGGTTTCTCTCCATCCTCGATTCCTTTAGTTGCTGCGAATTTTTTAAGACGAGCTATTAATTCTTCTCTGGTTCCATGTATATCTAAACCAACCTCTACCAATTTTCCCCTCAGTTCATCCTCCGATAATTCCATATAATTATCGGCCATCGTTACCGTTCTATTACTCTTAATATATCGGATAATTTTCATTCACACTATACAGAATTTCTTAATAAAATTAAATTTAAATTTCTCTCTTATTTTCTATCGGAACTGTACGAATTCTCAATTTCTCAGAACGAGTTTATCGATCCAACTGCTCGATTGCTTGCTATCTCACTCAACAAATATTTTGATCGCGTCACAGCCAACTCGATGTAAACAGTGTTTAATCCTTTTATTTTCGATTATATTTTATTGACTCAAATATTATACTCTACATGACGCGTTGCCCCACGTTGGGCGCCATTGTGACGAATGACGCAATTTAAATTAATGAACAAAATTGGGAATTTCCCCAAAAAACGAAACTAGGAAGATTAGCAACCTGAACGTTACCTGTTGAGCGCCAGTTGGTCTGGATTCCAATAAAAAAGACACCGAATGACCAACAATTCGGTTAGTCTGAGTCTCAGGGGGGAAGGAGGACGAAACTCCTTGCGCCTCTTAATTAATTAATGAGTTGAGTAGGAAGCAATCAATGACTCGAGCAGTTGAATGGACAATAGAAAAGTTTATTCAAAGAAAAACATGCTAATTTACTCCTCTCTTACAGCAGAAATTTATTGGCAAAATTCATACGCGCGCTAGAAGGCCAGAAGGGCAGTGATACGGGTAGAGCTGACCTTGAGGATGATGATGCCGAAACGCTACGTGACTCTTCTTTGATACTCTGGACGTTCCTGCACTTATTCTCTCCATACCGAACCAAGACGGGAACAGCTCCTTGACGCGGACTGCACTCCGACGACAACCTTCTCCTGGACGATGACTCTTTCTTTTCCTGCACGAGGACTTTTACTTTTTTCTCCTCGACGAACTTATTCTCACCGCGATATTTTTCCGGAAAAGACCAACTTTTCACGAGCCTTCTCCCTCAACTCCTCTCCCCACTCCTCTCGTCCCGGCCCTTCTTTCCATCCAGAGCCCGCTTGCCCCACTCTCACCCACCCGTATCGCCCCTTGACCAACTCGCGTTGACGAGTGCTTTGACACTCGTCACAATCTTATTGGGAACCAATCTGCTAACCAACAGATTATCCATAAACGAGAAGACTGATACAAGGGGCCACAAATTATTCAATTTCATGGAAAATAATTCTCTGATCCTCATAAGTGGCAGAAGTCACAGCGACCATCCTGGTAAATCTACATACTATGGTAAAAACCAGAGCACGATCGACTTTATATGGGCCAGCATTACCGGTATTGAACTCATTGAGGACCTGGAAGTACTACAAATAGAGAATCCATCCGACCACTTCCCACTACTACTCCAACTATTCAACCCGTATGCAGCCACTGAATTACCTGTTCATGAACAAATCGCTGAAAATGTGCCCGGGAAGATCTCCTACTGCTGGCAAATTGAGAGGGGCGTCTACTTCAAGGATCGTATGCTACGATCAACAAAGATTGGTATTGATATCCTCCATTCGACAGTAGATCGATTAAACGACAATCTTAAAGAAGCTATTGTTGAAGCAGCTGCTGGAACTGGAATGGCCAAAACCACAAGAAAAAATATCATGAGAAACTCCGCAGAATGGTTTGACACTGAGTGCGTGGACAATAAAAGAAACGTCAAACATCTTTTCAAAGCCTTTAAAGCAGCCAACTTCCAAGGCCCAGCTAAAGAAAATTATTTTACAGTAAGAAAAAAGTACAGAAACCTGGTCAAAACG
Source organism: Aleiodes leptofemur (assembly GCA_963942555.1). Lineage (NCBI taxonomy): Eukaryota > Metazoa > Arthropoda > Insecta > Hymenoptera > Braconidae > Aleiodes > Aleiodes leptofemur. The sequence continues at coordinate 9,363,286 of OZ012618.1, forward strand.
AAAAAACAACAGCATAATAAAGTCCTCTTAGACAAAATAGCAAACATCCGCAACGCGGGTGAATTTTGGAGCACAATAAACAGATACAGGAACAGCCGCAGCTATCACCCAATCCCAATTGACATGGAGACCTGGGAAAATTTCTACAATGAGACAATTCCACCGCGAGAGCCAGATACTACAGTATTCTATGGAGTCCTACATCCAACAACGGACTTACCATTTACAATGGCAGAGTTGAACCAAGCTATAAAAGACTGTAAGACAAATAAAGCACCGGGTCCTGACGACGTGAAAAACGAGTTCAACAAAGCTCTACCACAGAACTGGAAGCTCTACATCTTGTGTCTCTTTAATAAAGTCCTTGACACAGAGACAGTTCCAAACAACTGGTTCACGGCCATAGTGACACTGTTACACAAAAAAGGAGACAGGAGTGATCCACATAATTATCGAGGTATAGCCCTTATCAACCACATAGCTAAATTATTCACTAAAATGTTGAACAAGCGATTGGAGAACTGGGCACGAGTCACAAGAGTCATTCCTGAACCACAAGCCGGCTTCCAGTGACGTAAAGGCTGCCTAGACAATCTGTTCAGCCTTATGACTGCAATACAATTACGCCTTCGCCAAAGGAAAACAAAGCTACATCTACTCTTTGTTGATTATAAAAGAGCATTTGACTCCATCAACCAAAAACTCCTATGGTCCAAATTATTTGAGCTTGGAATTAGTGCAAAAATCGTAAGACTACTCAGGTCCTCATATAGCTCAGCGACATTCATGATCAAGAGCAATGCAGTGCTCTCTAGAAAGTACGATGTTACAGAAGGAGTACTGCAGGGCGACATATTGAGCCCACTGCTCCTCATACTATTCATTGCAGACCTGGAAGAGACTTTCAGAGCTGAGGGACTTTCAGGGACAAACATAGACGGCCTCCACGACATCCTGATGCTATTGTTTGCAGACGACCTTGTCATCCTAGCAGACTCAGAAGTAGATCTGCAAATAAAACTTGGAACTTTACACCAATATTGCCAGCAGAATTTACTAACTGTGAATGCAGCAAAAGCAAAAATACTCTGCTGCCGCAGAGCCAGGCGAACGAAAAAGGATAAGAGGTTTTTCTATGGTGAACAAGAAATCGAGAACACAAATCACTACGAATACCTAGGCCTCCCCGCTTCTCCCAATGGATTTGGTCGCAGTACCGCCCTGAACATCACCAAGAAAGCGCTATTTGCCGTTAATATGGTCTCCACACTGGTCTTCAAGGCCAAAATAGACTCCACTGACTGTATCTTTAAACTGTTTGACTCTATCGCTGCAGCAACCGTACTGTACGCCTCACCAATATGGGCTATCCCCTATTTGGATTTGGTTGAAAAAATACAAAGCAACTTCATCAAGAGGATATACGGGCTACCGAGGAACACCTCAGCAGCCTTGTTGAGGATTGAACTGGGCCGACTACCTTTGTCATTTAAAATAATCCAAGGTACACTCCAATGGATATTGAAGATCCTAACAATGGACAACTCTACACTGCCCAGGATATGTTTATTCAGACTGCATCACTTCGCAAAATCCAGCCCAGCAAATTCAAAGTTCAACGGGATGCCATCACTTTTAGCATTGATCAAAAAAGTCTCCCCGGAAATCGCCGAATCCCTCGAAGATCTGAGCTACGACACCTGGTACACCCAGACAAGTATATTCCTCGATCAATACAAGCACTTTCTTCTCAATCAAGATCTTGAGCTTGTTGCAAACGCACACTACTTGCAAATGCCATATACTCCGAGAACTTCAAGGTGTCCATATCTAGACACTAGATTGAACCCCCAAGCCACGAGAATTTTCATGCAGCTCAGACTGGCAAGTCGCTACTACTGCAGAATCTGGGTTGATAGTCAGCAGCACCAATTCAGCTACCGAGAGAACTGCTCAATTTGCAATTACAACCAACTGGACTCCATCGAGCACTTTATTATATCATGTCCGATATTCAATTGCCGCCGTCAACATTACCTAATACCCAACTTCAAATCCCCATTAACGATCCAAGATATCTTAAACAGCTTTGATACAAGATCAATTATTTCACTGTATCATTACATAAACGCATCTTGTCGCCTACGAGCCTTCATCCTAAATGAATAATTACACTTATAACACTAAATGTATATACTTGATGTACTATACTTAGTCACTGCTATTTTTGTTTATATTTTTACTTGTTATATATCAAGATTCCCCCATGCTATGGGTAACACAATGTACCTAAGAAGCAATAAAGAAATATATCTATCTATAAAATAAATTCTTTTCGTCTTTTATTAAAGTTTCCAATGATTCTAAAGTTTCGAGTCAAGTTAACTGTAATTATTATTATTCTGTCAATATACTCTGATTTTACCCGATTTATCTAATGTACGAACAATTTATTTAAAAGTTCCCTCTTCCCAGATTCCTCAACATTTCAGGTTTTATTTCCGCCGGTTTTTTTTGGGTTTTCTTTTGTTGATGGGAAATGGCATCGGATCGGGTTAACACCCCCGATTCCCCCCCTGACTCATGATACGTATTTTCTCTCGGGCTAGCCGGGAAGAAGGTAACACCTCCTCCCCCTCCACCTATTTCGTTCCGTTCTCGGCGGAACTCCTGGCTGCTACGGGCCGGTTATGAGCCGTAAAAAGGTAGGGCAGGATTCCACCAAGGAACTTCCGGTTTGGTGGTTCCGTGAAAACCACCTGGCGCCCATTGAAAGGTTTTTAATTGAGGGACATTGTGTGAGAGAGGCGGAGCGAGGGACGGCGCAGTGGCTTTTTATCCCCCCGGGTAAAAAGTCACGTTACAAGAATGTCAACTACAAAGAAAGTCCTTGTAAAAATCTTGTTATCTCTTCTTGTTTCTGAAATATTCCTCAAAAATCAATCGACAGCAGCATACAAGCTGTCTCCAATTTCTTTTTTAATTATAAAATAATATCACAAAACACTACGTCACTAGTTTTGCTATGTGAACTTTTAGGTTCACCTTGGAATGAGATCAACGTGCTGAACCACTGTAATCAGTCAAAATATGGAGAATACTATTCTCCATTATCTCCATCATATCGTCGACTTAGAGTTAAAAGGGCGTTAGTGCTGTGTATAAGCATCGGACTACGCCCCTTTGTTTCTAAGGCAACGATATTTTCATCATTTCTTTCTTAAACATTCCATGCCATTAACATAAGCACATAAGTTTTGAATAACATTTCGAATAATTTTTAGATAAACCTGTGAGAGCCATTAACTTATAAAATTAATAATCCATAATTATGTTGTCTTCTTCCACGTCAAAAAATCTTTGATTAATTTGCACTTTTCTTTTTCTACGTCCAACTCTTCCCGTTCAACGTCAAGTCTTTGGCGATCAATTTTTAATTTTTCTTCGGCTCTTTGTTTTTTTGTACTTTTCCCTCTGTGTTTACAGCTCTTCCTTTTACTACATTTTTCAGCATTTGATTGCTCTGATGGAGAATGTGATTCTCCAGTATCACGACTAGAAGCATTTTCTTCGAATAAATCACTGTTCTTCTCTTTACGCAAATTTTGATCATTTTTGCTTCTGAATGGAAGCTATGTAATCATGACAATTTTCGATTCCAATTTTTTCAATAGGAGATACTCAAAATGGTGTAAAGAGAAAGAAAATGACATTTTTAGCGCATGTCTGTGTGTGTGTGTGTATGTGTGTGTGTGTGTGTCCGTATGTGCATAAAAGTCTCAACTACAGTAAAACGGTTTCGTAGAAAAATTTCATATTTTGTGGAAAACTTCCTCTCAACGAACTCTATTTTTTAAGCTTCATTTGGAGAGAATTGGATCAGTACTTTTTGAGATATGTCCATTTTTCAAAAATCAGTTTTTAATGGAATTTCTGGAAACTATCCAACTGATTTTATTTATACTCATATATTATCTCGAGAGTTGTATCAGTTAGGTGCCTGTCAATTTTGAGCTTATTTGCATAATTAGTTCTCGAGTTATTGCTGTTTTAGTGAATTCGTCAAAATTTGATATTTCGATGATGGTTTTGAAAAAGATATATCAGTGCTTTTGAAGGTATTGAGGCTCTGAGTGGACAGAGAATAGAATGCTGCATTGATTAAAATCATCAATAGTTCTGCCAGATCACTGGATTAAGAAAGAATGCATGAAATACATCCATCTGAGAACCTCCTGTTTTCAGCCATTATTGAGTTTTGAGCTTTGAATAGATGACGAATCCATAAGCAAAATTTATCTATCGCTTCATAAATGATAGTTTTTAAATGTTCAGGTCAGTATTCTGAATTCAGGACAGAATTCATGAGTACTTGAGTTAGGTTAGGCAATAGAGGAAACAAGGTCAATTTTCTGCATCTGGTACTCACCTAATATTTACCTCAATATACTATCCTCAATCGATATAATTATTCAATAATATACTGTTTAGTAAGATATTGAAGTCTATTCAACAAATTAAGTTTTTTGTTGCTTCCGAATGGAAGCTATGTAATCATGAAAATTTTCGAATGTAATTGTTTAAATAGAAGATACTGACAATGGTCTAAAAAAAGAGAAAATGATATTTTTAGCGCATGTCTGTGTGTGTATGTGTGTGTGTGTCTGTATGCCTATAAAAGAACTGGATTAGAGAAGAATGCATGAAATACATCCACCTGAGAAACTCCTATTTTCAGCCATTATCGAGTTCTATACTCTGAATAGATGACGAATTCATAAGCCAAATTTATCTATCGCTAGTATATCATAATACTTGAGTAATGATATATTATATCATCTGAGTATCAATGAAAAGTCAGTTGTAATAAACGAATCGTCATAAACAAATGATCTCTGAAAATAGAGAGCAGGAAGGAACGAATAACTTCAACCAATTCGAATAACATCTGATTATCGATGAGTAAAAAAATGGATAAATACGAAAAAGACAATTGCAGAATATCTGAAAAATCAGATGGAAACATCCATTGAGAACTATACGATAATTGTTGACAAATTAAATGAATAACTTCCATTCGGAAGCATATTGCTGAAGTATTAGCAGAAAAAGCTATATCAGTTAGAAAGCAATACTATTATCCACTTGTTTTCTTCATTGAGCTCAGTGTATAAGAAGACGAATGAATCGGCCTGTCGCCAATTATTTCATCCGTTTGAGTAGCAGAAAGAAATCTTGTGAGGGCTCGACCCGTCTTATCTTTACAGTTTCTGTATGAGCGTAGCAAATTGTTCCATTTCATACGACACATTTGTTGGTCAACATTGTACTTTTGACTAACTAAATCGTTAGCAACATTATCCCAAAACGATTTTCGTTGAATGGGGTGATCAAATTCATCGATGTGAGTACCATAACTCTGAATTAATGCATCAGTGTCTTCATATTTTCAAATGTACTCTCTCGGCTTCCCGGTTTCAGTTTTGGAAAAAACTAGTCCTTTCACAGAGCCATTTCTTTTGTTCAAGTTGTCAGCACCTCGTTGTTGATCATCAGGAGGTTTACGTTGCTTCTTGGATTCTGTGTTCGTATCTTTATTCTCCTTGATTTCATTTTCCTCCATGTCCTTCAGAGCTTCAAATATTTGCCTTGCAAATTTATCATCTGGAAAAAATCGATCATAGCATAAGATTTGTGATATGATTCTTTGTAGCTATTGTGGAATTATGTAGGTCATTTCCTTTCAAATCCTACACGGAGAAACGAAAATCATTAATAATTACTGTGCTTTTCCAGCAGTCGAGGGATCAAGGAGAGACATGCTGGAGACTGCTGAGAAGGCACAGTAATTTTCAATAATTTTTTTCCTCCGCACAGTGCAAGAGATCTAAATCAATCCATATTCCATTGAAGTCCGAATAAATCAGCAGTGGAGGTACGATTTCTACTATAAAGGTGGATTTCACCGAAAAAAATTGTTGATCAATGATTGAACAATTTTTTTCTGGAATATAATTTATATTTCTTCATTCATTTAGGAATCTCGGCCAACGTAGACTCGATTGGAGCTACAAAAATACCTTGAGAAATAACTTCTTCTATCATTGTCCAATAGAGAATTATATGCTTACCTGATTTAATTTGTTGCTGCATTTCTCTTGTCACGATAATTGAGTAACATTTCTGAGTACTTTCATCGAAGAAAACGTGTTGAACCTGATCAGTCGGATTATACATTTTCTAAATTGTTTCTCAATTTTTATTGAGACGAAAACCGTAAGAAAGTGGTACAGTACACGCAGCACTTCACTGTTATTCGAGGTTATGATTTCAAATTCAAATTCTAGTAACTAACGCGTCGTGCGCATGCGTTCTGATCCGAATCAGAATGATCCGGGCAAAGAACACGACTATTCCCTTACAGATGTGCGGCCGTCTAAAGGTGGGCTCTCATTGGTCCACCTTCTCACCTTCATATCTCGGCATGGGTTCATCGGAGAGAAGAGTCGAAGAGGACTTTTCTGCTCCAAATGAAGCCCTTTACCTAGGATTTCAGGAGGTACCTATACTTCCGGTACACCCTGTATATTGCCTTGTGGTCGCTGTCATAGATGAGCGTTTTTTGTTTATTGTTGATTAAATTATGTAAATTAAGCCTCGCATCTGAGATGCATAAATCTATGAATGATGAGGCATTGTTGTAAGTTGATCCATTAACTGATGTGATTTTTATTCTGTACTTGTTGCCATTTAAATTATACCAGTCAATGAGGTGTCTCCCTCTATGGTTGTTGACTACGTCCCCAAAGTTAACATGTTTGGCGTTGAGATCACCCATTAATATATAATAATTATTATCATTATTAAGCTGGAGCTCTTGGAATAAAACGTTGAGCTCATCAATAAACATTTTTCTTTGGTTAATTGCATTAGTTGCATATACACTGATTATTATTAGCTGTTTTCTAGCATCTGTAGTCATTTTTAAAATTGAATATTTTAATATTCTGTTATTTAGTGATGAAGGAAATGTAATTGTCTCGTAAACGATATTATTTTTAATTAGTATTGCAGCTCCTCCCGAGAACCGTGCATTTTTTCTGTCCATCCTGACAAATTCATATTCGTCAAAAGATAATCTATGTTTATTTGTTAGTTTGGTTTCTAAGAGTAAACACAGATCAAAGTTTTGTTCGTGAATAAATTCTTGAAGATGATGTCTTCTTTGATAATTGACAATCGAGTTTACATTTATTGATCCAATTCTTAAATTCTTTGGTAATGCATTCACCGTATTGTTTGGTGCGACATTGTTTGTATTTGTGTTATTCATTATTTGTTTTGTCTGGATCTATGGGAATATTAAGAGTCTCTAATGTTGTCAGAATTCTCTATGATTAGTGTTGAATGCGGGATGAATATAATTATCCAATTCTAGAGTTTAGACTAGTAACTTCTTCAGTAATAAATTTTTTAAGATCATCTTTCAAAGAAGTTATTACCTCATCTTTAAATGTGTATACCCAGCTGGGTATTTCTTCTGTGGATGTTGTTGTTGGTTTGACGGGTGAGATTGATGGCCTTTGATTTGCTTCATTGTGTATGGTGTTGTTTACTCTCGCGCTTCTTCCCCTCTCTCTTCTTAGCTGCTCAGGATACGCGGTTTGTATGGGGCTTATGCATGTCACAGGGAAACTTTTGACAGCGGCGGCATAAGAATTGTCCGTGATTGTGCGCATCATCACTGGGTTCAAATTTTTATTTATGATTGTTGTGTTTTCTTCAATAATGTTCATTTCTTTTATAGCTTTATTATTTTTATCAATCGAGAGAGCATGTTTGTAGAATTTGCACCCTTTATGGTTTGCCGGGTGACCGGTCTCTTCGCAATTAACACAATATAATGATTGTCTGTCAGAATTGGGCACAATGGGACATTTACCGATTTCGTGACCAGACTTGCCGCATTTTACGCACCTGTATCCAAGGTTACAGTTAGAGCTCGAATGCGCTAAACTCTGACAATTTGTACATTGGAACACATCGTTTGTGATCAGTGGTTCCCAATAAATCTTTTGGTGGAAAATGTATTTCATTTTTATTAACTCTGACAGTGTTTCATCCCTACTATTGACCGAATACTCATTACGAACTCCACGACCCCATCTCTTACTCATTGAATTAAGAAGCATGGGCCTTTCCCCAATTTTTCCCCAATGGGCCCCCTATCCATCATAAAATTTCCAAGTTTCTCCAAATAAAATCATAAAATGACCTAAGCCTTACAATGGACATTTTCGATTTACAAAATTTCTAAAACTCCTTCCTTTCCGTTAAAGAACGTTTTATAATCAAATATTCTTTTTCTAAGAAATTCAAACTTTTACATTTTTTCCTACAATTTTACCCCGAATTGTACACAGCTGCAAGGCCAATAAAACAATTTGATTCTCACCTTTTCCTAAGAATTATAATATTTTCATCTTTATATTTTTCTACATTATTCGAACATACAGAAAATAGTGTTCGAAGGAGTTTTATTACTTGAAGAACTATGGAGTCCCCATCGTGTTTATGATTATTACTTTTAATCCCTCAAAATACTTGACCTCCCCTTACTAATCCCTTGCAACCGGTCTCATTTAACTCCCTCTTTAAACGGACCCAAACATTCACATCATTACCTACGGGAAAACCCAAATATTCCCACCACTGCCTGCGGAAAAACCCAACTTCCACCAATCCTGGAAGGACTCTCCCTTCCTAACTATTTTCAACCAGTCACAGAAACCTCCTCCCATCAAACTCAAACCTCGGCAGCCCTATCAATTTTCTGCATATATATCCCTCATTCTGCAAAATTCAGTCAGTTCTCAATCCGTTCACAGTCCAAGTACTGTTAATTAAAACCTCGGTATTCGAACATCTTGCTCCGTTGAGAAATATCGCTCTAGATAATCAATTTCATTTTGTTTCAAGCGTAATAGCAAGAACATCTCGTCAACGTTGAGAGGTGTGAACTGATCAATTCACTGAGCTTACGACAAGCAAATTAATTCTTTCTTAATTTAGTCAAGTTCAAATTCAAATTAAGCCAATTCTAATCCTAATATAAAATATCTTAAATCATTGTTAACCTAATAAACCAAAATTAATAAATAAAATAAATTTATAAATCAAATAGTCGTATATTATTCAAGTGAGATTAATTTGTTAACTTGGAAGTGTCGATCTAGACATAAGGTCGGCACAGACAGTGCGCTATTTGGGGATAATTGGATTAGAAAATTGTAATAATCAGGTTTGTTCCTGTTTGATACAATTTTTTCTATTTTTGTCAGTTCAATATTTGGGATATTTTGACTCATAATGTACGTTTTAACTTCCTCAGGTGTAAATCCGCCTTCTATTCCCTTGAGAATAATTGTTTTGGGTTTGAGTTTTTTTGCGGTGTAAGAATAAAAGGTGATATTATTCTCTTTCAATAATTTTTTAATGTCATCAAATATCTCTATTTTTTTAGAAAAAATAGTTATTTCTTTTTCTTGTTTTAATTGTTTTAAGAAAAACTCATTATTGAATGCAGGCTTAGTATTTGATGAAGCTGATAATTGTTTCAGCATGATGCCAGAAACATGAATAGGTGGTGGCTTAATTTTCTGGACAAAATTTTGATTGTTATTTGAAGGTTGTTGATTCCTACCTTGCTGCGTCACATTGTTTTGATTGACGACAGATTGGCCATGTGACGTGTCATCGACCTTTTCTTCGCCAGTGTCGTCGTCTTGTGCTATATCATCAGAATAAACACTGTCTGTTTTACTGTTTTGCTTCCGAATGGAAGCTTTGTAATCGTAATTTTTTTCAAGTTTGAGATTTCATCATAATATGACTGCAAATGACCCAAAACGTCAAGATCCGCCATTTTGAGAAAATGTCTGTGTGTATGTGTGTGTGTGTGTGTGTATGTGTGTGTGTGTGTGTGTGTGTGTGTGTGTGTGTGTGTATGTGATGACGCATTTCCCGCTTTACTCTGAAATGGGGCTAACTAGCGATCTGAAAATTGTACCATAAGTTCGCCGTGCGTGCCCAAAGCTCTTAAATAATTTTCAGCTAAATCAGCCGGATCGTTTTTGAGAAAAATAAAAATGTCGAAATATTGTTTTTTCTACTTTTTTTGATGAAAAATGAAATCACAGCGTCCACTCTCCGCGAGGAGATGCACGTCCAAGAGCTGCATCTTTGACTCCCAGGGTGGTGGGAGCTCAGATTTTTAGTTTATCCATATAAAACTTCTGAGAAATTTTTCATAAAAATCTTGATTCCACGATAACTCAATAAATAATTGAGCTAGAGACCTCAAATTTCGCGAGGATATACATCTGATGAGCACGAAGGCTGGTATTGAAACTGAGTGGAATCGGGCCAGTAGTTTCTTAGATATTAGCATAGAAACATCAGAAAAAGCAAGCTATATCTTCAAAACTATTCAATTGATTATATTTGGGGTGAACTTCACTCGCTGAGGCCTACTTTGGTTTCCCCATACCACGCACAGATCGATGACGGTAGATGTAAGATTGAAAAATCCATTCGGGAGCTTTCTGCCAATTGCCTTGGCAGAATATTGAATGTACGATGTCCCAAATCACGCGCAAGTAGTGGGGCTCCTGCTTGTTTTCTTCTTTTGCCTCCGAATGGAAGCATTACTGTCGTGAAAATTTTCGATCTGAATTTTTTTGTTGGGAACGACTGAGAATGATCCAAAAAGTCCAAAAATCATATTTAGAAAAAATGTCTGTCTGTGTGTGTGTGTGTGTGTGTGTGCGTGTGTGTGAATGTCTGTGCACACACATATGTCTCAATAACTTCTGAAGTTTTGAATGTAGGATTCTGAAATTTTGTCAGTATATTCCGGTCACTGAACCCTCCACTTGAAGCCCTTTTTTATTGTAATCGGTTCAGTAGTTTTTGAAATATTAACAAATTTAGAAATTTTGTATTTCACCAAAATTTTGAAAACTTCTGAATCGATTTCGCTCAGATTTATAGGCGGTGCTGGCAAGCATATGAGCTAGCTCGCTCCGGATTTTCATCTATTTATTAATGATAGTTTTTGAAAAAATTTCATTTAATGATTTTTTCAATATAATTCTTGTTAGCACGATAACTAAAAAAATATTCAAGCTAGAGACTCCCGATTTGGTAGATCTATACTTCTTATACCACTGATGTATGGGACTGCTCGTGGGCAGAATTGATTGAAAAGTTTTTGATGGAGGAAACTTTGTCGGTTTTGAAAAATTTCAGTTTTTCAGTAATATCTCCGGTTCTATCAGTCGTACTGACTTGGGCTTGGTCCCAAATGAAAGGTGAGTTCATGTCCCATCGATTTATATAGCTACAAGAAAAAAAATCGGTTTTTTCGAATAGATATAACGTAGAAATTGATTTCCAGAAATGGGATAAGAGTAATTGAAGAATCGATAAAATAAAGATTCGAATGATATATCGATGGAAAATGATCTCACCTTTCATTTGAGATAACAACCAGGTTGCTGCGACTGATAGAATCGGAGATATTACTGAAAAACTGAAATTTTTCAGAACCGACAAAATTTCCTCCATCAAAAACTTTTCAATCAATTATGCCCACGAGCGATTCCATGCATCAGTGACATGAGAAGTATAAATTTACCGAATTGGAAGTCTCGAGCTCAAATTATTTTTCTTATTATCGTGTTTACAAGAACACCAATGAAAAAATCATTAAAATTAAATTTTTTGAAAACTATTATCAATAAATAGATAGATCATCAAGAATAACGTTGATCAAAAATTGGTTACCGAGGGAACATTAAAAATTGAATGAATCAATCGATATCCGCAAAACATCAAAATAGAATTCGCAATAAATAGCAATTTGAATGAAATGATTGATTATTAATTCAAATTAAATTATCAAATTTTATTCTCTTTTTAAATTTGAACACAAAAATGGAAATTCATGTGAAACGATTTAGTAAAGTGGAGAAAAAGGAATTCATTCGGAAGCGTCTTGCTAATTAATTAGCAGATAAAGCTATAATGATAAACATAATGATGCAAGTTTCCACTTGTTTTGTAGATGCCATTGTTCATCTTCCTCGAACGAGTTATTATTAGAGTCCTGAGTACTGTGATCAGTATTCTGTGTATTATCGGTCATTTTCTCAGACTTTCTGGTTCTGGCTATATTGCTTCCGAATGGAAGCATTGTAATCGTCAGATTTTTCGATTTCGAGATTCCATCGGAATATGACTACAAATGATCCAGAACGTCGAAAAATCATATTTTCAAAGCATGTCTGTATGTGTGTATGTGTGTGACTGTGTGTTTCTGAGTGTATTGCCATGTATCGTCATTTTCTCTGGAACGGCTATACTTAGCGCTCTCAAAATTTGACAGTATTTTTCCTCTGCGTGCACAATGCTGTCATTAAAATTTCAGCGAATTCGATTGAATTGTTTCCGATAAAAATCGAATTTTCAAAAAAGCGTTTTTTTGAATTTTCTCGATGAAAAATTCATTGGTAGCCCCTAGTCTGGGCTATGATATTCATCTCATTAAAACTCACATTTTTGACCGTTGGTTAATTTTTCTCTGATTCGTAGTTTTGGAAATTATTTCAATTTTAGTGATTTTCAGTTCATATTTTAGCGGAACGATAACTCGATAAGTATTTGAGATAGAGACTTCAAATTTTGTCAGTTTGTATATCTGATGAAGGTACAGAGTGCTATTGAAACTAGGCGAAATACGTCCAGCCGTTTCTGAGATATTTGCAAAAAATTATTTTTCTTCAAAGGCATATTTCTCAAAAACTACGCGACTGATTTGCACCAGCTTGTACTTGAGAAATTTGCTATAATGAAGGGAATGAACTCTCTAGATTCCCAATTGATTGGTAAAGTATTTATTTTTATTTTGAAAAAAAATAACTTTTTTGTAAAAAATTGGAAATGTAAATTTTTCTCAATTTTTTCCCGAGAACACATATTGGTTTTATTTCATAATAATAGAATATATAATTTTCCGAATGAAATGAGACCATTTTCATCCTGATATGATGATGAGAACATTGAAAAGTTAAATAATTAAGTTCATAAATTAATCAATTCATGTTAATTGAAATGGTCATTATTGGATTAAAGATTGAGAATTCCATTCGGAAGCCTACTGCCAATTGTATTGGCAGAATATTAAATCTAAGAATTCAAATAACCCACAAGGAGTAAACGCCTGCTTGTTTTTTTCCAGAATCACGGATTTTTCCGCCTTTTCCCTGGGAACGCCACTATTTTTCATTCCACCATTCGGAAGTAGACAGTCCCCTCTACAAGATGAGCCTATTTTCATTCTGATGACAATCAGGAGAAATAAAAATTCTAGATGGAACCTGAAACTGAACTTCTAAACTTCAATTGGGCGATTTACAAGGTTCATTATATAATTTCAGTTTTCATCTCATAGTGAACGGTCATGCATGAAATGACATTATTGCTTGCAAGATGACTATATTTGAGCTGAGACTGCAGGTCTTAAGACTGAATCCTGAACAGATCGATTCGGTCTTGAACAATATTCGCAGGAATGTATAAGTGCGTATTTGCTGTGGGGATAATGTTATTTTTTGAGCAATGGGATACAGGAATACCGATTCGATTCAATATAGATGTAATTCCATTTGGAAGCATTTTGCTAATCGAATTGGCAAAATATTGAATGTCGCACAAGGAGTGTGGTTTGCAAATAACGCACAAAGAGTGGAACTGGACTGAAAGTCGATAATCCTTTACCAACGAATGATGATTTTTTCATCGATTTTTGGATCTTACTCCGATTTCATCGATAGAGTGGCTGCCACCGAGAAAGACAGCGATGCCAACCTCCAAGAGAAATGTAGCTCTGAGGTAATGTAATCGGTCAAAAATGTTCTACGGCCATTGCTAAAGGACATTTTCAATTGAATATTGCTTGAAGAAAAAAACTCACCATTTATTCAATCCGACATCGAGCATTCGCTCGATGTCGGATTGAGTGATTTGACTAAGGCTACTCTTTCCGTAGCTTGTCCCGTTTTCCAGAAATTAAACAATACAGACAAAAAAGTAGTGGAGAGGGATGTTCTGTTGAGAATATCTACGCTCTGCGTTCAAGCCTTGGTCATGAAAAAGTCACCAGAAGTCGAGAAATTCATCGCTCAAAATAATCAGGCTCAAAGTTGTAACGTGAGTTTTCCACCGAGGGGGGAAAATTACCACGCCGTCCCTCCCTCCGCCTCTCTCCTTTAAAAAGTTCCTCTAAATAAAAAACCGTTGCTGGGCGCTACGTGGTTTTTACGGAACCACCAAACCGGAAGTTCCTCAGCGGAGTCCTGCCCTACTTTTTTACGGCTCTTAACCAGCCCGTAGCAGCCAGGAGTTCCGCCGAGAACGGAACGAAATAGGCGGAAGGGGGGAGGTGTTACCTTCTTCCCGTCTAGCCCGAGAGAAAACAAACCGTGACATGAGTCAGAGGTGGAATCGGGGGTGTTAACCCGATCCGCTGTCGTTCCTCCTCCAAAGAAACAAAAAAAACAACCAACCCGAAGGAAAACGACGAAAGCTCCTAAAAAGTTAAGAGAAGTTTGGGGAAAGGGGGAATCTGAAATAATTACTCGAAAACACCAAAAAATATCGGGTAAAACTAGAATATATTGCCAAAATAAAAAAAACGAATAAATATTACACATGTATACCTCCCCTTTTTATTATTCCCATAGTTCCCTTTAAACAAGCCCCAATTGCGTGGAGACTCAAAACAAAGGGGTTACTCCAAAAAAAAAGAAAATCCAAAAAAAATAATAAATTTCCGAAAATGGAAAATGAAGTCTCGAAATTGATTTTATTTTAGTTATGATTATTTCGGATCTCGAAATAGAATGATTTTGGTGATGATTATTACATGTATCGAAATAAATTTCATTTTAGTTATGATTATTAACTGTATCGGAATTAATTTATTTTAGTTACCATTATTTTAATTCCTAGGAAGTACAATAACCATCCAAAAGAGACAAATTCTCGGAACTCGTCCGAGGTATACGGGTGACGTGATACGGGGGGAAGGGGGGGATCGGAATGTATTGCCACGGGATTTTGGCAATAAATGCTCCAATTTTTCCCTCCAATTTTCGTCATCAAAAAGGCGAAAAACGTAACGGGAGGGGCAAATTGGGACTCGTTGGGTTCGTGGGGATCAACCCCATCGAAGGGTGTTGGTTTCATAATTTTCCCGTGGGGATTACGGGAGTTACGGGTGAAAAGCCACGTTGCCTACCCCAACGCAATGAGTGCGAGGGAGACAGACATAGAGCTGTATACGGCTTAGGCAACGCGTGGGTTTCGGGGCATTTTCTTTACTGCAAAAAAACGTGGTAAAAGAACGACACGGCGGTTAACGAACAAATGAATTAACCCATTGCTGGACGAAGCTCACGAGAAGTATCGGTGAGCGTGGAGAGGGGGACTAACCAACGACAGTGCGAGACATCACTGTGTGTGGCTGTGGCCGTGTGTTGGTGTGTGCATGTAGCTCCCACCTCATCGCACGCCAGGGCCGCGTTTGCTGTGTTGCTTTTGTTTTGATCAGAAAATGTAGATACAACCAGAACCCTCATTCTTCCCGACCCATCAAGAACGAACCAAATAGATGAACCGCAATAGAAAAATAATTGAAGCGATTATTCCCGCTCATTCCTTTATAAGTTGAAACACTTAAAATTTTAGGGATTCACGATGTAGGGATTCACGATGATCCGGCAATGGGTTAATTGATAAACACGGGGATTAATCAAGTACGTAACGGGGAAGGGAAGAAAGCCGTTAAATTAGTGGGAATGAGCAACGGTAAAATGTTTAGAAACGGAAAATGAAATGAGGGCTCACCAAATCCTGTGGCGTCTTCTCCTCTTTTTCCTCCATTTTTTTCTCTCTCTCTGCTTTTCCCACCACTCGAAACAAAACTCACTCCCCACTAACTAATACTCTTTCTTCGTTTTTTTTTTGTCTTCTTTTTCTTTCTATTTCTTCACTAAAGAACCACGCGCGATAATGTAACGGGTGAACCACGTGTTGCTCACACTCACGGCGTACACTCGACTGACTTCGGCTCTTCGTGTCCTTCGACTCGAACGGTTCATGCCCCTTTCTCCCGCTAGGGCGCATGACGTACCTTTTCGCGACGCGACTTTCTCGCGCATTTTTCTTTTGAATTTAAACGGGGATTTTGGGCTGACTTTTTATTAATCAAATAAAATTTGTCGCGACCGGGCTATTTTTGGGCACGCTTTTCCGGGATTCTATTACTACTATTTTTATTAATTATTGGGGCACGGATCTTGTCCGCTGATGCCCCCTAAATTCTTCAACAACAACAAAATTAATTAAACAAATACCTGAGGCACGGATCTTGTCCGCCGATGCCTCCTAAATATAACCGGGACTTCAATACCCAAAAAAGAATGTGATTGGCGTACATTGAGACACGGATCTCGTCCACTGCTGCCTCCCAATCCTTACTTAAATTAAAAAAATTAACCGAATTTCCCTCGACTAATTGTTCCCTTGATTATTACGAAAATTCCATTATTGGGAGCGCCCTTTTTACGGGGCCTTTCACGCGGGATCCCATCCGTAGCCTCGCTTCCACTTTAAACGGTCACGTTTCGGGGTTCGTCACGGGGTTTTGGGGCGTTGCGTTACGGGGATGAACGGGTTGATTCTATTAATTTTGCCTAAGGGTTGTGCGCGATGGTTATTGCACTTACCTGTGCTCTGCTGATGTTCCGCGAAGAACGAGATCCTTCGGGGCTCGTTACACCCCCCTCCGTTGCCACACCCTCTCCTCCTCTCAGGCGGCGATGTGTGGTCCTGGCGTTGTCGAACTTCGTTTTTTTTTTTTTTTTTTTTGTATTTAAATTAAATATAATACTTTTTTAACTTCCCGATAAGGGAAGTTTATGTAATGACCCCGAAAATGGAAAATCGATTTTTCGATCGATCTTCACGTTTTGAGTTCTCCCCAACATTTTTTGATAGTTTTTACGATCATGTCTGTGTGTGTGTGTGTATGTATGTGACCAATTTCTTCGTTCACGTTTTCTCATTAATTAATAACGCGATCGATATGATCGATGTTGCAATCGAAGCATCTCGATATAGATTCGATCTGATTAGTTTTTGATTGAAATCGATACAGTACTTTCTTAGTTTTTTAAGAAAAACATTATTAAATTTTTCTTAACTTCCCAATAAGTTTATGCACTCCCAAAGAGTCTATGCACGGATCCCGAAAAGGAAAAATTTATTTTTTCATTTATCTCGATATTTTGAGACCTACCCAAAATTTTTTGAAAGTTCACTCCTTCTCAGCTCCGTTTTTTGCATTCGTTTCCTTCATTCATAATTCTTTCTGATCATGAGTGAGAGAAATTATCGGGAAGTTCTTGGTGCGGCTCGAAGAGTCACATACATCACAATATATTACTACTAACTCCTTCCAATTAGCAATAACGGACTCCTCCATTTGCGAGCGAGCGGAGCGAGCGAGCAACAACGCGCTTCTCTATTCGCGAGTGAGCGTAGCAAGCGAGCAACTGCTCACCCCTAGTTTTTCTTTATTTTTATGTTACGGGATTTTAATCTAGCAGTCTTTGGTTCGTCAAAGATCTATTTAAGCGCGGTGGCTCGTCTAGGGGCTTAGCGGCGTCCCCGGGCTCCTCATACGCCTCTTCTCCTCTCCTTCTCGTCGTCCTCACTCCTGGGGTGAGCGAAACCGAAACGCGAGGACGCGTCCTGCTCCCTCCACGTTTGCTCCTCCCGCTGCTTCTCCCAATGAGCCTTGTATTCCTCGGGCGTCATGTCCAACAACGTTGGCGGTGTCACTCGAGGGTAGACGGGTCTTTGGGCTGGAGCTTGCGTGACGGGGCTATTTAATGGTGGAGGTGTTGCTGGCAAGTTCCAGGATTGGACACTTGTCGTCGACATCGGGCTATTTGATCTGGAGGTGGACGTGCTGGGGGGTGGGCTCATAGCACATTTGAAAGAGTTGGGCGCGGGGTAAACAATTGTGGATAGACCTGGGAGGTCTTGGGGGACTGTTCGAATTCGTGACGTGATGGGTGCTGGGATCTTCAAAGACAAAAAGGGCACTGGGCCCTTTGGGATCGTCGTGACGGGAGTTGTGTGGGGTTTTGGGAGCATTGGAATTATGACGTTGGTGGGTTTGGGTGTTGACCTCTGTTTGGCTGAGTGGGAATGTGAGAGGTTGTGGAACAGCTCCGGGTTCTTGTTGTAGGAGCGCTGGTCCCAGTGTCAGTGCAGATCATGGTGGGTGCACTCGTGAGACGAAACTCCCTCGGCTCCACACTTGTGGCTATACACCTTCTCGTCTGTGTTCGCACAACGGGTCATGATGTGGCCTACGTAGTGGCACTTAAAGCACCACCTGGTACAGGGGTAATAGGGGTCAAACTCTGGCCCTGGCCATTCGACCTTGGTGCTATTGGGATAACGAGGCAGTGGTCGTTCGGCTTTACGGAGTTTGGGGACGGTACCACTTGTTGAGGACGTGACGGTGGCATCGGGGTTTTTTGGCTTGGCCTGAGTCGTGGTTACGGTGTTGGTTGGGACGTTGGGGGCTGGGGTGCTGACGACAGTGGAATAGAGTTTTTTATGCTCTCCACCATCAGCAGCTTTGGAAAAGGGATTAGGGACTGGGAACTTGGGTTTTGGGTCAATGGTTGGGGTTATTGGAGGGGTTGCTACGGAGCTTGGGGAATGGCTGGAAACTTTTAGCTCCGGAACATTGGGTTTTGTAGTTGGTGGTGGAGTTGTGGTTCTGGAAGGGGTTTTTTCGGGGCTAGGAGTACGGCTGGGGTCGTTGGGTTTAGGGACTTTGGATTTTGTAGCGGGTGTTGGGGTTGTGGGTCTCGAATGAGTGGATGCGGGACTTGGGGTACGACTGGGGGTTTTCGTTACGGGTGTTTTGGGGATTTTAAAATCCGTAGGGGCTGGTAGGCTCGGGGTAATGGGACTAGGGGTGCGGCTACGGCTTTTGGGTTTTTGGGGTTTCGAGGGGGTTTGTTTGAGGGGCGAGACGGGAAGATGTTGGTCCTCGGGTGTTGGGTGGAGTTCCAACACATCCTCGGCTGGCTTCTCGCCACATTTGGCCTTAGGCGTTTTCGGGCTTTTGGGGGTTTTGGGAGTTTTGGGATGGTGCCAGTGGACTTGCCTTTGGCCGATACGGGGGATGGGGTTTTCGTGACGGGCTTGGCGTCGAGACGTCTGAGAAGGGGGACAAGTAATTGGTCCGCAGAGGTACCTCTGCGTGGCCGTGAGGGGAATTTCGGGATGGAGTTACTGGCCACGGGGTAAGACAGGGCGGTTTGTGCCAGTCCCTCCAGCGCACGAATCAACCCTGGGTGGTGGTCTTCCACCACCCAAAGGTACTTGGCATACGGCTTGATTGGATTCCAGTATAAATCCTCAAGCCGCACACACGACGCAGCTGCGGCTTCGTCTGGCTCCTTCTCCTCCTTCTTCCTTGTCACCTCCTTATCCCTTTTCTCCTTACTGCTCCTCTTGCTCTCGTCCTTCTCCTTCCTATTCTCCGGTTTCCTCGGCTCCTCTCCCTTCTCCTTCAACTTCTTCTCCTCCTTCTTTTGGGTTGACGGGTACTCTTCTTCGCCGTCAACATCCATGTTCTCCTGCACTACCTGTAACTAATCCATTACAAATTAAATATTCTTACAAGTAAATTAGTTACTAGTTACGGGAATTCTACGAGGAATGGTACATGAGGAGTCTACGGGTCAATGTTACGGCTTAATTGTTACGGGAGATAATTCAACGTTTATGAGGGAGAAGTTTGATCGAGCTTCTCGTTACAGGCGGGAATTTTCTCTCAATAAAGATTATCTTTGGTTACGGGGCACTAGCGCGGGTCTTTCTTTTATTTTTGTGATTTTCGCTACGGGTTTTCATGCAGTGGGGGATACCATGGCTTTAAGTCGCTGACGGAAACTACTCCATATTCCTTTCCATTGAAATCGGCGACTCTGAAACGGGTTGGCGAGAGTTCCTCGACGATTACGTATGGTCCTTCAAATAGAGCGGCCAAGGTCGCGGAAAATCATTCCGCGGCACTGGACAAATGATGCGACCGTTTCAGGACAAATTGGCCCTCTTCAAAAGTACAGGGGCGTCTACGGAGATTGTAATTATGCGCTTGCTGTTGCGATGCTCCAGCTAGCGCATGTTTCAGGGCCTTTCACAAAATATCGAGACGGGACATACGATTGATCCATTCTGGAGTCTCTCGTGGTACGACTTCAATATTTCCTTCGACTTCATGACAAAGAGAAATAGCGGGCAGAGGTTGACGGCCAAAATTCGCGAACGCGGGGGTTGCTTGTGAAGCACTATGGTACGCGGTATTATAGGCGAAACGAAACTCGTGAAGGTGTTCATCCCATCGGCTATGATCGTTATCCATAAATGCACGAAGCATCATTTTGAGGACACGATTCACGCGCTCAACGGGATTAGCTTGTGGGTGATACGGGGGAGTTGTCTGGTGCTGTGTTCCAGTCAACTGCATCAGGGCTTGAACGTCCTTATTAATAAATTCAGGACCATTATCTGTGAATAAGATATGGGGTGTACCCCATCTTGAAACGATTACATTCTCAAGATGTTGGGCAATCAATTTACCGGTGTTTCAGCGTAACGGGATAATTTCTATCCACTTAGTGAACATATCTTGTATCACTAGGGCGTAACGGGATCCGGACTTGCTGGGAGTAATTGATCCAATTAAATCCGCAGCGACGGAAGTCCAGGGTTCCATGGCGACTCTCGTCACCATGTGTCCACGGGGCAAAGCGTTCTCCACTTCGACTTTTTGACACGGGTCGCAGTGACGAACGAATGTAACGACGTCACGAAACATATTTGGCCAATAATAGGTGGTGGAGACTCGACGATACGTCTTGTCCACTCCTAAGTGACCGGCTTGTGGCACGTCGTGACATTGTGACAGGACTTGGTATCTGGACTCAATGGGCAAGACCAACTTCCACGCATTTAAATCCTCCACCTCTAAAGTGATGAATTCAGAGGGGCAATGGGAGTATAGTCTTCCATCAACGATTTTCCAATCAGGGTGTTGATTCGGGTCATTTTGGACTTTCTTTAAACGATTGAGGTACCACAAAGCGTTCGTTTCGGCTGGGGGTTCAATAACGACACGGGCGAAAGCAATGGTTTCACTGCTAGGATCTTCTCCTCCGAGTGAACGGGATAATGCATCGGGTACGTGGTGAAGGGCTCCTTTTCGATGGATAATCGTCAGGTCATATTCTAAGAGACTCAGGGCCCATCGGACAAGTCTCCCAGTCGGATCTTTCAGATTATTTAACCACCGGAGGCTACTGTGGTCCGTGATAACGGTGAAGGAGTACCCCTCGAGGTAGCCACGGAATTTGCGGATCGCCCAGATCACTGCAAGACATTCTAGCTCGGTGACAGTGTAATTTTTCTCTGGGGCTGACAGGGTGCGGCTCACATAGGCGATTACTTTTTCCTCTCCCTCTATGGTTTGGGTGAGGACGGCTCCAAGGCCGACGGTACTCGCGTCTGTCTGAACGACAAAGGGTTGCGAGAAATCGGGACATGACAGAATCGGGGCGGTGGTTAAACAGGTCTTCAGGGTGTCGAAGGCCGTTTGTTGCCTCTCGGCCCACTGCCAGGTATGATTCTTTTTGGTTAGGGCTGTTAGGGGCTCAGCAATGGTTGCCAAGTTGGGGATAAATCTGCGATACCACGAGACCATCCCGAAGAATCGGCGGATTGGTTTCAGGGTTTTCGGCACGGGGTAATCGATCACAGCGGAGATCTTCTCAGGATCCACCTATAAACCTTCGCTTGTGACGATGAAACCAAGGTATTTGACACGGGAACAGTAGAAGAAACTTCTCTCTCGATTAATCTCGAGTCCAGCGGCTTTTATTTTATTCAGGACTTTTTCGAGTTGCACTAAGTGCTCGTCGAAGGTACGGGACACGACGATGATGTCATCCATATACACGAAGGCATTTGGATACATTTCTTGACCGATTACTCGGTCAATTAGTCGTTGAAACGTGGCAGGGGCGTTGGTCAAGCCATAGGGCATTCTGAGAAAATGGAATAGCCCACGGCCAGGTACTTTGAAGGCCGTAATCTCTTGTGCTCTTGGAACAAGCGGGATTTGGAAATAGGCTTGACTCAGGTCGAGGGTGGTAATGAAATTGGCTTGACGTAATTCATCGAGAATTGCCGTCATATCCGGGAGTGGATATGCATCTTTTTTCGTAACGGCGTTGACCTTACGAAAATCGATACAGAAACAGATTTTGCCATTAGGTTTTTTCACAAGGACGATTGGGCTAGACCAATCGCTGTGTGACGGGGTAATAATGCCATCTTGCATCATCGTGTCGACTTCTTTCCACATTTTCTTGCGGGTTTCGGGGTTGGTGGAATAGGCATTTTGATTTATCGGCGCATGATCACCCACATCAATGTCATGAGTGGTCAGCGGACACAGGCCGGGTTTATCCCTTTTGGACGGGAGATTTTTATCCAGAAAGGCTTCGAGATGGGTCTGTTGTGAGTCATCCAAAGTTTGGAGTCCACAACACATGGTGACACGGGAAACTTGGTCAGTTGGTACAAATGAAAATTTTTGTTCCGGGGCGTCACGGTAATACCATTCTTTGGCGAAGAAATCGATTACGATACGGGAATTGATGAGGAAGTCCATACCAAGTATGAAATCTTCTGATAGTCCCGGAAAAAGAAATGCGTTCATTGGACTACTACGTCCTCCGAGATCTACGTAACAGGTTGCAAGTTGATTTAACTTGTTTATTTGTCCATTGGCCGTGACGACTCGTCTTGGCGGGATGGGCAGTAACGGGATGTTAGTTCTGGAGAAGACTTCGATACCAGCTTTTCCTGCGAACGTTCTGGCTGCACCAGAGTCGATCAGGGCTTTTATGCATTTTCCTCCTATTACGATATCCACATGAAAAGCAATAGGAAGGTCATCGGGGTGGAGATTCTTTACGAACTCGCTAGACGGGGCTGGTTCAGGACTAACCAGGTCATTCGGGTTATTCCAAGAAGTATTGGGCGTTACTGCGGGTTCTGAAGAGATTTTTAACTCTTCAGAAGATACGGGATTCCGAGATTCTGGGTCTCTTACGATACGAGCTTGGGCTGCCGATGCAACAGGCCTATCGAGAACTGGAGGCGTCGTATTCGGCTCTACGCACCTCCATTGGGGTTTCCCGAGTTACAGGATGGGCATGTGAAAGAGGAATATCCAGGATTCCCACAGCGACGACACGTGAGACGAGGTGGATTGTTACACTCTCGACGCATGTGTCCAAGTTCACCACACTTGTAACAACGTCGAGGGGGATTGTCTCCTGGCATAACCGTTTTTGAATTTGTTGGCGGAACGGGATGAGAGTTATTAACTCGTTGCACGGGAATTTGGGTTTGATGGGTCGGCTGAAGACCGGGGGGTCTTTGTGCATTGGCGTCTGGCCTTGGACGTGGGGTTCAGCAGCGTCAACTGTCTTCATTGGCCACGGCATCATGGCTGGAGGCTGCTCTGGGTCGTAACAGGGCTCATAATATCGTGCATACTCTGGAGGATACGGAAAATTGAATGCGTACCCTTCGGGTGTGACGGGGTTTCATTCTGGAGCAACGGGCTCATTCTCCAGTGTCTCCAGAGCTCTAATGGGATAGTTTTGTCGTAGTGGATTTGGGTAGCGACTGGGAATGGGAAAAACTGGTCGCGGGTTTTGGGTAAATCCACTCGTGACGGGAGTTGAGTTCGGAATGAATGGTGGCCTTGGGCCCATGGAATTTCCATATTGGTTGTTGAAACGGGGATTACCATACTGATTATTGTAACGTGGGGAATTATTCCTAGGCGGTTGATAGGCCAAGCTAGGGCAGACACTTTGGTCTGGTCATAACGGGACTGGGCGGCTTTGAGCACATTGATAAATTAACTCTTGGCGTTTAGCTGCCTCTTCCAACTCCTGGAGATTGGTGTAAGCCTGGACAGACAGGCCAATTTGGTATTGTGGAAGCAGGTTACGGGTACCTGTCTGGATTTGCTTGGTTATCGGCATTGGTGGATGTAAACGGGAGAAATAAGAAGTCATGATCGTGAAATATTCACTCACGGATTCATGAACTCCTTGTACACGGGTGAGAGCTTCCATTTCCAACGTTGCTTGATAAGCAGACGAAGAGTAGTGGGCTCTTAAAGCCATCTTGAGTTGTTCCCAAGATGGGAATGCATTCTGGTTGGCGAGGTACCACATCTCGGCCATTCCAGTTACGAGATTCCCGAATGACGAGAGAATTTCGTCATCGGGGAGTCCACGCATTCCATATTCGACACGGCTGATGAAGGTTTGAAGGTCTTCCTCCTTCTTTCCACTATAAAGACCTTTTTTCACGATTAGTCCAACCGCACGAGACGCTTTGGCTTCGAGGTTACCCGAACCACTAAAGTCATTCGGCTGAACCGGCACTGGTCGTCGTTGGCCCGTAGGGGATTGGACCGGTTATGACGGGGCTGGAGTGTATTGCCAATTCGGCCTGGTGTAAAAATTTTGGTACGGACCTGGTGGGTAAGGATATCCGGGGGCCATCGGATAGCCTGGTACAGAGAAATGGGGTTGTGACAGGCCTGGGTGATTTGGATTATTAGGAGCGGACTGAGTCTGCTGTGACGGGTTGGCGAAGGTGTAGATTGGGGCCGTCGGGTAAGTCTGACCTCCAGGGTACGGAACCTGGGGAAGGTTCGAAGCTGCTCCAGACTGCGAGGAATGGGTTCCAGCGATACGGGAGCTGACCTGATAAGGTGAGCGTGACGTGGAGGCTCGGTACGACACGGAAACGCCTGGGGCGCTTGTACTCGGGAGATCGGAGTTGGCTCGTGTAGACGAGGGTTGGTTTGCCCCTATGTGGGGTGAATCGGTCGTGGGTGTAACGCGAATCGCCGGGTTATCCCGGTTGTCACGGGGAAGGTCGTCGCCTACAATGGAAGTACCACTGCTCTCGTCGTCACCATCCAGACCTGGCGTGTGCAACGATTCGGGGTCAGGTATGGTGCTCACCTTCACCTTGCGTCGGATGTATGTCCGTTTGGGTGGACGGATGTTACCGGTTATTAGGGGGTCAGTTTTAATTTCTTGACTCAGCCCCTGTGAGGTTGACGGGACTTGCACCGAAGGTGATGCGTTTATGGGGTTGGGAAGGACGGGACCTTGCGGGATATTTACCTGCTCCGGTGGAACTGTTGCACCTGAGATCAATGCCTGTGCGTCGGCGTTTCGTTGGGCTTCTGCCACACGAGCTGACTCCGCTTCTGCGAGACGGGTTTCCTCCAAGCGAGCAGCTTCCGTTGCTGCGAGGCGGGCTTCCTCCAAGCGAGCAGCTTCCGCTGCTGCGAGACGGGCTTCTCCCACTTGGGCCTCCTCCTCGGAATTCGTCATCATAGATGCACACGGTGATATGAAACGCGGGATTCTATTGACTGCACTTGTACACGGTTCACAATTCTAAAATAATTGATTTTTTTTTTTTCCTTAGCACTCGGATAGGGCGTAAGTAACTATTTGATCCATTTTCTTCCGCGGTGTCCGGAGAACTGACGCTACGAGTTAACGGAAATTCGGGCCTAGAAATTTCGGGTGATAATCCGAGAGATTATCCCCACTCCGCGGATCACGTGACAGGCTTTTGTTCTCACCGTTTTCGCTTTTGACGAAAAGTGCGAGAAAGAGAAACGGGTACGAAAACAAAGTTGAGATCGAGAGCGGACCTCTCTCTCACTCTTACGGGCTGTGGAAATATTATTTCCAATTTTATTCCAAAATTGGCGACTCGGGATGATGTAAGACACGGGTCGATACGGGAAATAAACAATGGGACAATGGAAGTCTAGCGGCTTCTCTCCGAAAATAACATTGTTATTGTCACGGGGATTAAAATTCGGTTGTTCGAAACAGTGATGAATTTTGTGGGGATTTTATCAGGCGTTATATTAAATAACCCGAATAAATTTTTCCGACACGAAATTATGTGAAACCCTGAGGCACATAAAAATTGCTTAGGGTTCGTTACGGCGTTTTGGAGATGATGACAAATTATGTCTCATCACGTGGATAAATTTTTACAGCCTAAACTCCAAAGCCTATGCTGCAAAAATATTTCGTTTAGGTTGATACGGGAAATTATGGATCTATGAAATTTTCATGATTTTATTGATTAATTGTAGTTAGATAAAATTATTGAATCACCCAATTATAATCGTAATGGGTCAGTCGGACATACGCCTTTTCTTAGCTTTCCTGCTCTCCTTTTTTTTTTTCTTGGTCAACAAAGAGAACAATAGATACGGGTTTAACGGGCCAAAGTTGGTGACGTCATCACCCAAAAAAACTTTTGCGAAACGGGAATTTGGACGGAAATAATTTTAACGGTAGAATAAATTGAATAATTGGAATTTTAAATTTTTGGATGGATTGAAGAAATGAAAAAAATGCTTCAAAAAAAATGTTGTCCCAGTTATTTCATGAACCCCCAACTAAAGAAAATCCCTTCCCAAACTCTCAACTTTTCCCAAAGTAAAAACTATAAATTAAATAAACAACGGATCGGGCCTCACGTTGGGTGCCATTTTGTAACGTGATTTTTCCACCGAGGGGGAAAAATCACCGCGCCGTCCCTCCCTCCGCCTCTCTCCTTTGAAAAGTTCCTCTAAATAAAAAACCGTTGCTGGGCGCCAGGTCGTTTTTACGGAACCACCAAACCGGAAGTTCCTCGGTGGAGTCCTGCCCTACTTTTTTACGGCTCTTAACCGGCCCGTAGCAGCCAGGAGTTCCGCCGAGAACGGAACGAAATAGGTGGAAGGGGGGAGGTGTTACCTTCTTCCCGTCTAGCCCGAGAGAAAACAAACCGTGACATGAGTCAGGAGTGGAATCGGGGGTGTTAACCTGATCCGCTGCCGTTCCTCCTCCAAAGAAACAAAAAAAACAACCAACCCGAAGGGAAACGACGAAAGCTCCTGAAAAGTTGAGAAAAGTTTGGGGAAAGGGGGAATCTGAAATAATTACTCGAAAACACCAAAAAATATCGGGTAAAAATAGAATATATTGCCAAAATGAAAAAAAACGAATAAATATTGCACATGTGTACCTCCCCTTTTTATTATTCCCATAGTTCCCTTTAAACAAGTCCCAATTGCGTGGAGACTCAAAACAAAGGGGTTACTCCAAAAAAAAAGAAAATCCAAAAAAAATAATAAATTCTCGAAAATGGAAAATAAAGTCTCGAAATTAATTTTATTTCAGTTATGATTATTTTGGATCTCGAAATAGAATGATTTTGGTTATGATTATTACATGTATCGAAATAAATTTTATTTTAGTTATGATTATTGACTGTATCGAAATTAATTCATTTTAGTTATCATTATTTTAATTCCTAGGAAGTACATGTTACGACCCAAATAATATGTTAAATAAGATTCCATTTTATTAAGAAATGATAAAAGAAACAAGTGGCATTGGTAAGGCTACGAAGTGCAAGCTTAGCACTTCAAGTCTTACTCCACCTCCTTACGTTGTCGCTTACCTCACTGGGAGTGAGGTAATGCAACACCGAAGGCGTCAACAAAACGATAATATATAAAGGATGGCCGGAGAAGTCTCTAGGCCATTAATTCGCGAAACAGTAACGTGTATTATTTTAAAATTATACTTAGTTAATAAAGAATTAAATCATTTTTATCTCTCGTAAATATTCAATTATTTAAATCGAACCCTTCAAGGCTAACATTTTGGTGGCAGCGAAGTTTAGACAGCGGCCTGATCAACCACTGTCAGGAATTTTACGCGGAGAGAAATTCTTCAAGTTTTTTATTCAACTTTTGCGTTACTATTGTTACTTTTCTTTTATTACTCTCGAGAGAAGAACTAGACGTTATCAAATAACGTGAGGAATTAGCAGAAGGGTCTTCAGAGATAGACAGCTGATTTATTTTCTGTTGAGATTAAAAATAATTTCTTTCTCAAAGAAATTGTATTGACTTCGAATGAGTCAGACATCGTTCTCAGGGATTATCGGCAATTTACGTGGTGCACTAAATCAGATGCGCCCTGCCGCTAGGAGAACATTGCATTTTGGAAATTTGAGTCCTGTACCGGAAAACCAGACGTCTGCAGACGTAGAAAATAACGATAGAGAAAAATATTCACGTGGAGTGGAAACTCAACGCGTTTATAATCAATCGTTTGACGGAAGCTTGCTCAACAACATGGATCAACGAGGAGTTGACGGAGAAGCTGTGGAAATTGCAGGGATAAAGACCATAAATGGTCAAGTTGGGAATTCGACCACCCGACAGGATGTAGAGAATTCGCCCATCATCGATGAAGAATTCAGTACTCCTAATTTGAGGACACCGTTTTCAGTTCCCGGAGGATCTTTACTGGTGGGGAATTTTACGCCAGAACTCACTATCGAACAACAGCTCAGAAAAGAAAAAAATCGATTGGGCAATGAAATGCGTCTAGCTTGGGAAAATGACACCGAGAGAGGAGCCCTGGCAGATGATGTTTTGCGACAATTGGATCTTGCAGAAGGTGTACTTTAAGCTGAACAACGAGAAAAAGAAGATTTAAAGCGACAGTTACGTGATGCGTGTAGAAGAGTTAACGCACGTGACACTGAAAACTGGCAATTGAGGCATAGAACAGACAGAAATTCCGATCAAGCTGATAATGAAGAATTTCTTAGTCTGAAATCAGCTTTGCAGTTAGTACGAGACTACAATGGGGAAAGTTGGGAGAAATTAGCAGCTTTTCAGCGCTCTTGCGACACTGCAAAGGAGATGGTCCATCCATCGAAACGAGATAAATTACTCACTTTGATTTTGGGAAGTAAATTGGAAGGTAAAGCACTAATTCAATTAAAACATAAAGAAGTGTCAAGTTTTGAGGAGCTGGAACGGGAACTGGAGGCATTATTTGGAAGAACTACATCTCTCATCGGTCTACAAGTCGATTTTAATAAACTTCAACAGAGGCCTGAGGAAGATGTAAGCAAGTTCGCAGCACGCGCAGAACGCGTAACAATGGAGCTGGTTGAAGCAATCCAAACCGTTAACACAGATTTGGATGAAAACGGAAGAGAAGGCCTGAGAAGAGGGATTTTGACCCTAGCAAAGGCCAATTTTGAACAAGGTTTGCGAGGCCAAGTGCAAATTCTTGTAAGGGCTAACAATTATAAAACCTTGCATGAATCTTGCATTGGGGCCATCGAACTGCAGAAGACTATTTCCATCAATTTGGGGGGAAGATAGAGACCTACTGCGAATACTAGTAATAATAATAATAGAAATTCTCAGGGAGGTAGCAGACAATCAATGGGGAGACAATCATCTGGAGGAGGTTGTTTCAGTTGCGGTCAATTGGGCCATGTTGCAAGAGATTGCAAAAATGGCAAAGGAGGTCAACGAAAAACAATATTACCAGTTGCTGACCGACGCAGCGTCAACGCTTTTACGCAAGCATGCAAATATTGTGGACATTCAGGGCATGATGCAATGAATTGTTACCGATTAAAGAAGAAATTGGGGCTACAAGAATCTGCAATTCTTGAAGCCAAGAATGGAGCAACAAACAAAGTCAATAATGCAACGACTCAAAATCTCAATAATTCCAAAAAGAAGAATGATGGTGCAGTGAAGGAAAATACTTTACCAGTAGGAGCCTTCCAAATTCAAATGGAAAAAGTAGAAGATGAAGAATCCAGTCAGAATGTCGTACAAGAAAGAATGGTGAAGGCAAGAGATCCATCAGCACAAAAAAATCATCTGATTTTTCCAGCTAAAGGATTGAAAGAGCCAACAATGTTTCTATGGGATTCAGGAGCGTCTGCATCCGTCATCAAATCCGGACTTTTACAAGATGATGTCAAAATAAATTCAGGGAACAAACTATTGAGAGGAATAGGAGATACTGACGTCACAACCATTGGTACTGCAATACTTTATCTGCAAGTGAATGGAGAGGAGTTGGGACATCTATTTCACGTTGTTCCGGACAATTTTCCATGCATAGGAGGAATTTTGGGAGAAGATTTTATTGAGGCTGAGGACTTGAAAATATCAATAAGTCCAGGAGAAAGTGTCTCTATTAATGGAGTATGTTTGAACTTCCTCAGGGGGAGGAAACCTCTCAAAATCGAGGCTAGAACTGAAAAATTAATTTGGGCTGCGGTAAAAAATGGAGAACGAGGTGTTGTAAAAAAGAGAGAACTACAGAAAGGAATTTTTCTTGGAGGATGTCTGACAGAAGCGAAAAATAATCGAGCAATCGTTTGCGTAATCAATATTACGAACGGAAATGTTTATTTGGATACTCCGACTGTCGACCTGGAAGAATTACCTAACTGTGACGCATTGGAAATTATGCAATTAAGAGGGACATCGGTGAAGAAAGATCGAATCAAGCTCCTGCATGAAAATCTACGATTAGATAATTTGAACAGAGAAGAAAAAGAGAGCATACTAGAGATTCTGGAAGAGTACAATTCCATCGTACAGCTTCCAGGAGATTCACCTGGAATTACCAATCACTTGGAACATTCCATCCATACAATGCCGGATAAGTCAATTGTGAATGTACGACCACATCGTTCGCCGCATGCACAGAAAGAAGAAGTCGAACGTCAAGTCAAAGAGATGCTAGAGAATGGGGTTGTGAGACCAAGTCACAGCCAATGGAACGCGCCATTGCTGGTTGTTCCAAAGAAGCCTGATGCTTCTGGAAAGGTTGAACTGAGGGTTGTTGTGGAATTCAGAAGATTAAATGAGATCACTATTGGAGATTCATTTCCAATACCAAATATTACAGAAATTCTAGATCAACTGGGAAAAGCAGAGTATTTCTCAACACTAGATCTGGCCTCTGGATTTCATCAGATTCCAGTTAAAGAGGAGGATAAATGTAAAACTGCCTTCTCAACACCACTGGGACACTATGAGTTCAATAGATTGCCTTTTGGGGTCAAAGATGGGCCTGCTACGTTCCAGAGATTGATGAATTCTGTCTTAGCCGGAATACAGGGCTTACGTTGCTTTGTGTACTTGGATGACATCGTGATATTTGGAGCCACTCTCAAAGAACACAACGAAAGACTACGAGAAGTTTTGCGAAAATTGAAAGAAGCAAATCTCAGATTACAGCCAGATAAATGTAATTTCCTGAGAAAAGAGGTTGTTTATCTAGGGCATGTGATAAGCCAAGAAGGTGTAAAAACAGATCCGACTAAAATTGAGGCTGTAAAGGAATTTCCTGTACCGAAGAATGCTAAAGGAGTCATGTCATTCCTAGGATTAGCAGGATATTACAGAAAATTCATAAGAGATTTTTCTCAAATAGCTAAACCACTGACTGAACTCTTCAAAAAGGAAACGAAATGGACCTGGAGTGACATAGAACAACTTGCTTTCGATACTTTGAAGGAGAAGCTAGTAACAGCACCGATTCTCCAGTATCCAGATTTTACCAAGCCGTTTCTATTAACAACAGATGCGTCTAATAGAGCTATTGGAGCAGTTCTTTCTCAAGGAGAAATTGGCGAGGACTTGCCTATCGCCTACGCTAGTAGAACATTGAATAAAGCAGAGACGAATTATAGCACAATAGAAAAAGAACTATTGGCTATCATATGGGGCGTGAAACACTTCAGACCTTATCTCTATGGGAAGAAGTTCTATGTCATCACTGATCATCGACCCTTGAAATGGATTTTCAATGTCAAGGATCCAGGATCAAGATTAATGCACTGGCGACTGAAACTAGGAGAGTATGAATACGAGGTGGTGCATAAAGCAGGTAAACTAAATACAAATGCTGATGCATTGAGTCGAATGTTTGTGATGACGCGGGCTCAGCAAAAGGAAGAGACAGAAGAAAATGAGGAAAACAAGTCAACGATATTGTGCAATGACGATGTGACGACTCCACCTGTTGCTGATATCCCAATAATTCTTCAGGAATATCATGATACACCTTTGGGAGGACATCTTGGAATTAAGAGGATGTATGATAAAATGAAATTAAAATACCATTGGACTGGTATGAAGAGAGATGTAGAAGATTACGTCACAAATTGCAAGAAATGTCAGCTGAATAAACTGGGGAAAACTACAAAAGTGCCAATGATCGTTTCAAATACACCAGAAACATCATTTGAACAGTGTTCCATGGATATTGTGGGACCACTGACGGAGTCTGAGCTGGGGAATAAATATATATTGACTTTTCAAGACGCTCTTACGAAATTCAGCAAGGCTATTGCCATCCCAAATCAAGAAGCATCTACAATAGCACGTGTTTTCGTTGAAAAAATCATTTGTGAGCATGGTGCACCTGAGCGACTACTCACAGATCAAGGGACAAATTTTACAAGCGAACTATTTAAACACGTTTGTAAATTACTGAGAATTAAGAAGATTCAGACAACAGCCTATCATCCACAGACGAATGGAGCTCTGGAAAGATCTCATCGTACATTAGCCGAATATTTGAGAAGTTTCATAGACGAGGAACATTTCGATTGGGATAATTGGTTGCTATGTTTACATACAATACGACACCACACACATCGACCAGAATGACACCGTTTGAACTTCTATACGGAAAACAAGCTGGAATTCCAACGTCAGTGAAGCAACCACCAAGGTTAACGTACTCGTATGATGATTATGCGCAAGAGTTGCGAGAGCGATTACGAGCAGCATGGCAAATTGCGAAAGAAAACGTCACAGAGTCGACGGAAAAATCAAAAACTCAATACGACAAAGATTCCAGACAAGTTGAGTTCAAGATAGGAGATCAAGTACTAATGAAAAACAACGTAGTTCGACGTGGGAGAACAAAGAAATTAACTCAACCTTGGATTGGACCTTATACCATTGTGGAGAAGAATTCCGATGTCAATTACACGATTCGATCAGGCAAGAAAATGAAGACACACCGAGTCCATGTGAATCAGCTTCGACCATTCACAGAGTTATGACTATATGGTCCCTTCGCCTCGGAACAAGAAAAAATACTATCGAAAGAACTTAGAAAATACGATCGAAATCATGGGACAATCGATGTTTTTATTATATCAATTAAAATTGTGTTACAGTTTAGATACAATAATATCTCCATAGTTATAATTCCATCGATCATTGAGGAAGAAGAATCCTGGAGACATAAAGCCACGACGCTGACACATAGAACATCGAAGGTAGTCTCGTGTGTGATAAATGGGCACATGGCATGGCTGAGGAAATGGTTCCTCATCGAAGAGGCGTCGCAAGTTGAAAAAGTCAAATATTTGGTTATCAAATATTTCAGCATTCCAAAGAAGAGAATTTGTTTCTCTTTCGGCTTTTCTCCATCGTCTGATCTGCTTCCGGTATTGGAAGTTCATGAATCCATGACGATATGGATAGTTCCTCTTCTACATAGACAAACAAAAATTGTTTCGTGTGAAACTATAAAGAAAATAGAGATCAATCAGGCATCAATTGTGCAGGAAAACATAACGATGAAAGAAGTATTTACCAGAAATTCCAAGGGAAAGTCGTCTTTTGCATGCCGAGAATACGGATGCACTGGCTTACGAGCTGGACGAAGTATTGCACGTCGACATTCTGATATAGTATGGCCGTATTGGTGGCATCCTGGACAGGATAGCGCACGATTCCAAGATCGCATTGTATCAGTTAGTGGAATAATGGGCTTCTTCTCCATTTTATGTTTAATCGCACGATTGTTTACTTCCGCAGAGGTCTTCCGGATAACTGTGCCTTTTGGCCGGAGCGCAGAATTCTTATATCGGAAGTTGTTGCTGCGTCAGCGACCTCAAAATTTTGGAGTTCAATGCGCGCAAAAACTTCCTGGTATTGCAAAAAAAATGTGGAAACTTCTGGTAATCCTCATGCTAAGAAGCATGTTTTTGCAAGTGAAGGGGGAGGGACATATAATACAGAAATTTGTCCATACTCCTGGGATTTACTTTGAGCCTATTGGGAAACTTCATCTCAGCAACTATCAGTGGACGATCGCAGCTTCAACCGACATAGAACCTTGGATTCGAAGAGCTGATCAAGTGAAAGACTATCTTCGGAAGACAAAAGTTTTGAGTTATAACTGTTCTGCAAAGGAACACGGAAAAAATTTCAAAATGATTGCAGAGCAATGGATTTCCGAATTCGAAAAGACTCAAGAACTTGTCTTAGGATTGCTAGGACTAGAAGAACCTGCAAAGAGAAAGCGAGGCCTGATAGATGGCCTAGGAACTGTTGTGAAATCGCTGAACGGTACCATGGATGCTGAGGACGCTCAAGAAATTCATGAGAGATTGGAGCGACTGGAAAATGGAAAAGCAACTTACTTCCAAACAGCAGGAAAGCAAATCGAAATCCTCAATTCCACATTATCTCAATTACGAAGTGCAGAGAAAACTATTCAACAAAATGAACAGATCATGCTTGAAACCACAAAGGGAGCCTTAAAGCAATTAAATGCTGGAGCTGATCGACTCACAACACGAGTGGCATTGGATGAACACTTCATGTTAGTGGAGGCGGTCAAGAATGGAGTCCTGCGAGATGCTGCGAAGATCATCAAACTCTTGACAAACACTGGCGGAAAGATACTGAGTACAGGCATCCTTTCGGAAAATCAATTGGTGACCATATTGAAAAGGGCCCAATTACCAACAGGTTTAAGCTTTCCATTTGAAGTAAAAATCGGCGGAATATATGAAATGGAGGAGGTATCAACAGTGAGTGTACACAGAGTTGGTCTGCGGGTCATTACACTCGTGAAAATACCACTGGTCAACTTCCAAGTGTTCGATATTTTCATGACACATGGAATTCCTGTGAGAACATCGACCGATTTTTATTCATACTTGGAGCCGGAGAATGAACTTCTCACGATACATGAAGCAACGCAGCAATACATTCTATTAACACTACAGCAATTGAAAGAATGTAAAAGATTACGTGGACAATATCTCTGTACGGAGATATTCCCAGTGCAGGCTATAAAGTCATATAGTCCTTGTGAAGTACAAATGTACTCTAGTCCAGGAGAGGTGCCAGAGGTCTGTGTATCAAAACACTTGCCTCTTAAACATCTAATGCTGATCACCATGCATCAAAGTAATTCCTGGATTTATGCTGCTCCACAATCAGAAGAGATCACAGTCAAATGTGAAGATGAAGAATCAAGGGAAGTCCTGCAAGAGACTGGAATAATCCATGTGACGGACTTCTGTGAAATTGTAACATCAGATTTCACAATAAGAGGTCGCAAGTCATCAGGAATGAAATTTGATCTTCATATGCAGCCAAAGTTAAATCTATCACTGAGTGACGTTGAGAAAGAGAATCTGAACCAAAGCTGGGTCCAGATGAAGGAAGTCCGACTCAAAAGCGTCATTAGTAATGTTGGAGAAATCAATGGTCTTCAACTACAACTAGGACGAGAAAAACAGATACTAGAAGAGAATGATTCCTCATATAAGTATCGGGAATTCATCAGACATCCAACAACGATATGCTCCAGAGTGATGATCTTATTCGCCATAGTTATGGGAGTAACACTGTACTTCTGGTGTCGACGGACAACACCTACAGCGGTCACCGCTGGAGTATAGTACCTTGTCTCTATAAAGAAGGGTTCCAATCAATTTTGGATTATCATATTATATATTCTCCATGATAACATCTTTCCTTCTATACTTACAAATTTTTCAAATAAATCAACCCTTGAATAATGATAATTATGACAATACGTAAGAAAAAAAAAAAAAAAATATATATTTGTATGTAATTTTAGATAGTTCAAAGGAGAAGATTTTAAAGATAAAAATCTTCTTCCCTGGTGGGGAGGGATGTTATGACCCAAATAATATGTTGAATAAGATTCCATTTTATTAAGAAACGATAAAAGAAACAAGTGGCATTGGTAAGGCTACGAAGTGCAAGCTCAGCACTTCAAGTCTTACTCCACCTCCTTACGTTGTCGCTTACCTCACTGGGAGTGAGGTGATGCAACACCGAAGGCGTCAACAAAACGATAATATATAAAGGATGGCCGGAGAAGTCTCTAGGCCATTAATTCGCGAAACAGTAACGTGTATTATTTTTAAATTATACTTAGTTAATGAAGAATTAAATTATTTTTATCTCTCGTAAATATTCAATTATTTAAATTGAACCCTTCAGGGCTAACATACAATAACCATCCAAAAGGCACAAATTCTCGGAACTCGTCCAAGGTATACGGGTGACGTGATACAGGGGGAAGGGGGGGATTGGAATGTATTGCCACGGGATTTCGGCAATAAATGCTCTAATTTTTCCCTCTAATTTTCCTCATCAAAAAGGCGAAAAACGTAACGGGAGGGGCAAATTGGGACTCGTTGGGTTCGTGGGGATCAACCCCATCGAAGGGTGTTGGTTTCATATTTTCCCCGTGGGGATTACGGGAGTTACGGGTGAAAAGCCACGTTGCCTACCCCAACACAATGAGTGCGAGGTAGACAGACATAGAGCTGTATACGGCTGAGGCAACGCGTGGGGCATTTTCTTTACTGCAAAAAAACGTGGTAAAAGAAAGACACGGTGGTTAACGAACAAATGAATTAATTGATTAACACGGGGATTAATCAAGTACGTAACGGGGAAGGGAAGAAAGCCGTTAAATTAGTGGGAATGAGCAACGGGAAAATGTTTAGAAACGGAAAATATAATGAGGGCTCACCAAATCCTGTGGCGTCTTCTTCTCTTTTTCCTCCATCTTTTTCTCTCTCTCTGCTTTTCCCTCCACTCGAAACAAAACTCACTCCCCACTAACTAATACTCTTTCTTCGTTTTTTTTTGTCTTCTTTTTCTTTTTATTTCTTCACTAAAGATCCACGCGCGATAATGTAACAGGTGAACCACGTGTTGCTCACACTCACGGCGTACACTCGACTGACTTCGGCTCTTCGTGTCCTTCGACTCGAACGGTTCCTGCCCCTTTTTCCCGCTAGGGCGCATGACGTACCTTTTCGCGACGTGACTTTCTCGCGCATTTTTCTTTTGAATTTAAACGGGGATTTTGGGCTGACTTTTTATTAATCAAATAAAATTTGTCGCGACCGGGCTATTTTTGGGCGCGCTTCTCCGGGATTCTATTACTACTATTTTTATTAATTATTGGGGCACGGATCTTGTCCGCTGATGCCCCCTAAATTCTTCAACAACAACAAAATTAATTAAACAAATACCTGAGGCACGGATCTTGTCCGCCGATGCCTCCTAAATATAACCGGGACTTTAATACCCAAAAAAGAATGTGATTGGCGTACATTGAGACACGGATCTCGTCCGTTGTTGCCTCCCAATCCTTACTTAAAATTTACAAAATTAACTGAATTTCCCTCGACTAATTGTTCTCTTAATTATTACGGAAATTCCCTTATTGGGAGCGCCCTTTTTACGGAGCTTTTCATGCGGGATCCCATCCGTAGCCTCGCTTCCGCTTTAAACGGTCGCGTTTCGGGGTTCATCACGGGGTTTTGGGGCGTTGCGTTACGGGGATGAACGGGTTGATTCTATTAATTTTGCCTAGGGGTTGTGCGCGATGGTTGTTGCACTTACCTGTGCTCTGCCAATGTTCCGCGAAGAACGAGATCCTTCGGGGCTCGTTACAAACTCACTTAAGAATTGAGAGTCTAATTTTCACGCTATATTCACTCCAAAAAAGTAGTAAATTCACGGAACAGACATTCCAAAGAGATGAAGTTTTCGAGATTTTTATCCAAGGAAATCGTGGCTATTGCGTGAAATTTGCGCGTCCATTACGTGACACTCGATGTACGAATAGCTACACCTTTCGAATTAACTAACTCTCACGTCCTTATTCCCTTTCCCCCTCATGATTCCCCAGATTCACATACTTTTTATCCACCGAAAAATCAATAATAGTTTCAATTCAATAAAAATCCAACAATTAATCAAAAAATTCTTAAAATCCCTCATATTAACTGATCTATTTTTAGGTCTTTGAAGTTTGGTCTTCACTCACTACTATTCTCTCTGTTCACAATATTCTCTACCTTTTTTTTTATCACAAAACTGTTCCAAAAATTTATTTCCTGCTCACTTCTTTCTCCACAACCAACTGCTTCTTCCTTAATTAATGAGGGTAGGGAGTACCATGACTTCACGTTGTCAATTGCCCCTTCTTCCAATCAATTCAATACTGAGGTCAATCATGTGAGGAAAATTGCACATGATTCGCACCTCACAATTAAATGAGTAGAGAAATACACCCATTTTCACTATGGTCAAGGCATAGTAATTCAATGTCCTTGACTCTCAGCTGGAGAACGAGAGAGAAAAGAGAGCATCGAGTTGAACTACGTGTTTAAGGAGTTCGGAGGGTAAACCTGAAATGACGGGGAAAATCTGAAAATTTTTCCAGAGATGCAGCAAGATAATTTAAATCATCTGAAATTATTTTGAAATTTTCGTCCGATTATTTATCACAATAAAAAATTAATAGAACTGTGGAAACGGCATAACCTCACATATTAAAAGAAATTAATTACATTGTTAAATTTGTTCCGATCTCTGCGAAACTCGTTAGAGTACTTCTAGATATCGTTCATATTATGTCATGATTTTTCTTGACACGATTCGTTGCACTAATTGATTGAAAAATGTGAAAATATAACAGAGTCCCTCCGTTTCTTTCCTTCTAAAAATCATAATTTCTGACTAGAAGACGGAAAATCTACAAAAAAATTAACATCAATCGCTGAATATTTTTTTTGCAACCTGCGAAAACTTCCTTACAATTGTGCCATCCGTTGCAAAGATATTTAAATAAATAATATGAAAAATCGACCAATTCTGTCATTATCCATCATCCGTCAATGCGAGACGGCAACGTTGCATCTCATCAATTTGGCGCGTAATTTCAAATGAGTTCTCAAAGGTTGAGCGGTGGATACATGAAGAAATATAAAAAATTTTACAATCGATCAGAGTTGCATTAAATCTTTTATGTAAGATCTTCATTATATAAACCATTTTCAATAGCATTTTTAAACACATTTTGAATTTTTTTTAGTACTTTAATGTTAATAATTCTCCCGCCCGCGACATTTTCTGCCGTAACCTCACTTTTGTTGCTGGCGTGAATCTTCTTGCTCAAAACTCAACGTTGACTTCAATAGATATTTTTTGTCACTAATTTACTCTCCACACTTTGATTATTTTTAATTTTGCTGCTCGATCCATTGTAATTTCATAAAGGCAGAAGGAAAAATCGCCAGTGCGTTTTAAAAAAACGTCGGCAAGAACGTGCCCCGATTTTATTGGAAAAAAAAAATATGAAATGAGAATAGTACAAGTCCGGCGATCTACCTGTGCATTACTTTTTTCAAGGTACTTCATTATCTTATTATTCGGATACTAGATGAAATTGGCATTGCGCAATGAATTTGAAAAATTGAATAGTAAAGAAATTGAACGAAAGAAACGTACTTGGTGTACCTGTAATCTGTGTTTTCACTTGGTACACCAAGTACGTTTCTTTTGTTCAATTTCGTTACAATTCAATTTTTCAAATTCATTGTACAATGCCAATTTCATCTAGTATTCGAGTAATAAGATAATGAATTACTTTGAAAAAGTAATACACAGGTAGATTGCCGGACTTGTACTATTCTCATTTCATTTTTTTTTGTTCCAATAATATCGGGGCGCGTACTTGTCGACGTTTTTTTAAAACGCACTGGTGTTTTATTTTCTGTCATTTCACTTCTTTTTGCTTCCGAATGGGAGCATTGTAATCGTCATTTTTTTCGAATTTGAGATTTCATCGGATTATGACTCCAAATGTTCTAAAATGTCGGAAAAAAATATTTTTTTCACATGTCTGTGTGTATGTATGTGTGTGTGTGTGTGTGTGTGTGTGTATGTGTGTGATGACACGTTTCATCACTTTATGCGGAAACGGCTGCATGTATCGATATGAAATTTTGAGGGAATATTCACTACGCGAGCGCAATGCTCTCTACGAAATTTCAGCTAAATCGGTTCAATGGTTCTCGAGAAAAAGCGAATTGTCAAAAAATCGTTTTTTCGAGTTTTCTCAGCGAAAAATCAATTTGCAGCGTCTATCCTCCGCAAGGAGATGCGCGCTGATGAGGCGCAGCTTAAGCTCCGGGGGTGACCAAGGCTCCGATCTTTAGTTTTTTTTAAATATTTTTTTTACTATGATTTTTGAACAATCGTGGTTATTGCGATAACTTAAAAAATATTTGAGCTAGAGACTTCAAATTTGGTGTGTTTATACATCTTATGAGTGCCAACTTTGCTATTGAATTTCAGCTAAATCGGTTCAATAGTTCTCGAGAAAAAACGAATCATCAAAAAATCATTTTTTCGAGTTTTCCCAGCGAAAAATTCGATTTACAGCGTCTATCCTCCGCGAGGAGATGTGCACGGACAGGGCACACATTAAACCCCAAGGGTGACCAGTGCCCCCATTTTTACTTTTTGAAGTGAAACTTCTTATACGAGGTTCTCCCGTTTAACGCTGTTGCGTTACTTTTCCACGCTTTGTTGGTGGGGGAAAAGATTGATTGATTGATTGATTGATTGATTTTTATTGCTGTACATTATGTTGTACAAATTACAAAGTAGATTAATAAAGAAAACAATAATCATTCACAGCAATTTTACAATGCTCATAAGCAGTTTCACACGCTTCTTCTTAGCTTACATGCAAGCGCAATGCAATGTCTATCAACTATTCACAGCAGTTACTATAGTTACAAGCAGCATAAATAAAATAAGATAAAAAAGAAAAAGAAAAGAAAAACGATATCAATAATCAAGCTCAGATAATACCGACGAATGATAAAAAAAAAAAGAAATGAGATAGTAAGAGGAATAGAGCAATCCAAAAGATTTGGATAATTTCTCACAATATGATGCTAGTATAGAAATAAAACCGGATGAAAGGCTGAAAGGGAGCGAAGACGAACCAACAATCATGTTCAAGAGCAGTTCATCAGAAAATCTTTTAGATTGCCCATAGACGAGATGTGAGTCGGAGAGTTCTCTTTTCTTTTTTTCATGAAAACCATACCAT
Organism: Aleiodes leptofemur; assembly: GCA_963942555.1. Classification (NCBI taxonomy): domain Eukaryota; kingdom Metazoa; phylum Arthropoda; class Insecta; order Hymenoptera; family Braconidae; genus Aleiodes; species Aleiodes leptofemur. The sequence continues at coordinate 9,404,676 of OZ012618.1, forward strand.
CGCGCACATAGGTGAAGAAACCCTTGTCCTTTGCCGCATCCTTCACAGCACGGCGGAGTCGATGTAGATCTAACGGAAGAAACTCGTTGATGTTAATCACAGAGGGCTGGAGAGGCACTGTTGCTCCCGAAGATAACACAAGTTCTTCGTCAAGTTCTGAAGAGCACAGTTTCCCATGCCGGGCCTTTGTGATGACAACACTATGCGCCAACACCGGAGAGGACATAGTTACTACCATAGAAATTGGCCTCATCACCTGGCCCACATCAGTGACCCTGGAGCGCCCAGCAGCACCTACAGCAGAATTTCCAGTAGCACGTATCGATTTCGGAGCAAGCGGCCTCACATTTACTATGTTCTCAGCAACACAGGAGCTACACACCGTGCGAATCACTGCAAGGGCGAGATCTTTGCTATTGGCATTCACCGGAAACTGCAATCCAGAGATAAGAATTTCTGGTGCCATCCTCGCCCTGTCAGCATTGATACTTGCAATGGAATCAGAGAGCTCTTTCATCGATGACTCCACAGAGCCCACTCTATTTACCACCACCTCAGAAACTGCACTAGGAGCATCAGGAACAACAAGAACAGCACTCGAAGCCACCATCTCATCCATAGCTTTTCGCAAGTCTCTTTGGGCAGTTTCTACTTCCTTCAGCCATCCACCCATAGCCACGACATCAGCAACCACATCATCTACCTTCTTTACTACAGCCGGAATAATATCAAGTGCAGAGAGACGCTGGAAGACCTCATCCAGGAAGGCTGTCATTCGCGCTTCCATAGCTTCTTCCAAGGCCTGGACCTTTTATTCATTGCTGCAAGCTGTGCTGAAATAGCATTGAGTGCTGGCATCAGAATGGACAGATCACCAGGAAGGGGCAGAGCAGCCACCTCATTTTGAGGAGAACCACTGACCGTGCTAGCTTTGGACTTCATTTCATTTGGCATTTTGGGACGAGAAAGTAGCAGAAGACAGTGGAAAATTTAGAAGTTAGCCAAAAGAAGTCAATGATCATCAAGGCGGGGCCACCCCAATGCAGTCCAGGCTGGTCAAGAGTGTTCACGCCGTTTGACCGTGGAAGCGAATAGTAGACACGTGTATCACTAGTTGGTAGTAGAGAGATGCTTGTTACCGACTGAGTTCGACTAGAGAGTTGAAGTTCCGTCCACTGTGACGTTTGGGTCCTCGTTCAAAAAGCAGTCGCTGATTGCAAGTAGGCCCGCATCAAATGTCCAAAACAACTTAACCTCAACTGCCACTTACTTGGATTTTAATGAGTAATTTCCAGAAAAACGTCAGAGATGCAATCCAATCTATTATGACAATAGGTGGACTGCAGTTAGTGGCATGCAGTTATCTGGAAAAGCAAGGCGCCCGGAGGCAATTTAAAGCAGAAAAAAGCGTTAAAATAGAGAGCAGATAGAACAAGCGTGAAGCAGTACTCACAGAGAGAAAGAGAGAGAGAGAGAGATAAGATGAGTGAAAGAACGAATGTGCGCATGCGCACTCGTATCCCTACAGCATGGCTCGTTAAAGTCGTGCTGGCCAATGAAGTAATCTCGGAAATATTCGGCTCTCATGCTACAGCATGTAAATTTTAACTTCGGGTCGGGTCCGGAGGTAACCTCTTTAGCTAGTTCGACAATATGTATGCTGTTTATTTATCCCGGTGTATCTACGTTTAATTTCTAGTGTGAACAATTTCAGTCGTGTGTTTTATTTCTGTGAAATATCTTGTGAAATATATGTGCTGAGTGAAATGTGAGAAGTATTGAGTGACAATTCAAAACACTGAAAGTGTGAGAAGGGAAAAATGGACAATAATTATGAAAATAACCTATCCGATTCTAGGTTAACTGGAGGTAACTCCCATTTTATGTTTTTAAATCATTCCTAAAAATTCCAATCATTCATAAATATGAATAATTAATAATATCAAAAGAGTTGAGTCAAATTAATCAGTAAAAATTCAATGTCAATTCGGTATAAATTGAGCGATAAAATCATGAGCTTTGTTTGACGTTAAATGAGAGGAAAAAAGAAAAAAATAGAATTTGAATGAGTTTTAATTGCAATCATACCTAAGTGAATTTAGTTTTCAATCAATTCCAGAATCATAGATAAAAGTTAATCCTGCAATTTTGCAGCTGAAAAAAAAAATTCACTAATGTTTTCCATTTCTTTTCAGCACAATGTGGCATTGCCTCAGTATGTGACACGCAATGTGGGAATAATTCTAAAGAAAAAAGTAGGGCTGAATATTATCGTAAATACAGGGCTAGGAAAAAAGATGCAGTTGATAGTGCTCCTCCTGATATTCCTACAGGAAAAAGAAGTAAGGCCGAATATCAGCGAGAGTACAGAGCTCGAAAAAAAGCAGAAAAGTTGAAACTGGCTGAACCTTCCTCTGTGATTGCTGAACAGTCTGCAATTGCCGATTCATCTTCGAATGCAAACGCTTCTACAATCAACTTGGAAATGGCAAGTAATGGTAAGAAAAGGAAGTCATCTGTGGAAAAGCAGCGAGATTACAGAGAACGGAAGAAAGCTAAATGTGGAAATAATTCAGAAACTTCTAAAACTACTGCGCCTGTGACAATTATACCATCTACCCCTAGCCTCCCATTCACCAATTATGGTCCGTCCACAAGTAGAATAATAATCCCAAATGAAACCACCAGAAGGAAATCAGCCGCAGAATATCAACGAGAATATCGAGAGCGTGTGAGATCTAGACTTGATAATATTTTAAGACATTCTACAGCTGAGAGTCTAACTAGAAATGCTGAATCAACTCCAACTATGATCGAGAGGACCAATGAGACTGAGAATATAGAGGATGCCAGCAGATATGATATACCGCGAGATGAGAGGAGAACAGATCACGATACGCAGAGCAATCAGCAACCACCATATTCTCAATTTCATGAACATGAGAACGCGCGCAGTTATGTTCAGAAGCATTTTTCTGAAAATTCGTTTGGATTTGCATGCATGATATGTGATCGGCTATGGTTTAAACAGGACTTGAAGCAGCTACCTGCAAATACTGATCAAGAACTACTCGACAGAATTTTACCAGACGTCGCAGCTGAAAATATCAAGTTATGTACAACGTGCCTTAAATCCATCCGAGCAAAGAAAGTACCGACTTACGCAATATACAATAGTTTTAAATATCCACTATTCCCACAAAATCTTCCCCCATTGGATATTATCACGGAACACCTAATTTCACCTCGAATCCCGTTTATGGAAATAAGACGACTTAGACACATCAATGGACAGTATGGAATTTTCGGCCAGATTATAAATGTACCAGTAGATGTAGATACTATGGTCAAACGCTTACCTTGGGATATTCGTGATGACTATGGCATTAATGTGCACATCAAAAAGAGGAAAATACACAAGTCAAGCTACATACAAGGCTTGATCAACAAGAGAACCGTCCGAGTATGGTTGAACATGCTCATCAATACTTCATTATATCAAGAGATCACCATTGATCCATCGTTCCTCACCGAGCCTGCTACTGATGGAGAAATGCCGAATGATGATCTTAGTGAACAGATAACAATGGAAGACAGTCTAGTGGCTCAACAACAGACACTCTTATGGGACGAAGACAAGTATTTGCGATTGGCACCAGGAGAAAATAATATTCCAAAAAGTTTATTTTTTGATGATTATGCTGAAGAGTTATCGTTCCCAGGTATATATCTCGGACAAATGAGAACGTTTAGGGAAGGCCTTTCTGTTACTGCCTTTCAAATGGCAACGAGCGAAATAAGACGCAGTGATCGACGTGGTGTAACTCCCCGACATTTGCTGTATATGGCAGCCAAAAATATGAGACTTCGCGTTTCCTCAGCTTTAACCGTAGCTTTCAAGTTCATTGGTCGAGATTCGAAAGTGACGAAAGAACAGATTCAATCGGAAGAGTATATTAATAAATGCCTTGATACCAGCCTCGCTTTTTTAAAATCCATCCCAAATTCCGTGTACTACTGGGCACAGAGAAAAAAAGATCTTTTCGCCATGATTCGCCAGCTGGGTAGACCCACACTTTTCCTAACAATGAGTGCCAATGAAATTGGATGGATACCTTTACTGCAATTATTACAGAAAATGAACGATGGAACAGTAATCTCCGAAGACGAAGCAGCTCAACTGAATTGGTTGCAGAAAAGTACATTAATAAATGAAGACGCTGTTACGTGTGCAATTTACTATGACAAGTTGGTTCACACGTTGATGAATCTCTTACAATCAGCAAAACTGTGCCCGTTTGGAAGATACCGAGTAAAAGATTTCTTCAAAAGGATAGAATTTCAACATCGTGGGAGTCCACACGCTCATATATTACTCTGGCTGGAGCATGCACCTGAGAACCCACTGGATCGAAACAAGTAAGAGACCATTTCATTAATTGATTCCTTGATTGCAGTATCCACATCAGAATCCTCAGGAAATATTAAATTTCAGACTCACAAACACACTTTCACGTGTTATAAAAAAGTTAAAGCTAATCAACCGCAAAAATTTCGATTTGAAGCACCGTTTCTACCTTCAAGATCCACACAGATACTGGTACCTATGAAGAAAGAAGAACCAGATTTCACTGCGTACGCCGATCATTACAAGAAAATCAAATCTCAGTACGAAATGACTGATTACGATAGCATTGGACAATTCTATGAAAGCAATAATATTGCTTCTGATGAGCATTATTATAAAATACTTCGTGCAGGTATCAATCGACCACGAGTATTTTTGAAAAGACAGCCAAACGAGAAATGGCATAATCCGTTCAATCCTTTTTTATTCAATATTCTAAAATCAAACATGGATGTACAGTTCATATTAGATGAATATTCTTGTGCAATGTCTGTTGTTGATTATGTTAACAAGTCGAATCGGGGAATAAGTAATTTGCAACAAAAAATTCTAGAAATCACAGAAGAGTTCCCGGATTTTGATGTGGTTGAAGTCACAAGAAAAATGAGTGTGGACTTATTGAATTCGGTTGAAATGTCCAGTCAAGAAGCAGCTTGGTGGCTGCTCCGTAAATCCATGTCAGAAGGATCATCTTCAGTCGTTTTCATACCAACCTCATGGCCTGCAGATCGCCAACGATTGAAAGAAGCAGAAAAGGCATTGGCTGAACTAGATGAAGAGAGTACAGATATTTGGAAAGGTAATATTTTTGACAAATATGAAGAACGACCTCAAGAACTGAACGATGTCACGCTAGCACAGTTCAGTGCACAATACACGCGTCACGCTGATGGCAAGTGTAAAAAGCTGAAGAAAGCCAGGATCATCCGATACACCAATTACAACATGACAACTCAATTCAATGAGCATAAAAGGGAAATGGTGACATTGCACATTCCATTCCGCAACGAAAAGCTCGAAATACTTTCAGAGTCGAAATTCCTCCAGATTTACGCTGAAAATCAAGAAATAATACTACAACGTCGAAAAGAATTTGAGTCCAGCATCGACATTGAAGAAACATTGAGATTGTGTCAACAATTGTATCGTGAGGATAAAATGTTGGAGCAGCAAGGAAATCAACAGGTTCCAGGAGTAATCCCCGAACCACTTCCATTCAGTGATATGTACGCAGATCCAAACTCTGAAATCAATGATGATCTTCGCTTGGCAACGTTGAGCAGACTCCAATCCATTGCTAAAAGGAGAGAAAACTTGATGCCAAATGCAGAAGTCTGCGAATTGATGCGGAAAACAAATGTTCTTCAACGATCAATTTTGTTGGAGATTATCCATCGACTAACTTCTCAACAGTCTCAGCCCTTGCGAGTATTTTTGACAGGTCCAGCTGGATGTGGGAAAACTTTTGTAATTCGACTCATCCTTGAGATTTATAATAAATATGCAACAACCAATGCTCACTGTAATGCATATCTGACATGTGCCTCGACAGGTAAAGCTGCTGTAGCAATCAACGGCACCACAGTACATACTGCTCTGTCATCATCTACTGGAGTAGATAATGGTTTGAGTGCAGAGACGTTGCATCAATTTCGATCGCTATTTCAACATATCAAAGTAGTGATAATCGATGAAATTAGCATGATCGGGGCTGAGTTATTGGAACGGATTGACAGAAGACTGCGACTGATTACAGGTAAATCTGACGTGCCATTTGGAGGATTGGACATCATTCTAGTTGGAGACTTGAGACAACTACCACCCGTTAAAGCTACACCCATCTTTAAACAGTCCAAACATTATATTGGTTCACAAGCTTGGCGGTCATTCAAGCTCCATGAACTTACAGAGGTCATGCGTCAGTCAAATGCGGTATTTTCTGCTATCCTGACTAAAATTGGAAATGGAGATCAGTTGAATAAAGAGGAAATAACGTTGTTGGAATCGAGATTTGTCACAGAAGAGGAAGCTAATGAATTATGCCCTCACGGAATACGTCTTGCATATTCCAATAAAACTGTGGATGCATATAATCGGTTAATTTTAGAAAATCAACAAGGGCAAATCATATCTGAAGCCGTGGATTTCATTTTGGGTTGTGAAGGTGATGAACAACTAGAAAGTGCACGCAGGGCGCTAGAAAATAAAAAGTTAGCAGCTGACACCGGTGGATTATTGCAGCGGTTAACTTTTGTACTTGGTCAATATTATATTATAACTACAAATATAGCAGTTGCTGATGGCTTAGCAAATGGCGCTATGGGGAAATTAGTTCACATTGAGCAAAATGAAAACGAAGAAGTCACTCGCGTTCGGCTACTATTTTCAGAAGGAAAAAGTACTGGTATGAAAGCTCGAACTGCAGCACGTACTTTCATGCTAGCAAATAATATCAACTCCTTAGCTGTTCCTATCGGTCGACGCAATGCAACTATTTATCTCAACAGACAAAGGACAATTTCAGCTAAAAGGAATCACTTTCCACTTAATTCAGCTTGTGGCCTCACAATCCACAGAGCACAAGGGGGCTCGTTCGACGAAGTTGTTTATTACTACGAAAAATCCCAATCGCAACAACTAGTCTACTTTGCGATGTCTCGAGCTACTTCGATAGAAGGATTGTATATCATTCCAGTTAATAAGCAGAAGAAATTCTATCATGGATACGCTAGCAGTGATCGATCATGTGTCGCCTTGCGGGATGAGATGACAAAGCTACGTCAGAATCCCCTTGAATTACTGGAAAAACAATTATTCGAATTCGTCAATTTAAGGAGAGGCATTCAATTGTGTCATTCAATTGTCAGAGCTTACGTGCACATGCCAAAGATCTCACTGATAGAGTCATTAAAAATTCAACAATCTTAATGTTATCAGAAACTTTCATGAACGACAATGAGCCTACTGTATCAGTACCAAACTTTGACTTCGTTGTGAGATTTCAACGTAACGAGAAACGAAATTCTGGTGTTGCAATTTATCACAATCAAGGGGACCAATATCATATTCTGACTCCTCACTTAGATATTAAGGCTCCGTATTCAAGCAATGGTGACGTAACTGTATCTACTGCACCAAGGATTGGCGATATTTGTGCAGTACAGTGTCAAGTCAGAAATAACGATAATAGGCATCAAAGTTTAATTTTGATTGCAGTTTACATATCACCAAATGCAGCAATGCGTGATATAAAATTATTTCTCGGAAAAGCTCTGTTGCCGTTATCAATAGCAGGTTCTCAAGCTCTTTCAGACCTTCTGGATGAACCTGTAGATTATTGTGAGCTACCAGTCATTCTTGCTGGGGATTTTAATGTGAACTTCTCACTACCAGAAGCTCTACCGCTACTCGAGTTTCTCAAAAACAAATTCGCATTTGAAATGATTAACGGTAGAAATGATCCTACTACTAAAGGAGGGACTACAATTGATGCAGTTTTTGCAAGAAAGATTGAGAAAATTGAATCACAACATTTCGTATCTTATTTTAGTTACCATAATCCGATTGTAAATATTGTAGATTTAAGGAACCCATTATCAGCTGATGAATAATGTTATTAGAATATAAATATTAATAAAAAAAAAAAAGAATATGAATGTAATTTACTATCAGATAATTATGAATAAAACACATGATTTATTTATATCTCATGAAAAATCTCTTGCAATTTTTCGCTTTACCTTTCATAACTTTTCCCAGTCATTCTTTCTCTCTTTATACGAATCACACACTCACTATAAGAAGTTTCACTTCCTACGCGCGTGTATACCACGCACCCTCTTTTTTATTATTTTTTTTTACTGTCACGTAGAAAAATTCTGATGGCAGCCGCCATGGCGCAGGCCATGGCGGCCACCATCACAAATTTTCCGCTTTCCATGGAGTTCTTTCCCATGGCGATTTTTCATGACGATTCTTTCCATGGCAATTTTTTGCATGATGATTCTTTTCATGACTTTTCCATAAATTTTTCATGCCTTTCATGAATTTATGGCTATAGCAAATTTTGCATTGACGAATTCGGCCATGGAGAAAATGCAATGGAGAGAAACGCCATCGGAAGGATCACCATGGAAAGGATCTCTATGGAAAAAGTCACTATGGAAAACAAACGCCATAGAAGAAAAGCCTATCGAAAAGAAAGCTATGGAAAAATAGCCATGGGAAAAAATGAAAAGAATCATCATGGGAAGAAATGCCACGCAAAAATATGCCTCGGATAGAATCGCCATGGAAAAATTGCCATGGGGAAAAACTTCATAGAAAGCGGCAAATTTGTGATGGCCCGTGCCATTGCGGCCACCATCAGAATTTTTCTACGTGGTGATTTTTGAAAAATCACGGTTATTGCGATATCTTAAAAAATATTTGAGTTAGAGACTTCAAATTTCGTGTGTTGGTACATCTTATGAGTGCGAATTTCGGTATTAGATTTCAGCGTAATCGACCGAACAGCTCCTGGGATATTGTTGAAAACCTATTCCATGCGATGAGCGTATATGTACGGAACTGCTTGTCTGACCATATCTAAGTTGAGCTTGAAAGATCAATTTAGATGACCATCACTAATCCTAAAAATTTCAGATTTTTCAAAGGATTCTTCTACAAGAATGCTGAAATATTTTTTTTCTTCAGAAATTCATTTTTTTTTCAACTTTTTTTTAAGGTCACTAGTATTTATCATTTCATCATTAGAAAGTAGATAATTTTTGCTAAATAAATGAGACCGTATTCATCCTGATAGAATAACGAGAAGAACTGGAAATAATTCCTGATACTTAAACTCTAATTTCCAGATTTTTAATTTGAAATGAATCTCATATTTATTCTGTACTATATGTTATATTTATTATCCAAAGTCTTATTCAAAATAAAATCATCATTCAAAATAAAATAATTAAAGAATCAAGTTTCCCTCTCAGTTACTGCACGGCCTGGTATATCAAGTTCCCCGAATCTAGTAATTTGATGAAAAACAAAGCATTCAGTGTAGTGTTGACTTTTATTACATTTAGTGACCAGAAGTATTACTGGAGGGTCGCAAGTTAGACTCACGATATGGATTTTGGAATTTTAACTGTAAAATTTATATCAATTTATTTAACTGACAGTATAATAGACGGTGGTGTGATTAGTTTGAGAAATAAGTTCTGGGAGCCCACGCTATCTCACTTAGAAGAGTATCCGACGCATTACAGGATGGTTCTGAGTTCGACTCGCAAGGGGTTCGAGGTTTTTCAAAATCAAAATTATTGCTTAATTTTCATTTTCAAATTAATGAAAAATAAATAGTTGAAAGTCCATTCGGAAGCCTTATGCCAATTGCATTGGCATAATATCAAATGTTTTCCGTAATGAATTCTTCAATAGTAAAGACATCAAAGAGTGAATAACGAGGGGTGAAGCCCTTATTTATGGGTAATGCCCATAGGGTGAAGCACCTGCTTGTTTTATTTATAAATGAGCAATGTAATAGAGATGGATTGAATCGAATCAAGACGCGTGCTGATCGACTTGACTTTGAATTGAAATATCTTGAAAACCATTGAAAATTTATCGAGACGTACTGCGAAGGAAATTTAAAGGAAAAATTAAGGAACAGAATGAACAAAACCCCATTATCTTACGATTCTCAGTTTCTGAAATATGATTTTTCCAATTAAAAATTCGAAAATAACGTGCGAGGCTCTAATCAGTGAGCGAAAAATAAAAATAATCTATACAAAACTCTATAATTTTTTCTTAGGTCTCGCACGTCATTGTTAAACTTTTCAGTGAAAAATTAATATCTCGGAAACTACAAGTCGTACAAGCACGGGGTTTTGCTTATTGTATTCGTTAATTCATCCCCTCAATTTTATTCGCAGCATGTCTCGATAAATTTTCAATAGTTTTCGAGATATTTCCATCCAAAGCCAAGTGCGTTTGATGTTTACTGCGTGCGTTTATGTGACGCATACTTCTACGTAGTGTCGGTGAGGCAGTAACACAGTTACAATGTCCCAAAGAAATGTCGATTTGGAGAAGACTTCTGGCCAACGTTTTTGAGGGAAGGGGGGGGGGGGGTAAGGGTTTACGCGTGGAGAAAGAAACACATTTTTACGATTTTTTTTAGACGTATAGATTGAGCAGATTTATTGAAACCTTTCGAACATTATTAAGCATGGATTGAACAGCATTGAGTAATTTTTTATGCGAAAATATCCACTAACAACGGAGCTTTTTCAAGAACGTTTCTTTGAAATAGACGATTTGTGGTGATCACTGTATCTCAGCTGAAAATTATCAGAAATAAAAAACCATTGAAATTTAGTCAAAGTATCATTAAATCCTCCCTTCAACGATTTCTGATTTTTTTTTTCACATTAATAGGGTTTTCCACTAAAATTGTGCCACAAAATGGCACAATTTTTTGTAAAATATAGCAGTTTTTACTTTAAATGACCACCAAAAATTGGAAAATGAAAAAAAATATTCAGAGAATGTTGGGGGGAGGATTCAATGATACTTTGAATGAATTTCAATGGATTTTCATTCCTGATAATTTCCAGCTGAGATACAGTGATCACCGCAAATCGTCTATTCCGATAGACGTTCTCAGAAAAGCTTTGTCACCGGCTTATTTGTGGATATTTTCGTATTGAAAATTTACTTCATGTTGTTGAATCCATACTTGATAATGTTCAAGAGGTTTCAATAAAGTTGCTCAATCCATACGTCTAAAAAAAAATCGTAAAAAAAGCGTTTTTTTCACGCGTAAAACCTTACCCCCCCCTTAATTGATAATAAAATATCGTTTTTTCAATTTTTTTTTACATGAATTCGAAGATAATAGCAAAAGCAATATATTCCCGAAAAATCATCTCGCGAGAATAGAATTCTGACTGTAGAAAAAATTATTGAATTTTTTCGAATCCTATTTAGCCGTATAGGAGTGCGGTAGCCTCCGCCTGACAGAGTGTTGGGCTCATACTTGTCAAGAGATGCTACCGCATCTCCTGATATCCACCAAATTATTGTTGATATCATCACAAGTATTAGAAAGAGACAGATGCTTTCAGGGCCATCAACAGAAAGGAAAAAAATACTTTCATCGTAACGTTGCCGCGGTCATTCTCTTATTAGCAAACTTTCCAACTATTTATAAATTAATGAAATTTGTAGATAACGTTCAGTCATTAATTGGAAAAAAAATATTCTCATTTGAACATAATAAGAATATTATTCAAAAGCTTTCAGATAATTTTTCAAAAAATACTTGAAAAAAGCATTTTTTTTCGTTTTACAATTGCATCACTGCGGGTGTACAATAGACTTCCTCGTTTTCTCTCCTCATCACTCATTGCAATAATGTAAAAAAATTACTTTGATTTGAGACGATCCATGTTATTTATACTGGATGTCTCTTATTATGTTAGTAGAACAATGGCGAATCGTATTCACCATTATTTCTACAAATGCTTCTATTCAAAACGAGAGGTATTTTTCGTTTCGAATATTTTGTTTAAAAAATGAAGAGGAAAAAAAGGGCCTTGATTTTTCTAGACGCTACATTCTCAATATAATCATTGATTTCGATTCCAGATTTTTAATTTTAATTGGCTTTGCGGTCATAGAGAGGAGGCATTCATAGAATCATCTGTTCCGATAGGGGGAGAGGTCCCAAATAAAATTTGAAGAATTTTCATTACACCCCTTCGAGACTCAAATTATCGCGTGAAAATGATGGAATTCCATCGGAACAGATGATTTCGTGAACGAACGTGCCCTCTCTATGACCGCGAAGCCACTTAAAATTGAAAATCTCAAATTGATATTGGACGATCGATAAAATCAAATCCTATTGATTTCAATCTCATTCTGCCATTCTGTCTTTTCTGACATTCAAATCGATGATCATATCATTCGCTCATTCGACCTGAGTCACATAACATCTGTTTCTGCAGTTCCCGCCTGCCAAGAAAGTATATGATAAATTTGAACGTATTCTTTCATCCCTGCTGTTTTTGCAACAGCACTGGGAAAAATTTTCCGCCAAAGTTTTGGCTGTAGACACCAAACTATCATATTGAATGAATATTTGAAGGTCGGTGAAACCTTGATTGCCCAACCTTTCCTGAATCTGCTAAGAAGATATATCCGATCACTAACCCAACAACTATTGTTGAGGCAATTGACCAGTCCATTGCATTTGTTCGGAATGAATTCGGGACACTTCACTGGAGGGGAATGAGTTGTATGCTTTACGCATTGCAGCAGTTATGATCAATCTTCAATCAGATTGTAGAGGTAAAGTTTCATATATGAGAATAATGATGGAAGTATATGTACACTTAAGTACACTTACCGGCGTACGATCATTTTCAAAGTTGATCCAGTTAGACTTCTTATAATTCTTGGCGCATTGAGATGAGACCTCCCTTGAAGGACCTGTCCATTAACCTGTAATAATTAAACCATAGCAATCAGAGCTTTCTCGTTACTTGTTATGAATAACTCCGAATATGATCAAGGATGTATTTTTTCCGGAATCATCTACACAGATCATTGGTTCACTTGAATGTAAGACCAGGAGCTCAAAGGCCATCTGTCTTGTATAGCCGGAAAAAAATGAAGAAGGAGGTCTACTTGACACTTTTTTTTTTGTTATTCAAAATCACGTTTCTGACACCGTCGTTAAGAGTATTTCACGACTCATGAAGATTTTCTGTACTGTTTAAATTTCATCAGCTGTTACTGCTGGGAATCGAAACCGACCTAATGCGTGTGAACTATTGACCATATCTACAATAGCAAGTTACCGCATATATACTTCAAACATGAGTGATTGAAAATTTATTAGCAAAGAATGTCTTCAACTCTTGTTCTAGCATTCTCGATACATTTCTTGTATTGATGTATTCCGTGAGATCGCTTTAACGGCAATTTCGGTCATATAAGCATTCGTTCATGAAAATTTCAGCTGAATGCAAATGCAGAGAAGGCCCGAACTTGCTTGAGGATTTGAACTTCTCACCTATTCAGTTTATAGGAGTTGGAACTCATATTATCGCGTGAAAATGGAAGTTGAATAGTTGAATGAATCAGTGGAATCAGAGTATTGAATCAATTGAATTCATTGAAATGCACAAGTTTCTGAAAAAAGTTTTGGAGGTGCTTGGGATTGATTTCGGGTGAGTATCGAAGCTCACATCTTCCCACTTTCCGAGTAGCTGTTCTACCATTAAGCTACCGAGAAACCTCAACCCTTTCAATTTCGGAAACGCGTGCGTATCGTCACTATTTTCGCCCATTGTATCTTTACAGAATTTGATTTCATCAACCGTGTCTAGATTATTCATTATTCTGTGACATCACTTTAACGGCTATTTCAGTCATATAGGAGCTCGTTCATGAGAAATCCAGCTGAACTTAAATGAAGAGAAGGCCCAAATTAGGTCGAGTAGTTAAATTTCCAACCTATTCAGGTTATTGGAGTTGGAACACATATAATCGCGTGAAGATGGGAATCAAATGATCAAATGAATCAATTAAATTGAAGAATCGGATCAATTCAATTGATTAAAGTGCACAAGTTTCTGAAAAAAATTTGGAGGTGCTCAGGAGTTCATTAAAGCTCACATCATTGCTAGACAGCTGCTGTTCTCTATAAAGAAAGTAAATTACCGATTCTAGGAGTACTGTATTGATGGATAAATCGAAATTCGATTCACAAGAGCAACAAAAAATATTAAAAATTATTTAATTCGACTTGGATATACGGCAGTGGCTGACGTGGATGAGTTATTTTTCGGATGAATGGCATAATTGTTAAACAATTATAGACTATAGTCCACAACTGTATAGTCTATAATTATTATAGTGCTGATTACTGGAGACTATGAAATGTTGAATTTTCAAATTCTTGAAAATTTTCAACGCCTCAAACATGATATAGTATTCTTGCAATTTCAATTACTTCAAAATAATGTAGTCCATGATAAATTACAAACTCGTATAGTACTAACCACTGCTTCATATCATTCAAGGGCTTCCCATCATGAAATATTTCAATGAATTACATTTAAATACTTATTTTCCCACAAAATTTATCATTAGAAGTACCATTAATATCAAATTTTGACAACAAACAGTTGCATTATTGATCGATGTTCATGATCGATGCGATAGCAAAGGAAATAATAATCAGACACTTAATTTTCAAATTATTGGGAGTGTATTATTGTCAATAGATTTCTCGTCTTGAATCACAATATTCCGAACTGATTGAAATCTACTAGAAATGACGTTCTTAACGATGAAGTATATCAATAAATAATACTTAATTCCGTATTTTTCAATTGTAGATAAATTTTCGACACAAGAATAAGAACAAAATGCGATGTGAGCATTACTCAATCCGTAAATATTTTCTTGCAACTTCTATTGATCAACGATTTCGAACAAGGAGATACATGTAGTGACCACTACAATTTCAGAAAACGAACAATACTGAATTTGTCACAAAGCAGCCACCCTAGCCACCGAACGCTGAGCGCCCAGGGCCGGACAGGCCGTTCTGGCACCCTGATCCACAAAAATCAGTTGACAGCGTCCGCAACCTTTCCCCCACGTTAGCTCCAATATAAAAGGTCTTACGAGAATATTCCCTCTAGAAGTTGAGCCTCTGGGGGTGGTATACTAATTCTTTTGGTGAAAAACATGAAAATTTTGAATTTTGTAGAGGAGAAAAATTGTAAAGAAAAACTGATGATTGCTACTCTATTCTCTATTTGGTTTCATGTCAAGGAATCTTATACGGAGATCTCTTGAAAAAGTCAGACTTCGAGGGATGATACTTCACGTGATGTGGGTAGGAAAAACGAAAACTTCAAATTTTTCCAAAGAAAAAAAAATAAAAAACAATAACGATTGCCACCTCGTTTTCTCTTTCAATTCATGTTAAGGCGGAACGTCAGTTTTCGTACTGAAACAAAAAACGGTTACGTTTTTATGAAATTTCAGGGACAAGTTCATTAAATAATTCAGAATGTATAGTAATTTTTCCAAATTTTTTCACCACCGAATAATAAACGAGAATGCTTGTTGGAATTGGAATTTTTACTCAGTGTTATATGGCTCACTGAAGGACTTAGCTTAAGGTAGTTCCCCAGAGATCTCGGTCACAGTTGACCCTCATTTTTTTCAGTTATCCGCAAAGATTATATTCTTCTCCATTTTTCTGTGCAATTCGAGTCACCCTAGCCGTGTAGTTCATTAGATATTAATTATCAAAGTTGCTTAAAATAACATTGATGGAATAGCAAAAGGCACGAATATAACCGGAAGTCGGCTATTTGCTCGAAAATGGCACAGTTCACCTACAAAAAAAAACTTCTCAAAGGAAAGAATAAATTTTAAGCTTTAATAATTGATCAAAAGAAATAGCGTTTGCGGTGCCGTTTTTTTACAATGATTTCCCATAATTAATAACCGTAAAGGCTATAACAGGATTCGTCCAATCCCGTCACACTTCCAGCAATCTTTTTCCGCACACACGGTTCGATAGCGTGGGTGCCAGTTCATTCTTTACCGGAGGAATAAAGAAAACTCACTGTGTGCTAGCCTGCTGAACCTTCGGTAGTAATTACTCGGGAAATTACTAACTCCAATAGATGGCATGAGTGATCCATACCCGGTAACCCAGTGTGCTGGTTATGGTAGAGGGGCGTGGAGCTAGTCACAGTCCCTCTAGCGAGAACAAGTCGGAATTAGGTATTCCGCGATAACCTCTGGATGAGCCCGTCCGCAGTATTCCTCTGATCTATCGTCACCCAGACAATACCGGACGTCTCCATTCACACGAGAAACGTCACGTAGCCACGCTACGGGCAACCAATGGTAACCCTCGCCGAAGCGAGCGGTAGAGGTTCCAGGGACTACTCCCAAACCTTCTGAGTCTGCCACCCAAGGCAGACTAACTGCTCGCCGTGTCGTTGGGTCTATTTATATCGGCTGAGGCTGTTTCTCCTCGTCTAGAGGTCTCTCCGTGCACCTGCGCGCTTCTTCCTCTCAAACCACCGCCAGGGCCGGAGATAACTCTGACATCTCTAGTGGAGTGCCAGCGTTTCAGCTGGGCTTCTGCCTTATCCTCAGCTGCATATAAATCCCACTGACGTGACAGTTAGTTTACGGTAACTTTAAGGTGTCATCTTACGCAGATGGCACCGCGGTATGAATTGTCTAGCTGTTCATGTATGAGTCTTCTCAAGCTCTATACTTGGATAGCTTCACCCGAAGGTGGCATAAGCCGATGCGATAGCTGTAACGAGAAACCTCGTTACAAGGCGTATTTCTCAAATACTACTGAGCTCATTTGCACCATCTTGTACTTCAAGAATTCGTTATAATGAAGGGCACGAACTCTCTAGATTCCCAATTCATTGGTCAAGTATTTATTTTGATTATGAAAAAAATTAACTTTTTTTTAGAAAAAATCACGAATTTAAATTTTTCTCAATTTTTCCCTGAAAACACATCTAGTTTTCATTTCATGATAAAATATATACTTTTCCGCATATCATGAGACCATTTTCATCCTGATATGACGATTGGAAAACATTGGATGTGTCTGTTAATGTAAGTTAACGTAATTCATGTTAATTCAAATGGTCATTATTGGATTAGAGATTGAAAATTCCATCCGGAAGCCTACTGCCAATTGTATTGGAAGAATGTGAAATCTAAGAATTCAAATAATCCACAAGGAGTTGAGGCCTGCTTTTTTTTTCTCCTTTTTGCTCCCGAATGGAAGCATTGTTTTCGTCGGATTTTTCGATTTCGAGATTTCATCGGAATATGACTACAAATGATCCAAAACGTCGAAAAATCATATTTTTAGAGCATGTCTATATGTGTGTGTGTGTGTGTGTGGGACTGTGTGTCTGAGTGTATTGCCATGTATCGTCATTTTCTTTGGAACGGCTGTACTTAGCGCTCTCAAAATTTGATAATATTTTTCTTCTGCGTGCACAATGCTGTCATAACAATTTCAGCAAAATCGGTTGAACAGTTTCCGAGAAAAATCGAATTGTCAAAAAAGCGTTTTTTTGAATTTCCTCGATGAAAAATCAATTGGTAGCGCCCAGTTTGCGGTATGATATTCATCTCATTGAAACTCACATTTTTGATTGTTGTTAAATTTTTCTCTGATTCTTAGTTTTGGAAATTATTTCAATTTTAGTGATTTTCAGTTCATATTTTAGTGGAACGATAACTCGATAAGTATTTGAGATAGAGACTTCAAATTTTGTCAGTTCGTATATCTGATGAAGGTACAGGGTGCTATTGAAACTAGGCGAAATACGTCTAGCCGTTTGTGAGATATTCGCAAAAAATGATTCTTCTTTAAAGGCATATTTCTCAAAAACTATGATTTGCACCAGCTTATACTTCAAAAATTTGCTATAATGAAGGGAATGAAGTCTCTGGATTCCCAATTGATTGGTAAAGTATTTAATTTTATTTTGAAAAAAAATAACTTTTTTATAAAAAATCGGAAATGTAAATTGTGACGATTTGAGTCTGTCTACTCTGTTGATACTCGATGTTGACCCGTTGACGCTCGGCTGCTCTGTACTTTGTTCTAGCTTACGGGGAGCTCGCTCAATTGTAGGAAGGATAGGGGGGGTGTAGGGTTAAAATCCCAATCACTTACACTTGTAATAATGAAAGATAGTATATTATAAACTAGTGAATACACAAATCGGATTTTTGACTCGATAACGCGATGGTTCGTTAATGGCTCATAGCTCAGCGCGAAGTGCCGTTGGCTTCCCCGCTTCGTGTCTTCCAAGCCCCCCCAGTGAAGCCAAAATGCAAAGGTAAGCATTCTCACGGTTCCGAACGTATTCCAACTGCTTCTTCAAGAAGCTGGCCTACCTGAGCTCCGTGAGACTGCTTACTTGGCACTTTAGAGAGATCTCCAGTTCGAGTCTCTCTCTCTCTTTCGCTATAATACCAACGTGTGGACTCCACACGTCACAAAATTTTTCTCAATTTTTTCCCGAGAACACATTGTTTTTATTCCATGATAATGAAATATATAATTTTCCGAATAAAATGAGACCATTTTCATCCTGATATGATGATGAGAACATTGAAAAGTTGAATCATCAAATTCAGAAATTAATTAATTCATGTTAATTAAAATGGTCATTATTGGATTAGAGATTGGAAATTCCATTCGGAAGCCTACTGCCAATTGTATTGGCAGAAAATTGAATCTAAGCATTCAAATAACCCACAAAGAGTTAATGCCTGCTTGTTTCTGATTTTTGCTCATATTTTTTTTTAGGGGAAGGTGGGGGGAATGGATATTCTGATTGAAGGGTTCGCGATAGAGTTTTTTTCAATGATTTCATTAGGAAGATGAGAAAATTTTAGGTGGAAAACATGTGTCAAGATTGATGTTTTGCAATTTTTTGAAAATTTCACGTTTCTGGCCAAGTTTTGAAGGGCTACTTGTTTGGTTTAGTAAGAAAACTGATGTTCCTCCACTCAAAAAAAATATACTACTGTCGAGTATCTTCAGCTACTCAGCAGGAGTATACTGATCAGGAGTATGAAAAAAATACTCGGAATGAGTTTCATATACTTATGACTAATATAACGTTCACGGATGAAGTATGAAAAATACTTGTGACAAGTATAAAAGATACCTATGCCAAGTACTTTTTGCAACAAGTATTCATTAAACTTTCCCCAAATTCTGTTATTAGCCCTGAAGGGTTCGATTTAAAATAATTGAATATTTACGAGAGATAAAAATAATTTAATTCTTTATCAACTAAGTATAATTTAAAAATAATACACGTTACTGTTTCGCGGAATAATGGCCTGGAGTCTTCCCCGGCCATCGTTTATGTATCGGTGTTTGTTTGCGCCTTCGGTGTTGCATCACCTCACTCCCAGTGAGGTAAGCGACAACGTAAGTAGGTGGAGTAAGACTCGAAGTGCTGAGCTTGCACTTTGTAGCCTTACCAATGCCACTTCTTTTACTTATTATTTCTTAATAAAATGGAATCTTATTCAACATATTATTTAGGTCATAACAACCCTCCCTGCCAGGGATGAAGATTTTTATCTCTTTGAAAATCTTCTCTT
This sequence comes from Aleiodes leptofemur, assembly GCA_963942555.1. Taxonomy (NCBI): domain Eukaryota; kingdom Metazoa; phylum Arthropoda; class Insecta; order Hymenoptera; family Braconidae; genus Aleiodes; species Aleiodes leptofemur. Next base: position 9,424,288 of record OZ012618.1, read on the forward strand.
TTGAACTATTTAACTAATTAAATTACATACGAATAATTTTTTTTTTTTTATGTACATATTATCATACTTATGAATCACTGAATTGCCAAAATTAATTGAATTGCCAAAATCAGCTAGATTGCCAAAATTCACTGAATTGTCAAAATTAGCTAGATTGCCGAAATTAATTGAATTGTTAAAATTAGCTACATTGCCAAAATTAACTGAACTATAATTTTATTCTTACCCAGCTACCTATACGAAGTTCTTCTAATTTTTAAGTATTATTTTTGTTTTTAACTCATATATAACCTCTCCATTGAAAATGGATTGAAACCCTCCTTCATAGAGAAAAGGTACTACACTCCAGCGATGACCGTTGTAGGTGTTATCCATCGACACCAGCAGTATGGTATTACTCCTGCAGTAATGGTGAATAGAATCATTACTCCAGAGCATATCGTTGATGGATGTGAAATGAATTCCTGATACTTATATGAGGAATTATTCTCTTCTAAGTTTTGTTTTTCTCGTCCTAGTTGTAGTTGAAGTCCATTGATTTCTCCGACATTACTTATGACGCATTTGAGTCGGACTTCCTTCATCTGGACTCAGCTTTGGTTCAGATTCTCCTTCTTAACGTCGTTCAGTGATAGATTTAGCTTTGGCTGCATATGAAAATCAAATTCTACTCCTGATGACTTGCGACCTCTCATTGTGAAGTCTGACGTCACAATCTCACAGAAGTCCGTCACGTGAATTATTCCGGTTTCTTGAAGGACTTCTCTTGATTCTTCCTTCTCACACTCAACTGTGATCTCTTCTGGTTGTGGAGCAGTAGAAATCCATGAATTACTTTTGTGCATCCTGATCAGCAACAAATGTTTGAGAGGCAGATGTTTTGATATACAGACCTCTGGCACCTCTGCTGGACTATAGTACATTTGTACTCCACAAGGACTATCTGACTTTATAGCCTGCACTGGAAATATCTTCGTACAGAGATATTGTCCACGTAATCTTTTGCATTCTTTTAATTGCAGTAGTGTTAATAGAATGTATTGCTGCGTTGCCCCATGTATTGTCAGAAGTTCATTGTCCGGCTCCAAGTATGAATAAAAATCGGTCGACGTTCTCACAGGAATTCCATGCGTCATGAAAATATCGAACACTTGGAAGTTGACCAGTGGTACTTTCACGAGTGTAATGACCCATAAACCAGCTCTGTGTACACTCACTGTTGATACCTCCTCCATTACATATATTCCGCCGATTTTTACTTCTAATGGAAAGCTTAAACCGGTTGGTAATTGAGCTCTTTTCAATATGGTCACCAACTGATTCTCTGTGAAGATGCCTGTACTCAGTATCTTTCCTCCAGTATTTGTCGAGAGTCTTCTTAATTTTTCTGCATCTCGCAAGACTCCATTCATGACTGCCTCCACTAACAGAAAGTGTTCGTCCAACGCTACTCGCGTCATGAGTTGATCAGCTCCAGCATTCAGTTGCTTTAAGGCTCCTTTTAAAGTTTCAAGCATGACCTTCTCATTTTCTCGAATAGTTTCTTCTGCAGTCCGTAATTGAGATAGAGTAGAGTTTAGAATTTCAATCTGTTTTCCAGCTATTTGGAAGTAAGTTGCTTTCTCATTTCCCAATCGCTCCAACCTCTCATGAATTTCTTGAGCGTCCTCAGCATCCATGGTACCGATCAGCGATTTCACAACAGTTCCTAGGCCATCTATCAGTCCTCGCTTTCTCTTTGCTGGTTTTTCTAGCCCTAGCAATCCTAAGACAAGTTCTTGAGTTTCTTCAAATTCGGAAATCCATTGCTCTGCGATCATTTTGAAGTTTTTCCCGTGTTCCTTTGAAGAACCGTCGTAACTAAATTTTTTGTCTTCCGAAGATAGTCTTTCACTTGATCAGCTCTCCGAATCCAAGGCTCCATGTCTGTTGAAGCTGCGATTGTCCACTGGTAATTACTGAGATGAAGTTTTCCAATTGGCTCAAAATAATTCCCAGGAGAGTGGACAAATTTCTGTATTATATGTCCCTCCCCCCTTACTTGCGAAAACATGCTTCCTAGCATGAGAATTATCAGAAGTTTCCACAATTTTTTTGCAATAGCAGGAAGTGTTTGCGCACATTGAACTCCGAAATTTTGAGGTCGCTGACGCAGCAACAACTTTTGATATAAAAATTCTGCACTCCAGCCAAAAGGCACAATTATCCGGAAGACTTCTGCGGAAGTAATCAATCGTGTGATAAAACATAAAATGGAGAAGGAGCCCATTATTCCACTAACTAACGCATTGTGATCTTGGAATCGTACACTAGCCTGCCCAGGATGCCACCGATACGGCCATTCCATAACAGACTCTCGACGTGCAATACTTCGTTCAGCTCGTAAGCTAGTGTGACCGTATTTTCGGCATGCAAAGGACGACTTCTCCTTGGAATTTCTGGTAAATACTTCTTTTATAGTTATGTTCTCCTGCACAATTGATGCCTGATCTCTATTTTCTTTATATTTTCACACAAGCAAATTTTGTTTGCCTATGTAGAAGAGTAGCTATCCATATCGCCATGGGTTCATGAACTTCCAATACCGGAAGCAGATCAGACGATGGAGTAAAGCCGAAAGAGAAACGAATTCTCTTCTCTGGAATGCTGAAATATCTGACAACCAAATATTTGACATTTTCAACTTGCGACGCCTCTTCGATGGAGAACCAATTCCTCAGCCATGCTATGTGCCTATTTATCCCACACGAGACTATATTCGATGTTCTATGTGTCAGCGCCGTGGCTTCATGTCTCCAGGATTCTTCTTCTTCTATGATCAATGGAATCATAATTATGGAGATATAATTGTATCTAAATTGTGATACAATTTCGATTGATATTGAAATAAAATCATAAATTATCTCGTATTTTCTAAGTTCTTTTGATAAAATTTCTTTTTGTTCCGAGGCAAAGCGATCATATAGTCATAATTCTGAAAATGGTCGAAGCTGATTCACATGGACTCAGTGTGTCTTCATTTTCTTTCCTGATTGGATTGTGTAACTGACATCGGAATTTTTCTCCACAATGGTATAAGATCCAATCCAAGGTTGAGTTTATTCCTTTGTTCTTCCACGTCGAACTACGTTGTTTTTCATCAGTACTTGATCCCCTATCTTGAACTCAACTTGTCTGGAATCTTTGTCGTATTGAGTCTTTGATTTTTCTTTCGACTCTGTGACGTTTTCTTTCGCAATTTGCCATGCTGCTCGTAATCGCTCTCGCAATTCTCGTGCGTAGTCATCATATGAGCAAGTTAACCTTGGTGGCTGCTTCACTGACATTGGAATTTCAGCTTGTTTGCCGTAAAGAAGTTCAAATGGTGTCATTTGTGTCGATGTGTGGAGTGTTGTGTTGTATGTTAACATAGCGCACGGCAATCAATTATCCCAATCGGAATGTTCCTCATCTATGAAACTTCTTAAATATTCGGCTAACGTACGATGAGATCTTTCCAGGGCTCGATTCATCTGTGGATGATAGGCAGTTGTCTGAATCTTCTCAATTCTCAGCAATTTACTAACGTGTTCAAACAGTTTGCTTGTACAATTTGTCCCTTGGTCCATGAGTAGTCGCTCAAGTGCACCATGCTCACAAATTATTTTTTCAACGAAAACACGTGCTATTGTAGATGCTTCTTGGTTCGGGATGGCAATAGCTTTGCTGAATTTCGTAAGAGCTTCTTGAAATGTCAATATATATTTATTTCCCAGCTCAGACTCCATCAGTGGTCCTACTATATCCATAGAACATCGCTCGAATGATGTTTCTGATGTATTTGAAACGACCATTGGCACTTTTGTAGTTTTCCCCAGTTTATTCAGCTGACATTTCTTGTGATTTGTGACATAATTTTCTATATCTCTCTTCATACCGGTCCAATGATATTTTAATTTCACTTTATCATGCATCCTCTTAATTCCAAGATGTCCCCCCAAAGGTGTCTCATGATATTCCCGAAGAATTATTGGGATATCAGCAGCAGGTGGAGTCGTCACTCCATCGTTGCACAATATCGCTGACTTGTTTTCCTCATTTTCTCCTGTCTCTTTCTTTTGCTGACTCCGCGTCATAAGGAACATTCGACTCAATGCATCAGCATTTGTATTCAGTTTACCTGCTTTATGCACCACCTCATATTCATACTCTCCTAGTTTTAATCGCCAGTGCATTCATCTTTATCCTGGATCCTTGACGTTGAAAATTCATTTTAAGGGTCGATGATCAGTGATAACGTAAAACTTCTTCCCATAGAGATAAGGTCTGAAGTGTTTCACGCCCCAAACGATAGCCCATAGTTCTTTTTCTATTGTGCTATAATTCGTTTCTGCTTTGTTTAATGTTCGACTAGCGTAGGCAATAGTCCTCGCCAATTTCTCCTTGAGAAAGAACTGCTCCAAAGCTCTATTAAACGCATCTGTTGTTAATAGAAATGGCTTGGTGAAATCTGGATACTGGAGAATCGGTGCTGTTACTAGCTTCTCCTTTAAAGTATCGAATGCACGTTGCTCTTTGTCACTCCAGGTCCATTTTGTTTCCTTCTTCAAGAGTTCAGTGAGTGGTTTGGCTATTTTAGAAAAATCTTTAATGAATTTTCTGTAATATCCTGCTAATCCTCGAAATGACATGACTCCTTTAGCATTTTTCGGTACCGGAAATTCCTTTACAGTCTCAGTTTTAGTTGGATCTGTTTCTACATTTTCTTGGCTTATCACATGGCCTAGATAGCAGCCTCTTTTCTCAGGAAACTACATTTATCTGGCTGTAATCTGAGATTTGCTACGTAAGCCCTGTATTCCGGCTAAGACAGAATTCATCAATCTCTGGAACGTAGCAGGCCCACCTTCGACCCCAAAAGGCAATCTATTGAACTCATAGTGTCCCAGTGGTGTAGAGAAGGAAGTTTTACATTTATCCTCCTTTTTGAAAGGAATTTGATGAAATTCAGAGGCCAAATCAAGCGTTGAAAAATACTCTGCTTCCCCCAATTGATCTAGAATTTCTGTCATATTTGGTATTGGAAATGAATCTCCAATAGTGATTTCATTTAATCTTCTGAAATCTACAACAACCCTCAGTTTAACTTTTCCAGAGGCATCAGGCTTCTTTGGAACTCCCAGCAATGGCGCGTTCCATTGGCTGTGACTTGGTCTCACAACCCCGTTCTCTAGCATCTCTTTCACCTGACATTCGACTTCTTCTTTCTGTGCATGCAGCAAACGATGTGGACGTACATTCACAACTGTTTTATCTGGCATTGTAGGAATAGAATGTTCCAAAAGATTGGTAATTCCAGGTGAATCTCCTGGAAGCTGTACGATAGAATTATACTCTTTCAGAATCTCTAGTATGCTCTCTTTTTTTCTTTGTTTAAATCATCTCATCGTAGATTTTCATGCAGGAGCTTAATTCGATCTTTCTTCACTGATGTCCCTCTCAGTTGCATAATTTCCAATGTGTCACAGTACACATAGGTAATTCTTCCAAGTCGACAGTTGGAGTATCCAAATAAACATTTTCGTTCGTAACATTAATTACGCAAACGATTGCTCGATTATTTTTTGCTTCTCTCAAACATTCTCCAAGAAAAATTCCTTTCTGTAATTCTCTTTTTCTTGCAACACCTCGTTCTCTTTTTTTTACCGCAGCCCAAATTAATTTTTCAGTTCTAGTCTCGATTTTTAGAGGTTTCCTCCCCCTGAGGAAGTTCAAACTTACTCCATTAATAGAGACACTTTGTCCTGGACTTAGTGTTATTTTCAAGTCCTCAATGAAATCTTCTCCCAAGATTCCTCCTATGCATGGAAAGTTGTCAGGAACAACATGAAACAAATGTCCCAACTCATCTCCATTTACTTGCAGATAAAGTATTACACTACCAATTGTTGTGACGCCAGCATCTCCTATTCCTCTTAGTAGTTTGTTCTCTGAATTTATTTTCACATCATATTGTAACAGTCCAGATTTGATAACAGATGCAGATGCTCCTGAGGCCCACAGGAACATCGTTGGCTCTTTCAATCCTTTAGCTGGAAAAATCAGATGATTTTTTTGTGCTGATGGATCTCTTGCCTTAACCATTTTTCTTTGTATAGCAATCTGACTGGATTTTTCTTCTTCTACTTTCACCATTTGAATTTGGAATGCTCCTACCGGTAAAGTATTTTCCTTCACTGAAGACTCGTTCTTCTTTTGGGAATTATTCAAATTTTGCGTCGTTGCATTATTGACTTCGTTTGGTGCTTTATCCTTAGCTTCGAAAATTGTGGATTCTTGGAGCCCCAATTTCTTCTTTAACTGGTAACAATTCATTGCATCATGCCCTGAATGTCCACAATATTTGCATGCTTGTGTAAAAGCATTGACGCTGCGTGGGTCAGCAACTGGTAATATTGTTTTACGTTGACCTCCTTTGCAATTTTTCCAATCTCTTGCAGCATGGCCCACCTGACCACAATTGAAACAACCTCCTTCAGATGATTGTCTCACCATTGATTGTCTACTACCTCCCTGAGAATGTCTATTATTATTATTACCAGCATTCCCAGTAGGCTTATATCTTCCCCCCCCCCCCCCCCCCCCCCAATTGGTGGAAATAGTTTTCTCTAGTTCGATTGCCTCAATGCAAGATTCCTGCAAGGTTTTATAATTGTTAGCCCTTACAAGAATTTGCACTTGGCCTCGCAAACATTGTTCAAAATTAGCCTTTGCTAGGATCAAAATCCATCTTCTTAGGCCTTCTCATCCATTTTCATCCAAATCTGTGTTGACGGTTTGGATTGCTTCTACTAGCTCCATTGTTACGCGCTCTGCGCGTGCTGCGAACTTGCTCACATCCTCTTCAGGCCTCTGTTGAAGTTTATTGAAATCGACTTGTAGCCCGATGAGAGATGTAGTTCTTCCAAATAATACCTCCAGTTCCCGTTTCAGCTCCTCAAAACTTATCCCTTCTTTATGTTTCAATTGAATTAGTGCTTTACCTTCCAATTTACTTCCCAAAATCAAAGTGAGTAATTTAGCTCGTTTCGATGGATGGACCATCACCTTTGCAGTGTCGCAAGAGCGCTGGAAAGCTGCTAATTTTTCCCAACTCTCCCCATTGTAGTCTCGTACTAACTGCAAAGCTGATTTGAGGCTAAGAAAGTCTCCATTATCTGCTTGATCGGAATGTCTGTCTGTTCTATGCCTCAATGGCCAGTTTTCAGTGTCACGTGTGTTGACTCTTCTACACGCATCACGTAACTGTCGCTTTAAATCTTCTTTTTCTCGCTGTTCTGCTTGAGGTACACCTGATGCAAAAGATCTAATTGTCGCAGAACATCATCTGCCAGAGCTCCTCTCTCGGTCTCATTTTCTCAAGCTAGTCGCATTTCATTGCGCAATCGATTGTTTTCTTTTCTAAGCAGTTGTTCGGTAGTGAGTTCTGGCGTCAAATTACCCACCAGTACAGATAGCATATTCAATGAAAATCTAAAAAATTCCCTACTTACCATGCGTCACATTTCCTGAAGTGGAAGGGCGTAATTCCCTGTCCAAAATGTCTTGAGGGATTTCAGGTAAATCTATGATATTTCCCAGGGTATTACAGGGTATAAGCACTGGTTCACTACGATCGGTAAAGTCAAATTCTCCCGAATTTAGCATTTTCTCGGGATCGTCTTCAAAAAAATGATTGTAAGTTTCATTGACAAATTCGTCAATGTTGAAATCGTCTTCTTCACCCTCCATGGCGTTCTGAGGATAACTGAAGTTTTTTTCTTCAAAACTCAGGGTTTTCACTCCGTTTTTTGGAGAGCGGGGTATTGAGAAACAGATCTTCAATCGATAAGATCTTTCCCCAATTGTAGAGGAAACCGGTTTTCTCGCAGGCGGGTTTTCCTTTCGATCGGAAATTTTCATGAAAATGGTGGTCTAGGTGGTTTCTTATCGGCTCGAATTATAACTTTATAGTCATCAGAAATCATTCGATCCAGTGCGGTTTTGAATAAGTGAATAAGCTGATTATATTTGTGTAAAATCCGCTGTATATCTTGGATTATTTCACGTCTCAATCCACTGATGTTTGTGCATCGTTGATCGATTTCTCTCTCTTCATCTCCGATGAAATAAACTTGCAGGAATTCATAGTCTTGGTTGGGTACTGGCAGTAATGATCCCATTTTGTGATAGATTTGTCCTTGGATGGAGAAAAAATAATCGATTTCACCTCTGTTAGTGTTAATTGAAGTGGCCCCGAAAGAAGTCATTTGGAAGCAGGCGTTGTATGCTTTCATATTTTGAAGAAAGTGTTTCGATTCTGGAGTTTCCCCAGTCATGTAATGTAGGAATTCTTGCGGAGGTGCTTCCAGTGGTGGTAATCGAATTTTTCCATTCATGCAACAGATTCCTGGTGTTTCTCTACTAAATTTTATCGCGTTGCAGAATTGGCAGATGTTATCCATTTTTCCGATTACAACGTGTTCATGTTTGTGATATTCTTTCGTCGGGCTGTAGTAGAACGCTTCATTTATTAGGTTATACTGTGCACTTTTTTCCATTCGCACTCTCCGTAGGGTGATATTTTCATTGGCGGCTTGTCTTTGCAGCCTCTTGTTTTGTGATTTTGCTACACTTCTTGATTTTTCAATTCGTTCATTTCGTTGTTCTTCGGTTTCTCTGCTTCTCACGGTGCTCATCCTCGTTCGTTGGGAATATAAACGTGCTTCGCGCTCTTCGACTGTTTCATTTTGTCTCTTTTCTTTTTTTTTTCGCCGTTTTTTTTCAACACTGGCAAGATGTCCCCCTTTTTTACGTTTGGGCATTTTATCAAATAGAAATCGTATCAACTTTTCACTGGAAAATAGGCTAATTACACTTGCAACACTTTATTTTCGATTTATATTTAGTCACTGTATCACTTTGATTATTCGCTCACACCAACTATTATCTCTTCTGTGCTTACACTTCACTCTTGATTTCTATTCACTCACTGCACTTCACTAAAAAGAAACTGACTTCAAACCCAAGACGGATCGGGCTTTATATACCCCTACCAATGGGTCCCCCCCACCCATACAAAAAAGGCTTCAAATGGTCTACAATGTTCCAGAACATTCCACAACATTCAAGAATGTTCTACAATGATCTGCAATGTACAGAAACGTTCCAGACTACTCTCGAATATTCCACAACATTCAAGAATGTTCTACAATGATCTGCAATGTTCAGAAACGTTCCAGACTACTCTCGAATATTCCACAACATTCTAGAATATTCCAGGATGTTCTGGAATGCCGTAGAATGCTTTCGAGGTCTGGATTCGTTTTTGAGTTTTATCGGCACACACATTGTACACTCTCTTTTATGATAGATATATATTGACGTATTGATGTTGTTTTTCTATTTTCAATATTCTTAAATCTTCTAAGACATTCTCGGAATTCGGAAGATTCGCGAACCTTAAGGGACATTTTAAAATGTTCTCGAATTATCTGGAACACTCCAAAACATTCTCACATCTTGTGGAACATTCTAGAAAATTCTCAAGCCTTTGGCAGCATTCGAGAATCTTCTCGAACTTTCTGTAACATTTCCAAATAAATTCCAAACTTTTTGGATCATTCTAGAGAATTGTGGAACTTTCTGAAACATTCTACAATATTTTCCAACTTCCTGGAACATTCCAGAATATTTCCAAACCATTGGCATCATTTCAAAAATTTTTTAACCCTCCTGGAACATTCTAGAATGTTCTCGAATTTTCCGGAACACTCCTAAGTATTCTCAAACCTTCGAGAACATTATCGGAAGTTTTCGGACATTTCGAAACATTCCAGAGTGTTCTCGAACGTTTTAGAACATTCCACAATATTTTCATACCTTTTGGAATATGATAGGAAAATCTCGAACGTTTTGAATTACCGTGAATCTAAACCGTGCTTGGCAATTTTAAAACATTCCACAATATTTTCACACCTTCCGGAACATGATAGGAAATTCTCCAACGTTTTGGATCATTTCAGAGTGGTCTCGAACGTTTTTGAACATTCCGCAATATTTTCACACCTTTTGGAACATTCTAGAAAATTCTCAAACCTTCGGCAGCATTCGAGAATGTTCTCGAACTTTCTGTAACATTTCCAAAGAAATTCCAAACTTCTTAGTTCATTCTAGAGAATTCTGGAACTTTCTGGAAAATTCTAGAATATTCTCAAACTTTCTGGAACATTCCGAAATATTTCGAAAGCTTTTGCATCATTTCGAAAAATTTTCAATCCTCCTGGAACATTCTAGAATGTTCTCAAAGTTTCTGAAACATTTCAAAATATTCTTAAATCTCTTGGAATATTCTAAAAAATGATTGAACTTTCTGAAACATTCTAGGAAGTTCTTGAATTTTCTGGAAAATTTTAGAATGTTCCGGAACGTTTTGGAACAATCTAGAAAATTCCCGGACCTTCTGGAACATTCCAGAACATTCTAAAGCATTCTCAACTATTCTAGATCATTCTAGTGTTTTATAGAAAGATCTAGAACATTATTTCACCCCCATAAGGATCAATATTTGCTACCCCCATATCTCGAAAACCAACCCCCGTAGCTGAAAACGGAAAACTTCTTCATGGATGGGGGGTGGAGGGCTAACACCCCATATAACCCCCATGTGGCTATGAGGGTTCGTTTCTGAGTTTTAGCGGCCCGCACATAGGACACTTTCTTCTATTATATATATTAGATTATATATATATATATATATATATATATATATATTAGGGTGGTCGTTAAAAATTAAATTTTAGCAGACGCCCCCCAGAAAGCTTCTATTTGGTGAAAAACTATCACCAATTTTTTTTTTTTTTTTCCGACCATATTAACACGTGCCGCAGAGCACTTGAAGTTTATTTTCCGTTTTACGGGAAAAATGAATGAATACTTTTTTGTAGAGAATTTGATTTTCTACAAAACTTGTCATGACCATTTTTGCCGTAAGATGTATATTCATGGAGATATTTGCTAAAAACTGTCGTAAGTTTCATAAAATGAGCATTCTCAGTATTGAAAATGTTAGGAAAAATATTTTCTAAAATGTGGAGGAATAAAAAGCCAGTTATAATGATCATAATATTATATTAAATTGATAGGAAGGATAGTGCACACATCAATTCTATTCCAGAAATAAATAGTGATTTTTTTTCGAAGCACACTGTTCAATCCCACGTTTGGAGTAAATCTTCTTTGGTATTTTTGATATTCTTAGTCCTATAGTCATCTAGAATTTGGATAATGAATTGCTTCTGTTCTTCATCCTTCGTAAATGAATCGTTGTACACTTGCATCAATTTCACTCCTCGTTCTGCAGTATCATTTATAACTGACACATTTCTCACAGCGTTCAAACATTCTTGATACTTAGCATTTCCTGACCAGCTTTCACAATTCTCTTTCAGCCAGCTTGTATCCAACCCAAGTTTATTGAAGAAATTGATAGAATAAGGATTGACGAACTGTTCTAATCCTTGTTCGAGTAGCTTGGGTACATCTGATTGAGATATCAAAGCTCTTTTGTTAATCTGAATTTGACCATCGTTCAATGAATTGAGTTCATCTGCACCATCTGAAGTATCGAACAATTTTGTGACCATTTTCTTCTTTGTTTCTGTATCGACATCTTCATCGAATAAAGCCATCAAACAATTTTCAGAATTCAGATACCATAAATGGTTCGGAATTTTATCTAGAGCAGCTTCAGCTATTTTTTTATCAATAGATCGAAAGTTCTGAATAGATTTGATCAATTGAAAATCACAATTTGGCGCTTTGACTGATGATGGAGCTGTAAACCATATTTTCACATTAATTTTTACAATAAATACGCAAATCATAGCTAGGCTCTTCTTTTCCCCCGATGTTGATTGAAAGGTAGCCCTTAAGAGGAAGATTTTCAGACAGTATATTGCTTTGGCCATCCACCTTGCTTGGTGCAGAGCTCCAGGAATACGAAATGTGACTTCATCCGGTATTTTTCCAATGAATATTGACGTCAATTTCAACAGTTCTAAATAATCCTTCCTTTCATGATTCAAACTTAGTTGTTTCTCAACAAATGCATGTATATCGAGAATATCATCCTCCGATATATCATGAATCATCGGATCTTCCATTCCACTTTGGAATTTCGTTAGATCTAATGCATCCCATTCTTTTTTAAATCTACCGAATGAAGGTACATTTGGTCCAGAAAAATTGGAGATTTGACTGTCAAATACAGCTCTCAATGTAACTTCAAATATATGATGTCGGCATGGAAATAGGAGAAGATCTTTTTCTAATCATCCGTGAATCAAAGTTGCTGCACCATTGAGTCGGCCTGTGTTCGAAGCAGTGGTATCACAACATAAACCAACAACCAAATCACTAATCCCATATTCTTGTAGAGCATCAAAAACTGCATTTGCCGTTGCACTACCGGTAGAATTTTCCAGTTGTGGTATTGATAAAATTTTAGTTTCTTTACCAGATGAAACTATAATTGGAAGACGTTCCACAAAATTTCTACCGGTGATATCAGGTAAGTGTTTACCGTCCCAATGAACAACCAATCGACAAAGATTTGTGTTTATGAATCTTTCCTGAATTTCTGCAGCTCTTTTTTCCCGGAATTTTTCTCGTTTTTGTTTAATTGAAGTTCTATTAACAATGTATTGACTGGCATCAAGATCAACAGCTTGGAGAAAAGTAATCAGTAAATTGACTGCATTACGATCACTAATTTTACATTTATCCAACATCGTGCAGAGCTTTGGAGTAAGGATATCTAATGTTCCACGAATTCTTTTTGATGGTGGCGATTCTTCCAAATCGCATGTGAAACTAGGATCTTGATGGAGGCTTCTTTGACTGAATGAACTTGGTTGTGACGATGCGGCTTGTGAAGTAGCTTGGGAACTTTCTAAATTAATAACAAGAAGAGTATGAAAAATCGAAATTTTTGATAAATGAAATACCAAAGCTGTATTCATAGTTACCAGACGTTATTTCTTCAATGTCAGTAATAAATCCAACACGACCAGGTTTACGTTGATCCAATAAAAAACTCTTTGTCTTGTCATTAACCATTGTTAACGCATCATTGTGAGCAATGTCGAATAAGTCATTTAAGGGGGGACCACGGTGAAATTCAAAAGTCTTTGGTTGATGGAGGGATCCATCGAGTGACATTTGGCACACGATGGGATGTGTCAAGAAAGCTAGAAAATGCTGAACACAATCCATTTTGCCCCGTCTTTCAAGATAAAACGTCATTATTCGGCTTCATCTCAATAATGCCCCATGGACCACAAATTTTATCCGATTCAGATTTTCTTTTTTTCCAAATATTCGTGAGCCTTTCGAGGATAAAGTTGGGCATTCGTTCTACATTACAGATTATAGATCACGAGAAAAAGAATTTTTCCCATTCACTCATTCTTTGCTCGAAATTTTTTCAATTGAAAAAAATTCGTTGAATTGAGAAAAACTCATTTTCTAGTGATCTATGATCTGTAATATAGAATGAATACCCAATTTCATTCTCGAAAAACTAACAAATATTTGTAAAAAAAAAAAATTCCAATCGGATCAAAATTGTGGTCCATGGGGCATTATTCAAATGAAGCCGAATAATGATGTTTGATCTTGAAATACGGGGCAAAATGGTTTGCATTCAAAATTTTTTAGGTTTTTTGATACACCCCATCGTGTGCCAAATGTCACTCGATGAGTCCCTCCATCAATCAAAGACTTTTGAATTTCACCGTGGTCCCCCCTTAAATGTGATGAAAATGACGCTTGGTTATTTTTTTGAGTATCACTTGGTCTTGATGAACTTTTCTGCAAAAATTCGCCACTCATTGTATAAGTTGTCAATTTTTGTGATGCATCGACATTTTTTTTTAATTGGTATTTTTGCTTTCTGCCCAAAAAACGATCAATTCATCATACACTAAACTTTCACTATCACGTAAATTGAAATTCAATCCTCGGATATTATGGAATAATATTTTCAGGATTTGTAAATTAGATGGTAATTGATTCCCTACAATCTGATAATGAGTACTACCAATCAAAAATACATCTTCTCTCACGTCTTGCATCATAGAAAACGATTTGATCAATTATCAACGCCAAGGGAATAAAACATTTATGTATTGATAACATGATAATTGTTGAGAATGTTGAAGAGAAAAGCAGATGAATTCAATTCGTGTCAATGAATTGTATCAAGTCGTAAATTTGGAGTCAATATTATCATTAATTCAGTTGTCAGTTACTTTGCCCAATGTATAACCTTAGAAAGGCACGTATCACAACACTGCACTCGTATTGTATTCCATTTCGCAACTCTTACACAAGATATATCATTTAATGTCCACATAAATTTAACGAATAACTATTGACTGAGCTCGGAGAATATGAAGAATGATGAGAACACTTCATAGTTGATGATTAGTACAGTATGAACCGATGAAAACAATTCACAAGATGATCCTCATGAGAACTATATCAATGACGACGTCGATAACCAAGTCGATAAGAATGGAAACTCACCAGGTAATTGAATTACTGATACGAATTTTATTCTGAAAAGTTAATGAGTAAATAACTCATATTTAATAATGACAATAATAGTGTTCTATCATCGACAGTATCAACTATATTATCAATCTATCACAATTCCATTACTTTCAAGGGGCGATATCACATGAAGGAACAATTATTGAAAATCAGTATTTAAAATATTTTTAATATAATTATTGCCGGATTTTCATTCCTATACATTTTGGAGAATATTCTTCCTAACATTTTTGATACTTGGAATGCTCACTTTATGAAACTTACGACAGTTTTTAGCAAATATCTCCATGAATATATATCTTACGGCAAAAATAGTCATGACAATTTTTGTAGAAAATTAAATTCTCTACAAAAAAGTATTCATCCATTTTTCCCGTAAAAGGGAAAATAAACTTCAAGTGCTCTGCAGCACGTGTTAATATCGTCGAAAAAAAAAAAAAAAAAAATGGTGTTAGTTTTTCACCAAATAGGAGCTTTCTGGGGGGCGTCTGCTAAAATTTAGTTTTTAACGACCACCCTAATATATATATATATATATATATATATATATATATATATACCGACCTTCCTTCAGTAAATTATGCGTAACTCCGAGTGAAGAAATTTAGAATAACCAACAAAAAAATAATTAAAGCAATCAAGGAACTGATACGCCTCATCGATTCCATCCGTATCGGCATTCCACAAATAGAAGTCGTAATTCACAAAATCGTTTCTCAGGGAATGATGAAGGTCAAAATGAAAACAATCAAATACGTGATTCGGGGAACTAATCAGAGTCGGTTCGATTGGGGTTAAATTGACTCAATCTCAAATAATCACTACCAATTGTGCTCAAATCTCGACTGATATCAGATACTTAACTTTAGAATTGAAAATTCAAGGGAAAATTAACAAGATTCCTTGCTCAATGGCTGTTGACAGTGCTGCAAATATCACTATTGTGAATCCAAACTTAGTCCAAAATAATTTAGATCATTTCAAAGACATCGTCAAACGCATTTCAGTTTCAACTGTTTCGGGAGAAAAATTTCCCGACATTACATACAAAATCGAGAAGACAATTTCAATGCCAGTGCTGGCTCCAAATGGTTTTTCAACAATAGGTTTGAAATTGGGTTATTGGCAGATAGAGTGAGACTCAGAAGATAAAGGAACAAGCAGAAGTGCTACTCTTTGTGCGTTACTGGCAAGCCCCACTCCTTGTGCGACATTTAATATGTTGCCAATTCGATTGGCAAAATGCTTCCGAATGGAATTTCATAAATTTTGCATCAAATCGCTATTCATGTATCCCGTGGCTCAAACAAATAACATCATTTTTACGACAAATTCGCACTTGAACATTCCTACGAATATTGTTCCAGACCGTATCGATCTGTTCAGGATTCAATCTTAGGACCTGCAGTCCTAGCTTACAATGATCGATTAAATTGCAATAATGTCATATGATACATAAATTTTCAATATTAGATGAAAACTGAGATCCTACGATAAAACTTAACAAGCAGAGGCGTTATATCTCGTGCGTTATTCGCAAACCCCACTCCTTACGCGACATTTAATATTTTGCCAATTCAATTGGCAAAATGCTTCCGAATGAAATTTTTTTTTTTGTTTTTTTTTTCGAATGAAATTTAAGACGGTATTCATGAAATTACTATTTATATTTTTCATTATTCCAAATGCAGTAACAAAACATGATCTTCTCAACAAATATGTACTTATGAGGACGAATTCAATGATGGTTCGATCTTTGGTGACTTTTTTTATTCATTTTTTCAAAAAAAAAAAAACAATCCATTTTTCAATCATAAATGGAAGACCCTACGACAAATCTGAAAAATATGAAATTCGGGTTCCAAATAGGATTCCTATTCTTTCCGATTGTCGTCAGAACAAAATGTACTCATTTGGTAGAAAAAATTGTCTATTTTCGAATGGTGAAATAAAAAATAGTAGTGTTCCTAGGGAGGAAGCTAAGAAAAACCGTGATTTTTGAAAAAACTAAGTTATCGAAAACTCTTATAAGAGACTGCCTCTGAAAAATTTGAAATTCTCACCATTTGTGGGGCTCATTGAGATGAATTTTTTGAGCTGAACTTGGGCGAAATCGCTCCAGTAGTTTTCGAGATATAACCTCTTTTCATAAAATGGTTTTTGTGCAATATCTCAGAAACTACTGGACCGATTTCGCCCAATTTCAATACCAAACTTTTCGTTCATTAGATGCACAAACCCACGAAATTTGGAGTCTCTAACTCAAATAGTTTTTGAGCTATCGTGTATACAAAATTCAGGATAAAAAACACTGTAATTGAAATTATCCGCAAACGAAGAATCGCAGCAAAATTTACCCTGAGTGAAAATTGTGTGTTCAAATGAGATGAATTTCATCGCTGAGAGTGGGGGCTGTGAATCAATTTTTCGCGGAGAAAAATCGAAAAAACGATTTTTCGAAAATTTGATTTTTCTCGAAAAGTACTCAACCGATTTCGCTCAAATTTCACGGAGAGCAATTTGCATGGGGAGAGAAAGTACTGTTGAATTTTCAGGTCACCAAGTATTACCGTTCCGGAGCAATGAGCTGATATCTGTCACACAAACACACACACACACACACACACACACATACATACAGACATTTTTTAAAAATGTCATTTCTCGACGTTTTGGAACATCCTGAGTCATATTCCGATGAAATCTCGAGATCGAAAAAAATCGCGTTTACAATGCTTCCATTCGGAAGCAAAAATTGAAGTTCAGGTTTCAAATAGGATTCCTATTCTTTCCGATTGTCGTCAGAAGAAAATGTACTCATTTGGTAGAAAAAATTGTCTACTTTCGAATGGTGAAACAAAAAATAGAAGTGTTCCTAGGGAGAAAGCTAAGAAAAACCGTGATTTTTGAAAAAACTAAGTTATCGAAAACTCTTACAAGAGACTGCCTCTGAAAAATCTGAAATTCTCACCATTTGTGGGGCTCATTGAGATGAATCTTTTAAGCTGAACTTGGGTGAAATCGCTCCAGTAGTTTTCGAGATATAACCTCTTTTCATAAAATGGTTTTCGTGCAATATCTCAGAAACTACTTGACCGATTTCGCCCAATTTCAATACCAAACTTTTCGTTCATTAGATGCACAAACCCACGAAATTTGGAGTCTCTAACTCAAATAGTTTTTGAGCTATCGTGTATACAAAATTCAGGATAAAAAACACTGTAATTGAAATTATCCGCAAACGAAAAATCGCAGCAAAATTCACCCCGAGTGAAAATTGTGTGTTCAAATGAGATGAATTTCATCGCTGAGAGTGGGGGCTGTGAATCAATTTTTCGCGGAAAAAAATCGAAAAAACGATTTTTCGAAAATTTGATTTTTCTCGAAAAGTACTCAACCGATTTCGCTCAAATTTCACGGAGAGCAATTTGCATGGGGAGAGAAAGTACTGTTAAATTTTCAGGTCACCAAGTATTACCGTTCCGGAGCAATGAGCTGATATCTGTCACACAAACACACACACACACACACACACACACACATACATACAGACATTTTTTAAAAATGTCATTTCTCGACGTTCTGGAACATTCTGAGTCATATTCCGATGAAATCTCGAGATCGAAAAAAATCGCGTTTACAATGCTTCCATTCGGAAGCAAAAACAGCTTGTGCGTTAGGGAATAAACTCTGGTATTTCACAATTCTTGCTTTTGGTCTCTGTAATGCCCCAGCTACGTTCATCAGAATTATGAATGAGGTTTTAGAAGGATTGATAGGGAAGATTTGTCGTGTTTACGTAGATTACATCATTGTATTCGCGAAAGATTTTGATGATTATTTAAACAATCTGGATTCAATTTTCTCGCGGTCGAGAACTGCAAATTTGAAAGTTAATACAAAAAAATGGTTTCTTTTTAAACATGAAGTTTCTTATCCGGGTCACAGTGTATTTTGTGAAGTGTGTCTTTTGTTCGTTCATGTCAGTGGGCTTACGCCACAGTCCATTCAGTATTATTTCGTTACAACCATTATATCCATTTTTAGAATCATATATAAGATATTTTTCAAACCTTACCTCAATGATCTCGTCCCCCACTTTCAGACCTCCATTCTTGAATGCAATTCCTTTTGGATTCAGTCCGCATATGAACACACCCATCTTCGTTCTATCTTTATGTCCTGCCAATGCAATGCCCAGGTCATTATTGGTTTTATCAATTTTGTGTAGGAATATTTGGCCAGGCAGCAGCCGATACTTCTTTTGTATTTTTTCTGGAAATTAGATGATATTCATCATGAAACCATCCCATGAGAATTAGAGTCAATAATATATTATATGATAGTAGAAGATCAGTGTCGAAGGAGTACATATGACTCAAGATGAAAGATTTCCCCATAATTGATTTGGGACTCGTGTGCTCTACTTGGACATTCCATGATGATTTCAAATTGATTCTGAGACCATTAACCCTCTTTCTCGCAAGTCGGACTAACTCGTACTTTTTCCGGCAGAGTGGGGTTAGCCAATCATGTGCAGTGCTGTCACCCCACTCCGTGACTATCTACGCCAGTGGCAAGCAGGGACCAGTCGACGCTCGGAAAAACTGGTACCTGAGGGCCCCTGTGTTTCTAGATAGATTATATGCAGTTTTTTTCCAAAATTTTGATTAATATTAATATAAGACATTCTATGGCGTGGATAAAGGGCTATTCATTAATTACGTGACGATGATTTTTGCCATTTTTGACCCCCCTACCCCCATGTAAGGGTACATAAGATTTCTCGAACCCCCTCCCTCTTCTTACGTAACATTCACTCTTGTTTTGCTTCCGAATGGAAGCATTGTCAACGTCGGTTTTTTCGATTTCGAGTTTTCATCGGAATATGACTCCAAATGATCCAAAACGTCGAAAAATCATATTTTTAAATCAGGTCTGTACGTGTGTGTGTGTGTGTGGTTGTGTGGGTCTGAGTGTATTGACATGTATCGTCATTTTCTCTGGAACGGCTATACTCAACGTTCTCAAAATTTGACAGTATTTTTCCTCTGTGTGCAAAATGTTGTCAGCAGAATTTCAGCGGAACTGGTTGAATAGTTTCCGAGAAAAATAAAATTTTCAAAAAAGTTGGGGGGGGGGGGGAGGGGGGGTGAGGAGAGGGCAAGGGGGAGCATTCTTGAATGTTCTATGGGGGGTGTGGGGAGGGAGTGAGGAGAAGTAAGAGGGGGTGGAACATTCCAAAATGTTCTATTGGAACATATGGGGGTAGAGAGGGGTGAGGAGGGGGTAAGAGGAAGATAGAACATTCTAGAACGTTCCACGGGGGGCTAGGCGGGAATTTTTTTTTCCAAGAATACGGAGAGGAGTGAGTTGGAAAGGGGTGAGAAAGGGTAAGAGGGGATGGAACACGCTTGAATGTTCTTGGGGGAGGGGTGAGCTGGAAGAGGGGTCAGAGGGGGATGGAACATCATAGAATGTTCTGTGGGGGACGTTTTAGGGTGGGAAAGGGTGAGGAGGGGAAAAGGGTGATGAAACTTTGTTTTTTTCCCAAAATGGAACTTTCTAGAATGTTTTACGTCATAATTTTTGAATTATCTTGAAACTAATTTCTCCGAATTATTTTTTCAATGAAATTCTGAGAATTATTGTTTGAAAACCACAAATAATGCGCAATTCTCAATCTTATTCATGTCAATAATGAATAGATAATTGAGGATTTGAATTTATTTATGAAAATAAATAATTTTGTTGATGAAAAATAATATGTCCGTTGACGCACTTATTTTCTTTTGATTTTCACCGCTGATGAAAGTGAACGTAAATAATTTTTTTGTTTACAAAACTATACATAATCCTCTTTCTTTTTAATCTCACCGGGTGTGATATCTGATGCTTCTCTTTTTTATAAACAATTTCAGAGTTTGCATTGATTGAAATTATATTAATCCAGTTTGAATCCAGGATCTGACGAGTGAACATCCATTCAAAAAGTACAACATACGATGAGTATCCCATACGATCCTAGGTGACTTGATTTTTCATTGAAAAGAAAAGTGATTTTCCAAAACGGCAGGGCTAGAGGTGCAGAAGTGTCTCTAATGAATGCATTGCATTCTGTATATAATGTTAGTGTCTTTAAGTGTCATTTAAGTGTACGGGAAGTGTAAGTAGTTTAACATATACTCAAAGGGCATGTTAAATACACGCCAAAAGGCACTTCTGTACCTCCCGCCTTATCGTTTCAAAGATTGATTTTAAAAATGTGACATTTTTTTGTAGTGAATTTCAATGGAAAAATGTACAAATTTGTGTTTTTACAAACTCAAAAACCTAGGTTTTTGAGTTTATAAAGAATGAATCATCTGTTATCACTTTATCTATAATAATTAACTATTATTTTTACATTTTTCGATTATGGGCCGATTTTTCGATTATGTGTCAATTTGTTCCATATGTGATGTTTTTTTGTAGTGAATTTCAATGAAAAAAAATTTACGAATTTGTGAGGTTTTTGCATTACTAAAAAAATGAATCATTTGTGATATTTATTTGTGATAATTAACTGTGATGTGTGAATTTTTCGATTATGCGTCAATTTGTTTCACCTGTGATGTTTTTTTTTTGCAGTGAATTTCAGTGAAAAAATTTCTGAATTTGTGAGGTTTTCGCATTGATAAAAAAAAATCATCTATGATATTTATTTCTGATAATTGACTGTGATTTTTACATTTTCGATTATGTGTCAATTTCTTCTATTGAGTTACGCTAGAGCCAAATGAATGAAAAGTGTTCTTTTAATTAACATGTAATGAAGTGTATGCGCGTGTGTGTTTTTTTTATTGAAAAGAAAAAGTGGTGTTTTAAAAATTGATTTAAAAAAGAAAAAGGTGATGTTCTTTGGAGTGAATCTCAATAGAAAAAAAATGTGCGAATTTGTGATATTTTTGAGCTTATAAAAAATGAATCATCTGTGTTAATTCATGTGTGATGAGTCACCTGTGACAATTAATCTGTGATTTCTACATTTTCAATAGGATAGAAGTTTTCAAGTGGAAAATAATGCAAAAAAATGTCATATTTTTTTCTAATAAAAGTGTATAATGATTTTTTCATTTTTTGTATAGGAACATGGGCGAATTTCGTCAGGGGTATGTTTTTGTCAATGACAATGTGCTGGTTCCCCATGAATGGGTTTTGGGAGCCCCGCACGAAATGCTTGAAGTATTTATTTCTCTGGCCACTCGACAGAACAACCCAGCTCGCAATGTTTACGCTGAATTCGAGGGAGTGTGCACAAAATTGCTTCGCTTGAATGGGTTTTTCATTTTTAAGGAAGAGCAGCGTCCATCTTTTGCTGAAAATACAGCAACAGAACCAAATTGTATATTTTTTATTTTCATTTTTCTCAGAATTGTCATTTTTTATGGAAAATTTTATTTGATAATTTTTCTTTTTTTTCTAGAAAAAATGTCCAACACACACAGATACTGACAACGGCAGATTCCTTCGGAGAAATGGCACATTATAATCAACGAAAACAAAGAGAATATTGTAATCAACTAAAAAATTTTTTTATACTTTTATACTTCAGTTATAAAAAGAAGAAAAAAAAATAAATGTTCTCTTGCTCACAAATTACAGAAGAAAAACACATATGAAAAAAAAAATAATTATTACAAAAACAAAAACACTGTAACAATAACAATAATAACATTTCCTTTATATTTTGACGATTTCATTATGAAATGATGAAAAGAAATTCTTTTTTCTAATTAAAAAAGGTAACTATGTATTTGAAACACAAGAGACAAAAAAAATATTTCATTTTCTAATTATCAAAAAAAACAATAACAATATTTTTTTGTACTTTTTATAAATCCAGGCTCAAATGAAATGAGGAAAAAAAATAAACGTTTACTATTTCAATAAAAAAAATGTTTGAAGAACTTTGTTCTTTTAATTCTTAAGTTTCTAAGGAATTTTTCAGAAAATAATTAGTGATTTTTTGAAAATTTCGATGGTTGTGATTTATTTTCAATGATGATGATGGTTGTGATTTTTTCCAATGATGATAGAAATCCAAATTATTGGAGGATTTTTTTGTTTGTAAAAAAAGAAAATTTTAATCATTGAGGAACTTTTTATAAAAAATGAATGAATTCTAGATTTTTATGGCTGCTGTTTTTTTTTGGTGATAAAAAATTGTTATTATTGAGGGTTCTCTCCTGAGATTTGGATATGTTATTGATATAAAATCGACATTATTGAAGAATCGTTTGGAGAAAGAGTGAATTTGAGTTTTTTTTTGATGATAGAAACTTAAAGAATTTTTCACAGAAAAATGAGTAAATTGAATCTTTGAGAAGTGAAAATCGAATTTTGAGAATTTTTCTTGGAACAATAAGTGAATTTCAATGGTTGTGATCCTTTTTCAATGATAGAAAATTTAATTATTGAGGAATTTTCTGAGATTTCAATGTCTGATTGTCTTTTAGTGATAGAAATTTGATTTTTTTCCAATATTTGAATGACTGTGATGGTTTTTGTTAGTATAGAGCACATTAATAAGGAACTTTTCAACGAAATCAGTGAATTTGTAGTTTTTCGATGATAGACAATTCAATTATTGAGAATTTTTCTTGGAAGATGAGTGAATTTGAAACTTTGATAGTTGTGATTTTTTTGATGATAGAGAATTGAATAATTGAGAGATTTTCAATGGTTGTGAGATTTATTAGTGATAGAAAATTGAAGAATATTGAAGAATTTGTTTGGTAAAAATGAGTGAATTTGAGTTTTTCCAATGAGTATAATTTGTTTAATGATAAAGAACTGAATTATTGAGGAATTTCCTTCAGATTTGAATGTGTGTGTGTGTGTTTGATTGTTTCTAGTGATGAAAAATTTATTTTTTTCAAGATTCGAATGGCTGTGATGATGTTTTCAATAAATTTGGAACCTCATTAGCTTTTTTTAGTGATAGAAACTATAAATTACTTATATTCCAATCACTGTTTTCATAGAAAAACATAATTGATAAGGATTTTTTGGGAAAAAAAAACGAGTGGGTTGTTAAGATTTTTTCACATGATTGTGATTGTTTTCGTGGTTTTAAATTCTTGAAAATGAGTGAATTCTTGAAAATCCACTATATAAATTAAATTATTCACATTTTTTTTAAATCATTTTTTTATTTGCGCTTTTCACTACATATTATTTTCACTACTCTGTATTTCTCATTTTAAACAATCTGAATTTTCAAACTTGGATTTTCTCACTGCTTGAAAAGAATTCACAACTGTTGGATTTTCCTCCTGAGAAACGCATCTTCAAAGTTCCCGCAGTTGCTGAAGATTCCAACGCATTGAATTCCACCTGTGAATCTGCGAGAAATGAGCAGAGTCGTTGAGGTAGAAAAATGTTGAAGCTGTTATTCAATTCAACAGTCACCTTTTTCCTCCATCGTGTATTAACAATTTTCATCTTCAATTTTTTCATCTTCAATTTTCACTTGATATATTTTATCAATTTCCAAACTCTGGAGCTTGACGGCTGGTAAGAATTCATCCATACGTCCAATTTTGTTCACAGAGGTAAAGGACGACTGCTCAGAACGTTCCCCAGCCATCTATTAACAAATAAGAAAAATGAAATGAACTTTTATTCATTCATAAGGAAATGTGAAGTAAAAATTAGACTTTTACAAAACTTGAAACTTACGATTTCTACAAATTCACTTTGAAAATTTTCCACTTGGACTTGACGATGGTTTCCAGATCACACTTTCAATTGAGCATAAAACCTAAGAAGCTACTCTTATATAGGGCTCTAATGGCCTTCGAAAGAGTTCCTATGACATCATCAGAACTAATCAATCATTTACTGGGGAAAAAAAATAAACATTCGATTGGAAAAAAATGATTCTAGGAATCTCAGCGCAATCCTTTGTGAAATTGGAGATGTTAGCTCAAGAACACTGTTAATTCGTAAACAATACCCTCAAGTGTTTTGTAATTTAAACACTTTTTTCGGTAATATCAAAGAGCGATGTAATTTGAGCTTTTCATGAAAACTTATAAATCAATCATCTATTTGAAAACAATAAACATTGTCAGTTTGTGAAAAATTCTGAGAAATGTTTCGTAATTTGATCCGTTTCAGTGACTTCAAAGAGCGCACCGCTTTCATCAATGCATTTCTTATTTCTTCGAAGAATGTACTAGATTCGCTGATTGTTTTCGTCACCTTGAACTTGTTCACTCCTCCGAAGTTCACGCGTATGAATAGGGACAGAGAAGCAGTTGCGATCATTCTCGAGTTTAATCTTGTGGAGAACTATCCTGAGACACCAACAAAAAAAGTAAAGTTTCCGGAACAGAACCATTATTCAATGGACTTTAAGTGTGCTTTCCAAGTGTTTGCTGGTATTACTGCGTTATTGTGCAGTGTCTACTTGTTTGCATTTTCCCTGAGACGACTCTTATTGAATTAAGAGTGTATAATGGATACGAAAACGTGCTTGAGGGTGTTGAAGATATTTGAGCAGGCAGAGAAAGATGCCGTGCCTCTAGAGGCTGATCAGTGGATTAGGTGGTGTAATCATTACATCAAACTTTATGAAAAGCTCCTCAAAAAACTGGAGAACTTGACGACAGGAGACAAAATACGTTTACAAACTACTGTTTCGCTGATTTATGCTTTTTGTGGAAAATTTAAACAGAAAAAGCAAGGAGGAGCACTTGCAACATCTTCTTCGCGAAAAGTCAAGGATAGAGTCTTGTGGAAAGACATGGAAAGTGCTTTCGGTGGAAGGATCCGAACTGGTGCCGTAGTCAACCTGCGTGACAAAGATCTCCGATCCTTCCTGGAAGATGCTAAATCACTTACAGTTGTTCGTCTCAAAAATGCCTTACAGTGAGAGGAAAATCTGAAGGTAAATGTTGTACTGGCTTGCAAATTCCAAGTGATGAAAAACGGGGAACCAATAGAAGAGACGAATTTTTTCAACACGCGCAATCAGATCATTCTACCAGCGACAAATATCAAAGAATGGTTTGATGAGCATTTGTTTGAGCGCCTACTCGAAAAAGTAGAGGATTCCCAAGAAAGGGATTCTGGTTGGACTCTCAATGAAGTTGTCAATCTTGTGATTAACATTAACAGATACGTTCCTCTGGTAGCGGGGATGAACACTTTCATTCCATTACCAAAGCATGATCAATCAAAGAGAGCTGTAGTTAATATTGAGAATGACGATGAATTCTGTTTTCTATGGGCAATAACAGCCGCTCTTTACCCGACTAATGTACATGCTGAACGTATACGCTCATACCCACATTACTCTCGGGCTACTTTACCTGATGGAACGACACTTAACTAGAAGGGATTTGAATTTCCAATGAAAATAAGAGATGTTTCAAAATTCGAGCGTTTGAATGGTCTGTCAATAAATGTCTATGGGATTCAAAATGGTGATATTGTTCCTTATTACTTGAGTAAAAGTGGATCAGAATGGCCAACGATTCATCTTCTTTTATTTTGTACAAATGTACACTCAGAGCCAGAATTACAGCCAGTCTACCACTTTGCATGGATTCGAAATTTATCACGTTTAGTTAGATCACAAGTTTTAAATCATAAGAATGCCATGTGGTTCTGTGATCGCTGTTTGGGGCATTTCACTAAAAAGGATTCCTTCAAAAGGCATCAAAATGATTGTTACAGCATCAACAAATGTCGAATGAAGTTACCAACTGAAGAAAATAAAATTCTCACCTTCAAGAACTACAAATTCAAGGAGATGGTACCATTTGTCGTTTACGCCGATTTGGAATGCATTCTAGAGAAAACTGGAGATGGAATTGTAGATGAAACTGATGATGAAACTGCACATGAAACTCTGTATCAGAAGCATATTCCACACAGTGTTGGATTTTATTTACACTGTGATTTTAATGAAAATCGATCCGAATACAAGATGCATCGTGGAGCTGATTGCATCGATTGGTTCATCGATGAATTACAGAGGATAGCACATGAAGTGGATGAGTGTCTGAGTACGAATGTACCAATGCGACCTCTAACACCACAAGAAGCCAATGAATACCAAACAGCACAAGTGTGTCACATTTGTGAGAAACCATTCACAGCAACTGAAGTGAAGCATCGCGATCATTGCCATTTCACTGGCAACTATCGCGGTCCTGCTCATCCTCAGTGCAATGTGAATTACCAAAGCTCTCGGACTATTCCAGTAGTGTTTCATAACTCGTCTGGTTATGATGCACATTTCTTCATTAAGACTCTAGCTAAGAAATATCCTGGCTCCATAAATTTGCTCCCACTGAACAAGGAGAAATACATTTTGTTTACGAAAAAAGTAGAAGGCACTCAAGTTAATCTCCGATTTATTGATTCATTCAGGTTCATGGCGAGTAGCTTGGAGAAATTGGCGAAAGACTTGTATTAAAACTTGGACATGGTTTCGGATGCTCGAGGTCAGGAATTTAAAGATTCCCGCCAAGACATCCATCTTGCCACGTTGGCAGCTTCTACATCGGCCTCACGAAATCTCCCGAGAGGCCTCGAGAAGTTACGAACGCCCGAACCGGCGTGCTCACTTGGCTTTCGGCTACCTCACGAGTAACGTGCGCGAATCACCGAACGGTTTTTCCATTCGAATCCTTTTCGGCAAATTAACGTGTTTTTTACGAGATAAAATACCGGAAATCATCAAATATCAATTGTTAAAACTCATCAGTAAATTCACCGCTCATAAACCAAATAATTAGTGTAAATACTTAATGTTTCATCAAATAAAAGGAACGGTAGCCAAATCGGCTTAATAAACGTGCATTTCGGAATCTTTTCAACACCTCGCCAATTTACAGGCTTCTCACCAGGTATTTTCCTGCACCACTCACGGACCTGGGCATCAACGTCGAATATTCTCCTCTCGAAAATCACCTAGTTTTTTAACAACTTGAATAATGCAGATATGCGAATTACTTGGAAATACTGTGATGAGGATTTGGAGAAATTCGAATTGCTAACTAGGAAAGGTGTATTTCCCTACGAATATGTGGACTCTTGGAATAAACTGGATGAAGATCAATTACCATCGATGAAGGAGTTTTACTTGAGACTGAACAATGAAAACATCTTTGAGGAAGACTATGACCATGCTCGAATGTTTGGAGTACTTTCAACATCAAATCATTGGGAGAGTATTCGGATCTCTATTTACGGACGGATGTCTTACTTTTGGCAGATATCTTGGAAAATTTCAGACGTAATTGCTCCTCTGTCTATAAGCTTGATCCTCTACACTACTTTACAGCTCCAGGATTGACAGCTGATGCAATGCTCAAATGCACAGGTGTACAACTGGAACTTCTCACTGGCATTGAAATGCATTTGTTCATTGAGAAGGACATTCGTGGAGGAGTAGCATAATGCTCCAATCGATATGCATGTGCTAATAATGAGTACATGGGAACGGCATATGATCGAAACAAGGACACTACATATCTCATGTACTTTGATGTAAATAATCTCTATGGAGCAGCAATGTCTCAATACTTACCTTATGGATCATTTGAGTGGGTTGACCCCTTGAGCATTGATGTTGAGAGTGTTCCTAATGATTCTGATGTGGGATACATTCTGGAAGTCGATTTGGAGTATCCTGAAGAACTCTATGAATTACACAAGGACTTACCACTCTGCCCTGAGCATTCATACCACCCAACAAGAAAATTTCGAAACTAGCGACCACATTGTTACCCAAGAAAAACTGCTTGCGAATTTTCCCTTTGATCTTTTTTGCTTCAATACTCGCAGCATCAGCAGCATGATCATGAGTGGGTGGATCCCCAATAATATTACCTAAATAACACGATTAATCAAAAAAATAATGAAAAAATATTAAAAATAATGTAAAATCATTAATTAATGCTATGAAAAACAAACCTGTACGACTGGCAGAGTCAGTGTAAACTTTGGCATCACAAGTCTTTTCACAACAGTACCAAACAATATTGCTTTTGTTCACGCGTTTCTGGATGAATAAATAACCATCCAGAAACAATTGTTTCTTTCCTTTTTGTGAAACTAGAAACTTTAGCGGCATGATTAAAATACAAACATTTATATTAAAATACACAAAAATAAATATCACAACTGGACGCGACAAACGAATGAACAGGTAATCAAAAATATCAGTGAAAGCAATAAAAAAAAAAACAATCATTAAATCAATTATGGAATACGAGATAGCGCCACAATAAAACGAAGAATAATTATCGACCGTGATGACAGCAGATATCCTTATCGGTAGAAACTTTGCCGCGGATATTTTGAAAATGGATCTTTTGTCGTGGATATTTTGTCGTTGCGGATATTTCTTCTGCGGATATTTTTGTAGACGGATATTTTGTCGGCGGATGTTTTCCCACGGATATTATGTCACGGATATTATATCATCGGAGATTTTGTCGCGTCACCGAAAAACTATGTGATACATTATCAAAATTTGAAACAGTGCTTGAAACTTGGGATGAAATTGACAAAAATTCACCGTGTTCTGAAATTCAAACAGACTGCTTGGCTGGAATCATACATCAATCTAAATACAGAACTACGAAAACAGTCTCACAATGAATTTGAAAAAAAACTTCTTCGAGTTAATGAATAATGCAGTTTTCGGAAAGACCATTGAGAATGTGAGAAAACAAAAGGATGTGAGACTGATTACAAGATGGGATGGAAGATATGGAGCTCAAGCTCTCATTGCTCAACCAAACTTCCACAGCTGTACAATCTTCGATGAAGACGAAGATTTAGTGACAATTCAATTGGATCGTAATGAAATTTTCTTTAATAAACCCATTTATGTGGGATTTTCAATTCTTGATCTCTCGAAAATTTCTATCTATGATTTCCATTATGATTATATCAAGCCAACTTTTCATGATCGAGCCAAATTACCCTATACAGATACAGACACTCTTTTATATGAATTTCGTGTTCCCAATATTTATGAATATATTGAACGTGATATTGAGAAGTTTGATACATCCGATTATCCTGAAAATAATCCGTATGGCATTCCTCTGAGGAATGAAAAAGTATGAGGTCTAATAAAAGATGAGTGCAACGGTAAACTTATGAGCGAATTTATTGGTCTGCGTGCCAAATTGTACACTTCCAAAATTCATAGAGAGGAGAAGGTGAAGAAGCGAGCTAGAGGTGTGAAAGGCTCAACGTTGAAAAGGATCAAATTCAATGATTATAAGAACTGTCTCTTTGAACATGAAAATTTCAAGAAATTTCAATATTTAATTAGAAGTAAGAATCATGAAGTACATTCTATACGTCAAGAAAAATTAGTTTTAATTGCTTATGATGATAGAAGAATTATTTCGAGTAATTTAATAGATACTGTACCATATGGTTTTTATAGGAGTAATGAATAAACAAACTTGTGAATCGATGTAAAAAATTTATCATATATACTGAATGAAAAATTTGTAACTTAACATAATTTATATTCGATCTTTATCCATCCAGCTATTGTGAGATGAATCAAAACCTAACCACTTGACAAGTAACTTGTTTCCTTGCTTCCTTATAACTTTCTCTATTAGATAATAATCTGGATCTTTAACTTTGGTGAGTTCCTCTTGATAGAATCCACCTTCAATTGGTCTTTGCTCATAATCCAACAGCTTATATGTAACGGGATTGGTATTCAAGACTTCACTGACATTGAATATCTCTGTGGTTCAGTTTGGTGTATAGCCTTTTTCAAATATGTTTTTGAATTTACTGATTCGCACATGATCACCAACATTGAATTTAATGGTTGATGAACGGTTCACTTCAAATTTACCATAAACATGTCGTAGAAGATACTTTTCATTTTCAGCTGTCACTTCAATGGGTTTCATATGGATAGTGCGATGCTTTGTATTATTATAAGTGAGCACTAGAGAGTCTACAATATCAATCCACTTGTATGAGCCTCGCAAACTGAATTGTTTCCACATTTTTTCCTTCAATGTACGATTAAAACGTTCACAGATCAATGCTTTTAGATTACTGAAAGTTGAGTACATGGTGATAGTATACTGTTTCATGAGCGTCTTAAATTCATTATTGTAGAATTCCTTGCCCTGATCTACATGTAGTTTGCTAGGAATGCGTCCCTTTTTCAGTACAGATTTCATGGCATTTGTCACATCTTTTCCGTTTTTCGTCTTGATTGGAACGGCCCAGGCAAATTCAGAGAAAATATCTATAATTGTTAGCAGATATTTGAAACCTTTGTTGTCTCGTGCGTATGCAGTCATATCTACTGAATCTGCTTGCCAAGTCTCATCTATCCCCCGCATATCAACATGGCTATCAGACAATTTCGACGAGCAGGTCTATGAAGTTCCTCCACTACTGTTGCTTTTTTCATATTCCAATGCAGACACTCGCTTATCAAGTTGAGCAATTATTTCCGAATTTTGAAAGGCTAATTCTTGTCCGGTGTTGATTGACTCCTCGAGACTTTTTAATTGTTCAGCTAGAATGGATTGAAGACTCTTGATCATCAAGTTCGTATCGTCCACAATGATTCTCCTTGACTTTTCCAATGTTTTCCGTTTCTCATCCAGATAAGAAATGAACTCAGAGTTCTTTGTAACGAGTTCTTGTACTGTATCAATGCTGGATTTTTGTTGCTTTATAGCCTCATGGAACTGAGAATCGAGAGATTGAACCATTAAAATTCCATCATCAATATTGGTTCTCATCGAAGTATTTATATTATAGATGAGTTGAATCTCTTGTTGTATCAAAGATCAAGTCACTCCCATGGACATTGCGTCATTTGACTCAACCGGATCCGCTAGATTACATAAGCATCGCTTATCCATGTCATAATGTCCATCAGAAGTGGTTTTGAATCCCTCACCAGGAGGACCTCGACTAGTAGCAATCTGATTCTTCTTATTTCCCAGCTGACGTCCAAACACATCGACACTCATGATTAAACTGATACTTTTCTCCATTATGAGGCTCAATAAATAATGTTGGCTTCTCGCAGTTCCTCAATCAATGACATTATTTCATTGGTGTGGCTGAGATTTCCAGCGGTTTGTGATGCCATCAATAATCTCAACCGATCCACAAGTTCACTTGGATCATCCCAATGCACATAATTTACATTATTATGAGTCACCTTCATGTATTGTGGGAGAGCTTTTCCAGTCTTCTTCATGGGCGATGCTAGAACGGTTTTGGTAATTTCTTTAAATTTTTTTGAATCATTACTGCGAACACGTTTGTCAATACGATAGTACATTCTGTGTGCATTGGTGCTGCGTAAAATTTGTGCATATGTATCTTTATCGATTTGAGTCACATACTTCGTCTGAGGTCCTTTTGAAAAAATGAGTTCAATGAGACCAGGGGTGAGTGAGTATGTATGATCCTTCAGAGTCATTGTAGAATTCTCACCAAAATACACGAAAGAATCTCCGATTTTAAGACCTTTTGTTGATGGTCGCACCCCAAACTCTACATCCAAATCAGCACGTGGATTTGGTCTCTCCAATCGTTGGAAATACCTCTGTAGGAGCGTGCTTGAATCATCTTTCATAGAAGTTGACGGACTTGACGTAATCATGAGCTTAGACGATTCATCGATTGAATCTTCTTTAGCTGATGAATCATTGAGAGCAGCTGATGAATCATTGAATTCTCCCTTAGTTGATGAGGATGACTTGATGGATTGAAAATCATCATTATAATCATCTTCAAATGCTGTGTCATACATCTCAGAGTGAGTATCACTTGAGATTTTTTTTCTTTTTTCGGGTTTCACTGAATTGGCCAATTTTTCCATAGGATCGACCACGGGTTTCAAAACGTCCCGTACCGTTTGCTCCATGCTGTCCTTGTTCGATTTAATCATTTTATGTTTTCGTCGAATCGCATTGCTCGCTTGAGCAATATGATATAATGCACCTGTCTCTTTCTTGAAACTTTCTGTCTGCATGTTGTTTCTCCCAAGTTTACAATACAACTACCGTTTACCTCACTAGTTAAGTGATATTTATGAAACAATCGAAGCCTTTCCTGTATCGACCATCATTGAGATCCTGGTCCTTATCTATTACAAGGAAACTGTATTGATCCTCGTTCTAACATTTTGAACACAAATCTTTGAAGAGTGTGAGTGAACTATCTGTGTTCACATGATCATCATAAATGTGTTTCAAGTTCATCTCATCTTGACGGAAGAGTATTAAAAGATTTGTATTATCACGCACCAAATGTTTGGGAATACGAGCATATGTCTGACATAGATAGAAACTATCTACATCTCTATGTCGACCCATGCAGAAGAATGCTCGCATATTGTCTTGTTTTTCACAAGCCACATCATTGAACACCATGATGGAATTTGGTCGCGCATCTTCCGGTTTAAAGACTTCATCGTGCTCACTGAAGGGAAAATATCCGATGCCATCGATGGAATCAAGCAAACCCTTCAAGAATTGATATTTTGGTTGATTCAAAGATTTTGAGTACACATGGACATTCTCAAATCTCAAACCATTTGGATGAAATAGGAGAGCCAGTAGAGCGTTCGTCTTTCCACAGTCGATACTTCTCAAACTCCCGAATGTGAGTTGAT
Organism: Aleiodes leptofemur; assembly: GCA_963942555.1. Classification (NCBI taxonomy): domain Eukaryota; kingdom Metazoa; phylum Arthropoda; class Insecta; order Hymenoptera; family Braconidae; genus Aleiodes; species Aleiodes leptofemur. Next base: position 9,457,616 of record OZ012618.1, read on the forward strand.
CTGTTTTTCCTTGAAAAAACCATTTCTGAAGGAGCTTTTCCATAGGGGACAGTAGCGAGGGGCTCAGGTTGATGATGATGTTGTTGTTGTTATTATTGTCGTCGTCAGCAGCATCAATGAAAAAGTCTTTGACTATCAGCATCAATATTTTTCCAATTGTCCGAAAAATTTGTAAGTAGCAGTGATATATTTTTTCACTCACGTTTCCATGAAGAAACCGTTATTGAGAGAAATTACATTTTCACAGGGGGCAGCGAACAGTTCACGTTCTTGTTGTTGTTGCTGCTGTTGTTCATTGTTGTTGCCATCATTAACTGCAACTGTATCTCCATCAAAAACAGCACTACGTTAATACTTTCCAAAAAAAAATTGGTAAGTAGCACCAATGAGATCTTTCGAGAATTTACACGATAATCATTCACTCTCAGTTTTAGAAGAAATCGAGGAGATCACTGCCTTTGATTCGGAAGAGAGGAGAGGAAGAGTTTGGGTACACTGACTCGACTCACACCCTCCAAACGTACCAGTCGACTGGCGCTGGAACATATAAATACCTGCTATTTATACGATTTCGAATCAGTTGTTCCGAGAACATGGAGGAGTGTATGCGTAAAAAAGGAAAACGTCGAGGGAAAGGTCTGGTCAACAGTCTCATCAATAAATTGCCTATTGAATTACATATACCGGGCTATCAGTATTGTGGACCGGGAACGAAACTGCAAGAACGCCTAGCTCGTGGTGATCCAGGAATCAATCCCCTCGACGCAGCTTGCAAAGAACACGATATAGCTTATTCGAAAACCAAGGATAACCTAGCTGCGAGACACGTAGCTGATGAAAATCTCCAGGAGAAAGCCTTGGAACGTATTTTTGCGAAGGACGCAAGTCTGCCTGAGAAAGCAGCCGCTTGGGGCGTAGCAAACACTATGAAAGCTAAAACATTTCTAGGCATGGGAATCAGGAAAAAAGTGGGGTGAAAGAAGAAAAAACGTGGCAAAGGTGCTAAGAAGAAAGTTCCATTGAGAACAATCATACGAGCTGCCAAAAGTTCAATGTGACCAGGAGCGGAGGCTATCAAGTCAGCTCTGAAACGTACTCGAGCAGGAGTGAAAAATGCTGGTGGACGCAAGAATGTGATAGCGCCGCGTATTCTTCCTGTTCCCGCAAAGATTGGTGGTGTGATACCTTTTCTCATACTTCTCTTTGCAGGACTAAGTGCAACAGGAGCATTAGCAGGTGGTGCTGCAGGCATTGCCAAAGCTGTGAATGATATAAATGCCGCGAAACAAGCTCTCTAAGAAAGTAAATGACATAACCAAACAATGGAGTCCATTGCTATGGATGGAGGCCTCTACATGAAGCCCTATAAAGAAGGATTAGGACTTCATTTAAAAAACGCATGAAGCTACCACACCAAGCCCTCACTGATGCTGACCTGATGAAATGTGCACGTGTCATGAATATTGCCCATTTCCGAGGAGTTTTCATGAGAAATGAGTTACCCAAGAATGGACCACGCAAACATGAATCAGCTATTGTTAATCTGGATGATGCGAGTGGACCTGGTACACACTGGGTTGCCTATAAAAAACGAAATAATGAAATCATTTCTTTCGATAGTCTTGGTAATCTCCAGCAACCTTCAGAATTAATTTATTATTTCGGTGTTGGTAGCACTATCAAATATAATCACGATCAGTTTCAAGACTATGACACGGTGGTGTGTGGCCATTTGTGTTTAAAGTTCCTTGCTGATGAATCATTATAAAATAGCCATGTACATTAATTCGAATATTAGTTACACCATGTTGAACGATTCGTTCACATTAACGCTCTCCGGCCGATCATCAGTGCTAGAAGCTCACTACTTTCCACCTATTGAGTTATCACCTCATAAAGACTATACTCTTGGACTTGTGGAGTTGCTAACGTTCAATTCAATTCCCAATATTGACGTTGGAAACAACAAATTCTATGTGGGAGATCAAGTCATCACAATACCCACAGGGAGCTACGAAATAGAAAACATTGAAGCTTTCTTAATTGAGAAACTGGCTGCGTATAACATCTCCATTATTTTACGACCAAACAATAATACCCTAAAGAGTGAAATTGAATGTAATCTCGCGATAGACTTTGAAAAGGAGGATTCTATTGGAGGACTATTGGGATTTGCTCGCCGAATCCTTAAACCACATGTTCTGCATGAATCCGATGTTCCAGTAACCATCCTCAAAATTAACTCATTGAGAGTGGAATGCAATATAACTATGGGAGCCTATATCAACGGTCAATGAGTGCACACTATACATGAATTTTTTCCTAGTGTTCCACCAGGATATAAGATCATGGAAGTTCCGTCACATGTCATTTACCTGCCAGTTGCCGTACGAGCCATAGCCTCCGTTTCTTGCGAGGCTCCTGACTGTAGAAACTTGTATTCCAGAATCCTCGCTTCTACGCTGATGAATCGTTTCAAAGCTTTCCATCAAGTCCAGGAAATCTTGGAGAAATGTCCAGGCTTTCTCTGGTAGATTTTCACCGTAGTGTTTAATAACAATTTCATCGTAGTCACAGAGGAAAGGTGGCACAGAGCACAGAAATTTCACTTCGTCTGGATTCAACTGATCCATGGTGAAGACTGAAAGTTCTTCCATGCGAATCTAAATTAGGAAGAATCTGATGCGTAATAGATTGATGATGCAATAAATTCCTGGAAAATGTCCTTGAGGAATGCAGTAGGGATGTTTACTAATGAATCAGCAGTAGGGTATAAAAGCGTGAAAATTTTGTCGAGGGAGCTCAGTTTCATTCTGAATTTAGCTTTTGTAGAGGAAATTGGTTCTTCTCAAAAAAGCAGTTTTTTATGGGTTCCTTCACAATTTAAATTTCTTTAAAGTAAATTTACACATTTTCTAACATAATAAATTAAATTCATCGAAATATCTATAATAATAAAATTTTTATTTGAGAAAAATAGAGTCAGTTTTATCCGGTTTATCCCATTGTTTTGAATTGTTGAGGGAGAGGGAACGCGGTGTGTGGTGCGAAACAGTGAAGAAAAATATCGATTATTTTTGCGAATTGAAGACATTTACATGAGTAGGACAGAGACCGTTGGTGTTGGAGGGGGAAATATTGGGAAGAAGAACCTTTATAGCCTTCTTCTATCCAGTGAGTCTTCTGGTGTTCCTATAATGGTTAACTTTGTTTCTTTCTTTTGGAAAAAGAAAAAGTGTAGTGTCTCAATGGATTACTGGTGGATTTATGATTCCAGATAGGTAATTTTCGAAATTTTCTAAATCTGAATTAAAATTATATGCGTTTTTCAATTAAATTAAATTTTTTTTTTCCGAATATATATGATCAAATTAATTGGTTGATATTATTCCACGCGAAGCATTCACGTTATTGACTAGGGAGAACAAAAGGACGCATTTTTATGCTCTATGTACTTGTTTCCTGAAAATTATTAAAAATTAAATTTTTAAAGCTCAAAGAAGGTGAGCGGTGGTTTTTGTCAATAAAATTCTTCAACAAAATCCCGTGAGTCGCATTAGGGTAGGTTGTGTAGGTTCTTTTGAGGCCTATGCACCACTACGTCCCCGTCGTGGCCTCGGGTAATGCAAAACGTGGTGATAATCTCAATTGTTTGTAGTTTCCGTTTTTTCGTTATGTTGGGTTATTCTTCCCAGGAAAAAGTAGGTTGTAATTTTCTGAAAATTTTAATTAGGATGTTGTTTTCGCTCCGTGCTGTGTGACTGACCCCTAGACAATAGAAAAACACCCAAAAAAAGTTCAATTAACTATGTCAAAAAAATTTCAATTCATGGAACCAATCTCCTCTACTGATACCCTGAATTTTCAATTGTGAGAAACAATGGAGATCATTCTAGATGTCCAAGGTTTCAGAGGTGAATCAAATACATTTGTGGTGAAGGAGTTGGCTATTGTCAATATTCAAACGAGTGACAATGAATACGATCGATTTGAGTGTGTTCTTTTTGAGCCACCATATCCCTGCGATCAATTGTCAGCCAAATATAAATACCTCAACAATTGGTTGTATGAAAATTTTCACGGAATTTCGTAGGAAAGTGGTGTTACACCCTACGCTTATGTGAAAGACGTCATTCAGCGTATGATGAAGAGTGTGTCTTCCATTTATGTGAAAGGTCTACAAAAGAAGAAGTGGTTGGAAGAAATAATTGAAAATTCCAAGCCAGTAATCAATCTCGAAGACTTGGATTGTCCGAAACTCAGTCAATTGACTACCTCCCAATGTCATCATCATGAAGAAGAACCAATGGCATTCGTATGTGCTGCTAATAATGTGAAACGACTGAAAAATTGGTACTTGTGCAACTGCATTCCGAGTCTTGACAAATCTCTCAGACTCTTTTGCAAGCTGAAAAGTATCAAGAAAATGACTGCTCAGGATATTTCATTTTTTCCGAAGGAGTTCCTCCTCATGTTTGCATCCGGTAGCATTGAGGATGTATGGGAAAAATTGCCTGAAGCCTATCAAGATAAAGATATTGCCAATTGTCGCAGATGCTATGATCACTACCAGCCTAATCCAGATTACACTGATGATCGTTAGATTCATCCAATGATTAAAAATTGCTTCGTTTGTAGAGTGTTTACAAATTTGTGAAACAAGCAGAATTGAGAAGATTTTTTAGCAAAAAATTATGTAACATGATTATTGAGAGAAATAAAAAATAATCATTATTATTTCTAATTGATTTGAATTTTTTTATCTAAAAATTCGACCTATTTCTCTATTTCCTTAAACGCATCAAAACTTTAAGGAGAAAAAAAATCCTTGAATGGAGGTATCATCTTCCATAAAGTTTTTCATATGAGCCTCTGATTCATTTCATTGAGCAATAAGCCTCCAAGAAAAAACAATTCTTGGAAAAAAATTGCCACCTAGCCCTCCTTCCCCCCCGTTACCTCCTTTCCAACCCTACATGTCTCCCATAGAAAATTCTAGAATGTTCTATCTTCCTCTTACCCCCTCCTCACCTCTCATTACCACCATATGTCCCAATAGAACATTTTGGAATGTTCCACCCCCTCTTACTTCTCCTCACTTCCTCCCCACTCCTCCCTCCCCACTCCTCCCTCCCCACACCCCCTAGAACATTCTAGAATGTTCCCCCTTGCCCTCTCCTCACCCCCTCCCCTCCCCACACCCCCATAGAAAATTCTAGAATTTTCCCCCTTACCCCTCCCCCACCGGTTCTGACCCACCGATGACCTCTACTCATTTTCAAGGTCATTGGTGGATTAGAATCCCCTCTGTCATACTACTGACTAGTTTTGAATTGATCTTAAAGAAAATAAATTATGCAGTAAAAGCTAGATCAATTCAGATCATCAAATGTCGTCCGGACTGAATGGGTTAGCGAGCCATGTTGTCTAATCGGAAACAATTGGTAACTCATCAGATGCAGTGATAAATTTTGACTTATAGAATATTACGTAAGAATGGTTTTACCCCCCTCCCCTCCCCCCAAGATGAGGGCATGTAGAGATTTTTCGGTAAATGGGTAGTATAGCTTTGCCAACTAAAAATTAGTGTTTTGAACGTTTTCTTTGCAATTTTTTTCATCCGTCATGTCCAGTGCGCCTATTCTAGGCTCGCATTGAATTTGATTCCCGAAAATTATGATTACAAAATTTTTTTTACAAAATAAGTGGAGTTTTAAATTTTGAGTCAAAAAACTTGAATTTTATGCATTGTGTTCAACAACTCAATGAATATAACATTATTGCTTAATCAAATTTTATTTTAGAGCAATATAGAAAAATATTAAATTTAAAAGAGAGTAGAGTTCATTGTTTTGATTGAGTGTGGGAGAGGGGGCATGATGAGAGGTGAGGTAGTCGTGAAATAATCGATTTCTTCCTGACAAAGACAGTTGGTGTGAAAACACAATGATAAACAGAGACCAATGGTCTTAAGAAAACGGCAAATTTGGTAATTCAATGTTATGCCCCATAAGCATTATTTAATATTATTCAATTATTTCACAATTACAGTGAAGAAGTTGAACACATTAATGAGTTCAACTTACTTCACATATTATTCGACTCAGCGTCTCATCGCTGCATGTATAATCATGTTGCAATGTGACACTGATAATTCACTATAAGAATCGACCTCACCAATGTTCGAGAGGTCAGTTCTCAACCAGACACGACAGTGTGTCATTTTACCTTTTACCTTTATATTTTATAGTACATCATGGATATTAATTAATCATTCAATTTAAATAAATACTTATTCCTTTTCTAATAAACCACCGAGTTGAAGTATCTCTTCACTGTAGAGGGTATCTCTACAGATAAACCCAAAGAACCTACTCTCAGACTAATTCCAGTCCTAACATTTGGTGGCAGCGGATTTCTTCGAAGGCAAGGATTGATCAACCATTGCCGACGACTACAGTGAGTACGAGAATAACTTGGCGAAATTTGGAATTGGAAAACTCGCTTTCATCACGAGAGCAACTATCTTTGGATAGACTATCGCTAGATAGACCAAGAGAAGAGGATTCTACTCAGTTGCATGAAGGAAACAAGTCTATCGACGGATAGAAGATCGTAGAGGTTTTTGGCAGTGAACATCCAGTTGAGCTCATTAGCTGGAAGTAACTGTATTGAATAACAAAGCATTTGTAATTTTTAACTTCTCACGTTTATACTTGTTGTCCAACAGCAGAAGATTCAAATTGTACTTAGCGACATTTTGAATGATACAGGATTTTAAGCTGTGGAAACAGTTAAAATCAAATCTCTGGAAGGGGGAGGAGAATCATAGAAGATTTTCACTAGAACCTGAAGGAGTTACGTCTCGTGCAGAGACAGAGTTCATTTAGACGGGCCCACGTCGTTGACAAGTATGTCAGTTTTTAAAGATGCTTTGGCCAGCGTGTCAATAGCAAGTGGACGTATGGTTGGGATGCCAACGTCACGGACAAGTGTGTCAGTTATTAAGGAAACTTTGGCCAGCGTGCCATCAACATATGAACATTTGGTAGACGTATCAATGTCAGCGGAATCACTAGTCGGTGAGACAACAAATAGTGACATCCACAGTCAGAATTTTGAGCATAGTACACAAGGTGCGAGCTCTTCAGTGCCAACCGGCAAAGAGAACATAACTCTGGTAGAGTCTGAGTACAGGAGTACAAAAGCGACAGGAATCAGAGCAAAAACTTTAAAGGAACTACAACTTGAATTTTGCAGTATGCGGCAGAGAACAAATGAGAGCGTTAGCACATTTGCAGCTCGTGTCGAAAGCTTAGCTATGGACATAGCGAAGATTCGCTTTGAATTAGGATTGAAACAACCAATCCAATGTTTTGTAAAAACGATGAATTATACTACATTTAATGAGTCTCAATTAGGAGCAGGGAACTTTGAGCAGATCATACTGCAGGACTCAGCAGCGAAACTACAGTATAATTCGGGTCAGAGGTCGACAGAGAAGAAGAACCTTCTGAACCAAAAAGAGAGAAAGGTCATTAGTGAAAATATGGTTACGACTACAGCTTCTGGAATTTTTGACGGTTCAAGAGAAAAAGAATGCCGCAAAGATGTCACAGGAATTGGAATAGACCTACAACGACGCCATACTAAGTTCAAGATTTGTTTTAATTGTGCAAAAGAAGGTCACACCGCAGCAGAATGTGGACTCTTGCTAGGAGACCATTATAATGAAGAGGTAAATCGACCAAAAAAGAAGATTATTGATTCAAATAAACAGTCGCAGAGAAAATGCAAATATTGCACATCGAGTACTCATAACTTTCATCAGTGTCATAAGCTGAAAGCAAAACTTGGAATTTCGAAGTCAGCATATATTGCGACAGTCCAGCACAATAAAGGTAATGCAGAGAGTAATATAAATAATTTTACAGACAGACAAAAAGTTGAGTCAGCAGAAGGATTACAAAAGTCCTACCAGCAGTCAAGAAAAATTCATCGCATTATGGCATATGGAATTGAACGTGAAACAGGCGAGATCCTAGAAAATATGGAGAGAACACAAACGAAACGAATGATAAAGTCCGTCAGATCAGCTAATATGAAAAGGCATGTCATTTTAAGTGCCAATGAACTCAAGGAACAAACAGCGTTTCTAGTAGACACTGGTGCTATGGTTTCTCTAATAAAAATCGGTAAATTACGTCACGCTGTTCCGATCACAGGAGACACAGATCTCCTTCAAGGAATTGCTGAAGAAACCATCTTGACATTGGGAAAAGTTATAATATATCTGAAAATTGGAGAAGAAAAATTGGGACACGTATTTCATGTGGTACCTAATGAATTCCCGTGCTCAGGAGGAATTCTTGGGGAAGATTTTCTAGAATCAACAGATTTGAACGTACAAATCGAGCCAGGAAAAGAGTGGTGGATAAATGGGACAGGCTTCAATTTCCGAAGAATGCGGGAACGAAGATTGGTTCCAGTGCAAAATGAGACACCAATAAAGAACAAGTCAACTCAGAACCGGAAGACCATCAAAACTGTGCATAAAAAAATCATCAAGGGAACGATAATTACTAAGAAGAGTCTGGATGACTCAATAACTGAATATCCAGGCATTTTTACAGAGAAAATTGTAGAAGAAAAATTTTGTTCACACGGAAATAATCCGAAGTGTAATGATCCGCAGATAAATAATCGAAAGATGCTGACAGAGATAGGAGAATCTTTCCATTTGAAACAAAATCGAAATCCGTCGATCCATGAGGATTCGAATCAGAATTTTAATACTCAGGAAAGAGGAAAAGAAAGAGAGATTATTGAGAAATCTCACACTGCTAAATTAGTGCCAAAATACTGGCTAGGATTTCAAGAAGGAATACTTTATTTGACCAAAATTGGTGAACATTCATTGGGAGAAAAACCAGATAAGCTTTTCGATTTGCGGAAGGTTAAGGTCATAACATTGACTAGCAATGAATCATGTGAAGAAAATACTCATTGCTCAATCATTTTTGCAATTTTCAAGAAACCAGAAGCAATAGGAGCAAATGCAGAGTATCATCATCAGACAGAGAATGAGAGAATCATCGGAGGTCTATTCTCAGTATTTGAAACATTCACAACTTTGGGAAATATGCTGGAACGAAAAGGTTTCATTCCCAGTCAAATATATACAGAATGTCCGGGAATTGCAATAACGAAAGAAGGCAATTTCAGACTTGATGAAAGACAAATTCATAGATTCCAAGACAGTTTCATATCATCTCAAATACTTATGGATTCTAATCTCGCTAAATTTCAAGGATTGTGGTGGTGCTATCATCCATACATTAATATTGAGGTACTTGGATCTAGCCTAAGAAAACATAACAAGATAAATCACGAGGGAATTCAGCAGTTGGCGAATATCCATTTCCATCAAAGAACAAAAATGAATAAAGTTGAAGTCATGCGATTGAAAACTAATTCAGATGAGAATTCAATTGAGGGTATAAACTTGATGGGTCACAGCATCAGTCAAGACATAGTCAGAATAATCATGGAGCCAAATCGTCTAAAAAATTATGATCGAATTACGATTGGAAGATTCAATGAAAAATATGAAAATTTAATTTTGGATTTTTCTAAAAAATCTGAATTATTACATGGATCAGATGATACTGATATCGCATTAATACTGGAAAAAAATGTAATATTCTTAAGGGAAGAATTATTGAGGAAATTGTTGATTATACCATTCATTTGGGATCGGAAGATTGAAAAATATCTCCAATGGACATCTCACACCAAAGGCAGCATCAGAAGAGCCATCCTCTTGCGGGATACAGAACTCAGATTGAGATTATGGATCATCAAATCAGTACAACATAAAAACAAGTTGGTATTCAAGGTGAGACAGATGGATAATATTGCAAATTCAGGTGTTTACATAATGCAAACTCAGTGCAATACAGGACAAGAACGATGTCGAAATTCGTTTAATAGACATTTAACTCAAGGTGAAGTCATTACGTTGGTTGACATTCAGATAGTGACCAACTTCAAGGAATACCAAGAAACAACAGTTCGTTATGAGAAAGAATTCCGATACAATGAAGACCTCAACATTAGAATCAAAACATGGGCAGAATTTTGCAACTCCAATGAAAAATATCATACTTATAGACAAGATGAACCGAGAGAAATAAGAATAAGTTCCAGAATAGTGGACACAACGGTTACTCATATTTCTATGTTTCAAATAGACCAAATATTTATTGTCATTGTCGAAACTTCAAAGAGGAAGTTTGACTCTAAGAAAAAGCTAGTTCATCAGTTTTCATCTGAAGGAAATTTGAAAATCATTATTAGAATTCCACAAAAAACAAGTGTAATAGTTCATCAGTTGTCAATTTTACATGATAACCGAGCTCCTGAACTGAAGATAGTTCATAAGATAATTGGAGGAATAAGGAAAAAATCAGGAAGAGTCCATCCTGAATGTACCGAAAAGATGAAAAATCATCTTGCACTGATGACGTTTGTATACTCTTCAATCAGATACATGGATGCAATCAACATCTCGAAAAGAAGCCAACCAGATTCAGCAATCATCAACAATCAATTACTCGACTTTTGGTACTTCGATACTACCTACGTTCAAGATTTACAAAAAAAACATCACAAAATACTTCAAGTGTTGTTGAATCTTGGAATAAAACAATTTTTTCGAAATATGATGAATGACTCACGTAAACAGCGATATACACAAGCATATATATACGATGAGAAAGATTACGAGATAAATATTGGACCAACAACAGTTGCAATTCAAGAGCGTGGAAATTCTACAAGAATTAAAATGCATAATTTGAAGGTGCAAAGGCCCTTACAAGCCTTCAAAATTGATGAAATATGGAGTAAAACTGTCGCAAAGTATCAGGCAAAAATGAAAATACAAGAAGTAACACATCAGAAGTGTGTCAAAACAATTATTCGTGAAATCATAATTCGAATAATAATTTCAATGAAGAAATTAGGTGAAGCGGAGATCGAATTACGGCAGCGGACGACCATCGGGCGATGCGACGAGTCAAAAATGCTGACGCGTGCATTCTTCAACGTTCGTACAGCCGGAGCACCTGGCGAAATGAAATACGAAGAACGGAAAAAGGAGGAGACAACGATTAAAATAATATTTAATGAAATTTCGGAAAAATATTCGACGAAAATGAAATTCTTACACTTTTATGGACTCCTGATCCGTAAAAACAAAATGAAACATAAGAGCTTGCTGCAATATCCTTATTGTAAGGATAAGGATAATTTTGGGAATCGTGAGAAGGATCTATTGAAGACCTGGAAGGATAGTCAAGTACTCAATTTATTTTTGACAATAAAAATAGATTTGATAGTACAAATATATGTAATAAAAATAGATACTGAGATCAATAAACTATTATCCGCCAATTTGGAAGGTAGAAGTGGTCCAGATGAAGCTCTCACACAAGGAAGATGTTTGATGCAGAGATCATTGAATAGGCAGCTAGAAAATGCCGAAAACAGACTGATCAACGAGAGCACCCAAACGACCATATCCGAGATAAATTCTCCACTCTCCTTCATCCGAAAGAACATATCCAGGCGCGCCACGATAATAGCCGTTACACAAGATACAATACGGAGAGATGAATCCTTCTTTGATGAATCGTCGTACACCTGGCAGATGGCAAGGAACAGCCACTTTCTGATTCGAAAGAAGTCGACAAGAACGAGTGATTCTGGCAGGATTCAGATTTTCTTCTTTTCGACACCACTCACGAATAGCAGAAGAAAAATCTTGCGGGTAGCGAGTGAAGCCCTGCAACAAGTAAAATTTTTAATCTTAGGAAAAAGAAAAAATAAGGGAGAATATTCCGAAATTAAGGGACTTACTAGTTCGTTTGCTCGAACACATTGGAAATTTTCACAGTCGAAACGTATACAGCCAGGACAACAACGAGCTGATATCCGAAGACGACGCTGTATTGAACGGTGTTTTCGTGACAGCCCTTGCGCTTTTCGCTGGGGACCACAAATAACAGATTTGTGGAAAAACGGATTCTTTACAATAACTGATGTTCGGACTGTTTGGGGACAGTCTTCACAGATGTGCAAATCACTAGCACATATGGGACACTTCTTTATGGCACAACTCATATTTGAACCGGATTTGCTACGAATAATTAGAGGACTTGTTCACACAGATATACGGAAATCGAATGAAATGATTTGGAAACAGAAGAAGTTTTTATTTACTTCTGTGCACTGTCAGCAAAAGCTACGCACATTCAAGTTCAAACGACAGCAAATTCCATCGAAGTCACATGAATTTATTACAGAAAATTCAATTGGTAATTCAATTGGTACTTCAATAAGAAATTATGAACGAGATAATTGTGCAAATTCATATTCAATGTTAGGAAACATTCATCTCAGAAGGGGGAAGAAAAGTGAAGAACTTGAACTCAGAGAAACTCTGATTTCGGTTTTCATAATGAAATTTAAGAGATTCAACAATTCTCTATACAGACATCCAAGTATTGATTGTTGAAGAAGCTGTGACCAGACGTGTTAGAAAAAGTAAAAAATTACAGTCTACAATTTACTTAATTTTGCATTTTTTAGCAGACTTGAGGACACAGAAGTTCATTGTAGAGCTGATTCAGCAGGATGGCCATGTCGATGACACCAAGACCAAGTGCACGATAGCTCTTACGCAGTTGATGCCAATAAACCCAAATGAATTTCTTTTCATTCACATAATTTCTAAACTATTAATCGAAACATTCCGCAGAGAGATGCAACTGGACGATGGAAAAGAAATTTACAAAAAAAAATTGAATTCTGGATAATCCAGGCTTGAGAAAAGCGGAGCTTCTCGAGTTTTCACCATAGAGATTTTGGATAAAATTCAAATGCACATATCCAATAACTGCATTTATAAATAATAATAATAATTATAATCAATCGATTTTCAGAATACGAGTTAAAAAAAAAAAAAAAAAAAGAATTATTTATGTATGAGAAACTATTTTTAAAATGTAAAACTTGTAAAGGAAAATTGTAAAATTTTAGTTCTATGAGGCATATTTTTGTCTATAATGAGAGAAAATCATCAGGGATAATAATTTTCTTCCCTGGGGGGAGGAATGTTATGCCCCATAAGCATTATTTAATATTATTCAATTATTTCACAATTACAGTGAAGAAGTTGAACACATTAATGAGTTCAACTTACTTCACATATTATTTGACTCAGCGTCTCATCGCTGCATGTATGATCATGTTGCAATGTGACACTGATAATTTACTATAAGAATCGACCTCACCAATGTTCGAGAGGTCAGTTCTCAACCAGACACGACAGTGTGTCATTTTACCTTTTACCTTTATATTTTATTATACATCATGGATATTAATTAATCATTCAATTTAAACAAATACTTATTCCTTTTCTAATAAACCACCGAGTTGAAGTATCCATTCACTGTAGAGGGTATCTCTACAGATAAACCCAAAGAACCTACTCTCAGACTAATTCCAGTCCTAACATCAACCAAATGAGCCTTTTCTAGACTAGTGTGATTTTGGTTCTCTGCAGTGGAACATCAAAACTGTGTGTTTTGTAATAAAAGTTAGTTGCCACCACTGCGAAGGTTTTTTTTTGGAAATCCAAATTTCAGATGAGTTGTAACGGTTTGCTCAACCGACCTTGGCCAACCGTTAAAGGCACTGAAAAATTCTCTAAATTTGACCCGATTTTATGCTTCTAGTTTTTTCCCAATTTACTCCCAATTAATTTGCCTTCCTGAAAAAATGGGCGCCAGTCGTTTTTGCAAAGTTCTACAAATTTGGGGGAAAACGACAAATCCCCAAATTTTATTTAATTTCAATGAATAACAAAAATCCCAAAAAGACTCTAATTTAACCCGCTTGCTTATGTGAGACTCCTATATTGTCTCAAGGGGAGGAGGGGACGATACCCTCCCTTTGGGTATTCGGACAAACGAAAAAACTTTACACAAACTCCTGAAAATTTCGGTTTAAATAACAAAAATTAGATATATTCAAAAAAAATAATATCGGTACATTCAAATCAGAAAAAATAGGAATTTTTAGGGATAATGTGATGATTATTCCACTTTAATTATTAATCTTCAACGTAACCCAGAATAAACAAAAATAACTTTAATTTTGCTTGAGTGAAAACACCCCAAACAGACACTAACTCGACGTTTCCTCTACTCTTCACCTTTTACTCAAAATTCTTTACTTTATAACTCAAAATATTAATTACTAGAATTGGGACGCGCACTTGCGCGCGCGTGTTGAGCTATATTGGGTGTTAGTGGTCAAGTATGAATATGTTTATAATAAAACTATGAAAAAATGGATTTTTTCTATAAAGAAATACATTTTTTGCTAAAATGGATTTTTCTTCTGAAGAAATGGATTTTTTTATGTAAATAATCGCTATATCTTCCCAATCGCAACCTTTTATAATTGCAATTCAATTTTAATTTTTTTAGAAATATTGATTTCTAAAAAGTATTGATTGCAATTTATTCAATTTTAATTTTTTTATATATTGTAACGTGATATTTCATCGCGTTACTTATATTTTCGTCTGGGCGCGTTAATTAGATAATGGAACTTAATTGCGTCCGAAACGAGGATCCAAAAACTTCTGTCAATGAGAGATCATTTATTTATTAATTTCCTTTTTCTAATAAAATTGTATTATTTTCTCGAATTTTGAATGTACCGCTCATTGGCGATAATTTTCATAATGAGCGGAAGAGGGCAGCACCACCTGGAGCGGAATTACTCAGTGAAGGAAAAGGGCTAAAGATTTTCATCAATAAAAATTGATTGAGAATTGATTCAACCTTCATCGGATGAGCAGACGGGAGGAAAAGTCTGGAGAAGGGTCCAGCATTATTAGTCACCGGAAAGGAGTGACATTATTCCTTAAAATATCGATTTTTGGAGTTTCCCGCCTGTCATCGTTGGAAGCGTTGCAATTCGAATTTGACCAATTAACAGTCACCTGTTGACGTCACGTGCGTCGACCAATGACAGCCTGCCACGCTGGAGTTTTTCGTGCCGGCCGGCGTCTTCTCTCAACGAGAACAACATGGCGTTGATTCTCGTTTTGGACGCGTGTTGGATCGTTTGGACAAATTTTTGTTGAAATAATTTTGTCAAGTAAAAAGTCAATTAAGACATTAAAAATATATTTGTTTGGTTCAGAAAAGATTGCTGAACATTCAGAGATATTAATTTGTTGTGCTCTTTGAATAATTATCGTTTGGTGAGCGAAAAATTGAAATTATTAATTTTTGTGTCGTAAACGAAAATTTTCTTCGCGTCATTTTTTTTTTTATTATTTTTATTTTTTTTTATTGTCGTATTGCGACTACTAAAAACTTTATTTTTTCGAGATTAGACGTTTTGTTGAGAAAATTTTCGTAGTTGATTAATTTTTTTTTTATTTTATTTTTTTATTTTTTTTTAATACAAATCTCTCGTTGACAAGCGTCACATTATTAATATTATTATTATTATCATAATTTTTTTTTGTTGTCGTTACCCTAGTTTATTTGCATCAATTAAATGCCAGTATAAATTATTATAAATTTTTTCTATGTTGTGAAAAGATCCTGGAACGAAAATAAGGATTTTTATATATTTTTTTATACATTAAATTCATTTCATTGTGTGAAATTTGAGGTCAATGTTTTTGGGAAAGTAGAGACAGCTTCTCTCGTCCCGCGCGAAATCGTTGAGGTCAATGTTTTTGGGAAGTCAGGGACGAACTCTTTTCTGTCCCCTAGGGAACCTATCTGGTGATAAATTTTTATTTGAATTGAATTATATCAGACAATTGTAATTTTAAATTTTATACGATACATTAATTAATAACATTTGAGTTATTAATTAATTGTTGAAGTTTTACAGAATTTACTGATTTCTTTTGACGTCCAGGGACGTATCAACTTTTAATAACGTGCTGTGCACATTTAATTAATTTAATTATTATTTTTTTTTGTTTACCAATGTTACAAGTTATTTCATTTCATTTTATTAAAGTCAAATTATAATTCCCAAAAATTAAATTTCGTGTTTGAAGAATTATTTATACTCCTTATTCAAACCCAAAACAGCGACTTTGAGATAAGGCTGAATTAGTCGAGCTAAATAAGGGAGTTTTTTGATATTTTGAATTTTTTATTGTTTGTCGATTAAATTAATTATTTTTTTTGTTGTTTAATCGATTGGATAATTTCAGATTATCCTGGCGCCCATTTTGGATTTTTTTGGTTTTGTTTAAAAATTTGGTTTTGGCTATTGGGTGCTTTCAAGCGTGCTTAATTTCGGGGTTTACCGTTAGACCTCGGAATTACGTCACAATATATAAGAGTGTGAAGTTCGTTCAATTCATTTATCTTTTTTTATTCAGTTATTCAGTTATTCGTCATTTTTTTGACATTCATTTATTCAATCTGTCATTTTTATTCATTTCTCTGCCAAATCTTCAGCGACATCATTTTTTTCACCGATATTTTATCTTGTATAAATGGATGGAGATGCGATCTTTCGCACTATCTAAGAGATGAACTGATGTTGAATCCACGGATGACGTTAAAATATCATTGTTATCACCGATTACCGATTAACCATAGTGACATTATTTAGAGTCGAAATCTATTCTTTCTCTGTAATTTTCCGCTGGGTTTTCAGAAAGAATAAGGGTTAAGGGCCCCAGATAATTGAAATAGCTTTTGGTTTCAAAATTTATTTCAATTGCCCTTAAAGGTCGTGTATACTGGGACGATTTTTGGAAACAGAAATGCTGTAACGACCCAATAAAATAGAATATGATTTTTTAATTATATCTATATTATGTATTTTATCATTATTTATTGTACAGATGGAGAAGTTGAAATTTAGTTCCATAGTACTCGAATCTATGCATTATCTATACCATAACGTAATGTCATAATGGCTGTGGATTTTTGAAGATGACAAAGAAAGTTCCCTAAACCAGTGTAAACTGGTACTCCAAAAAAATTTCCCTATACTATTCCATACTATACTAGCTATTCTAGCTATACTATAGCTATTCTAGCTATACTAGCTATACTATACTATACTAGCTATACCATATCATATTATATTAGTATAGTATAGCTAGTATAGCTAGTATAGCTAGTATAGCTAGTATAGCTAGTATAGTATAGTATAGCTAGAATAGCTAGAATAGCTATACTATACTATACTAGCTATACAAGCTATACTAGCTATTCTAGCTATACCATACTAATATAATATGATATGGTATAGCTAGGTTTAGGGAAAATAAAACGGTGACAAAAAACGTTTCATGCTTTTTTTTTAGAAGGGATACGGGGACTCGCGTACCTTACTCTATTTGCGCTATCTTTCCTCCGTCTTGGCCTCTTTAACTTCTCTTTTTAATTACTTGAATTTCTCTACAATTTTCCTTGTACTTTTCTTTAATTTCTCTCAATAGTCTCTACACGATGTGGCCACCACGGTGTCCCGGGAGAAGGAGAACGAGTCTTCTCTCCCATGCGTTAGTGTTGGGTGCCCTCGGCTATTCCCACTCAGCTTCGGTAGAACCGAGGCCCAACTCGACCAATAATCGTGCAAGTCCCCCACTACTCTCCTCAACGTCACTGAGTTTAATATATATATATATATATATATATATATATATATATATATATATATAATATATATAACACGCAAAAATAATCATAATAGTTACAACATGACAATATTTTCCCGACAATCAAACGAAAAAGTTTTGTCTCTTATTTCACTCGAGTTTTCACTTGCTTCGGCGTTGTCCCCGGCGATCTCCGGCCTCTCTCGTTGTTGGCCAACATCCATCAGTGTTGGCTGGTGTTGGACCAACTCCCTGAATGCTGCCCCGGTCCAGGCTCCTCCAGATCGTCCTTGACTCTACTACTTTGTTTGTGGGACTGGGAAAAATCCTTTCCAGTCCTACTCTCGTACTTTCCTCCAAATTTTGGGGGAAGATTGAATAAAAATAAACAAAAACAATTAGTGAGATCACAAAAATCTGTTGACCTCACTCTGGACATTTGCTGTTTTGACTCAAAATGAGCCCCATTCTCACTGGGTACCGCGAATTGCGGCTATTATCGCGATATTACTCAAAATAATTAATTTTTCAGCATTTTCTTGATTCTGTGACGGTAAAAACCGTCACAGAGTATTTCGAAGTTTCATTTAATCCGTGTTAAATTTATTGAGGTTTTTTTTTCGCCTTTTTCTCGTTTCAATTGGTATGAGGTAATTTTTGATTGATACTGTTCCACGCGATGTGTACAAGTTATTGACTAGAGGAAAAGGACGCATTTTAATGCTCTATGTACTTGTTTTCTTAATAAGTTGAAAAATTAAAATTTTTAATGCTCAATGAAGGTGAGCGGTGTTTAAGTCAATAAATTTCTTCATCAAAATCCCGAGTGTCACATAGGATAGGTCGTGATAGGTTTTTTCGAGGCCTATGCATCACTACGTCTCCGTCGTGGCCATGGGTTACGCGAAACGTGGTGATAATCTCAATTTCATTTAATTGTTGTTTTTTTTCTTTTTAATTGGTTATTGACTTCCAACAAAAGTTCGTTGTTTTTGGTAAAAATTTAATTAGGATTTTGTCCGCTCGCCTCGAAATCATGCTACTGATCTCTACTACATCAAAACACTTCAAGTCAATTTAAAAAATTTGGTAGAATCATTTAAATTTTTAATATTTTTGGCAGAGTGAAACTCACCATTTACCGAATTTTTCTCGAAGATTTTTATAAAAATTACAATGCTCCACATCATAATCTTCGCTTTTTATTTCTGAAGAAAATTGCCATTTTGCACTTGGCTTTGAATTGAAATATCTCGGAAACTACTCAAAAGTTACCGAGACATGTTGTGAATGAAATTTAGAGGGAAGATTAACGAATAAAATAAGCAAAACTCCGTTTTTCTATGACTCGTAGTTATTAAGATATCAATTTTTCAATGAAAAATTCAGGAAGGATGTCCGAGCACTCATTTCTTTACTATCGGGCCTCGTCCATTGTTTCTGAACTATTCATTAAAAAATTGATATCTCGGAAACTACTGGTCGTAGAAAAACGGCGTTTCGCTTATTTTCTCCGTCAATCTTCCCTCTGAATTTCATTCACAGCATGTCTCGATAAATGTTGCATAGTTTCCGAGATATTTCAATCAAAAGCCAAGTGCGAAATGACTAATGGCTCATGTACCGAAAACAATCGAAAGAACCCGACTATGCCCCTTCGTCTACCATATTATGAGGCTAGCACGAGAAAAATATGGAAGTAAAAGTTTTCTTCGAATATCCCGGAATTTCAGCAAGATAGAGCAAGCTTGCACGAATCCTCCTTTATAGAGAGTTTTGAGAGCTACAAGAAAGGATTGAAGCAAAACCGCTCCATCTCGATCAATTTCCTGTGTATTTACAAAAAACTGATTTCGAAAAATGTAGTTGTCTGAACACTTCATAATCGTGAAATAATAAGAATTTGTTAGTGAACAGATAACCGAAATACTATAGGCAGATACTCAAATTCTCAAAGTGTTGTGTTCATGACACAGCTAAATATGCTGAGCTGTGCTTTTTGCCGTTTCCCTTCGAAATTAACCCCGTATCTTCACATTTCTCAATCATTATCACTTGTTCATTTGAAAAAATCCTAATAATTCATCGCTATCTATACCCAATAAGCAAGAAGTTTCACTTCTGTCGCGTGGGTTCCAAGCACCCTCTTTTTTTTTTGATCCTTCAATTCTTTCCGCTAGTGTATATCTGCTACATGCACAAAGTCAAGTTTCAGTGTTTTATGTAACCTCAGTAATTATCCTTTTCCAATATGAATTATTCACAACTCTTCATTCAAAATAAATTGCTCAAAATCCCAATCAACAACCTGCCAACAATTTACTCACAAGTTACTTCCGACTCACGAACTATTCACTCGCAATTCACCGGCCTTTCACATACAAATCACTTCTAACTTACCGACAATTCACTTGAGATTAACCGGCACTTCAATAGCGTTTCACCATTTTATACTTGTCCAGCGACGGTCAATTAACAAAATATAAGATGAGAATTATGCTCATCTTACTTTGTTTTTCTTATCAATCTACTATCGAATCACTGTGCACCAACCGTGAATGTATGGTTGCAAAATTTGTTGCAAAATTTGCACAAACACACTCAATATGCACGGTGAAATCACTATAGTTTAGAGGTCAGAGTACCTTATTTCACGAGTCAAGTGAAATCACGGTGAATTCACTGTCATTTTCCCTCAGTTTGACGTGCTTCCCAGCGTGATGGCAAAACCGTCAGGGGCACCATTCGGAAGCAACTTGCTAATGAATTAGCAGCTAAAACTATAATGATAACCATAATGATAGCAAGTTCTCACTTGTTTTAAATAAGGACAAAATTTCTCTACTAATGAAACAATTAAAAATTTCTCGTTACAGAATTATATTATTGGTTACGAGAGTATAATTAATGAAGTTCCTGTAGATTCTCAAAATAAGTATAAGAGCTCTCTTGTTGGTATAACAAAAAATCACATACAAAAATTTAAAGTAAAAAAACCTGATTAACGTATAAAAGTAGTACATAATTTCCTGAAAAACAATAATGAAATTATTATCACAACAGCTGATAAAGGTCAAGTAACTATAGCAATGAACAGGAATGATTCCTTTGAAGCTTCGGAACCAGTCTGGACTCCCGGAATGGGAGTCTAGTTCTGGCGATTGAGTTACCGGCCGAGGCGCGTCTCCAGGTGGCGGATAGGGGAAGTAGCCAACACTAGTAGGAGGGGCCGGGAGGGAACCAGCTGGGATTGTCGTACCAGCAGGGCCCCGCCAAGGAACCTCCGGAAATGCTGGCGAAGTGACGGTAGCATGAGGGAGGCGACGGAAGTGAAAGCCCGAGCAGTCGAACGAAGGCCGACACCGCGGACCAGCTCCCCCAAGCTAAAGGTGTAAACTTTCGTGCCGAAGGCTGAATGGCACAGGGGTGACACAGGGTGGATGAAACTTTGGGTCAATGTGTCTGAACGATGTCCTCGGGGCACCGGATCGCACCCCATTGCATTCCAGACCTTGCTCTCACAAACCGGGCTCTGTGGGAGTGGACCCCATTCCCCGGACACACGATACAAGATGGCAGGTGTAGGGTGAGTGGGGCGCTGAGAACCACACTCCCGTGATGGGGCTCTGAGAACGACACCGATAACTGCTTTGATGGCCCTCTTGGATCTGAAGTCGCCACATTTAGTGGCAATGAAGGCAGCCAAGGGCTCTGCGATAAGATCCTGGAGGAACTCGACCTTCATGCGCGCGTTGCTGACTAGGACAGAGGAATGAAAAAGATACTCCGGCTTGGCAGCGATGTGAGTGGGGGGTTGAGGGCCTTCACCAGGAGTTTCGAAGTCGCGAGACCGAAGAGCGAGGAATGGGCTCTGGAAATAGACCCTTCCTTCAGCCTAAGGGCCCAGTTTTGTACACTGACGGCACCAAGAAGTACTACAGATAAATGTGGGATAGAGGTGGGTAACGTCCGCCAAATACTGACGAGATGCAGTAGATTAGATTTCACTAACATCTCGAACTCAACGGATACAGGGGGAGAGGTGGGGCGCCTGCTTTTTGCCAGGCTTCCCAACCTTCTTGAACCTGGAACCAAGGTGGTCGCCACTAGGCGGGCATAAAATAGTTCTACTCATTATGCCTTTTCTGCCACCGCACTCGAAATCATACATCATCATACATACTTTGAAGCAGGTCATCAATTGCTAAATGACACTCAGACATATTTACCTACTGGTAACTCAGACAATACTGCAATTATCCAAAAAGTAAATAACAATCTAATAACATCATGGAAAATTAAAAAGTTAATTACTAAAGAAACTGCTGAATCTCTCACAATAACAACATGGATAATTCTAAGACTTTACCTGCTACCAAAGGTTCATAAACCATCACTATCTTTCCATCCCATAGTTTCCTCCATTAATGGCCCATTGCATAAACTTGGTAGATTTGTACATAACATATTAGCACCACTTGAAGATAAACATTTCTCCAATATAAAAAATAGTTTCGACTTTATTGAGGAAGTCCAAAACAAATTCATTCCTGATAATCACATATTAATGTCTCTAGATGTGGTAGCACTTTACACCAACGTAACAATTGATAAAGTGGTAGATGTAATAATTAAATTACGACAAAGTATAAAATCAAAAATTCCATATGATCAAATAATAAGAGCTATTGACACAGTAATGAATAATACTTATTTCACTTCTGACAATAAAGTATATGGGCAGATTCATGGTTTACCGATGGGCTCACCACTTGCGCCTATTTGTGCCAATTTGGTAATGATGATTTTAGAGAAAGAATGTCTCAGTGAACTTGACTTTGATATCCCATTTTACTCCAGATATGTCGACGACATAATACTATGTATACTATCTATACCTGAGAATGAAATACAGGAAGTCGTTACTTGCTTCAACAACAAATATCCGAGGTTAAAATTCACGTTCGAAACAGAAATCAATGGACAAATACCATTTCTTGACAATTTGATCACGAGAGACAATTGCCATCTAAAATTTAATTGGTATTGTGAACCTACATGGTCAGGACGTTTTCTAAACTTTGAATCAAATGATCCCATGTCACAAAAAACTTCAATAATCAAAAATTTAGTTGATAGAATTCCCAAATTTCAATCCTAGAATTTTTAAACGATAACTTGAAATTTGCTGAAAAAACTTTACTTTTTAATGACTATCCATTATCGTTAATAAATAAAATCATGAAACAAAGATCAATAATATTAGATAACAGAAAAAACATTATTTAAAATCTAGATAATCAACGTCAAATTGATTCAAAAAAAACAATGGTTGTACCATACTCTGAGACATTTAATAATATTCTGAAAAATACAGTTAAAAAATTTGGTCTGAGTGTCATTACAAAAGTAACAAATAAAATAGGAAGTCTGTTGGATTCAACCAAAGATAAAATTGACGATCACAATAAATCCAATGTTATTTATAAAATAGATTGCGAAAATTGTAATCGATGTTACATGGGACAAACTAAAAGATATTTTGGAGAAAGATTGAAAGAACACGTTAGGAGCCAAAATAATCCATCATCATATAAAGCAGCTCTTGCCAAACATGTACAAAATGACAAACATAAATTCAACTCCACAGATGCTAAAGTCATTCATAACGCAGAGAGTCAATATGAACTGAATTTGTCGGAAACATTCTTCATGAAATCAAATAATGTGGTGAATTTCATCAAGATTGTGAAAAATTCCCAAAGATTTGCGAACAATCGATAATTCATAAATAATATCAGTACTTCCATTACTCGAATTAGTTACACTAAAAAATTAGAAAGAAACACCATGTAATTTCAAGATTTCCTGTAAAAATCAACAACTTCGCAATTTGATAGTTCAAATAACGAGGATCACGATAATAATCATTCATTAATCACGTATCTAGGGAATTCTAGTCATATTATGTTGTGGAATATCTTCAGTAATTTCACTATTTGGGTTCTGTAGCCCGTAGAGGCGCTGAAGCGCTCTGCTCAAAAGTGTGGGAAGTTTGAAATGAATAACTCACATTTAATATTGACACTAACACTTGATTGTTTTATTAATTAACATAGAATATTCATTCAAATGAAAGTCATGGGTTACAATTACATTCACTATACTCTGAAGTTCAAACAGTAATGCAATTCGTCACTTATTCAAATTAAAATTAAGTTCACAACAATTTTCATAGAAACTTTACTAATTATTCTGAGGTCTCGACTATTCAAAAGTTCGTTCGGAAGTACCCGTCTCTGAAAATTCTACTCATCCTCGCAGTGTTTGTTTCGTGAGGCCCAGCCCTCTAGCTGAGGGAGAGGGTTGGAGGTTTGCCAATTGGGATCTTCGATTTTGGATTGAGAAGGGGGAAGTCCGAGGGTAAAGCGCTCGAGCCACGATGAAGGGATTCTTGACCATAAAAAGGGGAAAAATCAGGGATCTGCGTACTTTCCCAATATAACGGAGTTTTACGGGTTTTATGACTTTCACGTGTTGAGGTAAACAATAGAAGAAGTAAAGAAAAGACAGCGAGACATTTCTCAGGATTGTAAAAGTAAAACCTTTCATAATTGAAGAAATGCAAAGGATTATTTGCAATGGTTCTTACAGCTTGCAGCTTACTTGAAATTTGGTGGCCAGATGTTTTATTACCTTCACTAGTTGCGCTTGGGTTGAGGTCAGATAGAAGTGTTTGCTAAATCGTTTTATTGAGGTTCTGAAAAAGTATTCTTGAAAATAATTCTATTGAGGGAAAAATTCAAATTGTTGGGGATTTTAAATACTTTAATGGAAAAGATGGACACGAGATCTTATGTAAAACTTTTGATTTTTATGATATCTTTTTGACATTGACTAATATGTAAAACGTCTCATTTCGGTAATTATTGGCTCTTTGTATGTTTTACATTTTCGATGTATTATTTATGTGATTATGATTTTTGTATTAATTTGTAAAATCTGTTTCTCACTGTAAAGCCCTGAGGAAGTCAGCAAAGTTGACGAAACGTTGGCGTAAAAATAAAAAGTTTTACATAAGATCTTGTGTCCATCTTTCCGATTAAACTACTTCTATTTTAAATACTGTAAGGATTGGGGAATTCTGGTCGAGTGGGGAATTTCCCCATTGGCTAGTTACCTACGTTACAATTAAGTCAACAATCACTTCAGTGGAATTGCCTAGTAACTTTTTCAGATGAGGCTAAGTAATATAGTAATTTCTCAATCACCACTATGTACACTCTTGGGTAAACACAATTTTGAGGGAACTGACAGTTAGCAAGAAGCAATCACTTCTTGATTAACATCTCATAAATTAATAAAATTGTTTTGAATGGAGTTTCAATTCTTACACAATAAATTAACGGAACTATCATGTTTCCTAACATTCATAATGAGTCGAGTGTACAATATCAAATTATCGAGACTAAAGCAATTTAAAATGATAAAAAATGACAAAGAAATACTTTTTTTTCAACGTCATGAATCAAAACCCTAAAGTTATATAAGGTGATATATAAAAAATCAATATTTTTTAATCGATATGTACAATAGATTGAAAGAATTTTCGTCAATAATGATTATGACTTTTTTGTAATTTGAATAATTTGTCCGTAGTTAAATAAAAATGAGTATCCTGGAGAGGGCTTCACGTAGAAGCCGAAACGTCGATACTGAATAACTAAAAAATCTTCTTAATTAATTATAAAATCTGCAGAGACCTGGAAGGCCGCCATTATCAAGCGAATCATTTTTCGACGTTTTGGAGTCGAAACGTTTTGGGGACGCCGTGCTGAGTCATATTCCATTGAAATCATGAAATCGAAAAATGTCATGATGACAATGCTCCCATTTGGAAGCAAAAAGAGAACCCACAGGGGGGAGAGGGTTCCAAAAGGAATGCAATAACAAACGATTGAGAGTGTATTCATTGAAGGTATTTAATCAATTTGCGATGTCTGGAGCTTTTGCAGTCTGAACGGATATATTTCATCAATTGTTTTTCTATGACTATAACTCATTAAAGGCAATCATTCCGAATTCTTCAGATGTTTTCATTGACATCTCCAGCTTCACAAAAATATTTTTTTCAAGTTCATCTCACATTATTTGAACAGTGTTTGTTACGGCCAAAGTAGTCAACTAAAAAAAGAAGATATTTGACTGGCTCGGGTGCTAGCATTGGTACAGGACCTGCACTGCAGGTAATTCGGAGTAAGGAATTCAAATGATCAGTGTTCCGTAAGATTGTCGTTATTACAGGTAGCAGATCTAGATATCTTCATAGAGAGAAAAAAATAATGGACTTTTGAAAAAAAAAATTAAAAATCGCGATATTTTTCTTCAAAAATTTGTGTGGAAAATAAGAAATTTCCATTGGAAATGAATAATTCTGGTACCTGCGAGAGCCATTCGAGTGTAAAGTAACATGTCCGAATTTCAGCTCAATCAGTTCAATGGATTTTGTTTTTTGCTTCGAGCCGACCGAGAAAATGTTGCTCCGAGAAAAACGCGTCCGAAGTTTTGGTAACAGGTATCTGAGACTGGAGAACGCTTTTGAATATGTGTTATTACTTCCTTAATATTTAGAATTTTGGTCTGGAATTCTCACAGTAAATTCTCCATATATTGTACGTTCGAAATAAATTATTGGAATAAAATATTTTAAAGAATCGTTATTTTAAATCTCGAGCTCCAGAATATATCCTTAACTTGACAAGATAATAATAATGTCAAACGCCGGATGAAGCTCTAATTATAAGCGGAACTTTGCGAATGGACGGCTTATCTCTACTCGTACTGGATTTGTTTGAGCAGGGTTCAGTTGTCAAGGATATGAACGATGGTTTCACATCCGATAGACTACGTCCGTAACCGATAGCTCAGATCGCTCACAATGGTATGCGATGGTTTTCATCGGATGTAACTTTTTTCAGTGGCGCATCGGACGAGAGATTTTTGCATTCATTGCACTTTACCACCGATGGAATTCATCCAATTCTCTCGAATCCGATATCTAAATTGTTCGAATCATTCATTCACAACCGATATGATATGCCGAATGAACGATGCGGCATATCTTTACTCGCACTGAATTCGTTTGAGCAGGGTTCAGTTGTCAGGAATATGGACGATGGTTTCACATCCGATAGCTCATATCGCTCGCAATAGTATGCGATGGATTCCATCGGATGTAACTTTTTTTCAATGGTGCATCGGACGAGGGATTTTTGCATTCTTTGAACGTTACCACCGGTGGAAGCCATCCAGTTCTCTCAAATCCGATATCTAAATTGCTGGAATCATTCATTCACAACCGATGAGATATGCCGAATGAACGATACAAAGTGCATATATCGGTTGCACCGGATTTTTTGACTCAATGCCGATAAGGTAGAGAGTACCTTATCCATACAGTGTCTTTCGTTTCCACTCCACTAGATGGCATTAGTGAAATAGAAAATCATTTCTATACAATAATAAAATTATTATTAACAAGTTTTAGCTGCTCCACTTGAAAAAAAATCAATTATTCTCAACTCTCGGATATTCACCCCTGAACAGAACTTCTGAGCACACGTGGCGTTAAATTGACCCCACTCCATTTATGTTATGAGTTTTTTTGTAGATAAAACAAGGTACTCACATCATTGGTTTGATTTAACTATTTTTTTAAAAGATGAATTTTTATAGAAATTTGGAGCAGCTAAAACTTGTTAATAATAATTTTATTATTGTATAGAAATGATTTTCTATTTCACTGATACCATCTAGTGGAGTGGAAATGAAAGACACTGTATGGATAAGGTAGAGTACTCTCTACCTTATCGACATTGAGTCAAAAAATCCGGTGCAACCGATATATGCACTTTGTATCGTTCATTCGGCATATCTCATCGGTTGTGAATGAATGATTCCAGTAATTTAGATATCGGATTCAAGAGAATTGGATGAATTCCACCGGTGGTAAAGTTCAAAGAATGCAAAAATCTGTCGTCCGATGCACCATTGAAAAAAAGTTACATCCGATGGAATTCATCGCATACTATTGCGAGCGATATGAGCTATAGGATGTGAAACCATCATCCATACCCCTGACAACTGAACCCTGCTCAAACGAATTCAGTGTGGGTAAAGATATGCCGCATCGTTTATCCGGCATATCCTATCGGTTGTGAATGAATGATTCGAACAATTTAGATATACGATTCGAGAGAATTGGATGAATTCCATCGGTGGTAAAGTGCAATGAATGCAAAAATCTCTCGTCCGATGCGCCACTGAGAAAAAGTTACATCCGATGGAAACCATCGCATACTATTGCGAGCGATCTGAGCTATCGGTTACGGACGTAGTCTATCGGATGTGAAACCATCGTTCATATCCCTGACAACTGAACCCTGCTCGAATGAATCCAGTACGGGTAGAGATAAGCCCGAATGGACAGTCCTTTTGTATTGTTTAGGGAAAATAAAATCCAATTGCTCATGATATTTTGGATCAATAATCATTAACATGGAAATGAATTCGGTCATTAATAATGCACTTGCGGAAAAAATTAAAGGATCAAAATAAAATCCAAATCTTTAATGGTTTTTCAAATGGCCATATCTTTCTT
The DNA here is from genome assembly GCA_963942555.1 of Aleiodes leptofemur. NCBI lineage: Eukaryota > Metazoa > Arthropoda > Insecta > Hymenoptera > Braconidae > Aleiodes > Aleiodes leptofemur. The sequence continues at coordinate 9,486,001 of OZ012618.1, forward strand.
AAAAATGATCGTATCGGAGTAAAAAAGAATAATTTGAAGCTTGAAGTCTCTAGTTTTGAGATCTTGAGACGACATTTTTTTTCAAGTAATGTGTACCACGCTATTCTAACGAGTATAGAGAAAAAAAATTTTTTTCGGAATTTTTGGATTTTTTTTTTCGTCTACAGACTTGGGAAAAATTTTCCCAGCTCAACTACTATATGGACCGGATAGGTTGTTCATTCAGCTTCAATTTGTTTTTTTTTGTCAAGTGTGCCTCTTACAGTTCAATATACCCACAAAAACCCTACAAAGTTTCAATTCACTCTACCCAACCGTTTTTTTGATCTATTCGATTGAATTTTTTAAAAAATTAAAGGATTACTTTCCTTGCACTTAACAGTTTAGGATCTTCAACGAAATGAAAGATAAGGATTTCCTCAGCTTTTTCCACATTTTCATTCTGAACGGCGTTTAAATTCATGAAAGAGAAAAATCTAATTTTTTATTGTTTTTTTCTCATGAATTTAAACGCTGTTCAGAACGGAAACGTGGAAAAAGCTGAAGAAATTCTTATCTCTCATTTCGTTAAAGATCCTAAACTGTTAAGCGCAAGAAATGTGATCCTTTAATTTTTTCAAAAATTCAATCGAATAAAACAATGAAACGGCGGGGTGGATTGAATTGAAACTTTGTAGGGTTTTTGAGGATATATTGAACTGTCAAAGGCACACTTAACATGTTCTTTCAACATTTCTGATTAAAAGTTTGATGTTTCAAAAATTCACCGAAAGCCTTTTTTGTCTTGTTTTTTTGGATTTATATAAAGGATGTAAAAGACATCTTTCCGGAAAAAAATGCCTTGTTCTTGTAGAAAACTTGTTCAGCTTCTCAAAACCCACTGTGAATTTTCTGTACGATCATTGGTTGATGAGATATCGATGATCAAAGACAAAACGATCTTTTTTCATTGGAAGTTCGATATCTCAGCGAAAAATGGTCGGATCAAGGTGAAGGAAACAAATTGAAGCTGACTGAACAACCTATCCGGTCCATATAGTGGTTGAGCTGGGAAAATTTTTCCCAAGTTCGTAGACGAAAAAAAAATCAAAAAATTTCGAGAAAAATTTTCTCACTGTACTCGTTAGAATAGCGTGGTACACATTACTTGAAAAAACATTTCGTCTCAAGATCTCAGAACTAGAGACTTCAAGCTTTAAATTGTTTTTCATCGTCAATTGTTTCTTCATCTTCAATGTTTTCCGCTAGTGTGGGAATTACAGAATGGTAACAATATCTAAAATCATGAAAGAGAATGATTCAATCAATGAATTGAATATACTTCAACTCCTCAAGTACGGGGCCGATATGCCAGGGCTTGCTCCCATCAGACGGAAAGTTCCTCAAAAATGGTATCATTCATCCGAATCAATCCTTTTAGTGTCAATCTCTGATAGTATTCGGAGAACTGACTTTCTATGGTTGATAGATTTTGTCATTGTGGCCAGGGTCAATACGATGCATGGATCCGAGCGATAGAGCGAGTAAGAGAGTCTCTATGTCTCTCTATCTCTAATCGATATTCTCTCTCTGCCTCATTCGCACGAAACGATGCTGCTCGTGGGAGTTGAATACTCGTGACGCAAAAATTTCAGACTCTAGATTGGTTTTACTGATTCCAGAGACCCATGTCAAACTCTACAATGTTCTTATTGAACCTCTCGTTGATATTCACAACTAGAACGCAATTTTATTCAAATTAACAATTGATTACTGCCTGTTGAGTGCCCAACGTTGGGAAAAAACCCAACAATTTGAATATCTAAAGAAAAAAATAAATATCCAGGTTTTTCCCCGCAATAAAATAATGAACTGAGAAAAAACCCGATTCTCCCAAACTTCATCTGGTTTTGGGCCTTTCCCTCAACTCCTTTTTTATATTATATTTCCGGAATTAGGCTGTTCCGCGCGCTTCGCGCGCGTGTCGCTTGTCTTGCGGGCGATACATGCATGTATTTTTTTTTAATTAAGAAGTATATAAGAATGGAAATTCAAATGAGCTACAAATTTTTGGGAATTTTATAATTTTCTACGTGGATTCCAATGAGGAGAATCTTACCTTTTACCTTATTGAGATTCTGGTCCAGAACATCAAATAGCAGGGATCATTTAGTAGTTCTTGTTTGAAAAACCACAGAAATCGATCGATTTCTCATGGAATAATTTCAATAAATTACTCAAACTATGTGTCGAAGCTCTAAATTAATCCTTGGATTATTGGTTCTGCACTCTGATTTTGTCTTTCTTCCTCCAAATCTCTTAGGATGCTTTCTATAGAGTCCGAACTGGCCTGAAGGAAGTGGAAATTATGATCCGGGGTGATTTCCCACAAAATAGCCAATCGGTAGTCCGCCCCGACCACTGTAGCTGACATTTTTCAGCCCTAAGACATTATTATACCGGATATGGAGCATTCCTGCACTCTGGATTTGTCTTTCTTCCTCCAAATCCCTCAGGTCTTCTATGGAGTTCGAACTCGCCAGACGCAAGTGAAAATTATGATCCGGGGTGATTTCCCATTGAATGGCCAATCGGTATTCAGCCCTGACCACTGTAGCTGATGTTTTTGAACGCTCTGAAATTATTATACCAGATATGGGGCATTCCTGCATTCTGGATTTGTCTTTCTCCCTCCAAATCCCTCAGAATGTCTTCTATGGAGTCCGAACTTGTCAGAGGCGAGTGGAAATTACGATCCGGGATGATTTCCCATTAAATGGCCAATCGGTATTCAGCCCCGACCACTGTAGCTGACGTTTTTCAGCCCTAAGACATGATGATACTCGATATGGAGCATTCCTGCACTCTGAATTTGTCTTTCTCCCTCCACATTCCTCAGAATAACTTCTATGGAGTCCGGACTTGCCAGACGCGGAAGGAAATTATGCTCCGGGGTGATTTCCCATTGAATGGTCAATCGGTATTCAGCCAGAACCACTGTAGCTGACGTTTTTCAGCCCTAAGACATTATTATACCAGATATGGAGCATTCCTGCACTCTGAATTTGTCTTTCTTCCTCCAAATCCCTCAGAATGTCTCCTATGGAGTCCGAACTTGCCAGACACGAGTGAAACTTATGATCCGGGGTGATTTCTCATAGAATGGCCAATCGGTAGTCGGCCTGAACCACTGTAGCTGACATTTTCCAGCCCTAAGACCTTATTCTACCCAATATGGAGCATTCCTGCACTCTGAATTCGTCTTTCTTCCTCCAAATGTCTCAGAATGTCTTCTATGGAGTCCCAACTTACCAGACGCAAATGGAACTCATGATCCGGGGTGATTTCCCATAAAATAGCCAATCGATAATCAGCCTGAACCACTGTAGCTGACGTTTTTCAGCCCTATGACATTATTATACCGGATATGGAGCGTTCCTGCACTCTGGATTCGTCTTTCTTCCTCCAAATCCCTCAGAATGTCTTCTATGGAGTCCGAACTTGCCAGACGTGAGTAGAAATTATGATTCGGGGTGATTTCTCATTAAATGGCCAATCGGTATTCAGCCCCGACCACTGTAGCTAGCGTTTTTCAGCCCTAAGAGATGATTATACCGGATATGGAGCATTCCTGCACTGCACTGGATTTGTCTTTCTTCCTCCGAATGCCTCAGAATGTTTTCTATGGAGTCCGAACTTGCCAGACGCAAGTGAAAATTATGATCCGGGGTGATTTCCTATCAAATGGCCAATCGGTATTCAGCCCTGACCACTGTAGCTGATGTTTTTCAACGCTCTGACATTATTATATCAGATATGGAGCATTCCTGCACTTTGGATTCGTCTTTCTTCCTCCAAATCCCTCAGAATGTCTTCTATGGAGTCCGAACTTGCCAGACGCGAGTAGAAATTATGATCCGGGGTGATTTCTCATTAAATGGCCAGTCGGTATTCAGCCACGACCACTGTAGCTGACGTTTTTGAGCCCTAAGACATGATTATACTCGATATGGAGCATTCCTGCACTCTGAATTTGTCTTTCTCCTTCCAAATTTCTCAGAATGTCTTCTATGGAGTCCGAACTTGCCAGACGTGGAAGGAAATTATGCTCCGGGGTAATTTTCCATTAAATGGTCATTCGGTATTCAGCCAGGACCACTGTAGCTGACGTTTTTCTGACGTTGCTCTAAGACATTATTATACCGGATATGGAGCATTCCTGCACTCTGAATTTGTCTTTCTTCCTCCAAATCCCTCAGAATGTCTTCTATGGAGTCCGAACTTGCCAGACACGAGTGAAACTTATGATCCGGGGTGATTTCTCATAGAATGGCCAATCGGTAGTCGGCCTGAACCACTGTAGCTGACATTTTGCAGCCCTAAGACCTTATTATACCCGATATGGAGCATTCCTGCACTCTGAATTCGTCTTTCTTCCTCCAAATGTCTCAGAATGTCTTCTATGGGGTCCCAACTTACCAGACGCGAATGGAACTTATGATCCGGGGTGATTTCCCATAAAATAGCCAATCGATAGTCAGCCTGAACCACTGTAGCTGACGTTTTTCAGCCCTATGACATTATTATACCGGATATGGAGCATTCCTGCACTCTGGATTCATCTTTCTTCCTCCAAATCCCTCAGAATGTCTTCTATGGAGTCCGAACTTGCCAGACGCGAGTGGAAATTATGATCCGGGATGATTTCTCATTAAATGGCCAATTGGTATTCAGCCCCGACCACTGTAGCTGACGTTTTTCTGCCCTATGACATTATTATACCGGATATGGAGCATTCCTGCACTCTGGATTTGTCTTTCTTCCTCCAAATCCCTCAAGAATGTCTTCTATGGAGTCCGAACTAGGCAGACGCAAGTGAAAATTATGATCCGGGGTGATTTCCTAACAAATGGCCAATCGGTATTCAGCCCTGACCACTGTAGCTGATGTTTTTCAACGCTCTGACATTATTATATCAGATATGGAGCATTCCTGCACTTTGGATTCGTCTTTCTTCCTCCAAATCCCTCAGAATGTCTTCTATGGAGTCCGAACTTGCCAGACGCGAGTAGAAATTATGATCCGGGGTGATTTCTCATTAAATGGCCAGTCGGTATTCAGCCCCGACCACTTTAGCTGACGTTTTTGAGATCTAAGACATGATTATACTCGATATGGAGCATTCCTGCACTCTGAATTTGTCTTTCTCCTTCCAAATTTCTCAGAATGTCTTCTATGGAGTCCGAACTTGGCAGATGCGGAAGGAAATTATGCTCTGGGGTAATTTGCCATTAAATGGTCAGTCGGTATTCAGCCAGGGCCACTGTAGCTGACGTTTTTCAGCCCTAAGACATGATGCGTCAATCGGCATTCCTCCGACGTTATCCTTCAAATCGCTATTTCTTCTTCTCAATTTCCACTAATGAATTAGCAGAATACTACTGAATGGTTCTCTCTGAATTTTCTCTATATTTCTCCTCTCTCCGTGTTATGATGCATTGAAATATAAGATAAAGTGATTGGAATTCATTAAATTCGATTATTTTCAGATTATACTAAATTTCACATGATAAATCACTTTTTCACTTTCAATGTTCCCTTTTGGATACAGTTCCTGATTGTCCTACGAAGGTGAGTAGAGACTTATTTGAAAGGGAAAAATGTGTTCTTTCAGAAAACCAAATGAAATATAGGGGTTTCCATCATAAAAAAATCGAGAAGAGTGGCATTTTTGGATTTTTTTTGGAAATATTGAGGAAAAAATACATTTTTTAATGTAATAAGTGGAGAATTTCATCTAGATATCCCACAAATTGAGAGTTTGTTCAGCTCATAGAGACGAATCTTTTGAGCTCTGTTTCGATGAAATCAGATGAGTGGTTTGGAAAATACAGCCTATTTTCGGGAAAACTCCAATTCAAAATAGCTCGAGAACCGTTCAGTACGAGATCCGATCCCAACCATCTTCATCAGAAAGCACATATACAGAAAAATACATAAATTGAGAAATTTTGGAAGATACGATTTTTAAAAAATTGCTATATCTCAGCAACCATTAGGCCGATCTCGCTGAAATTTTTATGGAATCATCAAAACTGATATCTTGCCATAATTTCAGATTTTTATCTCTCACCATTCTCAAGTAATAGAGAGTTGTAAATCGGTACATACAAACACTCACACATACATGTCTACTTTTTTTCTCATTATTAATTAGGTTATTAATTATTATTGATTGATTAAGTCATTTTGGAGATATATTAGAATTTTCGATAAGCCTCGATACGTCGAAGGCTATGATAAAAATATTGAAGAACTTTTTTTGTAGAGAATTTAATTTTTCATGAAAAAATCTTTTGACATTTCTTAGTAGAATGACTTGCTTCTGTAACACTCACTTATAATACTTCAAATGCTCTAAAATAAGCAGATATTTCCCCAAAATTTTGTTGCTCAGCAACAATGATAAGATTCAGAAAAATTCGTAGCTTATCTCAATTTTCATGATTGTAATCTTTCTTCAAAAAGAAAGAAAAATACATGCATGCTTATTTCGCTCGCAAGAAAGGCAATACGTGCGTCAAATGGAATTTCGTGTGTTAATCAGACGAAAAAATCGCCATACATACTATATATGGGCAATTCCACCAATTCTCGAATAGAATTTCGGCTCCAAATTTTAGGGGCGACTTTTTGGTCCTCATCGATTACAACCTTTGAAATGAAGAAAATCTTAAATTCTCAACCATTTGGCCCCAGAATCGAAGCAAAAATCAATGAATTTTGATTTTTGCATCAAAATATTCCCTCTGGAATGACGTGAGTAGCTAAATGAAGAAAAAAAATACAAAATATAGATTTTCATCGCAAATTTTCTGAATTTTCTGAAAAAATCTCCTTTTTCGTCTTTGTCCTTGTTTTCGAGGTGAAAATGCTCTTTGAAAACTTCAAATGCTTGTTTCGAATCGTTCCCCAAATTTTTTCTCATTTTTTTTATTTTTTTCTGAAAATTTGGAAAATTTGCTAGGAACTATATGATTTTTGGCCCTTGCTTTTGAAAACCCCGGATATGGTGCAACATCCATCTTTTCAACTCGCATTTATTGTTGGTACTTGATAAGTATCAAATTTCAAATTTTTAATTAGTGACCTGGGTTTTCAAGAGCAGGGGCCAAACATTATATCGTCCCCAGCAAATTTCCCAAATTTTCAGAAAAAATAAAAGAAATGAGAAAAAATTTGGGGAACGATTCAAAACAAGCATTTGAAGTTTTCAAAGAGCATTTTCACCTCGAAAACAAGGACAAAGATGGAAAAGGATATTTTTTTCAGAAAATTCAGAAAATTTGCGATGAAAATCTATATTTTGTATTTTTTTTTTCATTTAGCTACTCACGGCATTCCAGAGGGAATATTTTGATGCAAAGATCAAAATTCATTGATTTTTGCTTCGATACTGGGGCAAAATAGTTTAGAATTTAGGATTGTCTTCATTTCAATGGTTGTAATCGATGAGGACCAAAAAGTCACCCTCCAAAATTCGGAGCCGAAATTCTATTCGGGAATTGGTGGAATCGCCTATATATTAGACTGTGCCAAATTTGACGACTATTTTTTTTTTCGGCTCCCAAGTGAAAATTACATTTTCCATGACGAAAAAATAATGCTCCCCAAATCCGGGCTTTCTATCTTTTTTTTCCAGTTAGCGTTCGCGTAAATAAGGATTTTTCAAGGAAAATTTTTTTAAAAATGATTTTAAACCTCAGAATTCATGGAATATGATCTCTAAAAATTTTGAAAACGCATCATTCCCTCGAGAATTCAATGCTCAACGAAGATAATCGTAGACGAAGTCAAAGAATGGCCTACACGCCTTGTAGACCAAATATAAAGCGAATTTTCCTTCAATTTATAACTAACATTTATTCTTATACACATATCAAACAATGAATGTGTAATTGAAACTTGTGACTTCCATTTTCTAGACAATCCTCATGATCCAAAGAACTAACTTTCGTCCCTCAATTCTTCTCTATATTTTTCCCTTCAACTAAAAATCATAATAATAGCAAACAATATAAAAAAAAATTATATCATTTCATCATTCATTACTCACAACTTTTATTGACTCAGAAGTTTTTAATCAATATTCATAACGTTGATGCTTATATTCATGGCACCAATTATAGTGATTTACATTCGTGAGTGATTTACCAACATGTTACTCCAAATATTAGTCAGGAGATGTTGCTAGCTTCTTTTTGAAGTGAAACTTCGTATACGAAGTCCTCGCGTTTAACGCTGTTGCGTTACTTTTCCACGCTTTGGTGGTGGGGGAAAAGAAAGAGAGAGAGAACGAATGTGCGCATGTGCACTCGTATCCCTGCAGCATTGCTCGTCATAGTAGGACTAGCGAAAGGATCGACATCGGCTTTCCTCGACGTCCATGCCCCACCGAATAATCTTTGGCTTCGGCATGCCTCGTGTGTCGACTCTTTCGTTAGTACAATACCTGTCCTGTTACTGTTTATTTTCTATTATCAGTTATTCAAGAATATCTCGGAAACTAAGTGGGATAGAGTGATTCTGCTTCTCTCCTTTTTTGTAGATCTTTAAATTCTCGACAAGAAAGCTTAAAGTTGAAACTGATTCATCTTATTCAGATTCCGAGATATTCTCAAGAAACAATTGACAAACAAACCAAAAAAACAGAAAATTTTTGATTTTTGTTGATAATTTTCTGGGAATATGTCAGAAACTACGTAAAATAGCATTATTTTGCTCCAATCCTTCTTCATAGCCTTAGAAATTCTCTACAGAAGGCCTTCAGTTAAAATCGTTGTATTTCGCTCAGCTTCCCAGTTATTTTCGAAATACTATCGACAAAAAAAAACCTACTTTCCTTGTTATTCAAATTATTTATTCCCGAAAGTTTTTTTGAGAATACTCAGAAACGGAGGAAGATGCAGCGATCTCACTCTGATTTTTTTTCTTGATTTTCAAGACAAGCTATTAGAAAGGATTAGGTCAAAATGGCTTTACCTCGCTGAGTTTCCAAGATATTCTCAAAAAATCATTGGAATAGAGTTACTTTTCTTTCTAAAATAAGTTCATTTTTCGTTATTTGTTTTTCATAAATATCCCAGAAACTAAACGAGATAGCATGATTTTGCCCTAATCCTTCCTTTGTTGAAGTTTCAAGAGCTTCAGAAGAAATTGAATCAAAAAAGGCGTTTCTCCGTTAGATTTTGATATATCTATGAGTCTATGTTCTGGTCGTAGGATTTTGATGGATGTCTCTCAAACTAAGCGAGATAATTAAATTTTCGTAGAGACCCTGTGACGAGTTGAAATTAACTCGTCAACGCGAGTTTCGCGTAACGTGATGAGCGAACGCGAGTGAGAGTGGGGGAGATCGCTTCCTCATCAAAGCAATAAGTATAGACGAGGGGAGCGGAGAAAAGTGCCCGAAATTTAACGTAGGGCAAGGTACGTGAGTTTGGAGGCACTCGAAAAGGTACTGTGGAGCGGTAGAGTCCCTCGTAAGCCAGTCATTATTCAGTAGAGTCGTCACGTCAAGTCATATATAGTTCTGTTAAGAGATTCGTCAAGTAAACGTGGAGTTAAAAGTGCAGAAGTCGAAGTGAGCATCTTGGAGCCGAGAGAAAATCAGTACGGAATCATCGAAGTCCAGTAGTCGTCGTCAAAGTCCAGCAGTCATCTTACAACGTCCAGGAGTCATCTCAACGTCTCGTCACGGTCCAAGTCAAGCTGAATACGAGTCTTCAGGTCAGATCCACCCGCTCTCACCGCCCTTCTGGCCCAGTCAATAATTGGCTATATCATCGAGTCATTCCAATGTGTAGTCGAGTCATTTTTTGTTAATAAATTCAAAGCATTCATTAATTCTAACTTTTGCGTTATTTATTGCTGTCTCACCCAAACCTACAGGTAACGTAAAGGACGCAAGGAGTATCGTCCTCCTTCCCCCCTGAGATCAACGCTAGCCGAATTGTTGGTCATTCGGCATTTTTTCGTTACTTTCGACCAACTGGCGCCCAATTTAGGTTTCAGTGAAGTAGAGTCAATTAAATACAGTCAAGTTAAGTGAATCGTAAAAGTTAAAGTCAAGTTTAAATAAATAATAATTGCGTCAAACGTCACAACCCTTTTTGTAGTTTTCGAGATTCTCTGCAAAAAAAAAATCTTCAGAAAAATTTCGTCATCTCGCTCACTTTCCGAAATATTCTTGAAAAGAAATGGATGTTGAGGAAGAGAAAAATATCAAGTTTGTAGACAAATTGAGTGCTCTTTACCATCAATTTTTTTTGAATGTCTCGAAGTCTAAGCAAGATACGGTATTCTTGCACTGATCCTTGGACGATCAGCAAGAAGTTTCACTTCTGCCGCGCGTGAATTTCACGCACCCTATTTTTTTTCTAAGCTTTACAGGTGTCAAGTATTTTTATTAAATCATTATGATTTCAGTTTAAAGAAAAGTGCAAAGAAGAATGAAAAGAGCATAAAAATTAGTTCTATAGATCATGAGGATTGTCTAGAAAATGAAATTCACAAGTTTCAATCACACATCAATTGTTTGATATGTGTATAAGAATGAATGTTAGTAATAAATTAAGAAAAAATTCGCTATCTACTTGGTCTACAAGGCATGTAGGCCATTGTTTTGACTTCGTCCATGGCTATCTTCGTTGGGCATTGAATTCTCGACGAAATAATGCTTTTTTTTTTAATGTTCAGAGATCATATTCCATGAATTTTGAGGTTTAAAATCATTTTTTTAAAAATTTCCCTTGAAAAATGCTTATTTACGCGAGCGCTAACTGGAAAAAAAGATAGGAAGCCCGGATTTGGGGAGTATTATTTTTTCGTAACGGAAAATGTGATTTTCACTTGGGAGCCGAAAAAAAAAATAGTCGTTAAATTTGGCACAGTCTAATATATATATATATATATTGTCACGTATTTTTCGAATCCACGGCAATCAATAAATTCATGAAACTCAAAAACAAAATCAAAATATTTAAAATCCAAAATAACAATCAAACAACGTTAATTGTTGGGCGCCAGGACGACCTTTCGTCCGAAATCAAAATCTAAAAGAAAACCAAAATGAATCAAATAAATCCCAGGTGAATTTCCGATTAGTCAGCAACAAAAAGATCCCTAGATCTTAATGACCGCGGAGGCGGCTGGGTTCACAACGTCACCTGTAAAGATTGGATTAGGAATACAGATTTCGAGAAATGAAAAAAATAAAAGGAATCAATTTTCATTTCGGAATTATAATTAGAGCGTTATCTCTTTTTTTTAAACCTCTGCTCTTTTAAAAAAAAATAAATTGAAATTACAATAATCAGAAAAAATAAAATAATTCGTTACTGAATTTAAATTTGTTTAAACAATTAAAATTATTGCCGTTATTGTCGAAATTTTTTGCACAATCAATCACCCCTGATTCGATACAATCAAAATTTCCATAAAAAAATTATCAATAAAAAAAATAATTAAAACCAGAATTAATTCAAAAGTCCAGACAAATTCTCACCAACACGACGAAACAAAAATTAAACAACACTATTCGAATTGTCGTTAAAAGAAAATAGTCAAGAATTTAAAAGTCAAAATTTGAATCAATTCTGATTTCCCGCGCAAGCACTTTAATGCTCTACTTTTATATGGGTGACCAGCGTTCCATGAAAATCTGCCTTTATGATTCTCAGCGATGACAGAAATAAAATAAAAAAATAAAATAAAATTATATGACCACAATCGTCGTTAATAAATAAAATAATAATAATAAAAAAATAATATTTATCATAAAAAAAACATCACTGAAAATCCTTTAAAATGCCAATTTTCCAAATACAAAAAAAAATAATAAATCACAATAAATTCTTTGATTTCCGACAATAATAATTTCCGAAAAAAAATCATAAAAATAATTAGCGAGAAACGAGAAAACTTTAATTAATTCGCGTTTATTCAAATTTGCGACACAATAAAAAAAAACTAACACGCCATGAAAAATCCGAAAATGGCGGTTACCGGCGTCGAAAAACGACGCTGACAAATATATGTCAAAATTATGCCGAGAATAATCACACGCTTACCGGAGTGTTGTTGATAACCTCGAAGCCAAACTATGCCTCCAATTTCCCCGGTAATCGTCCAAAAAAATTCCTCAATTAATCCTCGGTAAATCTTGGCTTTCCAATGCATCGTTAATTTGCTAATTACAACGGTAATTGCTTAAGATTTCCACAACGAAAACCCGTCTGTATTTTCTGCCACCAAAACGGAAAGTGAGGGAAGACGCCGGCGTGCGTCGCAAATTAGACCACAGGTGGTTCTTCCCCTAATTAATCATCCAATGACGTTTAAGACTTTCCTTTATCGCCGGTATTGTTTTAATTTTAATCCGGTAATTAAATTCATGATAAAAGAAAACGTCTTAAAATTCAACGTCAAAAATTCCGAAATAAATTTACATAATCGTAACTTAATTAATAATTATGGCAATTAATTATCATTCGATTAATTGTAATATTCAGACGTTCTTGATTTTTTCCATTATCCGCCAATCAATACTGAGAGTCCATCGGAAAACTCCTCCCATCGATTTCCGTTTTCTGAGTCGATAACTTCCTTCAGCAGCTCTCTATGATCCTGTCCGTCTGCAGGCGCCTCCTCCCGATGTGAAGAAGAACTCCGGCAAGAGCGGGAATATTCAAGGCAGGAATAAATCAATTAAATTAGTTCAAAAAAAATAAAAACAATCGTTTCTCGTTTTAGTCCAAGAGCCCAGCGCATCCGGACCGCAGTGATTGTATTAAAGCTGAAATTTTTTTTTAGAGGGCTCGTGATCGTATGGAACCATGAAGGGACCCAAGTTACCTTGAGTACCGGTCCAAAGGGCAGGTAACAGGTAGCTCAGGTAAGTGAAAATTGTAGTTTTTTCAAGTCAAATCATTAAGGCTAATTTTTTCATATGTTCTTCTGGACACTATGTAGAAGATATAAAAAATATTGCCGGACACTTTTCGCGGTCAAAAACTAGTGCCGGTCCCTTTGAAGCGCGATAAATAATGACACCATTTATGTCAAAGTATTTAGGCTGAATTTTTTATATGTTATTCGGGGGACAATTCTGAAATATTCCCCCAACGGCCGGACCGAACTGACGGCTTCAACTCACCCCCGGACCCAATAGAAAGGTCACGTGAGTGAGACAGCGAGAGCGTTGCGTATACGAGTGCGAGTGAGAGTGCATACTCGCAGGCATAACGCTCTCCGTTATAGTTGTTCGATTCCGGGTTGAATTTATTAAAAACAACTATTTTTCGAAATCTAACTTTATTGTTACAAACTTTGAAAAACTCAAGTCGAGTTTTTAGATACTTCTTACAAAACGACTTAAAGGGTAGATAGTATGGAGATTCTTACTCGGATGGTAGCAGTATCTCTTCTAAAGTCTTACTGAGGTGTTTGAGGTATTTGGGACTTCATATATTATGATAAAAGGGTGGAAATGGCTAGGTATGAGGTAAAGAGGGGGTAAGGCCCGCTACGTAGCTGGGGAGCTGAGGGAAATTATCGGGAAAAACCCGGGGAAATTGGAATTGCTTGTACAAGGAATTTGGGGCCAACGGGTGCAATAAAACGATTATTAAGGAAATTCGTACTCTATGGATTATAGTAATAAAACGATATAAAAAGGGGAAAAGGGACTAACGGGATCGAGCCTACGTAATGTAGCTTGGGGAAAAGTAAAGGTTATTTGGGAAAAACCCAGTTGAAAGGAGTAGGTATACAACATAGTAATTGCTATTATAATGGATATTTGTCAACACATTTTTGAGAAATGAAAGAATGATTTCTTGACTATTGAATATTAGTACTGAGAATTGAAAAAATGACACAGTAAATAATCAAAATCCCCCGAATAACATATAAGAAATTCAGCCTTAATACTTTGACATAAATGGTGTCATTATTTGGCGAGCTTCAAAGTGTCCGGCACTAGTTATTGACCGCGGAAAGTGTCCGGCAATATTTTTTATATGTTCTACATAGTGTCCAGAAGAACATATAAAAAAATTAGCCTTAATGATTTAACTTGAAAAAACTACAATTTTCACTTACCTGAGCTACCTGTTACCTGCCCTTTGGACCGGTACTCAAGATAACTTGGGTCCTCTCATGGTTCCATACCATCACGAGCCCTCTACAAAAAAATTTCAGCTTTGATACAATCACTGCGGTCCGGATGCGCTGGGCTCTTGGACTATTTCTCGGACCCTCCGTTCTGGTGGATAAAAAAAACTAAATTTCATCGCGATACCGGTCTTAAAAAAAAAAATCTATTGTAACGCAAATATGGCGTTACAATATATATATATATATGTATGTCATAGTATACTAAGCGATTTTGGGACTTCACAAAGAAAGGCAAAAAAAGGCCATACTTTTTTCATTTAGGACCGTTTATTACCTTGTGAACAAAGAGACCCCCTATAAACTATACGATTATTACCCTCAATCCCTGGTTAATCCTCAAGAAAGACTATCTCTCTGACTCTCTCTAGCCCTAGAGTTCGCTGCCGAACCAATGAGAACCCACATACCCTTCCTCTTTGGATGAACACCAATCACGCTTTCACCTCTCACTATCGAACTCACGACCAATCAGCAGAAATCGCAGTAGGATAAATATCGATGCAAACATTAGTTTAAGTCAGTTCAAAAAGATAATTGTACGTGTATATATATCTTCCAATAAATACATTTCTGCCAGGAAAGGAAGGAAATCGGGTCTCCAACCACTTCCAAGTCTCCACACATTTAGTCCTTACCATTTCCTATCTCACACCTACAATTCACTTGACAGAAACTCATTCATAATATTCGAGTAAGGCTCATTTCTGATGACACTCAGAACTGGAAAATGTACAACTTTCCAGGATTATAAAATCGTAAGTCCAACGAAGAATGTCTTGGTCCTCCGAGCGAGATACGAGTACAGCAACACGTCACCGGGAGAGTTAACACACTTCAGAGGTAAATGCTGACACACACTCCAGCAACTCGACGAACACCGGTACGACGTCGAGTTATACCACACAGAAGTGCAGACAGTGCAAGAGTGTCAAGAATCAAAGCATTTGAACCGGCGCAAATCGAGGCACTGAAACGACAAAGGAGGAATTTCAAAAGCAGAGTAACCAAGACGAACAATTGGTTAGATGAAGGAGTTCAACGTGCACTGATGAATAAGTTGAGAACCAGATCTGCGACATTTGAAGAGAAATATCAAGAATGGGAACTAACCAATCTACAGTCACTGGATCTGGATGTCGATAACGTGGACACATATGAAGCAGAAGCAGAAGAAATTGAGAATCATTATTACGAGATTCTCACAGAATTCAAGGACCTCATCGACAGAAAAACGACGCAAGCTGGTTCCTATCACATAAGGCAAGACATACCCCCAACATCTCACGTTAATCACCCTAACGAGAACATCAAGCTGCCAGAGATTACGTTACCGAAATTTAATGGCAGTTTTGAGTATGGGTGCACCTTCAAAGACCAGTTTGATGCTCGAGTTGGTAGTGATACTTACTTGAGAAACGTTGATAAATTACAATATCTACAATTTTGGCTTAGTGGAGAAGCCGCTACAACGATCACCTCACTCAGAATGACGGAGAAGAACTACCAGTAAACTTGAGAATTATTGGACTGAAAATTTGACAAGCCTAAACAAGCTCTAAGACGACACTGTTCGCTACTGCTTAATATAAACAAAAGGCCAAAAGATCCAAGCAGAACATTCTTGGATCTCATTGATACAATGCGACAACAAAAGCACTGCATCAAGTCATTTGGTAATGAAAAAGAACAACTCAATACGATTTATTCCACTATTTTGATGAATCAGCTGGATGACGATACACTATTTCAATGGGAAACTACCATAGAAGGTAATGACATACCTCCATGCGAAGAACTAGAAGAATCCTTCGAGAGTCGAGAAATTTGCGCACAGAGTGCAGATACGACGAAAATAAACAAACAAAACAACGAGCGCGAGAAAAGCAGGAGTCAATGGCGAAAAGGTCCAGCCACAGGCCAATATCAGCTGAAACACGATGCAAACCGGGCTAACAGCTTCATGACAAATCTACCCAAAAAATGCTCAGTTTATTCAGAAGAACACACAATTTATGTGTGTCCAAAATTTTAAGGAATGGACGTAGGAAAAAGAGAAAACTTTATGCGCAAACAAAGGCACTGTCCAAATTGCCTGAGCCAAAGCCCCGGGGTCAAGGATTGTTACTCAGGGAACTGTCGCGTATGCAAAAGAAGGCATCATACACTGCTACACAGACATAACGAAAAAACGAGAAACAACAATGATACACAACAAAAAACAAAATCGGCATGACTAGCCGAGAATAATACAACCAGAGAGAGTATTTCACTGATAATGAACACCTCAGAGAATGACATATTACACACGGTCATCCTACACATTTTTAAGAACAAGAATCAACCAATTCAATGTCGAGCACTTTTGGACACCAGATCGTTTAGAAACTTCATCACAAACGAATTAGCAGAGCAGCTAGGACTACCTAAGGAATTAGTTTCAACAGCAATTGGAACATTGAACGAGACTACAACAGAGTTCAGCTGCAAGATGGCTGCGTCCATTGCGTCGCTGCACACAAAGTTCAAGAAGAAATTACAATTTCTGATAGTTCCAAGAATGAGTTCATTAACACCGAATCAAATTATTAATAAGGCATCACTGTGCATTCCACCTAACTTGCCACTTGCAGATCCAGATTTTTATAAGCCTTCGACAATCCGAATGATAATCAAAGCAGGCCTAGTATTCCCCACTTTGAGTAATGGGCAAATCAAATTACAGAATACAGCTCATGCACACTTGCAGAAAAACATACTAGGGTGGATTGTTTGTGGCAATATTCAAGAAGAAAACCAGAGCCCAAACAGTTAATGCTACTTCACACGGACAATAGAAGAATTCGAGGAATTTTGGGAAGTAGAAGATATCAACAACAACGAAAAAACACTATCTGACATGGAGTTAGCTTGTGAGGATCATTTCAAATAGCATCTATCACGCAAAGAGGAGGGACGTTACATGGTAACCTTACCATTCAATGAAAAACATGAAGTACGAGGTCATTCACGCTAACGAGCTATCAATCGACTGCTGATCCTGGAAAGGAAATTCAAACTAGATCCGAACTTACAACAAGAATATACCAAGGTTATTAACGATTACAAGGATTGGGTCACATGTTGCTGTCTACTAATGAATCTGAAGCCGGGTTCTACCTACCTCATCACGCTGTCATGAAAGAATCTAGCTTCACTACGAAGGTTCGAGTAGTGTTTGAAGAGATGATTTGTTCTCATTAATACTTCGATTCCGTTCATACTCTTACGAGATTACAGACGACATTAAGAGAATACAGTGTACAGACGAGTTCTATAAAGACCAGAAGATCCCAAATATCAGAAGATCCTCTGACGAAAAAACGGGAACATACAGACATATGAACTACAAGCTGTTACCGTTGGACTGGCATCATCACCATACCTGGCAGTCAGATGCTTACATCAACTAGCGGATGACGGAGAAAGAAGATATCCGTTGGCAGCCCAATCACTGAGGAAAGACTTCTACATGGACGAGTGGTTTACTGGAGTTAGGACCAAGGATGAAGATTTAAAACTACGGGATGAGATATTACAACTTTCATCAACAAGCGGATTAATCTTGAGACAGAGTGCCTTTAATTCAACAGAACTACTAGAAGGTTTAGCTGACTGTGTAATTAACAAAAAATTACTAGGAGGAGAAGATCTAACACTTAAGGCATTGGGAGTTGAATGGAACTCTAAAGAAGACACTATTAATCACACGATCAACCCCTTAGCTACTAGAGAAGTTACTAGAATGAGAACCATCGCTTCAGACAGTGCACGAATCTTTGACTCTCTAGGATTACTGAATCCAGTCATTACACAAGCTAAGATCATTCAACAGGATTGATGGTGACTCAGCCCCGACTGGGATGATCATACTCCAAGTGAAATTGAAACTCAATGGAAGGAATTTTCATCCCAACTGACACTATTCAAATGAATTATCATTTGAACGGAAAATTGTCCTTGATGATTCAAAAGAAATCGAATTACACGGATTTTGTGATGCAAGTGAAAAAGCTTATGGTGCTTGTGTATATCTGCGTTCAACGAACATTGATGGAACAATTCGAGTGCATCTGTTCTGTACAAAATCCTGAGTAACGCCATGAAAGGGCAATCATACTATCCCTCGATTAGAACTTCGTGCTGCCGAGTTACTATACAATTTATATTCAAAGGTTCTTAAATCCACTGAACTAAAATTTGACAAGGAATATTTTTTCCAGACTTCACCATCGTCCTGTATTTGATTAAAACTCCACCTTTTCAGCTCCAACGATTTCTGGCAAATCGGGGAGCAAAAATTCAGGAACGTACTAACCCGGAATTCTGGTAACATGTGGGAACTCATGACAATCATGCAGATGCTTTATCCCGAGGACAATCAGCTCGAGAGTTTCTCCTCAACAAATTGTGGAGACAAGGACCCGATTGGCTTATTACTGAGCAATACAATTGGTCACAGCTGAAGATTGAAAAACCCTCACCATTACCAGAAATATAAAGGACCACCTGCTTGGAAACTACAATTATCGTTGACACTTTTTTTCGAAGATATTCTACATTCTAAAAACTGCAGAGAATTACCGCATTATGCTCAAGATGGAAAGCAGGAAAGGAAAAGTATCAATCAGAAAAAAACATCACACTGGAAGAACTACAAGCAGCTGAGATTCGCATCGTAGAACTCGTACAACAACAAGGTTCTGCAAATGAATTGCACACGCTACGAACAAGGAAACAATTGCCGTCCTCATGTAGCATTGTTGATTTGAGCCCATTTCTAGACGATAAAGGATTACTACGTGTTGGAGGACGACTGAAGGAATCGGAAGAACTACAGCAAGACTCAAAATACCCAATACTTTCACCCAAAGCTCATCATGTAACTCAACTACTTATAAAACAAGTCCATGAAGGAAATCTATACACTGGAATTCAAACAACTCTGCACTTACTTTGCCAAAGATATTGGCTACTTGACGGATGTAATGAAATAAGACACTACATCCGAAAATGCATAACATGTGCCAAAGTGAATCCAACACCAGTTAACTACAAAATGAGTCATCTGCCCAAGGGGAAAATGACTCAAGCACGACCTTTCACATACACTCGCGTTGATTATTGCGATCCTTCCTTCATGGCAGAGAAGAAATTTTGCAACCGAAATTAAGTCAAAGTATGGATTTGTACTCTCATGTGTTTCACGACTAAGGCAGTACATATCGAAGTCATTAGTGATTTAACAAGTGAAGAATTTCTGGCCACAATCAGTAGCTTCATTTGCAGACATCCAGCATGTCAAGTACTTCACTCCGACAATGCTACAACGTTCACCGAAGCTAACAATGAGCTTCTAGAATTATCTCAATTCTTCCACACTGAAAAGATAGAAGACATCATCCAACGTAAGCTAGCAAAGAGAGGAAGACAATGAAAATTTATACCACCACAATCACCACACTGTGGGGGCCTGTGGGAGGCTGCCGTGAAATCCTGTCAACACCATTTGAAACGAGTCATAAGTGATCAATTTTTATTATATGAACAATTGAACACCTTATGTATAAATTTGAAGGGATTCTGAATTCACGACCATTGACTCCATGCCCTTCCGATCCCAACGATTTAACAGCGCTAATACAGCTGGCGCTAATACACTTCTATCATGGAGAAGTAACTGAAGATCTTCCAGCTCTGGATTGGTCAAACACGCGTACAAATCGAGTGTCTCAATGGCTACATCTAGAGGAGATGAAACAACACTTTTGGAGCCGATGATACAAGGAATATTTGAATGAATTAAATATTCGGAAAAAATGGACAACTGGAGAACATCAAATTACCATTGGTTCACTAGTTCTACTCCACGCCGATAATCTGCCTCCTATGAAATGGAAAATGTGATGAATCATCAAAACTTTTTCATCAGATGACGGGATCATTCGGAAGGTGAAACTCAAGACTGCATGAGGAACATTGGAGAGGAATGTGATACGACTTGCTCCTCTGCCCATCAACATTTCCAAGGACCCTCCGGATTAATTGATCACTCCTCTCTCAACGGGGGGGGGGGGGGGGGGGGTATGTTGAGTGTCCGACGTTGGGGAAAAACCCAGCAATTCGAATAACTAAAGAAAGAAATAAATATCCAGGTTTTTCCCCGCAATAAAATAATAAACTGAGAAGAAACCCAATTCTCCCAAACTTCACCTGGTTTTGGGCCTTTCTCTCAACTACTTTTTTATATTATATTTCCGGAACCGTTTACTACCTTGTAAACAAAGAGGCCCCCCACGAACTATACGATTATTACCCTTAATCCCTACTTAATCGTCAAAAAAGACTATCTCTCTCTTTAACCCTAGAGTGTGCTGCTGAACCAATGAGAACCTACATACCCTTACTTCTTGGATGAACACCAATCACACTCTCACCTCCCACTACTGAACTCACAACCAGTCAGCAGAAATTGTAGTAGGATAAATATCGATGTGAAAATTAGTTTGTCAGTTTAAGGAGTGATTGTACGTTGTAATGAGGCCAGAAATTCGGGAGGAATCCCTGCCTCGTTGTGTATAGGTGCGTGTGTATGTAGTAGGTGCCTGTGTATGTGTATTAGGTGCGTGCGTGTGTGTGCTCAATGGCGGAAGCAGAATTATCAGATTCTCAACGTGGAGGTTTCTTTTAGCAGGAACTGGAACCACCAACGGTGCTCAGCTCCCTGCAGCGCCCTTTGGGATGCGACTCACCTTCAAGTGTTCTCTGTTAGGGCTCGGGATTCTTAATTGAATAATAAAGATTGAAAACGACTCTGTTTACTATCAATTCTCCCTTCAATCAACGAAATATAACAGAGTCTGGTTCTCTACAATTTGAATTCGGCGCCTAATGGATTGACGTCATTCGAATGAGCCGAGCGGCATACAAAATGGCCGACCGCGTGGCGTGAGACAACATCTGTTGATGCCGTTTATGTTTTCAGCTGATATCGTATATAATTTTCGCAATAATCCGGGAATAATACTCTGAATTTATTCATTATTTATTTTCTCACAACTTCTGTGAGGTTTCTAATTATTTCTCGACCAGATGCACGAGATAATTGTGATTCTTTTTGTCAATAATTAATTGGTGTGGGGACGCCAATTACGTTTATGTCATTTACCACCAACTTCTTTTATACTAAATATTCTAATCTTTGGACAAAATCTGTGCCTCAATCATCCACAATTATTCCCTTTATTTTTCCGGCCCAATTAACTTACAACAATCCGGCTAATAAATTGTTATTTAATCAATTCTGAGGCTGAACGCGTGGTAACGGAATTGTACTCACTCGTGACAGCCAATCTTTCAACTCCGGTTTTCCCTCGGATTTTCTCATTAGAGTCTTTTTTATTATGACACTTAATAACTTATCTCGTTTGAGTCTTTGTTTCACTTAAAATTATTCCACTCATCACTAAGAATCCTTAATTAAATTGACTTAATTATAATGAACTTGAAGAATACGTTTTCGCTTTTTGACAGCTATTACAGGAGTGGGGATTTTCACTACAGCTGTGAGAATCCTCACTTCTGCCTCCGGCAAGTGCTGCCTCTACCTCCGAACAGTGACAACGTGTATATATCTTCCAATAAATACATTTCTACCAGGAAAACAAGGAAATCGAGTTTCCAACTACTTCCAAGTCTCCGAATATTTGGTCCTTACCATTTCCTATCTCACACCTACAATTCACTTGATAGGAACTCATTTATAATATTCGAGTAAGGCTCATTTCTGATACCACTCAGAACTGGAAAATTTACAACTTCATAAGTATGAGTACAAAATCATAAGTCCAACGAAAAACACTGCCAAATACCCATCACTAATCATCGCCAAAGAGATATTTACTTACTCCTCAATGTTAATCTCGCTTCCCCACGTCGATACGCCACTCAATACTGGTCCGGTTTTCCTGAGTGGTTTGACACAATTTTCACTCAATCTGATCAATTTGTATTATTGAAATTGGATCAAATCACGGAGAATAAAAAAACCACGGGTCGGAGTCCAAACCAGAGTGAGTAGAGAGGAAAGCTCCTGTGGCATCGTCGATCAGCCTCTGTTTTCGCCATTAGTTGTAATGGGATTTGGCCAATCACACCCAACTCCCCTAGTGAATGGCATGCGGAATCCATTCCCAGTAACTCCGTGTGCTGGTTATGGTAGAGGGGCATGAATCTTGTCACAGTCCCTCTGGCGAGAACAAGTCGGAACTGGGTATTCTGCGATCACCTCTGGATGGACCCATCCGCAAGATTCCTCTGATCTATCGTCACCCGAAGAATTCTAGACGTCTTCATCCACCAGAGAAACACCACGTAGCCACGTTACGTCAACCAACGATAACTCTCACCGAAGCAAGCGATAGAGGTTCCAGGGACTACTCCTGATCCTCTCGAGTCTGCCACCTAAGGCAGACTAACTGATCACCGTGTCGCCGGGTGTATTTATATCGGCACGGGCTTCTCCCCGTGTAGAGCTCTCTTCGGCACGCTCGCATGGTTCTTCTTCTCACACCACTACCAGGCCTGGAGATAACTCTGGCATCTTCAGTGAAGCACCAGCATTTCAGATGGGCTGCTCTTCAGCCCCGTATGAATCCCAGTAACGTGACAGTTAATTATGAGTAGCTTCAATGTGTCATCTTACGCAGATGGCGCTACGGTATTAATTGCCTAGCTGTTCATGTGTGAGTCGTCTCGAGCTCTACACTTGGATAGCTTTACCCGAAGGTGGCAAAAGCCGTTGCGATAGCGATAACGAAAAAACCTCGTTACCTAGTTGATAATTGCATCTGCATCTCTTATCGGTCAAGAAGAGGTCAAGTATAGTCGCTAGGCAACCGTTCGCACAATTCTGAATGTGTCATTGAATTCGTCAGAATGTTAACAAAATAGAAAAAACTGATATCTTGATGAAGAGGAACTAACAGAGAATTGGAGGAGATTTCGGTGGAAATTGGAGGGCGATATCAGGGAGAAGTGAAGGGGATTCCAGACAGAATTGGAGGAGGATCTCAGGGGGAGTTAGAGTGGGATCTCAGGGGGGATCGGAGGGAATCTTGGAGGGATCTCGGGGCGAATTCTTATTTTCATTACTTAAATGTGTGGAACAGTCTGACAATTCAACATTTAACACACTTGGAATCCAAACGATTGCCTAGCAGCAGTGCCGGACGAAATAATAACTCACTAGAGTGATTCGAAGACTTTATGTGCATAATGATCATTTCATTTTCTATTTATTCATATCCTCTACTTATATCAATATTTTGGGATGAGTCACGAGCTTATGAATCCTGGCACACCAGAATTTCTGATCTACACTCACTATATAAGATGAATCATGAATTGAACTTACGAGCAGTGTATCCATATTCATCCTCTTCTTCCTCATCTGCAGTGACTTCTGCATTTGTTCGTTTCACATTACCAGCACTTTTCCGAGATATCTGGAAAGATGAAAGTAATACTGTGATGAAATGGTTAAATATGTGACTGACAGCCTATCCCCACTCCCATAGTTTCTCCCACCAATTTAAAAAAAATAATCGGAGAGGGGACACCGACACCAGAAGGATATGTGGAAAGAGGCATAGTCCTCTTTCCTCACCGAGCATTTAGAGAGATAAGTAGCCTAATTCTCTTGTCGGTTTTTGTAAAGACATTTTCATTCTTCGATAATTTAATTTGATTATATGTAATTTGTGTTATTGACTGAAGTTTTTTATAACTTCATGTATTGCTAATTGTAATATTAATGAAATTATCATATTCTATTTGACGTGGAAAAAATCCAATTCTAATATAAAAACTTAAATTTATATCATTTTGCTTGGTTATGGACCAGATGACAGCTGGCCCATACACTCATATATACACACACACTGATTTCGTCACTCTGCCTTATCGGTCATCGGCCTCTCGACACTGACCTAATTATTTTGGGCACTTGAGGCGCCACATGATGGACAGGTGTCTTGGCACGCGCCAAATTAGACACCTGCCATCTTGATTTATTGTCTCTTTCTCACTCTTTTCTAAGAACTCTCAGTGTACACCTCGTGACAAGTGTTTCTCAGAATTTTCATACTAATTAATTATATTAAATCGAACTTCTCAATTAAACAATATAATAAACTTAGTGAAATCAAAGTTAATTCAAGTGTTAAAATAATAGAGACATTTATTTATTGTTAAATAAAATGTTATTAACAAAATACTCGTGTTCGCGCTTATTATTTTTCACGCTCCACGCTCCATTAAAAATCCATAATCAATTCCGTTAATCTCAGATAAAATATATCGAGATCCAGTCATCTCATCGAACATTTTGGTCCATCGAACCGGATTTTCGATATATTTTTTGATTTTTTTGGAGTTTTCATCGTTTTTTCTCATTTTTTTTCGGGGGGAGCGTGTAACCGGCGGTTCGGCAGTGGTGCTCATTCAAAATTCATTCGGACTCCTCAAAAAATTTAAATTCGTACAGTGACACTCATTTCGGGGCTCCTCAATCGTATTTACCCGCGAATTTCAAATTTGAACTTGAAAACAATTCAGTGTTTCGGTTATTCTCAATCATCGACGTCTCCATAGACCAGAGGGCGCTACGATAGATCTTCTCAAGGACATCCGACGCAATTTTGGAAATTTTGTCTTTTTTCTCGAAAATTGGTGTACTGCGTAGATCAACTCATCAAGATTCATCTCATTAACCGCTTCAATAAAATGAAGTGTTTATTTTCTACAAATAAAGTTAAATTAACTTTTCGATTACTTCAATTAGTTAATTGGTACATTCCAATTAAAGAACTAGATTGATTAATTAATTAAATTAGATTAAAAAAAAAATGAGTAGTAGTGTTGAAGTATTCTTGTCTTCTCAAAAAGTCAAGGTACTTCAGATTAGACTAATATCAGATCAGTTAAAAAACTAAAATGCCGCACCACTGGGACCATCGGCATTGCAATCGGAGTTGGACCAATTGGAAGCTAATTGGATTAAATTCGAAACGCAGCATGAGAAGCTCATTCTGGCGAGTTCAAAGAACGATGCTGTTCTTGGAAATGATTATTTCAAAGATGAGATATTTGAGGTGAATTGTAGATTATATCATGAAGCAAAAGTTGAGCTCAATCAGCTTCTTGATAAAGCTGGAGCTTCACACTTCGAACTCTCACGTAGGGAAGCTCATAATGAGAGCTGTGTTCAAAATTTGAACACTGCTACTGCATCGGGTAGAGGACTCCCAAAAATTCCTTTACCTCATTTTTCGGGTAAATTCTCAGAGTGGCCAAGCTTTAAAGAGCTTTTCCTCTCTCTCACAGGACCAGGTGCGGGTATTAACAATGTTCAAAGAATGCACTATCTGCGAGCATGTTTATCGGAGGAACCTGCTCAATTAATTAGTAATCTTCATGTTACCGCAGACTCTTATGATTCTGCGTGGAAAATGCTTTCGTCTCGATATGAGGATAAACCGCGATTGATTAATTCATACATTGGAAAACTTCTCAATCCACCGTCGATGACCTCTCATAGCTCAAAAGAGCTAAATCATCTGCTCGCGTCAGTTACTGAAGCAACAAACGCTCTGGATGCCCTAGATATGGCACCAGAATCCTGGGATCCTCTCATTGTTTATATCGTGGTCTCAAAGCTCAATTCCAAGTTGAGAGAATCTTTGGAGAACTATAAAGGAAGACTTGAAGCATATCCAAAGTTGCAGCAATTATTCGAATTTCTCTGTAGTAGGGCTCGATCTATGGAGACTATCGAATTACATGGTCAAAAGCCCATCTCGTCAGCATCGAATCGATCTTCTCAAAGACCCTCAGCGAGAGTAAACCAAGTATCTGAAATTGATCAGTCTCAAATCTCGCAGTCTCAAAGTTCACAGTCTCAAATTTTGTCGTCTCATCCTGCAAATGTCTCTTACGATCAAATACAGTCCACTAAACCTCCTGGAGCGGAGGATCGGGGAGAGTATAAGTGCTCTTATTGTAGTGCTAAACATTACATTGTTTCATGTAAAGGCTTCAGACTGCTCACTCCTATTGCTCGTGAGCAAGTTGTAGAGATTAATCATCTCTGTTACAATTGCTTGGGCAAACACAATGTCCGTAATTGTAACAACGGAACAAGATGTAAGATAGTGAAGGATGATGGTGAAGTTTGTGGTCAGCAGCATCACTCCATGTTACATCTTGGTCCTCGACGACATTCTCCACAGAAATATCAATCTTCTCCTGAGACTCCATCAGATCAAGAACGAATCTCAAAGCTCTCATGATCAACTCATAGTTACACTCTCAATTCTCATCATATGGATTCATCAGTCGATCAACTCCACGAACTACTCAATGAACTTCTCAACGAACTTCTCAACGATCTTCTCTGACTTTCTCAAAAAATAGAAGGAACTATATCACATGAGATTGGTAAATCAACTAGTTCAACTCATCGGAATCAGTCAGTTACCACTTTTAGTCTAGACGAAACGACCTTGGCACATGATGCTGTAGCATCAAGGAGGGTTGAGGGTTTCTGATGGATTTCAAGCTGACCTGTCTGATTCACTCTCGTCACTTCTCATCAGATCTCATGACTTTTTACAGAGATTAAGTATTCATCTCTTTTTTGATCATCTCTAATTCCATTCAGCTTCGTATCGCGATGAGGATTTACGGCCCTCTTCGTGAGACATCGTTAATGGATGGAAGCAGCAGTTTCGAGTCAGTAGAACTTACGCCTTTATTGACTTGATACTTGCTGTATTTGTACAGCTCTGGATAGCATCGAAGAATTCTCAACTGACTGATCAACTCTATCTCAATTCTCAACGATCGACTCTTGAACTTCCCTTCAACGGCTCAACTTCAGTCGTCTCTCTCGTTGGCAGCTCATCTTGCTCACTGATGAGAGGTTTCCTTCTTCAAATGGCCTCTCGCTCACATTACCACTCTGCACCCTGGAAAGGATAATCTCACCAGGGTTGTCACCATCAAAACCGCCAATTCATCCTTCAAGAGACCCATCTCAACGCTCGCACTGTTGCCAGTGCCGATCAACGATGGTTGATCAACTCAACTCTCCAGCTCAACTCACGGATTCATCATCAATTTCATCTCATTTCATGCTCCTATGAGGACTTACGACCCTCATCTGAGAACATCGTAGTTTGATGGAAGCAGGAGCATTGGTTCAGCGGAATTTACGCCTCCGACGATTTCGGTGCTCTTTGCATTAGTTCAGCTCTCATGAATCCTGGTGATATTCTCAAGAGTTCTCTCATTTCTCGAACAAATTAATTTTTTTGTTTCTGTTACAGCTCATTCTTTTGATCTACTCATTTGTCAGCACTGTTGCTGACGGCGGGGAGAATGTTTGGTTATGGACCAGATGACAGCTGGCCCATACACTCATATATACACACACACACTGATTTCGTCACTCTGCCTTATCGGTCATCGGCCTCTCGACACTGACCTAATTATTTTGGGCACTTGAGGCGCCACATGATGGACAGGTGTCTTGGCACGTGCCAAATTAGACACCTGCCATCTTGATTTATTGTCTCTTTCTCACTCTTTTCTAAGAACTCTCAGTGTACACCTCGTGACAAGTGTTTCTCAGAATTTTCATACTAATTAATAATATTAAATCGAACTTCTCAATTAAACAATATAATAAACTTAGTGGAATCAAAGTTAATTTAAGTGTTAAAATAATAGAGACATTTATTCATTGTTAAATAAAGTGTTATTAACAAAATACTCGTGTTCGCGCTTATTATTTTTCACGCTCCACGCTCCATTAAAAATCCATAATTAATTCCGTTAATCTCAGATGAAATATATCGAGATCCAGTCATCTCATCGAACACATTTTTCCTTTTTAATGTGCCTTTGCGAATACTGGAATAAATTTTGAGTCATCAATCGTGAATCAAATGTCGGAAATAATGAAAAGAGAGTCAATAATAAAGTTTTTGTTAAGTGATAATTGAATTTATAAATTTATATATTTTAAAATACAAACGAAATGTTACAATTGGCGCCCAGCTCGTTGGCAAAATACTCTCGATGTTTGGGAAATATATTTGTTGATGCTGATCGATACAAATAGAGTAACGCGGTCGAATAAACAAGCAAAACTTTTGAGCCCACTCGGGTATCCAAATGAAAAGAAAATAGGTTTAATTCGCAAATCTATCCTCGATCAAGTCACTAATTCTGTTTGTAACTCTAGGAAAATGGCGTTAGAACAACAAATAGAACAATTAAGGAAAGCCCTGGCAAACGAGCAGGCTAAAAGCTGTACACAAAAAGCTGTAGAAGAGGGACAAGCGAGACAAAAACAGGCAGAGGATTTTCATAATGAGGCTGTGAGATTTCAAGCACAAAAAGAAGCAGCAGATTTATCTTTACGTCAGGTCCAGGCTGCGAATCAGACATCTCAGAGTAATACTCAACAAAATACTAGTGTTCAAATTGTTCGAGATTCAACCGAACAGCTGTCGAATTTGCAAGTAAACCCAAAAGTACCGCAACTTAATGTTGAGACAAATCCCAAGGAGTTCGTACAGGAACTTGACGACTATTTTAGATTAGAAACTATTCAGGATGATTTTAAATTGATTTCGCTCGAAAATTTACTATCAGCTCAAATGAAAACGTAGTATCAGACTATCAAAGATGACATAGCAACGTTTGGCGATTTTAAAATAAAGTTTCTAGAGAAATTTCATTCAATTCCCGTGAGAGTAGCTTATAAAAATCAATGGTCGAATCGTCGGTATCAGAGAAATGATGGACCAATGCAGGGGTATTTCTATTCGCAATTGCACAGAGCAAAATTTTTCGAGCCCGCTCTTTCTGAGTACGAAGTTAATTTTCAATCATACAACAAATGCTACCTCCAATACAACTAGCAATGACCACGGTAGATCACGCGGGAACGAAAATAGTTGCTCAGGGACTTGCACAACTCGACATTACACAACAAAAATTTAGGAGTGAGAGTCCACACACGAGAGCAGCAAATCAAATTCAAGTCGAAGACGTTTTTCCGGGATAGTATTGGGGTGTTTAGAATTTATTTTCGACTCCGGTTTATTCTGAGCAGATAATGGTTATCATGCGAGAAATTATAAAAATTTCAATGATGCGAATAATAACAATAATTAGAACAGCCAAAGTAATCACAGAAGGAATTTTGAAAGTAGAGGTAATGGGGGATATCGATCGCCACTCGTAAACACAATTGGAGTAGTTACGCCGGGGACGTTACCAGACACGCATTTCCCTCCCCCTTTTTTGTCGCGATACTCAAACACAACAGATAATTTCACTAGTCAGACGAATGAAAATATAATTCAGCAAAATGATAATCATCAGATTGGTTTCTTGTCACAAAACATAAACGTTATTGCCAATATTCAACGATCATCTAATTGTAATTTTATTGATTTTACCGATGAAATTAGGAATGAAATTAAAGGAAAAATTTTTGAGAACGATGAAAATACTAACTGCGATAAGATAAAAATACAGCCATGCTCGCACTTGAAATCAAAGGTTTTTGATGAGCAGGTTGAAGCGTTGTTGGACACTGGTAGCCAAATCACTGCAATATCTGAAGAATATTATAAAGAATTGAAAAATAATTTCACCATGGGAATGTTAGCGGTAACCGGAGTTCAAATCACATGGCTATTAGCAAAAAATCTACTGTCGTGCGTCATCAAACATGGTTTCCTTTAAAATTAAATGACCCAGTCATTGAATATCCCGTATTGATTGTTCCTGGTTCAAATCAGAAAATTCTTCCCGGAAGTGATTGGTATATGTGCAACAGGATCGTACTGGATTATGCGAATCGCTCCATAGTGGTCTGGGGCATTGGGCTACCGCAGGAATGCGTGTCGTGTGAGGCAGTGTCGTCTGATAAAGTTCACTCTCTCCGTATTTCTGATATACGATGTCAAACAATTAATACACATAATAATGAAATGACAATGATTATGTCAATCAGTGCGAGAGAGTGATGATTTGGATGGTTCTGGTTCTTTCGCGATAGAATCTACGGCAGCAGAATCGGGGTGGCCTGAGTCGGTGGATCGCTTGGTGTGAGGGCATGAGTCACTTTTCTCCGACCAGCCGGGTTGCGCTGATGTATACGAGCATGAAATAAATTTAATAGAAGATAAACCTGTCGTACGTAAATCGAATCCAGTGCCTCTGGTTTTTCGTAATGCACTCGATGAAGTAATTAATGACATGCTGAAAATGAAAGTAATTGAACGCTTGACAAGTCAATATTGCAACCCCTGCGTATTGTCAAAAAGAAAGACGGTAGAATCAGACTATGCTTAGATGCAAGATTCATTAATGATATAATCGAGGGTGGCAACGAAAGTCCACCTAGAATATATGAAATTATGCAAAAATTTAATAGTGCAAAAATATTTACTACATTAGATTTGACATTGGGATACTGGCAAGTGCCATTACATCCTGATTTTCGAAAATACACCGCTTTTCTTCATGGCTCCACTCTATACCAATTTACACGTATTCCTTTTAGATTAAAAACTGCTGGAAACGGATTTATTCGCGCATTCAGTTTAGCATTAGGCCAGAGCTTCAATGAATTCTTGACGTATTATATAGATGATCTGCTCATTGCTCCACATGACAAGGAGGAACACTGTAGACACCTTAGTTTAGTTTCTGGGCGATTGACTCAACATAAATTTAGTGTAAATTTGGAAAAAGTTGAATTTTGTCGGTTGGAAGTTCCATTCCTGGAATTTATTCTATCAGAAAATGGTATTGTTCCTGATCTAAATAAATTAGAATCAATAATTGAATTTGATAAACCAAAAAATCGAACAGAATTACAACAATTCCTTGGAATTTATGATTATTATCGACAGTTTGCTGTCTCACATGCACGATATGTGGATCCTCTTTTTGAATTGTGTTAGCGACAGGATCCGTATGAGAGAGGGAGAGAGAGAGAGAGAGAGAAAAGCGTTTTTATTATGTCCAAAGGCTCCAAGGCCTCCTATGGACAAAATTGAAGATACATACAAAATCATACAAATATTTATAAAAACATTAACATAATTCATAACTATTGATATTGAGAATACACCAGTTCACACGTTACGCATAAAAATGAGAGTACAATAATATAAAATAAAAATCATCAGTCACTGAGTGTATCTAATGTCAATTATTCATGAAGTGATTCATTGTAGTTCCAGTTACAGACTATTCAATCATGTAATATATAAAATACAGTCATTTGTTCGTAAATAGGTCTACTGATTATCCTAGTCTTTTTGATCATAAGTTACATTTTTTCTTTATTTATTTAATTGTTCATTTATTTATTCATTAATTCTTTTATTCATTCGTTTACTTATTTGTTCATTCATTCATTTGTTTATTAATTATTATTATCATTATTATTATTATTATTATTATTATTATTATTATTTTTTTTTTTTTTTTTTTTTTCTCTCTACATAAAATACAATTTGCATATACGAGGGCCAGTCTCCCAGCTTCATAAAATCCCTATTTTCTATTCTCTAAGTGGAGGAAGCTATATAATCAGCTTGTACTGTGAGCAGATATTCCATTAACTTTTTTTTAAAGAGAGTAACTGAGCTGAGCTCTCTGATTGTTAACGGTAGCAAATTCCATAATTCGACTGACGAGGATGTAAATGTCGATTTGCCGTAATTGGTGCGCCCGTTGACAGGCTTGAGGTCGAGATGAGTCCCCCTGTGAGTTCTAAGGTTAGCCTCCGACTTCAGACACAGGCGAGAGGCCAGATATGTCGGTTTTTTTGAGTGTAACACCTGGAACGTTAAAGTTCCAAGCATGTATTTTCTCTGAAAGATTGGCATGAGCCAATTGAGTTTGTTGTAAAACTTACTGATGGACTCATCTCTCCTCAAACCAAAGACCAGTCTTATACCGCGATTTATAATCCTCTTGAGCTTAAGGTTATTCTCTTCTGAGCATTCGGTCAGTAGCAGAGAGCAATAGTTAATATGCGGATATATTAAACTTTCAATTAGCTGAGCCTTGAGCTTTAGTGGAAGGCAGTTTTTCGCTTTGAATAGCTGTTGAAAAGTACAGTTACATTTACGCATTATCTCTTTTATTTGCGGGTGCCACAACATTTTACTATCAAATTTCACGCCTAGATTTTGGGCAACATTGGAATATTCAATCTCCACTGACCTCACAGTTATCTTCGGGATATTATCAAAAGCAATTGAATTTATGGACCTGTTTGTTCCCAGTATAATTACTTGGGTCTTCGATTCATTGAGAACGAGATAATTTGGGTCAATCCATGTACAGATGGAACTAATATCTTCGTTAATATTTGAGACGGCGCCATCAAGCTTCTTGAGATTAGTATTTAGATATATTTGTAGATCGTCAGCATAACTCATATGTTTACATGTCTCAAATGGAGTGATAAATCATTTGTGTAACAGATAAAAAATAAGGGACCGAATATTGTTCCCTGAAGAACCCCTCTACCCATCTCGGTCCAATCTGATAAAAGAGAGAGAATGAGAGTGCGAATGTGTGCGTGTAGAAGAGTGAAAAGAGAGATATGAAAGGAAGGAGTGGGTAGCGTGTGAAGAAAGAAAGAGGTGTGTGTGTGCGTGAGGAAGATTGTAGAGAAGAAGCCGGGGAGAGTGCGAAAGTAGAAGAAGCCGGCGAGAGTGCGAAAGGAGAAGAGCGAAAAACAGAGTACTTTTGAGTTGAGTCTATTGCGATAAAAAGAGTGCTTTTGAGTTGAGACTATTGCGATAAAAAGAGTGCTTTTGAGCTGAGACTATTGCGATAAAAAGAGTGATTTTGAGTTGAGACTATTGCGATTAAAAAAGTGTGAATTGAGTGAGACTATTGCGTTATTGAGTAAATGAGACGATTGAGAAATTAATTGCGTTTGAGTATAATTGAAGAAAGTGTGAGTGTATGAGTGAATGAAGAGAGTGGGATTTGAATCTAAAAATCATGAGTATTTTTGCACGCTAAAATTACGAGACTTTGAGCATAAAAAGAAAAATTAATTAATTAGAAAATTTGAAACGTTAAAATTGTGAAAATTTTGAATATAAAAATCGTGATAAATTCGGCGAACGTGACTTCGAGAAATATTTGCGCGGGTGTTTACGTTTGACGGGACAATGGTCGAAAGACAGAGATAGACAGTGAAGGATAGTGATATAAACAAAGTGTTATTGCGACCTCGAGCGAAATATGAACAGTGAATATCGACCGATTTACGAAAATGAATTTGAATAGTTTGTGAGAAATAATTTAGAGCGTGAAAATAATAATAGTAACCAAAATTCAACGAACAATACAGCGGGCTCCAGTAATATGACCCCACCATCAACGACTGCACCCCCACCCTCAGCGACCAACAGTTCGCGCGCGTTCACGCCAATCACGTCATATGGCAATCAGAGAGGTGCCAATACGTACACTACGAGTCAGGGGTATGCAGCCAACGATCAGCAGTACCAGGGAGTGCCTCGAGGGAGAGCACGCTCATGGCAAGGGAGCACCAACTCCCAGCAGCAGGGCTTTGCGGGAAACAGCGGACAACACGGGCGTCCAGCAACACCATTTCCCCATCACTATGGTAGAGGTGGCCAGGCGGCAGGTAATACGTTCCAATTTGGAACTCAACCACAAGCGAACATGTCACAAGGTGCGTATCCAATGCCACCACCCAATTATTATACTGCGTACGACCCAAATATTGATTCAGTCCCCCAAATGAATGACTCAAACGCGTCATTTGCATCAACGATGGGGCACCAGATGGAATTGCTCACACAGATGATGCAAGCGATGGAGACAGGTGACCAGCAGAGAGATCGGATACTGGAAGCGATGGTCATCAACCAGAATTACCTCCTCAGGAACCCCCAAGCGACGCCAGGGTCCAGTAATGTAATCCCAAATAATAATAATTACAATATAATTCCAGATTTGAGCAGACACATTGGGCAGTTTGATGGCACCACCAGATCAAATGCTGCTAGAGAGTGGCTGGAGGGAATCCGCAGCATGCAGACAATGGCCCATTGGACCGACGAGATCGCCTTACACACGGCTAAATCCCATCTGACCGGAGGTGCATTGGACTGGTTTAAGGCTAACCGCAGAGATATCTCCAATTGGACAATATTCCAAGAAATGTTCGAGAGAACATTTATCACAACGGAGAGCAGAGCTGTCAGATGGAGCAGGATGAGTGCACGAGTCCAAGGGAAAGAGGAACGAATCACCGACTACTATTGGTCAAAATGGAGGCTTTGCGAACCATTGGGGTTGACATTTAGAGAAAAAAAGGAGCAGATCCTAGTTGGCCTTTGGTCGAGAGATCTAGCAAATGCTATGGCGTCACAGACCCACGAGAACAAAGAAGATTTATTTGAGAAGTTACTGGAGCATTTGGAGCTGGAAGCCCAGAGAACGAGCAGAATCAAATCACAACGAGAGAAAGAGCCTCCGAATAAACCCAAGGCAGCATCAAGATCAAGTGAAAGTAGACCAGCAGCACCAGTAACGCCAATAACGTCAGCACAGAACCCGAGTTTCAATGCAGAGGGCAAGCCGAAGTGCTATAATTGCATGAACTACGGGCATTACGCACGAGACTGTTCAGAAGACAAGAGAGAGATCATCTGTACGAAATGCAAACAAGTAGGCCACACGCAAAAGCATTGTCGAGCGAGCATCAACCCAAACACAGTAAACTTGGTATCAACCAGTCCAACTCGTGGGTGTCTGCAGTTCATCAAGAAGCTGATGATTGATGACTATCAGACGGAAGGACTGGTGGACACAGGTGCAATGATATGCACTATACGAATGAGTACGGCGCTAAAAGCAGGACTACGTAGGATACCACAACCGGAACAATTGAAACCATTCGGTCCGGCAATCAATACAGTGACATCGCCCGGAACAGTCGTCGCCAAGATGAGTATTGATGAGGTAGAGGTGGAAAACATCCCCTTCAAGGTAGTACCTGAAGAGTACCAACCGTACGAGGTCATCATTGAACGACCATACGTCGCCAATCCATTCGTAGACTTCCACAAAGTGGGTAATGAGTTCTACTTCGAGAATACCAAGATATTCCCTGAGCCAATCGAAACACCTCCAACAGCAGATCTACGAACAGCAGCATCTACTGAAGTACCACCGAGAACAATATTCTTCGTACAAGCCAACAGTGATCAAGCAACAATACCGGTGTTGAACTTGAACCGCGAACGTAAGAAGTTGGAGAAACGCGAACGATTGAGCGTGGCCACATTGGAGATTCCACCGGTGATAGATTCTAGCCGAGAGCGTGAGCCAGTAACAGAGGCTCATCTTGAGATAGGCGAGGACCAACCCACTGAAGCCAGAAGAGCGCTGGTCGAATTGCTTAACGAGCATCGAGATTGGGTGGCAATGAATCTGCAGGAACTTGGGTGTACCACACTCATTGAGATGGACATCACTGCGAAACCAGCAAGCAAACCAGTTGCGAGCAAACCGTATCACGCCAGCGACTGGGAAAGGAAGATCATCAGAGATACCGTGAAAGAGTGGAAGGAGACCGGTATAGCCACCGAGACGACATCACCGTATGCGAGCCCAGTCTTGCTTGTCAAGAAGAAAACTGGAGAACACCGTCTAGTAGTTGATTTGAGAGGGTTGAATCAACAGACCGAGAGAATCCATTTTCCGTTGGGTGATCTGGACGATCATCTGGCTCTAATCGGTGATGCGAAGGTCTTCATCACTCTTGACCTTGCTCATGGCTACATGCAGATTCCATTAGCACCCGAGGCCAGACGAAAAACCGCTTTCATCACGCCAGATGAAACAGGAGAGTTCACTCGAGTGATTTTCGGACTCATGAACGCTCCATTCTATTTCTCCAAGCTGATGCACATGGTACTGGGACCTCTGAGGGACAATGTGGTCCTATTCTTTCTGGACGACATCCTGATTGTGGCGAAAGAGTGGCCAGAGGCTCTGCAACGTCTACGGCAAGTCTTAGAAGCACTGAGGAAGGCAGGGTTGACTCTAAAACTATCGAAATGTCAATTCCTCGTCCCCAAGGTCGCCTATCTTGGCAACGTGATCAGTGCAGCAGGTATAGAACCAGGTGAGCATAAAATCGAAGCAATTAAGAATTTTCCAGAGCCGAGGAACGTGCACGAGGTTAGACGTTTCCTAGGATTGACCGGATTCTTCAGAAAATTCGTGGTGAAATTTGCACATCGAGCAGAACCAATTTCAAGGCTCTTGAAGACGGAGATTCCTTCTGAGTGGGGCGCAGAACAACGTCAAGCATTCCAAGACTTGATCACGACACTTGGGAGTGAACCAGTATTGAAAACTTACCATCCGAGGCACGAGACGGAGCTACACACCGACGCGAGTGCCCTGGGACTAGCAGGCATGTTGATGCAGAAAGATGAAGACGGGAATTTGAGGCTCGTTTTCGCGATCAGTAGAAAGACCAAAGATGCAGAGAAGAATTATCACTCAACAAAATTGGAGTTATTAGCAGTTGTGTGGGCCGTAAACCGATTGAGAACATTCCTCATCAACGTGACTTTCAAGGTTCTAACGGATTGTCAAGCGTTGATGTATTTGAACTCGGCTAAGACCAGCAATGCACAAGTAGCAAGATGGCATCTGCTATTGAGCGAGTATGACCTAGAAATCGTGCACAGGCCAGGAAAAACCATGGCACATATGGACGCACTGAGCAGAGCACCGATTGAAGGACCTGAAAGAGAAACTGAAGACGAGATTATACCACCAGCGGTCTATACGGTAGTGGACGAGACAACAGAGGTGTTATTGTATCAGCGAAGTGATCCGGACTTGAGTCGAAAGGCAAAAATATTGCTGAAGCCAGGGTCACAGAGGACCAAGCACGAGAAGAGTGAAGTCCACGAATACGAGTTACACGAGGGAATTTTGTACAAGGAAATAAACGAGAGACTATTGTTCGTAATACCAAAAGCCATGAGAAAGAGTATCTTGGTGAGATATCACGATCTGGGAGGACATCCAGGGCTGGACCGCACCGTAGCCAAAATTCTTGAGAATTACTACTTCCCAGGGGTTAGAAGGTACGCCCGACAACACCTGAGAGCATGTGTGACCTGTATTCCAACGAAGACTGCACGAGGAAGACAGCCAGGGGAATTACGACCCATCCCTCCGGGAAAGAGACCATTTGCAACAGTCCATGTTGATCATGTTGGGCACTTCGTGACGACCAACAGGAAAAACAAGTACGTTTTTGCATTAATTGATGATTTAACGAAATA
The DNA here is from genome assembly GCA_963942555.1 of Aleiodes leptofemur. Lineage (NCBI taxonomy): Eukaryota > Metazoa > Arthropoda > Insecta > Hymenoptera > Braconidae > Aleiodes > Aleiodes leptofemur. The sequence continues at coordinate 9,523,713 of OZ012618.1, forward strand.
TTGTGTTCTCAGGGCGGTGAGAGATACCAAGGTCTCGTCTGTGGTGAAGGCAATGGAGGAGATGGTACTACAGTTTGGAGCACCAGAGAGATTAATTAGTGATCGAGGTATCTGTTTCACGGCGAAACATTTTGGAGACTTCTGCCAACGTCACGGGATTCAGCACATACTTACTTCACCCAGACACGCACAGGCAAATGGGCAGATTGAGCGAGTCAATGCGACATTGATACCGGTAATCCAAGCCAGAATCGAACATGAAGAGGGGAGAGACTGGGACCTCCAATTAAAAAATGTACAAAGAGATTTGAATGAGTCTATCAGCAAAACAACGGGGAAGAGCCCCTTCCAGATGTTATACGGTTACGTTCCACACCATGATGATGGACCAATGCGAGAAATCAAGAGAGAAGAATCAGAAAACTACCAGTTACCCCAAGAACTCCAAGTGGAAGCGAGAGAGGCCATCGCCGAGGCACAGAAGAAAATGAAGGAGCGGTACGATAAAAATCGCTCAACGAATGTCAAATATAACACTGGGGATATCGTGTTTATAACCCGAGCACAAGAGTTAACTGGAGAGAGTGGTAAATTACAGGTGAAACGAAAAGGACCTTATGCAGTCACGCAGATACTCTCCGGGGACAGCTACCGAGTTACGGAACTCAATGAGTCAGAGAGAACAAGACGCAGAGCCATCACCGCACACGTAACCCAGATGAAGATCTGGAAACCAACGAGCAGCATGAGTGATGATGAGACGGCTGATGAGATTGACGGTGAAGACGAAGAAGAAGCGGCTGACCAGATAGAGACGTCAGAGCAGAAAGACGAACGGGATGATACGAGCAGCGTATGTGAAGCGAGAACACATGAGCAACCACCTGGAACATCGAGAACTCCAGTGGAAACAGTTGAGCATGAAGAGACCCGGAATAATAAGTCCAAGAGTCTGAACGAGACTCCGAGAAGATCACAGCGAGCACGACGGCAACCGGAGAGACTCGGGATCACCGAGGAAATCGAGTCACTCGAGGACGAGTGAACACCAGGATGACCGAGTGTTAGCGACAGGATCCGTATGAGAGATAGATAGATAGATAGATATTTTTTATTATTGTTCAGAGTGGTTGAACAAAAAGTACAGAGTTTTGTAACATGGAAATGATACAATTAGTTTGTGTAGTAATAGAAATACAAAAAAGTATAGATTAACAAAAAATTGTAATGAAGCAGATAGCACTCAAGTGAGTATTCAATTAGCAGTAAATGAACAAGACATATTTTACGCAATCGACAAATGCATCCCACATATGAGCGGTGTTTAGAGAAAAGTAATTACAGGAAGATCAACTAGAGAAAGAAGATATATGAGAATGAGAATATGTAAAAAATCGGAGTAAGTCTCCACGGCTGCACCTCAGTTCTTGAATAAGATCAGATTAAGGGATATGATCAGTAGGAGAGTAAATAGACTTGAGTCTATCGATGTCATTGGAGGTGAAAATTGTGTGCGTAAGGCCACTTTCTCCAACCTTGGCACAGACGAGGTTACCCTTGGCCCAGATGAATTTGAAACCAATTGGTTTCAGCACAGCCCTTGCAGTACCGAGCAGCTTAAACGAGGAACTAGGCAGTAACGTGTTGATGTTGATGGTGAAGTCGTTTTGCCACCACTGCGAGGATCTCATGTTATCGAGGATGCAATGTTGGTCAAGTTCAGCGAATGTCAGCAGGCCATGCTCTTTTTTCTTTTTGATGACTGCCTGGACAGTCCCATGGTTAGCAAGGCGGACGACGATAGAAGTACGTTTGGCTGGTCTTTGTTGGGGGCTGGATATAGCTGATAAATCAGGTGCACTCGAGGTGATGAAACGGCAGCTCACATAATCAGTAGCTTTAAGGTCGTAGTTAATGGCAGAAAGAGCAGCCTTGACTATCGGCAATGGATCAGTTAGTTGTACACAAGCTGGAAAACTGGAAAGGATGATCTCAGTGTGATTGATTGCACTGTGGTTGATCATACGGTGCATGCAGTCAGTGTTATTAGTTGTTGCAGCAGCAATTTTCTCAATCTCACTAGCGACAGCATTAAGTTGTGGAAGATACAGGCTGGACATAGAAGATGACAAGTCACTAGTGGGAAGAGGTTCAACCTTGGCAGTGAGTCCAGCTACAGTTTTTCTCAGGGCATCTTGATCAGCAACTAGGTCGTGAGTGATAGTCTTGAGACACAACAGGTCCTTTTTGAGATTATCAAGTTCCTCTGAGAGAGCAGGAATTTTCTCGAGCAAGGAGTTATTGAAATCCATCTTCACCTGCAAGGACAGAATCGCGCTCATGATATTATCCAAGGTAATACACCCAGCGGAACGTTTCTCATCGTGAGAATCAGAAGAGTTAGTTGATGTAACAGAGCTCGCAGAACCAGCACGAGAAGACGGCCGCAGGGGTCCCATGAAGTCAGCCATGGTTTGATGAGTAATGATTGCTGTAGAGAAGTGATGATACCGATAGACGAAGCTGTAGGAATCTGCAATATCCACAGAAAGTCGATGTGGTTTCGTTGATTGTCTACGGAAATGTGGCGGGGCGCACAGGTCGATAATGGCGATCAATTGGTCGATTGCGATAGCGCCTTGATGATTAAGTGAGATACAGTAGAGTATAACCTCAACTGTCACTTACTTGGAATTATGTAGATTAATGAGTAATAGATGAGAATGCAACCCAGATTTATTGTTTAATAACCGGATTGCAATTAGGCGCTTGCAATTGGCTGCAAAAGAAAAGGCCCGAAGGCAGTTTGAGGCAGAAACAGTTCGAAAAGATGAGAGCCAAAAAAGAACGTGGTGAATACTCACAGAGAGAGAGAGAGAGAGAGAGAATGAGAGTGCGAATGTGTGCGTGTAGAAGAGTGAAAAGAGAGATATGAAAGGAAGGAGTGGGTAGCGTGTGAAGAAAGAAAGAGGTGTGTGTGTGCGTGAGGAAGATTGTAGAGAAGAAGCCGGGGAGAGTGCGAACGGAGAAGAAGCCGGTGAGAGTGCGAAAGGAGAAGAGCGAAAAACAGAGTACTTTTGAGTTGAGTCTATTGCGATAAAAAGAGTGCTTTTGAGTTGAGACTATTGCGATAAAAAGAGTGCTTTTGAGCTGAGACTATTGCGATAAAAAAAGGTGAATTGAGTTGAGACTATTGCGATAAAAAGAGTGATTTTGAGTTGAGACTATTGCGATTAAAAAAGTGTGAATTGAGTGAGACTATTGCGTTATTGAGTAAATGAGACGATTGAGGAATTAATTGCGTTTGAGTATAATTGAAGAAAGTGTGAGTGTATGAGTGAATGAAGAGAGTGGGATTGTTGAATTGAAATGTATGAAAAGAGTCAAGTAAATTAAAGAAACAATTACTATTGCAAATCGAGAGTGTTTATTGAGTACCCGGACAGATCCTGACAATGAGCTAGTTGAATAATAATTTAACAAAAAAAAAGAAAAATTCTGTGTCTAACAATTGCTAAGAAAACATTCGAGATGGGAGTGGACGGTTGATCATGATAAAGCATTCGAAAATTTGAAAAATAATTTCCTTAATTGTATTGGTTTGGCTCAGCATGATGAGACAGGTCAATTTCTGCTCCAGACTGATGGATCAGACGTCAGAATCTCCGGAATTTTATATCAAGTTAACGATCAAGGTCATCAGTGGGTGATTTCCCTGGTCAACTGATGCTTAACCTCTGCCGAATCAAATGATACAACTACTGAGAAGGAACTTCTGGCAATAGTTTACTCTATTGAGAAGCTTAGAGTATATTTGATCGGTAGACCGTTTAAAGTATCGACTGACCACAAAGCACTTACATTTTTAGTGATCACGCCCTATCATATGTCACAGTTATCACGATGGAATTTAATATTGCAAGAGTATAAATTTGTTATAGAACATTGCAAAGGGGTCGATACTATCGAGTTATTGTGTTGCGATGAGATTGATCGTCTGTATCCAATGGGAAGTGTTCTTGTGTCTTTGAGCTAGTTAGAATTACGTCAGGGCATAAAACGTAATTTGGAAGAGATAAGTAGAGCTCAAAAATCAGATGTAGAAGGATTTAAATTGATTGAATCATTGATAAGTACCAATCAGAAAAATTTTGTTCATGAACATAATGGAGTCTGGTTTCATTGAGCGAGATGTTCGGACTCATGGATAATATTTCTCCCTCAATCCCTTCGCGATTTAATTATGACGTCTGAGCATGAATGAATTGGACATTGTGGAGTTTTCAAGACAACGAGTCAAATTCAGCACAACTTCTGGTAGAAGAATATGGCTACGGATGTCGAACAAGTCGTGGCTACTTGCGACATCTGTCAACAATGAAATAAATTGGCTATTCTCGGTCTGGTGCAATGATGGAATGAAAAACTCTATAAATATCTCGTCCCGACGTTTCGATTCCTATCTGGAATCCTCTTCAGGGGATATCAATGTATTTTGTCTAGAAATTTTTTTTTACAATTTACAAAATTATTGTTAATATAAACTATTGAAACATGTGAAAACAATATAAAAATTTCATTTCTTTCATTATTAAAATATTGAGATTATTCTTTACCATATTTTCAAAGAACTCATTGTCCAACATTTGTTGAAGATGTTGGAGATGTTGATGGTTATCTTGATGGTATATAACCTGTCTTTACTCATTATTCTCATTTTTTGTTTTTTTAAAATGAAAACTTAGTGTTTATTATCACAAAAATTATCACTGAAGTTATTAATTTGATCTCTCGTCGCTAATTAAAATGTCAGTGACATATCAAATTAATAAAAACTCTAAAAAACAAAGAGAATCAAACTATTTTTGACTAAATCTATATCTTCAATCATTTTTTCAAGAACAATGAGACGACTAATGAGTGTCTTATCTATATTAATAATTCAGTTCATGTCAATGTTTAGCGTCTGTGACCATACAAAAAATTACCGCGAAAATTTAAATATTTGTATTCAATACAGAATTATAACCTTTTGGTAAATATTTCAAATCAGTCTTAAAATTAACAGTCTTTTCTAAATTCTTCTTTATATGAATCATTTCCAGAATTTCTCTCTTTTTCTTTTTTGGTTCAGTACCAAGAATCTTAACTTTATCAAATTCAAGAGTATGACCACAATTTTTGTGATGTAGTGACAACGCTGTGTTATTATAGTCATATCTTAAAGAATATTTATGATTTTTTACTCTTTGGTCGATATATCTTCCTGTTTGACCAATATAAACTTTGTCGCAATCCTTGCAAGGAATCTCATAAACTACTTCTGCTTTTTCATTAATTAATAATTTATCTTTCGTCGACTTGAATAAATTACCTAATTTATTTTTTGATTTTGATAATAAATTCATGTCAAATTTTTTGAAACAATTTTTAAGTTTACGTGTTATGTTTTCAGAATATGGTAATATGAATAATTTATTGAAATCTAAATTAAATTTTTCTCTTTGTGAATTATTATCATTCCTTTTTTTCAAAATTCTCAGTCTATTTTCTATGTGATGTTGGATGAAATCAAGTGGGTAATCATTGAGAGTGAGTATTTTTTCTGCAATTTTCAAATTCTTTGACATGAAATCGTTATCACCAATGTTCATAATTCTGTCTATTAAATTATAAATAATACCTTTTTTCTGGGACATTGGATGTTTTGAATTAAAGCTAAGTAGTCTACCTGAATAAGTAGGTTTTCTGTACCAATCGAACTTTAGTTTTTTGTTTTGATGAATGATTAACATGTCAAGAAACGGTAATGAGTTATTTGACTCAATTTCATAAGTGAATTGTAGTCTGGGATGATAGTTATTAAAAATATCCATCATTTCATCTACTTTGTCTTTTGGAATGCAGGTGATTGTGTCATCAATGTATCTTTTATAAAATATTGGTTTAAATGTTAATTTATTCAAGCAAGTTTCTTCAAGGTCTTGCATGACTAGATTAGCACAACTTGGTGCTATTGGAGAACCCATTGGTAATCCATAATATTGTTTATAAAATTTGTCATTAAATTTAAAGTACGTTTTGGTCATGATGATACTGATTGCTTTGATGATTTCATCACATGGTAGCATGCTAATCAAATCTTTTTCTCTTTTTTTAATTGCTTTTTCTACTAATTCAAAAGGAACATTAGTATATAGAGATGAAACATCTAGAGAGATCAAAATATGATTGTTTGGTATCTCGATATCTTTAATCTCTTTTTTCAATTCAACGCTATTCTTGATATATGCTGGATGATCTATTGTGAGATTTACTATTATTCTATGAATAAATTTAGCTAGTTCGTGTAGAGGACCCTTAATAGAAGATACTATTGGTCTGTATGCTAGTTGAGGTTTATGGATTTTTGGCAAAAGGTATAATCGAGGTGAATGAGTAGTTTTCATTTCCAATTCCATCAAAGTGGATTTAGAAATAAAAGAACTATCCTGCCATCTTTTCACTAATTTGTTGTTAATATTCTGTACTTTGCTGTTTTGATCAGAATCAACAAGTAAATAAGTAGAAGCGTCACTTAACATGTTTGTACCAGCTCTTATATAATCATCTTTATCAATAACTACCGTATCATGACCAAAACGTACTTTAAATTTAATGACAAATTTTATAAACAATATTATGGATTACCAATGGGTTCTCCAATAGCACCAAGTTGTGCTAATCTAGTCATGCAAGACCTTGAAGAAACTTGCTTGAATAAATTAACATTTAAACCAATATTTTATAAAAGATACATTGATGACACAATCACCTGCATTCCAAAAGACAAAGTAGATGAAATGATGGATATTTTTAATAACTATCATCCCAGACTACAATTCACTTATGAAATTGAGTCAAATAACTCATTACCGTTTCTTGACATGTTAATCATTCATCAAAACAAAAAACTAAAGTTCGATTGGTACAGAAAACCTACTTATTCAGGTAGACTACTTAGCTTTAATTCAAAACATCCAATGTCCCAGAAGAAAGGTATTATTTATAATTTAATAGACAGAATTATGAACATTGGTGATAACGATTTCATGTCAAAGAATTTGAAAATCGCAGAAAAAATACTCACTCTCAATGATTACCCACTTGATTTCATCCAACATCACATAGAAAATAGACTGAGAATTTTGAAAAAAAGGAATGATAATAATTCACAAAGAGAAAAATTTAATTTAGATTTCAATAAATTATTCATATTACCATATTCTGAAAACATAACACGTAAACTTAAAAATTGTTTCAAAAAATTTGACATGAATTTATTATCAAAATCAAAAAATAAATTAGGTAATTTATTCAAGTCGACGAAAGATAAATTATTAATTAATGAAAAAGCAGAAGTAGTTTATGAGATTCCTTGCAAGGATTGCGACAAAGTTTATATTGGTCAAACAGGAAGATATATCGACCAAAGAGTAAAAAATCATAAATATTCTTTAAGATATGACTATAATAACACAGCGTTGTCACTACATCACAAAAATTGTGGTCATACTCTTGAATTTGATAAAGTTAAGATTCTCGGTACTGAACCAAAAAAGAAAAAGAGAGAAATTCTGGAAATGATTCATATAAAGAAGAATTTAGAAAAGACT